>CM037928.1:5769777-6969777 GCA_021346845.1 Apeltes quadracus | reverse complement strand
AGAGGAGCAAAGCTTATCCCACTTTATTTTATTTTCCCTCTCCATCTTCCTCTAATCCTCTGCCCATCGACAATGAGGGCTTCTCACACTCCTCTTTTCCCTGCAGCTTCTCGTTCATTCTTCCCATCTACTGGTCCTTTCCAGCTCCTTCCTCTTGTCCTCACTTGGTTGTTGTTGTAACGTTAGTATTCTCACTAACCTCTTAAGATGGCGCGTTATGACAGGGCCTTCTTACCTGGTTCTGTGGATTCTTTTGGATGACCTTTCTACAGAGTAGATCGACGTCCAGAAAGTGTTTGTGCTGTGTATATCAGATCAATGAAACCTGCTTTCAGCGGGTGAATTCAAGAAGTGCCTTCTTCTGGTGATCTACGGGCTCATTCGAAGTCACCCCTGACGCCAGGAAGTGTGGGACTTTGGAGTCTTAGTTATTGACCATCTGAAGCCGGAAGTTCCCACTCGCCTTGATCTGAAGCGGTTCATTTTGACCCTCGGCACCAGGAAGTGTCCTTTCTACTTCCACGGGATCTATGGAGTCGCTGCTCGTTATGACCTCAGGCAGGAAGTGTCCTCTCTGTTGGATGGATGGAGCTATTCTTATTTCCTTCAGAGACCAGGCCAAGCATTGTGTAGAGTTGGCTCCTTCTGTGATGGTAAATGACCTTGATACTAGTGAGAATTGAGGCTGTTATCATTTTTAGATGTGAGTAATATGAATAACCCAATTCGGTAATTGTAAATATAACTGCTTGACTGGAAATCTAAAGACTGGGAAGTACAATATCCGTTAAAAAAAAAAAAAAAACAAAGCCAGGAAGAAATGGATGAACACAAGATAATCATAAGCAATTACTGTAACACCTATTAGTCTGACATGTAGAGTCTTCTCTGCTGATAGGAGGCGATGTAAGAACAAGGTGCCGGCTAGTAGTTGTAAAACTGTATCTGAAATAATTTCATATAATGTAAAAAATCAATTGATCTGATGTGACTTTACACTCTAACAGTTGTGGGATGATTAAACTGACGTACTGCCAACATCTGCCAAATCAACTACTTGGTCAGTGTGTGTAATCATTTGTTTTTTTCTCTCGTGAAAGTAATAAACATTGTAATTAAAAACACTTAATAAAACTTTTTCATGCGTGAAATTTTCTTTGCTGCGTTAACAATTGGAAGGAAAAACACCCATAAAATTGCCCTTCCTTTTGAAGATGCAATTTTTCAACTTCATGCGGCCGTTTAACTGGATCATAGCAGGACAATGACATTGTTATTGCGGAAGTTCACGCTGCAATACACTAATATTGTCTGAACCTCAAATGAACAGGGGAAACACTGACTGGACCAATCAATGAGCAGCATGAAAGACTGTCGGACACCTGACATGAACCATATGAGGTCACGGTGTAAATAAAAATGAATTTTTCATTGACTTCAATGCGGTCTGCTTTCTAGTGACACTTACAGCAGCGGCACCAGAATTTGATCAGGATGCTTCCTCAAATAAAGATTCTGTCGACGGTATCACAGTGAAATAAGTCCATCATTGAAAGTAGTTGGTGTTGCCTCTTTCAGTCTTAATCCCGCGTTCATTTTCTGCAATAAATACTAAAGTCATTAAGCAGGGGGTCAAACATTTTACTTTCTCTGTGTATGTGTGTGTGTGTGCGTGTGTGTTTGTTTGCTTCCCGGCCAGCTGCCAACATTCCAGCCAGGCGTCCACACCAGGAGACAGGAAGCCAGGGACAAGGTGATGAAGTCACCATCCCAGGATGGAGCATTGGGCCGTTGGTCCTGTGTGGCAAACGTTGGGCAGACATCCAGCCATTCTCTGCCCGGCAAGGGCGCAGACTGGTGGCGAGCCAGGGGACGAAGATTTGGCTTGAAACGTGGTGAGGGATTACCAAGTAAGTGAGTCCATGTTATAAAGGTCAAAAAAGGGTAACACTCTTCAAATTCCTTAAATCAATATCAACCTTTTTTAAAAATATTTAAAAGTACATTTAGTTACATTTTCAGGTGGCTTTGCTGAACAAAAGTACAAAGGCATCAACGGGTGTGCGGGGCAGGGTGAGTTGCTTTATCTACGAGGATAATAAAACGACAACATGGAGACTCCGTTGGTCACACCTGGAAGGAAAACGTTATTATTCCTTTAACCTTTAGACAGGGACCACTCCTCCAGATGACCAGATCTGGGACAATAAAAGCCTTTGAAACTAAAGATTTTCTGGAAAGTAATTTGCTCCTCCGTGTCGTTTACCCGTCACAACCCGGCGTGAAAAGACATTTACAATCATAATTCATATGTTGTCAGATCAAAATGTTCTCCTGAAACTATTAATGATCAAACTCCTTCTCTTGCGCTCTGTTTCCGATTTCCTTTTATCGGGAAATGATTTGTCCTGATGAATGAAGACGGCTTTGTACAGTGTTTGCGTGAGTGATTTCCTCTTGGCCAGGTCACAGCGGGACTGAAGTCCGCTGGGTTGTGGGTGTGTGTGTGTGTTTTATGAGAGTTTTATGATGTGTGTGCGTGTGTGTGGGAAGGCATTGGCAGCCCCACTCCCACACACTTCCCTCTCATACCCCTCATATATGTAGTGCACACACACACACCCCGCTCATTAAAACATACTGCATTGCATGCAGATGCGTTTTTTTTTGCGTTTAATTGACTTTGAGTGTTTTAGCATTTATCTAATTAGAGACTATGTGATCATGAAAACAATAACAAAAAAACTGTTGGTGAATGAGGACCCTTGATTCTTTAGCATTGGACAAAAGACAGAAAATTGTCCAATATAGACATTTTTCCAAGGAGACTGTAGAATATTAGCAGGAAGGATTGAAGTTATATCTCATTGTTCTTCTTAAAGGGAAGCCGATGATGTAAACAGTATTGCGGTATGACAAACACATAAAAAAGTATAACATAATATATAAGTATAATATAAAATAACTTTTGTTTTATGACAAAATATGAAGACAATTCTATTCTCTAAACTCTGAGTTTTTGATAGTAAAATGTCAGAAGATTTATTTATTAATTGTCCTGCTTAGTTGTATTGTCACTTTTGTTGTGCATGTGTTGTTTTACCGCGTGTGTGTGTGTGTGTGTGTGCGTTTGCTCCTCTGGGATTACCGACAGAAGAATAGCAGCAGCACTGCAGCGGTGTGAAACTGAGAAAGCGTTGGCTCCCTGCTTCATCTTCCTGTCCCCGTGTCCCCCACACATCCACCACATTTCCTCCAAATAGGCCTCATGGGACTTTAAAATGTCTGCACATCTGTCCGCCAGTCAGTCAATCTGTCTCTGTTTGTTGGTTTTTGTTTGTCCAAGAGAGCATCAGCATTTGGGAAATATGTTCCTTCTCCTCTGGGAGTTGGAGGATGAGAGCATCGATACTACGCCGCTCTCGGGGGGCCGGGGGGGGATCACTAAACTGAAATGATGTCAAATCAGTCCAAATCCCCAAAGACGCATCTTATTGCAGGTACAGTAAAACGATAAGCGTTTTCAGAGAGTTTGTGGTAACTGAAGCTCTTTCAGACTGACAGATTAAACACTCGGTCACGTCTAAAGGCCTTTGTTATGAGGACGTGTCTGATATACAGAGATTATGTTTTCAATGTCTAAATCGGGGGTTTCAGCGCAGGTTGTAAGACGCAGCCTCTTGCCTGTTTACGGCTTCTGTTCTTGTGTAGAGGCGTAAAAAGAATTGCTTAAAAACCTGCAAAGGATCAACGTGAGCGCACGATCGCAAATGTTGATTACTTACAGTGCGTGGCGCTATCAAGCCCATCGGGGCGTTTTAACTTTTAAACAGGATTAGTGAAGAAATTATATTGATGTTCCTCAGGCGTGCACACAGCTTCATGGGGAATCATTTTTGGGATTAAGAGCAGAAAAACTGAAAACGTTTTGAAACAAAATGCTACAAAAGAAAAACCTAAGAACATCTTACCGCATAGCAATTAACTTATAACAATACTTTCTAACGTTAAATCCCGAAAGTTAAGTGTCTTTTAATGATACTGTCCACTTGATCAAATTAAACGGACAATGCAACAGGTCGACATCCAGTAGGTCAATGAGTGTCTTTCCATCAACACGGTCATGAAGTAACGGGCTTTGTCCTGCTTTCAGCATGCCTGCCCTCATTATACTGTGTGTTTGTGTGTCTGTCTGTGTGTGTGTGTGTGTGTGTTTGCATGCAAAGTTGGATATAGGTCAGACCAGGGTGTATGCATGGCTTTGTGTCTGTGTGTGTGTGATTTTGAGTGTTGAAAAGGCGCACTAATCTTTCCATATAACAAGGGAAAACAATGAACACACACACACACACACACACTCTGTCCACCCTCCTGCTGCTCTCAGCATCACCCCACTAAGGCAGCAGCACAATTCCCAGAAACTGCCCTCCATCCAGAACACACACTCGCACACACTCATTATAGATTCCTATCTGTTGTGTGTGCGTGAGTGAGTGAGTGAGTGAGTGCTGCACGTTTTACACGTGTGTCGCTGTGTCTAACGTTTGTATGAACTAAGTGCTGCAGGACAATGGTGGGACGCAGTGGTTGGGACGTGCCCGTGTGTGTGGACAATGTTGATGACCACACACAGACACACACAGGCACATGGAGGGGATGTATGTTTGTTGTTTCTGTAAACCTGTGTCTTTTGTTTGTCCCACTAGTTGTTTTCATCTGCACACAGAATGCAATGTCAGCTCATTTTTTGACTGTTTGTTTGCCTGTGTGCTGGCGATCATGCATTCTAATCCTACAACCAGAAAACAAATAATATTATGGTCGTAGCCATTATTATACAAACTATAAGAATACATCAACATTTAAATTAGTGGAAAACTCAAACTCAAACTCATGCTCTGCATGGGGCACTAATATTATAAGTCTAATTAATTTACACATTCGCTGAGTCTGCAATTTCTCAGCCAGCTGTGCTTTTTACTTTTACAACGCTGTCTATACAAATACAGATATATGTTTCTTGTTTTGGGCGTTTCACTGACTTTTATTACTACTTAAGTTGCAGTGCGGATGGAGATATCCGTTCAAAATAAAAATCTATGTATGTGTCGACAAGGCCTCGGTCTGATTGGCTCTGTCAGGGTCTTGAAGGGCCTCCTCTGTGAGAGATCTAATCACAAAAGATTGATGCTAAAATATGACACGTTTTAGGGATTCAACTAACTGCGCACGGTGATACATTCATACAGAGAACTACATGTAAGGGCCTTACAAACCCAGAGAAGCACACACACACACACACACACACACACACACACATCTCTTGCTCTGCAGTCAGTGATTCCCCCTCTCAGTCTTTAACATTTTTTGAATAGTTTCAGCGACCACAGAATACTTTCCCAACTTCTGTGGCCGACTAAACTGGAGGCTTTGAGTTTGCTCACTATCAGTCCTTCCTCTTACCCCTTCCTCCTTCTCTAAATCTGTCACTTACATATTCTCCTCTCCATCCGTCCCAACTTGACTTTTATGTTCTCATTTTTTCTATTTCTCTCCTTGTTGTGGACATACTGCATGTTGCCATTTTTTCCGTTAAGTGAGTCTTTTCAGGAATCCGTTACTTAAAACCACTGTTTCCATCCAGTCAGGATACAATTGTTGTCATGAATTTGACTGAGCTTTACAGAAGCAATGACAGTAGCGAAAAGCTAGTAAAAATAGGCCTACCCTTGCCTGGTGTAATGTGAAATAAATGAGTAAAGTTCACAATTTTGTGCACAATTTTGAGCAATGGACCCGATACGACGAGTGATTAAAGAGCGAATAGCACAAATGCAGAGCAGCATAGATTTAGGATGACTCTGTGTGACGTCCACCGACCTAATCAAGTGACTTTGTGTGTGTTTCAGGTCTGAGACGCATCAGAACATCAGCAAAAAGCTGCACGTAACCTCCTCCCTGTGCGCTCATGAAAAGCCCCTTAAGAGTCTCTGCAGCAGCTCCGTTAGCTTCTGGGCGGCGTTTGTAGGGATTCTCTGACATTTGTTTAAAGCGCCTTGTTTTCTCCTGTTTGGTCAGAACTGTTTCTCTTTATTTCTCTTCATTTCTTTTTTACTGTCTCTGTTTTTCTAAACAGCCGTGGCTCACGGTTCCATTTAACAAAATAAAAAGTGTTTTAGCTGAATTTTTAATGAGTGCCTATATGGGACCGGGGTGGTGTTGTGTTTGTGCTGAGCAGGCAAAATGCGTCGCATGGAGTGGAGTAATGTTTTTTTTTTTGTTTTTCCACCATCACAGATACTTAGCTCAGCTTTAATTAATGACCATTGTAAACCACTAACGACTAGAACAAACATAATTATGTCACTTCACGGTTAAACAAGTTTATGTTCTCCCAACTACACTCGAGATAACTGCAACCCAGAGGACCGGCTCGCCAAATGGGTAGTGGTGGAGTAGATGCTACTTACATTTAAATAAGTGGCTTTGCTCGAAAATGGAGTTTGTGTTGGAGGACTCGAGCTCCAGTTTCTGTCAACCTTCTGTGGCTCCACAGTAGTTGGTGGAGAGAAATAGTAGGTTTCCACGGGCAATTTGTCAGCCAGACGAAAACAATTCTGCTTTAATTGTGCAAACCGGTCACCAGGAAAAAAAAAAAGCGATTTGATTGTTCCCACAGCATAGGGTACCCTTAACATCTACATTTGTGAACCAAAAATCAGTTTCATAAACGCGTGTGATGATGAATTGTTTCGGCCTTGGGTCACGCCGGCAGAAGCATGTAACGTTATGCGTATAACCGACCTTCACTTTGGATTTCACTCACTGTACTATTAACCTTATTGTATGTGATTTGTTAACTGGAGAACCTCCGGTTTGGGGAGCTTTTGTCAGGTTGGTTTAAGCATTTTAATAAGTCAGCCTTGAATGCTTTACCCTTTTAATGCTTTGTCCATTTTAATGATGGACCGAACGACTTGGCCTGCGGCTGAGTTTTAAAACAATATCGGAAAAACCTCAAAATCAAAACTGCATGCTGATGTCTTTTGACACTGTGACTGCGTTTGGAAAGTTTTTTTTTTTCTTCTCACAAACACAAACTTTTGGAAAAAAAACATTTCGTCAACTCGTCACAATGAGCGTACTTTTTTTTAAGCTTGTTGCGACAAATGATTCATGTATGATGAATGGCTGAACGTGCCGCCAAAAAGCAGCGATGCGGATCGAGTTCTTATCTTTCTTTCTTAAACCCTACATGTATTTGTCTGATTGTGTCGATTCCTTTTGTATTGGTTAAGTTTGGTATCAAGATCAAATCCCATGCAGATCCAATTCCCTCCCTCAGACCCTCGGGGGCCCCATCGGCCCCATCCCTCCCTATCGTCCGCCCTCCTCCCCTTTGAGCGAGGGCCAGTGTTTGAGTGTGTCGGAGTCTGATAGCATTGACTTGAGGAATCACTCCATCTCGCTCAGCGGTTCCCACAAGTTCACCACAAAAGAGGAAAAAAAACACACGCACACACCACAAAAGAAAGAAATAGACTTCATTTGCACACCACATGAAAGAAACACAAAAACTTTAACTCCCACCCAACTTTTCTTGCTTTGCCAAACAATCCCCTTGCCCGCCCCCCCCCCCCCCCCCCCCCCCCCTCCCTCCCTCGGTTCTGTTCTTGTGTACATTGTAGTCTTGCCTCTTGTTCAGAAATGTGTTTGATGGGCAGAAGATATTCGCTCGCTGCCGGAAATGAAAACGAATCAGAAAGATGTGGGGAGTTTACAGAAAGTGGTTGTTAGCATGGTAAAAAGGAGAAACATGTTGAAAATAAGATAAGTGGAAAAGTACAGACTAAACAGGCCCCGAGTCTGCGTGTGAAACAAAGCCAGAGTGCGTGATTTATTGCATGGACTCGCTACTTCTGTTTGAATGTGTACGTGTGAAAGTAATGCAGGTTTATGTATTTTCACCTACTAGCTGAATGTTTCCCAAGAGGTCAAACAGATCTTTATGTTGATCTGTTTAATTATATTATTGAACATTAGATCCCTTGACTTCTTATTATTCATAAAATGCCGTACCGAACTATTGAACGATATGATTCATCATGTCAAACAAACCTAACCTGTGTGAAACTAAAAATGTCTATTTAGCCTCATTTTTGTTTCTTAACATAGGAACTTACGTAACACCCCTCACTGTATGTTACTTATGTTACATTACAAGCTTACTGATCTCAACCCAACCTTGTTGCCATCAAGTAAAAAGTTGTCAAACGTCAAAAAGGTTTTGTGTCAAATGGCAACCTTACATTCCCCTTTCACGACAGAACTTTGGCAGTTTGGCCCATCTGAAGCATTGGAATTGTAACTATCGCTGCTGAAAACGCACAATGTAATCCAGCTGCTGACTTTCTGAACTTCAGCGCGTGTGGTCGCTAAAGCAGGTCAACGTTTCATGAAGCTGTTCTGAGAATCGGCGCGCTCAGCAGCGGCTTGTAACATTAAGTGTCTTTGGCGGATTGAAGAGTTCCACCAACCGCCAGTATGTGAATCCATTCAATTTCATAATAATACCCAACTGTACACTTTACGTTGGAAATGACTGCTTAAATTTTAGGCTTATGTGTATTTTACGCCTTAAAATACATATTTTATTTTTATATTTTAAGCCTTATAATACGCATAACCCCACAATTTTACTGCTTCATAGTATCGTTTTCCACCACATTTTTGTTCACACGTACACTTGTAACAAGCAGGAATAGTATGACGTTTGGCAATAAAACTGCAATCCTTGTTGTTCTTTTGCAAAGATTGTATGTAAGATCCACAGGCCTCCACTCACAGGTGAAAGACGATGAGTAGAGAATAAAGATGAGAATTAAGATTTGAACACGTCCGTCAGGGAGGCAGTGTTGTAAGAATACCAGCGTGAGAATCCGTAAAAGAAAAAAAAACGTAGAGGCTTAATTGAACTTAATTAAATTAAGTGGGAATCCTGCACATTTTTGTTTTCACTTCCAAACGAACAGGGAAATCTTTTTTTCAAATGTAAAACCGAGACGAACATGTAGATACAAATACATAAATAATACCATTAACCCTTAATCTACCGTTTTTGTTTTCTACCAGCTTTTGAAAGACATTCAAATAAGCAGGCGTTGTTTTGTACTCTTGTGTCTCCTAGTGAACAAAACACATTTAAGTTGTTCGTGAGCTTTTACTGGTGTTCTTGTGTAGTTTTCACACTTTTGCTGACATATGTGAAATCATTCAATCAAATGTTGGAGTGGCTTTCATCAGCTTTGCATAACCTCCCTTTCAAAGGCAATTAGGAAAAAAGACTTCTTCAAAATCGCGCGCACGTATTCCTGGATCATCACATATAAACATAAACGACCCTGCAGACATCTGAAACAAGCAAAGCAAAAAACAGACTTAGAGAGAGGAATGACCAACCATAGCTTCATGTTAGCATACTCCAAGCTAAGCTTCATTTGAGCAAACAAACATTAGCTTCCTTGTTACTAAAAGTTCATCCTGACGTACATAATAATATTGATAAGGCACATAGATGACAGCTCAGTTAAAAAAAAGAACACTTTTTGATTTAAGGACTCAGGAGGGTGTGATGAGTACAATTTAAAGGTCTATCCTACGCAGATTTTCTGTTTGACTGTTGCTGTTCTGGATCTTCAGCATTACGCAATGTTGTGTGTGTGTGTGTGTGTGTGTGTCTTTGGATGATAAAGGTGGGGGATTCCCGTAGCGACCAGTAAACGGTGTGCGCGCATGTGTGTGCGTGTGTCTCCAATCCATCATCACACACACTTCCCTCTTTCAGCGTGTTCAAAAATAGAACGGTGTGTGAACATGACCTCTCCCACACATAAACACACACCTACACACACGCGCACGCACACTCGAGTAAACACACCCATTACGATGCCATTGTGTCTTGGCTCCTTGTCCCGAATGTTGGGGTGTGTGTGTGTGTGTGTGTGTGTGTGTGTGCGTGTGCATGCGTGAGTGTGTGTGTGTATTATCAGCAGTTCTAGAAAAAATGTCGCTCTTGCCATTTACTCCCTCCTTCTTTCTCTCTGTCTTTTCTTTCTCGCCACAAAGTCTGGAGCTGCTGCCAAATTCCCTTTGTGGCAAAGGTGTGGTGCTATGACACTGTCTCTCACTCTCACTCTCACTCTCACACACACATACACTTTTGTTGTGGGCATATCTACACTCGACGGGACATTAATTGATAATGATGACGCCGGATAAAATAAAAGATGGGGTGGTCGTGAAGAACACGTGGACGCAAAGAGATGTGAAGTCTCGTTTCCAAGATCATCATCTCCAAACGCATATATCAAAGCAAAAAATGATTCAGAAAAGGAAGCTGCTACTTCAGGGAGACAAGGTTTCACCCAGAGAATGGGGAAACGGGAAAACGGGCCGCCTGTTCAAAAATGCATCCAGCCGCCCGTCTGAAGCTGGTGTTCTAGATGATGTATCGTGATATCAACTATTGGATGGCTCAAAATCAGTAAGCACACTAGTTCATCATGTTATTATGATTGTAATCTATCAATTCAACCATCAGTACCGTTGACGACTCCCTCTGCTCCCTGACTATTAACATACATTCAGGATTATTTCATCAGATTCAAGCTTCAAACCACGAAAGTCCTGTTTTCTTTCAAAGTGGAACCATCTCAAAAAACCAAAACCTCTCTTCCCCCCCGACCTTAAAATAAATCCCTTCACGCTCTCTTGTTGTCAGAACGTGGCTACTGCAGCCCCCTCCCCTGCAGCAACGACCAAAAGCCCCCCCCCCTGCCTCCGACTCGTTCCCAACGCACCAGCCAGGCGTGAACATCCTCAGGTGGGGCTGAGAAGGTCAGCGTGCTTTAGGAGATAAAGATTCAGCAATCCCTTCTAAATCACTTATTTCATGGAGCTGAAACAACCCATACGATAAAAAGATGAAGTTAATAAAGAAACAAATCTCATCACTTTTTGTTGAATTGTTGACTTGCTATTCTAAACACGCTATTCCTCTCTTTGTGTCAAATTGAAATGAAGTCCAGCGGATACCACAAACACAGACGCGCGCGCACACAAGGAGCCTGGGACAGCAGTGATAAGTGGGAGTAGTTCCTGGTTGGTGGGGTTGGAGGCTCTGAGACGCCACAGCAGTCTCCCCTGGAGCTGGGCGTGGGGAGGAAAGTCAGTGTGTACACTGTGTGCGCGCGCGTGTGTGTGTGTGTGTGTGTGTGTGTGTGTGTGTGTGTGTGTGTGTGTGTGTGTGTGTGTGTGTGTGTGTGTGTGTGTGCGTGCGTGCGTGCAGGGAGTCGGGGGGCGTGTCCTTGGCAAACTCACCACACACAATATCCATCTTAGTTTTGTTGAAGAGGTTGAAAATATATTACAATACAATATTACAAAGGCAACCTTTTCCTTTCATGTTCACTTGGTACGCAGTTGTGTTAGTTGTGTCCGTATTTTTCACAAAGATGTATTGATAAAGTGTGGGTCAGATTGTCTAAACTAAAACACGAAAGCGTGGACACCACTACATTAAAAGAGTTACAAATTATCTGACTGATTTTCAAAACTTTTTTAGAGAATAGCTTTTGGAAACTTTTAGTTTTGTATTAAGTGAATTTTGTTACAGTCACATAGCCAACTCTATGTGACACAAAGTGTGTTTGTTTGAGCAGAACATCCGACCTGTTCTCCTCCTGCTGCTCGGATGGACTTGGAGGAGATGCTCTGAGCGCCTCATTTATTGCAGATATGTCTGATTGTTGGGTTGAGTTGCGTTTCTTGAAAGCCTGGTGTGTCTAACCAAGATGCCACGCTTCATAGGGTTTGGTATCATGTGCCAAATTCTGTGACAAAATGTCTGTGTTCAATGCCTTGGGACCAACACTAATGTGGTGCACGTTGATGCGAGTCTCGTTCATTGATTCTCTAAACAACGTCAATCCATGAGTTCTTATTTCCATCCGCTTCACCCTGACGGAGCTGATGCTGATGAGCGCTCCATCTTCACTGATAGAATCTGGGGTGATAATGTGTGTGACGCAGTAACAGCAGTAGGCCTACAGTGGTGCTGTGTTTTACATATGAACCCAACTTTCTTCTTCACGCTTCTTCTGTCCAACCAACAGGTTCAAATGTCAATGGCTTTTTCCAAGAAAACATGAATCCTTCCAGTTTTTAGTAAAATATCAACAGCTATTTTTTACGGCGTTTACACTGTGAATAATCAACAAATTGTTTCATCATGCTTGCGTTTCATGTTCTAAGGCAAAGTGACGCCGTCCCCCCGAGAGGTCTTCTTCCTCCTCTTCTGTTGCTTCATCTACTTCTTCTTCTCCTTCTACTTCTTCTTCTTCACTCTCGGTTTGTTGTTGTTGAACTCGGCCACTAATTGCTTGCTTCGGTGGGACGGTGGTGGACTGTGTTACCGCTGCCCTGCCCTCAAGTAGAAACATAAACAGACACACAAAACAGTACACGCCATCAGTGTGTTTTCATGGTTTCTCTCTAATTTGTCCGCAAATGTAATCAGAAATGCGTAGTCGTGGTCTCATTTTCATGTGCGCTCGTGTCATGCATTTGCAAGTGTGTGCGTGTGTGAGTGTGTGCGTGCTCTTTTGTTTGCATGCATGTGGGCCTTGAATGAGTGTGTGAGAAGCTTCGTTCTCAGTTGGACAGAAACAATGGAACCTCTATGATTACATCTCCCTGTACAGGCGGACAGGGTGTGTGTGTGTGTGTGTGTGAAGCTACGGGGGGGGAGTAAAGGGTGGCGGTTGTGGAGGAGGAAAGAGGGGGAGGCAGCGCTTGGACCTGCCCCCCTTCCTTCTTTGCTCCCCCACACACACTGGTGTCTTCCTCTGGTGCCCGCCTGGCGTCTCATTGGTTAAGTACCCCGGCTATATGCGTATGTGATTGGTCAGGACGGGGTATATATGCTCAGCATGGGTCGGTTAAATCTGGCCACAAGTTTTTAAATGTTCAAACAGGGCAGACAGACAGAGAGACGGCCAGTGGGACGGTCCATGTGACTGAGGAGCTTGGGGCAAACCACTGCACCACACACTCCAAACAAGAACTGTTGTCTTTTTGAGGGGGGAGAGAAAAAAAAAGAGTGAAGAAAAAAGGCAGAATCATTGTGGATCATTTCCAGGGGGAATATCCTGAACCACAACTTGTTTGTTTTCTCTTTCTTTCTCGTCTCCAAGCCACTCTCAGATCTCGATGCTTTGCTTTGGAATTTGTGCTCCAAATCCATCCGATTCCTCTCTTGATCTTTCTTTTTGTCATCTGAAACATTTTGAGCGACATTTTTTCTCCAGCACTTTGCAATCCAAAAAGCTGAGACAGACGTTCGCTCACTTCCACTTGGACTAAAAGTTGATTCCGAGCCCGGTCCTGGAATGAATTCAGCTAAGCCCAGTTCGTCCAGAGAGACCCTTCTGCATGGCGGCCGGATGCCTCTCGGGGGCCACTGGGTGTCGGGAGCCCCGAGCCCCGCTTCTGACTCCGAACAGGGTTTCGAGCAGAATATCTCCGGCGACTGCAGTTCTCCCGACGACCTTAGAAGTGGGAACATGATGAGAGCGGAACGGAGGCTTTGTCTGACGCCGAGTTCGGGGGGACAGAGTCCCGACCTGACCCATGCCGGGGGCGTTTTGCCGGGCGCGGCTGACGGGAAGGCTGCGGGGGGAGAGCAGAGGATCCGCAGGCCCATGAACGCCTTCATGGTCTGGGCCAAAGATGAGAGGAAACGACTGGCCGTGCAGAACCCCGACCTGCACAACGCCGTGCTCAGCAAGATGCTAGGTAAGATAAACAGTGCAAATGAGGGCAACGTAAAACTCTACCTGAAGTTCCCGTTAAACCACACTGGTAAAATCTTCTTAGGGCTGACAGCTTGTGAAGTGACATATCTGAGAATCACCTGACAATGAATAATTCTTTCTTTGGCATTTACTTTACTTTTGTTAACATGACAAATTTACCACATCAGAACGCAGTTTCCAAAGAGCGTCTAGAGACTAAGATGCTCTTTGCCCCATTCGATGAGTCTTAAGATGTTTTTCGGGCCAGTTTAGATGCCTGAACTAGCGTACTGTATCAAACTAAAGTTTACATTTTGAGAAAATGTAATTGCAAGTCAATATTTGTTATATATATGTTACCTTGAACTTGACAATCTTGTGGGCAAAGTGAGCAAAATAGACTGAATCGTTTTTAATGTCCAACTCGAAAGGTGTAAGCGCTATTGAACATTTTTAACATTATGCTAATATTCTTCATGTTGATTTCAGAACAAACAACGATTGCAGGTGGCATCTTTCACGAACCCGCTTTTCTCTTACTATAGAAGGCAGCATGTTCTTTTTTCACCGTGACATTGAATTGCTACAAGGTCTCAACTGTCACACTTCCACTAAACTCATCTCCAGCCGCAGCTGAGACTTTTAGAGCCTCAAAGATTTAAAGCAGAAAATGTCTTAAACCTGTCCGCTGGGAGTACATCAGATACGGTTCACTCCAGTTGAGGTGTCTGCCCAACGTTTTGACCAGATGAGCGAAATAATCCCCTTTAAAAATGAAACTAGTTGTAATGTTGTAAGGATGCTGTCGTTGTGAGGGATTTGTTTAAGTTCTCATCATTGCTGTTTGATTTGAACGAGTCCCAACACGCAGCCGGCTCACTGACACTCTGGCATCCCGCAAACCACATATTACAAATAAGTATATTTAGACAGAAAATATTGCAAATGCCAACACCAACGGATTCTGCTAATCGCTTCCAAGTTATTTCAACGAGAAAAATGTTGGCATGTCACCGATTTCATTTCATCACACATGAATGTGAAGGTTTGGCTAAAATGTAGGTTTTGGGCAGTTTGTTGGACAAATCGCAAACCGTTTTGTCAGAATGTTCTTTTGAAAATAGTGATACTTATAATCTTTAATGAAGCCGTAGACCCTGATGAACGGAGCCGTCCTTAACTATGCAAGATTATAACTGATGCATTCAAGCAGCAATACTTCATACACTTAAATTGGGCGTAACTGATATGCAAAGTAAACTACGATGGCACTCTACATAACTACATTGCAATATAAGTATTTACCAATTCCTGATGTAGTTGTGTCCTTTCAATATAATAGTGTTTAGATAGTATAAGTTAAACAGTATGTTCTCTCTCATTTTGGGCGCCCTCGTGGATGGATGAGGCCCTTTGCTGTGGCCAATGCTCATACCCGACAATGGCCCTGATAACAAAGATGATGTTCTTTACAACTTTGATTTAGATAGTTACAATCAGTGGGATTAACATCAGTTATATTATTCTATAAACTTCTGCCTAAGGTACTTTTTTCCCCCATCCCTTTCAGGCCAGTCATGGAAGGCCCTGAGTGCAACAGATAAGCGACCATTTGTGGAGGAAGCGGAACGTCTCCGCGTCCAGCACCTCCAAGATCACCCCAACTACAAGTACAGACCTCGGCGTAAAAAGACGACAAAAAAACTCAAGCGGGTTGAACCGGGGCTTCTGCTGCACAGTTTGGCCCAGGGAGGGGCACCGGGACTCGGACTGGGACCTGGTATCAGCCCCTTGGGGCCAGAGAGTGTCCATGGAGGCCCCGCTTATGGACATCACCATCATCCCTCCCACCACCTGCTGCATCCTCTGGGCCACTTCAGGGACTTCCAGGCCCCAGGACACTCTGACCTGGAGAGCTACGGCCTGCCCACTCCCGAGATGTCCCCTCTGGATATTCTGGAGGACAGAGCTGGGGAATCTGTGTTTTTCCCCCAACACATGCAAGAGGAGGCAGCGATGGGAGGTTGGAGTGGTTACCATCATCACCTTCACCATCATAACCAAAATTACAGCCACAATTACAATAACCACGGTCACACCTCCATAAATGGTAAAGAAACACACGGCCTGGGTTCAGGAATAAGTGGCAGCGCCAGTTTAAGCGCCTGTTTGAGTCCAAGTAGAGATTCCAGAGTTGATATTCGAATGAATTCTGTAGAGTCAAATATGAGCATGGGTTCTAGGTTAAGTCACACCTCTAGTCACCACATTGCCTTAAGGAGCCCTGTCAAGTGCCCGCCAGCTCCCCCCGACTCCTCCTCCCCTGTTCCCTACTCACAGTCCACCATCAGTCTCCCCGAGCTGGTGAAATCACACCCAATGCCACAACAACCCATTGCTCCTGTCAGCTACTTCGGCCAAATGTACGGGAACGGCGCTCCGAATGCGGCGTATTACATGCCGTCTCATCTGGGGCAGCTTTCACCTCCTCCTGAAACGTCTCCTTCTTCCTGCCCGTCCTCTTCCATCCCCCACTTCCCTCCTTTGCACTTGGAGCCTTCAAATCCAGAGTCCTCATGCAATTTGGTGTCTTCTTCTGCTGAGTTTTGGTCGGAGGTGGACAGGCATGAATTTGACCAGTATGTAAATGTTGGAAGGGTTCGAGAGGAGGCCTACGGAGGCGGCGGGTCCAAAGTCCTCAATGGCCACAGTAGCAGTGATGGAGGTAGTAACATGAATGGCAGTTTAATAAACAGGGATGTCGGTAGCATTCTGAGTGGGGCTGGTGGACGTGAGGAAGAGAGCAGCCCTCTCATATCTGCTCTTTCTGATGCAAGCAGCGCTGTGTATTACAGTGCCTGCATCACTGGATGAATATTCCATCTCATGAATCACATCTCGGTCTGGTTCATTTGAACCAGGGATTCTTTTTGAAGAAAGTAGTTTCAGTCCTATGTTTAGTTTGTTCCATGTGCAGAACAGACAGATGAGTGTTTTTATTATACCAACTCTTCCAGGAGCCAAAGCTGGGAAGAGTGAATACAAGTAAATGTGCTAACAAAAAAAAAAATCCTGAACATGATATTGACCGTTTGACTGTCAGGCTAAGCAGCTTCACTTGATAGCTACAGGCTAGTGTGGCTGGATAAGACCTGCCAGCAAGGCTCTTTATGACCAGTAGGGTTGTTTGCAGGATTTGTGAGGAATGCAAAATTGCTCGTGGCATATTTAATGCAGATGCTCCAGCAGGAGGTTTTGGCCTTTGCTGAACAATTGCATAATCAACCACTGTCAGTCATTTAGCTTCCAATGCAGATGCAGCTCAGTATTCACGATAAATTACTACAAGCTGGATGCTTTTCATCAAGAGATTGCCTATTGATCCAAATGAATTGTGTAGATGGAAACTATGTTGAGCAAGTGCATTGTTCTGTTCAGAGGTTATAGATTTACTTTAGCAACTTAAAATGCTTCTTAGGAAGAAAAATACTGTAAATCAGACAGCTGTAACGTACCTTAAAATAGGTTATTATTTTTAGTTACTGGCTAAAAGTGCTTACTGACTAGATATGGAGAAATCCATAACTACAAATATAATGTCATCTCATTTTTAGAAAGAGGCTCGATCCGGCCTAAACAAACCTCTGTGATGTCGGGAAAGCCACAGACTTTAAAATTCTTAATGTAATTTAAAGGTTCAAGGATAACGGTTCATGCGAGTCTTTATTAGATTTTTTGACACATTGTTTTGCTATAGCCTTTTAATGTGTATATATGTAAAGATCATATACGTCCTTTGTCAGCATGTGAAGGAGGAATTCAGACTATGAAATGTTCGCTTTGCACTGGGTTTAATTTTATAGCTGTAAGCAACACTACTCATTCAAAATGATGGACATTTGATTTTTGATAACTTTTGTACTGAAAGGACTGATATTTTTTTTCTTTTTAAAGCAATAGCTCAACATTTTAGGAAATGAATTGCTCTCTTGCTGATGGTGAAATGAGATCGATAGCAATGCAGCAAGGGATAATTATCAACCTTAAAATAAAGACATGGACTAGCTTTATTTTCTTCAATATTAAAAAGATTTTGCACCAGGACCTCTAATATGTATCTTATTTGCAAAAATAGTTATTCCATGTTACTACAAGTAAAACACAAACGTGTATGTAATTTCTTTTCAGTTTGTGTACTAATTAACTTTAAAAAGGTGTTAAACTGTTTGACTCTTCCAGGCTGGTTGTCTTTTGGCCACACACAGTGATAATGATACTCACACTCTGCAAGAAAAATGTTGAACTATTCATTTAAAAATAATTTAATTTAAAAGAATTGTAATAGTAAGTTTCCACTTGTCTTCCAAACATTGTTTATTTTATGTGTGTACACTTGCCTTTAACATGCAACCTGAACTGTAAAGATATCTTTACAGGAACCGCAGACCAAAGGTGCTTCATCCCACACAAATGTTACTTGCATTATGACTTAAAATGAAAAGTAAAAGGGGAATTTGTGATTTAGTTTTTGTTGGGAACATAACTCAACAGGTATAGCCACTCTCTCAGTAGGTGTTCATTCTACATCCTGTAATATTTGTGTTTATGTGGAGAGTAAAGAACAGACCTCTCTTTTCTCCATGGATTTATCCTACATCTGTTCTGCATTCGTACCAAAGATTATACTTATTTTGTACATGAAACAGTAGAACGCAATCTTTTATTTTGTACAGTGAAACTGCACTGTTCCTTGTGTCCACCATTGGTGGAAAACGGAGCCATGGAAGATTTTTCCTCACAGCTCCTCCAGAGGAGCCGCAGAGAAGCAGCCGTTAAAACTAAACATTTAACAAATACTTATATCTACATTTGGAATTATTTGCTATTGACACCAATAGTTCTTGTTTCCATTTAAATTTACATTGAAACCCCAAAAACATCAGAGGCAGACTATTTTCTGGAATACAGTTACCCCGGGTCTTTTTGTAATAATTTTCTGAAGCAAAAAAAGAAACACCCAAGATGTTGGGATTAAAACGAAGGAGGCAGCAGTCAAATTCAAACCAGGACTTTCCAAGTGACGGTGATGCTTCTAAATCTTTCTGCTAGGGATGATATTGAAATTCTCTGTATAAAATGGTTTTGTTTGTGCCTTCTGTTTAATAAAATGATGTAACTAAATTAATTGTATTTACTTCATGAAAAAAAAAACGACTTGAATGCATATGGTCTCATCCAAAACATCTTCCTTTTTGTTAAGTTTTCGTCCCCAAGGAGTTTAATCTGAACTTCTGAGAGCTGGCCAAGACAACAGCTACACCTCGTTTGCTTTTAACAAAAGAAAACAAATAGAGGTTTGTTCTTCATTGAATCGGTTTAGCAATGTATAGATTCTTCACCAAATTACCTCTTTCTTTAAAGTACATTTGTTGCATAACAGGAATAAGCAACACGGTTCAGGTAGCTCTGTTTATTTGCTAGAATGCAAAGAAACGTAACTTGTCTTCTTCGATTCAGGCTTGTCTCTGTTTTTCTGTGGCACCTTCTAGAGGTGACCCTTTCGTTGCGGTGCGAAAGTTGCTGACGTCAGTTCTCATGTGGATTGCTTCTCCTGGTGAAAATGAAGAAGACAAGAGGAAGAAAGTGGTGGCAGAAGGAGAGGAGTTTAATCCCTGCGACTTGTCTCGCTGTATCTTTGTAATTTGATCCATCTCCTCCTGCCATCTTTACATTTGTCATCCCTTCTTCCTTTGCTGTGTCCTTTCATCTCACCTCTTTCCCATTCTCTCCATTACATTACTTTGATTTCTGTTTTTTTCAATGTCCTCCTCTGCTTTTTTCTAGTTGCCTTCTTTTGACCTCTTTCACCACATACGTTCCTCTATGGTTTCAAATCTCTACCATTCTATCACTTGTTGTTGCTACTTTTTTCCCACATTTTATTCCTTCTTCCATCACATCTGATATCGTGGGTTCTGATGAGTGGTTGTGCACTATTGTGCAACATTTCTGTGGGTGGAAAATAGAAGAATGCATGCAGAAATATGTATCTGAACAACAAATTCCTTCGTTCCAACCGTATTTTCTGTTTACTGGTTATTTAGGACGATCACACCAACAGGCTTTTTTTTGGTCCAGTGGGACATCGTTCTCACAATTGGTGACAACACACAGTAATGAACAGCAAACACAGCATCGACTACCTGAAAGTTTTAGGTTTTAGGGATTAAGTTGTTCTCTTTCTACCATCTCTCCTTTTTTTTCACCCCATTGAACCCGTTTCCCTTCAGCGCCCCGCCTCCTCGTCTGATTCGCCCCTTTTATAATTACCGTTTGCGCAGGATTCAATTAGCGTGCTGGAGGGTCAACTGGGCTGTAACAAACTGGGGATTGCCTGTGGTGTAGTGAATGTGTGCGTTTTCCTACACCGGGTCATTTGTTATACCCAGTGTGTGTGTGTGTGTGTGTGTGTGTGTGTGTGTGCGTGTGTTGCAAAGGTAATAACAGGAATGTGAGCATCGAGGAGGAAGCTCTTGTGGAAGTTTGGGATGTTCGGAAAAGGGTGTGTGTGTGTGTGTGTGTGTGAATGCAGAGAGGAAGAAGTGTGTATTTTTGTGGGAACACCTCATCCCGCTGCTCATTACCGTGACTGGAAAAGATAACACAGCGCTGGATTCCCCGTCTACAGCTGGAAATGAACACACGTGACCTCCGAAGGTGAGGACATGGTACAATTTGGGGCTCGCG
This sequence comes from Apeltes quadracus, assembly GCA_021346845.1. Lineage (NCBI taxonomy): Eukaryota > Metazoa > Chordata > Actinopteri > Perciformes > Gasterosteidae > Apeltes > Apeltes quadracus. The sequence continues at coordinate 6,949,177 of CM037928.1, read as the reverse complement.
GTTTGTTGTGCGAACATGTTGCACAAAGTCCGTGTTCCATAATAACAGGATATGAATGTTCTCATAACCAAACGTGTTGACGGTTTTTGTCTTTTTAAGAAGTCCTTAACATTACATCCAACAACACTGTCCAATGCTTCAACAACACTTTTGTGACGAGAATCTATTAAGACGATGTAGAAAAGTAATGTAATGTTGAGGGTTATAAACAGCTACACACTACAGCATGACAATTGTTGTGTCATATCTACACATTTTCATCTATGTGAGTCTCATTTAACGGCCACCTCCTTTCTAACTTGTCCCATACAAAATGGGCGTTTGACATCATTAAGCAAGACACCCCAGAACAGCATATGAGCCAATTTCTTAAAACCTGCAAACCAACACAGGACTTTCATGCGGAGGCTGGGGATGTCAAAGTCAAAGTTATGCTAAAGTTTGATGTGTTTTCTGGATTGTTCAGGTATTTGTTTTGTATGTTATATATATATATATATATATATATATATATATATATATATATATATATATATATATATATATATATAATGATAGGATAACAATGAGGATTCAATCCAGCACCATTTCCCATTGAGTAAAGTCATGCTTACGGATAAAACATTTTTACAAAATCACCTTCTATAGAACTTACTTATAGCATCTCATATTGAAATGACACATGAATGGGATAAATAGTTCTCGAGATAATTACTAAAGTGATTTATAATTTTCTTATGCGGGTGACAAAGAGAGCAGAGAAAGGACGACGGGGTCGCTGAAGAAAAAAATGGAGACAGAGAGAGATTCACTCTCTTTCAGACTTTGTGGCATTTTATTGGCCACATGTGGATAGAATATCAGATCAGTCTTCACTACTACACTCGGACTGTTTGTGTGTGTGTGTGTGTGTGTGTGTGTGTCTGCGGTGATCCATGTTTGATGACAGTCGGTTTACAGTGTAAACGAGTTTCTGCAACTTGCAACCTCTTTGTGTGTTCTGTGACGTTCTTGCATGAGAGTTGAAGATGTGTGTCCAGTACTTGGATCTTTAGATGTGTGAGTGTGTGTGTGTGTGTGCGTAATTAATACTGTGCGTGTGTGTGTAAATGACCAAAACTGTTATGTCTACGAACACAGCTCAAAGCCCATCTGTTGGGTTGTCGGTGGATCTCTGCTGATATTTTCTTTGAATCTTTCATGCCATGTGCTCATTGGTTAGATTTGACGGAGGGACTTTTTGGATGAAGGCTCTTGGGTAAAGATTGATGGAATCATATGGTAATCTTCATTTTAATATGAAACAGCGGATCCTTTAGTTGCAGTCGTGAGACTTCCAGCCTTTAAATGCTGGTTTCTTGAATAGACCAAAGTGGTCGGGGTTTGCCTCTGTGTTGATGTGTCTCAGTAAATTAAAGATGTTTTTATTGAATACTTTTGAACCTCATTGTGTTGAAATAACAGCCTCATGTTACATTTTTTTCCTTCTAATTTATGTTGCAATCAAACGTCTAAGCATCTTTTGCAGGTTGGCCAGAAACATCAGTCAGAGATCTACAGTGTTTCAAAGTTCCGTTCAATGCATGTCTGCAGTTTAGCTCATCAGTATTCTGCCCGTTTCATGGACTATATGATGTCACGGTAGGGGGAAGGAGGGGGTCCCTGTTTCCCTCCCTGCTCCAGGATATTGGCCTCCCCTCCACACTCCTACTGCTTCCTGTTTCCTGTCTCTGTAGGAAGTAGCCCTGCATTTACTTCCTGTCACAGGGGCTGTTAGGAACGGGAACGCAGAGGAGGTTGAACAACTTGTAATAATGTCGACCACAGCAGGTCACATAAAAAAACTCTTTGTCCTGTTACACGCAACATAAATAACCTAAATCTATGACTTGAAAAAGAACAGTTCTATCACAGCCATGAAAGCAAAATAAAAAGTAAAACATCAAACATGAGTCCTAGGAAAGCCTCTGTGTCTCTGTACCAAATTTACCCGGTTGGGAGGAAGCTGAATTGTGCAGCTCTCAGGAAAGAGAGACTGAACCCTGACCCGACCTTTACTTTTAATAGACAACCGGGCCTGACGCGGCCTGAACGTCCCTCCTCCCTTCCGCTCTGTCCTCGTCCCCTTCTCCCGTCACTCCGTCTGCTGCGGGAATCAGCCAACGGACGACTCACAGTTCCAGGGAGGCTTTTTAAAGTAGGTGTGTGGGGAGCTGGATGGGTCGAACAAAGACAGGACTTTTTAAACGGCAGTGGAGGTCCTCCGTTTACCCTCCTTCATCGTCCCTCCCCCATCTCTGCCTCCCATTCCATCGGTGTCAATGGGAGCCAAGGTGTGGGTGTTAAACCTCTGAGGTCTGCTGGTTTGGTGGCCTTGTGGGCTGTGGGTTCAGATCCCGGGCAGGCCTGACCACTAACAGTGACGAGTAGAACCTATCCATCACCGTGGAAAAATCAAAGCAGCCAATCGGTAAACCAGAGTCCGTCAGCAGGAATCCAGAGAAAAGGTTCACTTTTATTTCGATCAAGTTAGTCAGTTTATGTCGTGAATCTATGCTCAATTTTTTCTTCTCTTATTAATTTCTAATAATTTTAAAAAGTGTGAAAATGAGGCAGATAATAAAGTACGGGAACATGAAATCTCCCATTCAATGAAAAAGGTAAAAAGACAAGTGATAATAAAAATTGAAAAAGGAAAACCTAAAAGGATTTCAGCCCAATATTAAACGTACAAAACGTGTGGTCAAAACATTTGGAGATTCGAAGAAACAAAATTAAATGGTCATAACATCTTGATTGGTTGATTCGACAACAAGGTTGTCAACCAACGGTAAAATTAAATAGTCATGTGACGGAAGTGTTTGGCAGCAGCTTTGCTACAAATGGCACAGCTACTAATTTAACCAGATTTCTCAGGCTGTTGTTTCAAATAGCTTCTAGTTCAGCTCTGTCATTGGTCACATAAAACATTGTTTTATATTCCCAACTAAGCCTGAAGGTAAAGCTCAGCAGACCTTTGTGTATGTAGAATGTAATGCACTGGAACTGAGAGCTTTACTTCAATCAATGGAGATGCTATATGATGTTGACAAAACAAACCCACCAGTTTATCATTCGTATGTTATTTCATAGTTATTATTTCGTATTTCCTTTAGTGTTTTGCCGTATTCCGGTTTTATCTCCCTCCCTCCTTTTCCTCTGTCTCTGTGACCCTCTTCTATCATATCCCTACATTTCCAAGCATATCACAACCCAACTCGACGAAACAGTTGCAGATGTAAAAAAGAAGAAAAAAAAAAGCCTGGGAAAAACAGGGCTGCAATGAAAGACACCAGCTCAGTACGGATGAGGACGCTTTTAGGGATATCAGGCTCTCTGTGGTCGCAAACATCCATTTATAAACCAGAAAAGTACCCGTGCTATTTCTGGATGAGTGGCTCCAAAACTTTCTGTTATAATTCAGTCTATTTATCTTTCTGGCTCCCCTGGTTTCTATAAACCTACACGCATGTCTAAACACCGGGTTTACGAGAGCATTGCTGATGTGGACATTTTCTAAAATTAAACGGAATTTCGGACCTCTTTTATATATTTGTCCGTCGTTGGTTTTGTCCGATGGGTTGTCACTATAACAGGCACTGACGCCGCGTGGGCGTGTGTGTGTGTGTGTGTGTGTGTGTGTGTGTGTGTGGCGTGGTGACCCAGCATGACGCCGTAGTAAGGATCACACATGGCTGCCAGCAGACGGAGAGAAAAGCAGTGTGGGAAAAAGAAAAGAAAAAGACCAAAAGAGGGAGGAGGGTGAGCGAGGGGGAGAAAAAAAGATGACTAGAAAGATTTGAAAAAGTGAAAGTCGTCTTTCTCCTATAATCTGTGTCTTAATTTACAACAAAATGCGACCGCACATTGTGTGATATTTTTCTCATTGTAGTTTTTATTGGCACTTCATGGAAGATACAAATATATTTTAGAATTGTGTTTATTTTACAGGTTTTATGTTTGATTATTGTATTCCTTTATTTCTTGTTAAAGCAAATGGAAACAACACAATCAACACTAGCGCATAAACGTAATGGTATACAAAGTGGAATAGGACTCACACAGAAAGAAGTGTGTCAAATCAGTCCGTCAATCTGTTCTGGACATTCTCTTGTTGTTTTTCTTCTACTGTCATTTTTCCCGTCTCGAGTTCCCCCCACTGTGTTTCCCAACATATCACCGGCCTCAGTGTGTGTGTGTGTGTGTGTGTGTGTGTGTCTGGAGCCATGGGATAAAGTGTGTGGTTACCCACTGGTTTGACCAGGGACTGGAGGGCACCTCGCTCTGTCTGTCTCTGTCTCTCTCTCACTCGGCCGTCTCTGTGTGATCTGTGATCTACGGAGGTCGTCTGTGCTCTGAATTGCTGTGTCCAAATCTGGATGCATTTTTGTTTTTGTAAACTATATAATTGTGCTTCTGTTTCTCTCAAAAGTTATACGTTAATTATAGTAATGTATGTCTGCTTTGCAAGCGTAGAATATTTAATTCGTGTTTTGTGCTACATAAATTCAAATGGTTTGACGCGATACTAAGTTAAAAAATGAACCATGTATTTAGGCCTCGGTTTTAGGTGACAGAAGAAGTGAGGGAAATAAACCCAATATTCTAATTCTAAGAGCCGTGGATAAACATTTTAAACACAAGACATTCAAAACATGATGGGCATTGAAACGAAAATACTATTTTGTAAACTAAAGGGGATCTTGCAACAGGATCACACCAACTGCCATGAGATAAATGACTTTCATCCTCTGAAAGCTCACAGTGCCTCTTCAAGACGGTTCGACGCGTTATGATGAACCAGAGTTAAAACAAAGAAGGAGTAGTTGTACAAACATCTCGAACGGCTTCTCTGGAACTCATATTTCATGTTAACCTGCTTTCATATTGCGGATGATGTCATTTCCTGTTTTCCTCGGAGCCGCCGTGTCCCCATAAGGTCACAAGCACACACACACACACACACACACACACACACACACACACACACACACACAGAAGGAGGAAGCAGTAGTAAGCGGCAGTGAATCAGGTTGATGTGTGTGATCAACAGCCGGATGAGAAGACTAGTCATGGATAAGGTCAAGGTATACGTCTCACACACACACACACACACACACACACACACACACAGACACACACAAACACACACACGCACACAGCTGCTGATCCAGCTCCAGGGGAAAGACAGGGAAGTGGAAGAATAAGGGAAGGGAAGAAGACAAACTTACAAAACGTTGTCATTTTCAAGACGTTAACAAGCAATGATTCACTATTTGCAGCTTTTAATGACGAGTTACTTTTTTAGACAAATAGCTAGATCAGCAGATATATTTTTTTGTTTTATAGGTTTAAGATAAACTTTCTATAATTTAATGTTAAATGGTTCGTGTTAGTCTGCTAACAAAAATGTATTTGTAGATTTTGCTGTGCAGGCTTTTTGTCTGCCGACGTACAAAAATACAAAATGAATTCTGCATTCAGAGCACGCTGCTTTTAGCAAGTCATTGTCACAGAAAAGGCGGGTTACGGTTCTTCGTTTTAGGCCCCCAATTAATTTCCTTTCTGAGACTTTTCCTTGAGTCAAACTGCAGGTCTTGAAACTGAAGTCAAACTTAATAAAATGTATATGGTTTCGAGTCAGAGTGCCCTCGCGTCTAACGCCATTTAGTTTGGACAGCAGACAGTGCGAAATAAAATGTAAGTATTGTAAGTATTTTCCTCAGGTTTGGTCCCATAAGAAGCCCTGGGTTTGATTTGACGGCAAAAGGGCTTCGAGAAAGATCCAGGGTTTTTATTGCTCCTTTGCTGAAGCCAAGACGTCCACGCGGCCACAGAAAGCGACGTGGAGACGTGGCTGCAGTTTGTTTTAGAACAACACGGTGTGTGAGACTATAGATTATGCAATTACACGGTTTTAAAATACAACCAGTCATATACTGTAATATTGTCACCAATAGAACAATAATATTATATCAACCCTGGTGTTTTCACAGTCCATAAACCTCTATTGCAAAGGCAATATTTAAGGAAAATGTAAACCACTAATTGATGGAGTCAAGATTTCCCAGAGAGCTTCAGCTCCAATTGGCAAAAAATACCCATTAAAGAGATTATTCAGATGTTTTGAAGTGGGCTTGTATGAAATACAACGTAAAATCAACGTATTATCCTCAGTCGAAAGGCTCCCAGCGACAGGAGAACCGTCTTCCTCAGTCAAAATGATTCTTGCATTAAGGAGGATCTAAACATTTCACATTTCTTTAGAAGGTTTTCTTTTTTTGAAGACTCACCAACATAAACACACTGAAGTTTTCATTGTGACCACCCAATACTGACAATACGTGTTTTTCACAGAGCAGGGGGACTGTTTGAGTGATCTGTAGCTGGATGGAAAACATTTAACTTCAACAACATTAAAACAGGTTTATTTATATATAAAAAAAAGAGACATGAATAAGTACAGTTAAAGTCACTGACATTCTGCTTGCCCATGCTGAAATGTGAAAACAATGCAGGGATTTTTCTGCCCCAGTGTCAGAGGTCAGATCTTGTTTACTTGGTAAACGGGATTTGGTTGAGCACAATAGCGAGAGGAGAGAGAGAGAGCGAGACTTCAGACCTCCTGTTCTCAGCCCTTAACATCCTGTTGGACGGAAACCCCCTGTGCTTCATGACAGGTGTTTTACTTCTCTCATGAAGAGAAATAAAATGTTAACAAATGTTAAAGTGGACCGTAATTTCCTCTTTTGCTGCATGATAATCCTTCCTTTAGGGGAGGGTCACTCAAGCGTCTGAGAGCAACGCACAAACTGTTCAATGCAACGCAATGACCCCCCGCCCCCCGATATATTTTTTCCCCAGTGTTTATTATCATGCGGTTTGGTTTGGGTTGTAATTACTATATGTAGCCAGCAGAGAGCAGCAGGGCATCAGTTCTCATCCATTGTACGCTGTCTGTACACAGAATTAAAAAGGATAGAAAAGACACACATAAAGCTGCGTCCTGTCTTTTTATTCCAAAAAGAATCGTGTGGGACGCCAAAGTTGTCCTCGAGGACTGAGACACCCTTTTAAGAGGTGTTGGTGTCATTGTCCGGGTTCAAATCACATCATCCTCCCTCGAACAAATGCAACGCGGACAAAAACTGGCGGGTTCAGAAATCCATCCGTGACTGTTGTGAATAGAGAAAATCATCAAAGCCCTTGAATCCGATCACGAATCTAATAACAATTATCAGTAGCGGAAGTGTTATTGACCTTGTAAAAAAGTTGTTTGTCCTCACACAGTGAGTATTTTTGTACATTTGAATAAGAAGTCTTAAATAGAATTGTTGTGTGATCTGGAACGTGGCGTTTTTTTTTTCTTCTACCTGTTCAGCTTCTATGTCAGACGTTACACCACTGCCGTGCTGTGATGTCATCTGCCCTCTCTCCCTCCCTGACGCCTCGCTCAACCTGTCGTCATTTCTCCCTCTGTGTTTGGCTGCGTCTCACATCTCACCTCTGCGTCTCCTTCCTCTGACGTGCTCCCTGTCCGTCCTCCTCCTTCTAATCTGTGTCTCCCACCCGACGGTCACCGTTGGGTGGGTGACACGTGCATTTTAAGATACGTGCTGGCAGGCCGGCATGCTGTGTTTTCACCCAAATCCAGTGTGCATTCAGTGTGCAAATTCCCACTGAAATACAAACGAATAGCCATGCAAGTGGTAAATGTGTACGTGCTTTCAGAGAATTAAGTCATCTCTGCAGTCAGAGTGAATACGGCAAAGTCATGAATACATAAAGGGACACAAACAGCAAGGGCATCGGTGTCTTTGATCTCTGGGAAATGGCTCCTGGGAAATGCTGACGATCCAACAACCAACAGTCTTTTCCAGTGAGTGTGACGTTTTCTAAATGGGACTTAATTGCTTTGGGGAGAACCCTGCATGTGCTCCATGCGAACCCTCTGGTACCTGATATGATCGCAGATATCTGATTAACTTCTAGCTGATTGACAGAAGTATTGGTCATCTTTCAAACGTATGCGAGAGACAATGAACTTTGATAGTTTTAAATGAAAATACATGAATGTGTTGCTGAGAAGGACAGTTTTTTGTATGGCTTGGTCATAGTTTATTGTGGATTAATATCTTTATTGCAGTAAGTAAGCACTTTAAACCCATAGACAGATTGTGTGGACTCCGTTATGGGACCCCTTTGTTTTTACAAACCCTTAAATAAAGGGGACTATTATTTGTTGTCGGTTTTGCTCAAATCTAAAATAAACAGCTGTTTCGGGATATCACTGCTCCTTTTCCTTTGAAAATAATTTGTTTTCTATATGTGCAGATTCCAAAAATATCAGTTATCACAATTATTATCAGTCTAAATATAATATTAACTCTTTGACAAATACATTTTAGATTATAAATTCTTGCCTTTTTTTCAGATTATAATGTAGTATTTTCCTCTAGATCCTACAAAGATGTATTATTATGGTCTAAATCAACATGGCAGCAAAGCGCTTGAAATGAATCAACAGAAAACTCCGTCAACAGAAAATGCAAAGTTGCCAAAATGTTTGGCTGACAACATCTCCGGTACGTTCGGTGAAGAAACAGCAGTGACCCCCTTTTCACGACCGACACGACCACTTTAAACGCAAACAAAATAAGCGCACAAGGTTATAAACGACGTCTTGGCACATCTTGCCAATCGTGTTTCCCAGGGCAGGCTCTTCCAAAGTTACCAGTCTCCGACTGCAAATACTGTCAGGTGGAAGAAGAGCATCTCTTTTCTGATATTGATTGTGGACTCAGGCTGATGCTCTCCCTGAATAGCCCATTTCATTATGCTTTGCTTCGGGTCTATTGGTTTTTAAGGCATGAGGCTCCGCTGAGAGACGTGTTTAGCTTATTGCTTTGGCGCCCTGAAGCGGCGCTGGCTTATTGCTGCAGTCTGAAGACCCGAGCGGTACCAGCAGCAGCGGTACACAGAGATCACCGACACCAGTAAGAGTTACAGCCAGTACTGGCCGCACATGCTAGTGAGACCAAAATGTACATCCCAATTTTCCTAAAGCTAAAAGTGACATTTCAAAATCTCTGTCTTTATGCAACCAGCTGGAGTAGTGGTCCATTGAAACTAGCATTACGCTGATTAGATGTTGCATATCAAAGTCCAATCCATCGAGATTTTATGTGAGACATTTAGATTAGCTGGGCTCTTAGACTCTTAACACAGTGCAGGACTCCAGAACATGTTTATTACTCCAATTCAGGTTGAGCTTGTGCTTGTTGCTACAGAAAAAGCTGCCCCTGTGATCATGCACAGCATTGGGCCTTTTTCCTCTGAAACCCGGCTCAAACTGTGAGATTTACAGGTAATATTTGATCCAGCTATGATCATGACGTCCATGTTAAGCAGAACTATACGTTTTTATTTCCACTTAAGAAATATTAGTAAACTAATGCCATCTAAAAATCTTTTGAAGCAATACCTGACTTAGAGATGCTTGGACAGGTCTTTATCTCTTCCTGTATTTACACTCTTTATTCCATCTGGTTGTCTGCAGACAATCCAGGATGCTGATGAGACTCCTCACGCAGGTCAGATATTCAGTTAGCATTGTCACCCGTTTCAGATCTAATAAATGAAAATTAATTACAAGTTAAAATGAACTGTTAAAAGACATGTTGGTGCCGGAACCAAAACAATGGGGTTTTTTTTGTATTTGCTAAATCACTGTCATCAAGGAAGACGTCTCTCTCAGTGTGTGTGCCTGTGTTGGGCGCTGGAAAGAGGAAGCGTTGACAAGTTGCTATGGTTACCAGACAGCAGCCAGCTGGAGTAGAGGTAAAACGGTTTGAGAGTAATATCTGCAAGCACCCAAATCGCACAGCTGAGGCCAGAGAAATGGCAGTAATAGATTATTAGCCCCGTTTAATCGAGTAATAAGCAAAAAGGAAATATATAGGAAATATATACAAATGATTTATTGAAAATAACAAAAATGGCCGAGCAAAAGTGCTGAAACTAAAATTAGGAAAATTTTGATTTACGGCTCAGTTTCTTTTTAGAAGAAATAAGATACACACAGGAGCTAAACAGGTAAAGAAACATGCTGAAGATTTATTCCAGCAAGAGACAAAAGGTTAATCGACTTTTAATACAAATTCGTCCATCAATGATTTTGCCTGTTCTCTTTCTATACTTTTTATTAATCGGAATTCATCATGACCAACTTAAAACGTGTAATGTTGAGCGCAAATCATAAAAAAACAGTCCATATGAAGGAGATATATTTTGTACATGACGTTATCAGAACAAATATATCATGAGGGCATTACAACGCATTTAGGATTATACTATTCCACCTGCGTTCGTCCCAAAACCATTTTCAAATAGATTCTGTGATTATAATGATCATCATCCACTAAACTGCATGATTACGCATCGCTTTAGAAGCCTCGTGAGTTCTCATCATTTACTTTTTTTTCGTCTTCTCTTTCACGCCCGATTTCACCGCTCACTTCATCTGTCGCTTCTGACGTGAATCCCTCCGTAAGTGATTACACCCAACCCTGAACTAATTAAGCTAAGAACACAAACTAGCACGCAAGTCGTAAATAAACATCTGTAAGTGATATTAAACCATCGGGGAGAACGTTGGCACGAGGGGAAACATCGTCCAATAAGCACTTTTGACTTTCCGCATAGTGTCTCTGTGGCTCAGCTCAGGGATGGAAAGCATCGTACTATGCTGAGACGTACACCTCATGATACAAGTACTTTGCATCACGATAATGTTACTCGTTCAGGTAGAAAGTATTTTCCACCACATTCGTGACTTGCAGATGAGAATATTTGTTAAAACATGATGCTATTATAACAGCTGACACGGAAACATTTTGCTATAATGCAGGTAACTGCAGGCTCATAAATTGACAGGTACGTTTTTGATGGAAATCATACAAACGCATGTTTTTCTTCATTGTGATGTGAGATAACCTTTTAAAAAAGACATTCTGATTTAATCATGCACTTTCATTTTATTTGACTATTGTTCTGATGAAAACATTTCCAAAAAATGAAAAAATCTCTCTCTCCAAACAACATGTGCTGGTAAAAATAGATTCACGGCCAACTCGTTCTCCATCATCCTCCTCTTCTCATCCTTTTATTAGTGGGTCCATTAAAATCCTAATGAGACTGTTGCCGTTTTTGGAAACTGATTGGGAGATTAATTCTCTCTATTCGCTGAAAGCTAAATAATTGAAAGGATGAGGGAGTTCTGAGAACAGCAGCAGACGGACGGATAAATTAAATTGGTATTGAAATGGGAAAGAGCCATTTGTCGCTTTACTGCTACACCGTACGACCTGACAGCATACGGCCACACAAAATATTTTACCTACCTTTAAAGTTCCTGTGATCACAACCGAAAGGAGCCAACAACAACTTAAAAGAAGCTCTGAAGTCCAGCAGATCTTCTTCCAAGTGTCCTTGTTGTTTCCACTGTGCGACTCATAGTTCGTAAACAGCAGAGGAGCCAGAAGAACGACTTTCTACTGGAGCATGTGAATGCAACGTTTTCTGCACACTAGTTTTCCAATGAATTACTTTTGAATTGTTCCGCTTCAGTGTGTTTGTGCAGACCAGCAGGTTCAAATCTGTGCGTTTCCAAAACTGCTTTCAACAACATCTGGTGCAGTTTAGTGTCTAATATGAAATGTCTTTTGGCAAAAGTAAAATGACAGAGACAAAATAAAATGTAAAATGTTTCTAACATGCCATATCTCTTGAATCCAATTGTCTGTGGCTTGTTATTAACTCAACAACCAACGCATTCCTGCTCCTTTATCTAATATTGTTGCATTGTACTCCAAAGGGGCCGACAAATATTTTGGCACGGCATGCGTGCAGTTCTTCTGGGAGGCTTCCAGGTATGAATGTGTTAGTGGAAGCAAGGTGCTGTTGGAAATAGAAGAGCCTTTTCTTTTAGCTTTCAACACTATGAGCGGTATGTGTGACTTTACCCAATCCCTGCTGAATCTCTACATCGCCTCTGCATCCAATTCCAATAACATTGACAACAATTATTGAATTATTTACCGTAGTATGTTCCTTCAGCCTAACCTGAATGTAAAAAATCAGTTGGGTTTTTAAAAACGTGGCTAAACCGTAAACACCAAAAATAAAACTTTTTATTTTTCTGGATAAATCTAGGCCATGCAATTTCTTAATTGTGCTTCATTTAATTTGTACAACGTCTCTAAATCTGAATTGTGCAAAAATGTGGGAAGAAGTGTAGGACAGCGGTTTGATTTGCAGGTGAGTTGTGTTACCAAGACATTTTTACTCATTCGGAAGTGCATGTAAACTCTGCTTATTGCAGATCAATTTAGATGGATTGATGTCTAGACACTCTGACACTCACTACAGACACAGATTGCTGTATAAAAACAGGATATGATTTTTGAACGTGCTCCAAACACAACGCGAGCATTGCACAGAAATGTGAAAAGAAATATGTAAATATAACTCGCAAAAAAATGCCACCACCCTGACTGTTTTACCGATTATCTTATCGATGCATCGTGCGAAAAACAAAACCGATAGCTAACCGCTAGCCGAGAGCAGACAGAATACGACAATATGTGTATCACATCCCTCAGTCAAACATTTCCCAAGATAAGTCCAAACAAGCACCATCTCAACTTCGCTTTTCAATCATAATTTGTCACTTACTTTTGTTTTTTTCATGCAAAATAAATTGTTTATCCCGTTTGTTTTTCGCTGCTGGACGCTAAACGTTACCCGGAAGTGTGATTTCAACCTGGATGTGAAGAAAAATCCATATACGCGCATGTACGGCTCAGATGTGCGGGGTTTTTCGTCTCGGCCAGTCAGTTTGCGAGACAACATGGACTTTCTCCATGGCTGCGTCTTATTGACTAAAAGAGCTGCCAGTCTCCTTTAGCGGTGTTTACCTCAATTCTATTGGCTCTGACGATTAAAATGAGGTGTCAATCATCAAAATCGAGGCAGGATTGGCTGTGTTGTGCCCAGAAGGCTGATTTTCTGGTTTTGGCCTCTCGCCGGACCACTCTTCACTAAAACCTCTGTAGATTTGTTCTGCTTCACCCAATTAAATCACAACTTTGCAGAGTTACTGTCTACAACCTGGGCTTTGAAATGGATGAGTTTTTAGCCCTGGATCTCAATGTTTTATAGTGATATATACACTGTGCATTTTCTTTTTCCAGGTGAACTTTGGAAATAAATAAAAAACAGTGTTCCATCTTCATTTATTTATTAATTAGTGAAATGTATACAGATCACATCTTCCCACTAATATAGGTTCCCCTTTATCCTACAGAAAAGAAATTGTCCAAATAGACTAAGTATTTACAAAGTTATTCACATTTTTATTATGGGTATGCCATTTTCGGAGTCCAAAAAAGAGGCTAGAGCCCATAGGGTTAAAACAAGTGTTTTTGTCTGTCACTCTTTGCCTAATTTTTCATGCATTGGTGATATTTGCTTGAATGAAGTTAGAAAGCGTAAAACAAAATCCATATTTTCCAGAGTGTGTTGTAAACACAGCAGCTGTTTTGTTTCTGCTCTTCAGTCCTCCAGCGAGCGACAGGAGAAGCTATAATCCTAATGAAGGGTTGAGTAATTACTACTAATATAAACATTGTAATGGGATTAAAGCAATCCAACATCATCCCCCTGCCCTCCTTCCCGACCATTCCTCTGTAGGCTCCCAGTTGTACTGTGGAAGTATCTCTCTCGCTTCCCCTCCCCCTCTCTCCCTCCTTACGTCTCTCTAGCTCGCGCTATCTCTCTGTGTTCATTATTTATTTCAGGCTGCCTTTAAGAATCAATTGCTGAGACAATTCTCTAGAGGGCCAGTCAGCTGGACGATATCCTGTGTTTGTGTGTGTACCAGACAGCATGCGTAGAGGCTGTGCATGTAATTCTTCTTAAATATTTTTTTTTGTTTTTATGTCTCTGTGTTTGCCTACAGTACAAAAAAAAAACAAAAAAAACAAAAAAAAAGTGAACATGACAGCTGCCATGCTGCACAAACTCTCCTCGAATTAACCACCGCGCGCACAGACTCACACACACACACACACACACACACTCACACACACACACACACACACACACACACACACACACTTCTTTTGCATGATACAGCACTAGCCCCCTTACATTCAACATTATCCGAAACTTAATTTAAAAAAAGCCACAATGAAGTCAATAATCAATAAAAATTAAAAAGAAATTGAACTTTTTAAGAATTAATTTTTCTTGTTCCAATCCGATGAAAATAATTAACTGGACTGTATATTCAGTAATATTAGTGACTTTGTTATTTCAGAAGGATTGTACTGGACAGAATGCCCAAACTCTGCAAATTAAACTCCAAAAACCTCCGAAGGACTAGAACCGAAACCTGTCCTCACAGAAATGAGCAGGCCCACCCGAGCGTTCAGCGGCTTGCATGTAACACTATGCATCGTGGGAGAACATGGCTGTTCTGTGCAGTCACATTGCCGTACTCAGCCTCTCTAACCGTAACATTAACACTTTGCTACCGGCCTCTCATCTCCAGCCGAGCATAGCCAGCAGTGAAAGACCACAGTTGTCGCTTTACAACAGAGAGAAAACATGGGAGCAGTCTCATCTTCAGACGTCTCCCCCCGTTATGGTTGTGAATCCAGTTACAGTCATCGCTCTAATGAAAAATAGCTTTCTGGTGAACAGCCGTGACAGAAACTCCTGCTTTGTCTTCTGCCTGAAAAATACTATATATATTTATCTGATGAATCATTTTATAGTTTTAGTAAAAAACAGGTTCACCTCAGCTAGATGTTGTGATATTTAAATCTCAATACTGCTCAGCCTCTGTCCTTTTTTTGGAACGAGTGATTTAAGTCGAGAGGTGAGGGGGGGGTTGAAAAAAACCTCTTCGCCAGTTATGAAGGCTCTCATTAGAGAACTTCACTCTGCTGAATTTCTTTCTATCCAGATTTCCCCAAAACATTTGTAGGTTTATTCTGAAGTTAAGGCTTTTATATGCAATTGTCAGGGTGGTTTGAATGAGATCTGTGTCATTCACCGAGCACACTCTTTCAAAGGGAACATCTTTGTTTTTTTTTGAGCGGGTTAAATTAACAATTAACTACTCAAAGCTTCTTCTCTTACCAGCACTTCACTTGTAACCGGCACCGCTCTTCAAGTCTTTTACGACATTCGTTGTGCGGTCCGGGAAACACAGCATCCAGTCACATGCCTCAAAATCACATCACGTGGTACCACCCAGCCAATCCCATGCCTGTATTCCGAAAGCTTTTGCAGCTTGAATAAAATAAAAACAGGCTGCTAAGCCTCGACGAAAGGCAGATTACAAGTTGTCAATTTACGACTCAAAAACTGACTCCAGCGTAGAATCACCAGGATTCTAAGTTTCTAGACCTGTGACTGTGACACGTGTTCCATGAATTGGTTTGTTACCAAGGAACTGCTTTACCTTTAAACAAGAGTTTTGTTGTTGTTGTTAATGGGATTTGCAGACAATGAGGTTCAAAGCTTCAGTGGTACGAGGACAACCTGCATGGCTGTTATCTAAAGGAATGTTTGCAGTATTTTACTAAATGTATTTGAAAAAGTATTTCATGTTTACTTTTTCTATTTGCCAAATTGAAATGTCCCATAACTGTTTATCTGCCCCTTTGCACAACATATCACATTCATTACATATGAAATATGTTCCGTTTAAAAAGGAAACAGAGCCATGCCTATTGCCTAAAATCAACATGTGACATTTGTTCAGACATTCCTCCCGTTCGCTTCCCAGATCAGCTCCTTCACTTTGACCTTGACCTTTGTTCGTAGGACCAGAAGAAAAAAAAAAACACTACATTTTACTTGGGTTTTACACACAAAAAAAGACACAGAAGAATAACGTGCTGCCTGTGTTTGTTGGACCCAATTTCGTAGCATGAATGCTATCAGAACAGAGCCGCCGGCCTGCTCAGCCTGGACGTTCTCTGATGAGGAGGCAGAAAAGTCTGCTGGATGGATCCATGAGGGTGAAGGGGCAGTAATGAGCTACGCCAGCTGATGGGGCCGAGCTAATGGGCGGCTCTCCACTCAGCAGTTTGCATTCAATTCGCATACAGCTGTCAGCCTTGAGCCCACATAATTGCACAATTGTTTGGCTGCTGATGAAACAAAGACCGTTTTGTCATCACTTCATACGATTCACATATAACAGATGATGCTGTACAAGTTGAAATAAAGTTATGTTTTTTATAATTTATCACTTTTTTAATTTGTATGTATATTATGTTTTCGTTCACGCCATGTGACGGACGTTTGTTAGCAGCAACCTGAGAGCTTCACAGACTCCCAACGTGTGGATCCACACAGTTGGACAACAGACAGTCTTTTCTGTCACTCTCCACTGAAAGTTACCAAGCATTTAAAAAAAAAAATCATTATAGTAGAAATAATGGTGGACTGGTGCAGATGTTTAAAGAGTCGCTTTGAAGCTTGCAGACTGTGTGTATTCGCCAAAGCGTATCACAGCAGCAGCAGCACTGATCTGAGACCTCTAATTAGCTCCCTGTGCTCTCAAACTCGTAATGACCCTCATTTGTCAGAGAACGTGCAGCTCAAGAGCGATACGACAGAGTGTGTGTTGAGGTAAAGCAGAATGAGGAGAACTGCGACTCCCAAAGGAAACCAGAGGATGTGCCCTTCCCGGTCAGATGGGGGTGGAGTTACAGCTTATTTAATAGAATGCAAAAGCAGTTGTTTTTACAAAAATTGAATTCCTATTATATCCATTTAGCTTTCTGTTGGTGTAGTAATAATTAAAGGTGGATTTGGTGTGATCATAGCAAGGCAGGATTGCCCTAAACACACACAGGCCCAGAGCCCGAGGGCCCCAAAAGCCTCAGACTAACTGTGTTTTGTTGTTTTTCGATTAGGTCATTAATTGCATACTTGCAAAAATAAGTTCAACATTATACAGCATCTGCAACGGATGGCCTTGCAGTAATAGCTTTCTGAAGCCCCGTCTTCTCGAGGGCTCCTCTGCTCTAATGTTCCTAAACATAGTGCGGATGATAAAAATTACCTTTGGGGCCCATTAACCAAACCCATTCAACAATGACATGCATGCAAGTTTAATTTCTTCTTTCTCTTTTGGAGTAACAGTAGTTTTCCTGGATAACAGCAGAAATATGGTTGTATTAGATAGAGTTTGGGAAAATCTGGTTAATCTGCACACCAGAGCCACGCAGGACGATAGCTTCAGATTAGCAAACTGGGCCTTGTATCTTGTTGAACAGATGTTTTGGATTGAACACTGTTCAGATGAGCCTTGTTTTGCACCGATGTGGAAACGCAGCGATTGATTGGTTTATTGTGGAGAAGTGAAGCGCAAAGCCGCAAATCACTTAAGGGTTTTATTGCCTTATTCTGCTCAGAGTTTCAGGAATATTTTCAATTAGCACGGTCACTGCTGTAAATGAAGCAGTTGTTTGTCTCTTGTCAGCTTTATGCATCGCTGCCTCGTTACAATCAGAGAAATGCTATTTAAATGCCCTGATAGGAAAATGGAGTCAGCCTGTTAATTTAAAAAGCTGCTGGTCTGGCACGAGCTGAGGACGAGGAGACAAAAGTGAGGAATAATCTTCACTCTTTAAACATTAAAGGATATGTTTTCTTTCTATTCTTGCCTTTGTGCTAACGAATAAAAACAACAACAATGAAGAAATCAAACTAATAAGTACTTTGTGCATAAGCCTGACATGTCTTATGTGCTGAAGTGCTATTGCTGTCTTAAAAACACATTAATGAACCCCAGTGTTGCACTGGTTGACATCTTTTATTACCATGAGCTGTTTATTTAATTCGATAAACACTGTCCTGCTTTAAAACAAACTACATTGTCTTGTTTTTAGCAAATTACAACTTTTACTACCGTATTGACTACATATTTGTTGGGAAGTCACAACAACAGCTCTGGTTTAGTCTCTCCACTCTCTTTTTTCTCCATCATGTTGACAAGTAGAAAGGCAGACTGAAATATAGGCCAATGAGTTGTCATGTTTAAAAACATTTTTCAATTATTTTTGTGACAGATTATCACTCTACTGAAATAAGAAAACGAGTCAATGATATCTATGCAGAGCGAGAAGAAACTGTGGTTTGCCCCTTTAACCTTTCTGTTCCACTGAGGCAGCACATTGGGGATTTTAGAGCCTAAAATAATTAATATCGTCACAATGTGAAGCAGGGAAAAACCTCAGCAAAATATTTCTGTAATTAAATCCCTACATATTGCTGTGAGTTACTTTCATATAGACTGCTGAGTGCTTTGCCTGGCATTTTTTCATCAATTAAGACAGAGAGATTTATCTGGAGGGAGCAGCACCGGAAGCGGACAGGATTCCGGTTTAAAACATTAACGTTTTAAAAGGAGTTTAACAGCAGTCTTGCCATGTGCAGCGGACTGATGCCGCTGCAGAGACGGCACAATTTAACTGAGATAGATTTCACTGCGAGCAACGTAAACTGGAAACCCCGCAGATCAAAAATGTTTCCGAAAAAACGCTTAATATGCCGAAAACATCGCGCGGTCTCGATGTATTAAAAGCGCAGTTAGTAACGATTCCTCGCAATTAATTGGCCGATGATGAGGCTAGTTATGATGTAATCTCTCTCACTCTCTCCCCTGCACACAGACAGCCCCTCCCTTCTCTCTCTCTCTCTCTCTCACCCTCACGTATCCCCACCTCTTTCTCTTGTCTTTCTCTCCAATCCTAACCAACATGGCCGCTAAATCGGATGGAGCAGCGGTGTCTGTGGACGATGACAACACGCCCGGGAGCCTCTCGGAGCCGGGGAACCCCGCCACCAGCCGGCCCCGCTGCAGCGCCGCCGGCGGGAAGCCCTACACCCTGCTGGACTGCTGCTGGGTGCTCTGCGCCCTGCTCGTCTTTTTCTCCGACGGCGCCACCGACCTGTGGCTGGCCGCCGACTACTACCTGAGAGGTGACTACTGGTGGTTCGGCTTGACGCTCGTCTTCGTCGTGGTGCCCTCGGCTGTCGTCCAGGTGCTGAGTTTCAGGTGGTTCGTGTATGACTACTCGGATCTGAGCTGCGGGGACGGAGCAGCGAGCGGCAGCAGCACCGGCGCGAAGGCGGCGGCGGCGGGCGACGCATGCGGTGCAGCCGCGGTGGGCGATTACACTTTAAGCACCAAGGACAGCGGTGGGAGCGCGGTGGTGGGCGACGCCGCGAATGCCACCCCGGTTTGCGCGTCCTCTGCGCTGCCTGCGACGGCAGGGACAAAAGGAACCCCACGCAGCTGCTGCACCGTCTGCATGTGGGTCTTCCAAACCGTGCTTCACGTCCTGCAGCTGGGGCAAGTCTGGAGGTAAGACCGCAAGGGGCTGGTCCGTGGAGCAGGACCGGTGTGCGTGCTGTTGTGGTTAATTTGTGCGCGGTGCAAGTGTGTGTGTGTGCTTGCAGCTTGCGCGTGTGTGTGTGTGTGTGTGTGTGTGTGCGTGTGTTTGTACGTGCATCCCAGTTCACGTGCATGTGTGTTCATGCTCCTCTTCCTAAACATTGCCTGTTCTTCTCATCAGCCGGTGACAGAATTGTGCAGAAAGTGACCGGCAAAGACTGAGATTCTTTTGCCACAATGTTGGATTTCAAGCATTTTTATTTAAACCGTAATGGTAAATATGTGGATTACTGTTTTAAGCCCATCATCCTTTCTTGTCCTGATTTTTGGCGCCTGAGCTGTACGGTTTCTCTCTCTCTGGTACTTCTGTCTCACATTGTCCGGACAAGCTGACAGGAATATCATCAAAGCGCTTTGTTCCGCTCTTCTTCCTTTCCTCTTGCTGCCAGTCATGTTAGTGATGTTGAAACTGAATATTTTCTTCCTCCACACACTGAGATTGACAAAATGTAAAACGAGAGGAGGCATCGGCTAAATCTTTAAGGCAGCATTCCACCCACAACGCATCCGCACTAATGGTCCTCCCCGGTGCTTTAACTGTGTGGGTATATTCTACGCTGGATGTGTGGTTTACTCTGATTAAAGTCCTCCTGAGCCACATGCACTTGATGCGAGTCAACGTGTTGACTATTTTAGACGCTTTAACAAGTAATTAACATCACAAAAGCTCAGACGCACAGAGTGACACGTACTGCAGTAAACCACATCGATAACAATCAAATTTACAAGAACATTTGCAGTTTGATCAATTACTGTATTGGGGCTCGTATTTGAGTTGAGTATTTCAATCCTCTAAAGGGAGGTATTGTAACTTTTTACTAATTACTAGTTACTTTTATGTTATAGTACATGATATAGTACACTAAAGTACATGATCACCTAAATAAAAAAATAAGACATTACATTGTTAAAGATCAAGCCAATGGTTCCCAAAATGTTTGGCTTTTAATCCATACATGGGGACAAATAGAGGTTGCAATATTTGTCAGTTAAATGCTGATTTTCTGTACATCCAACCCATTTACCATGATACATTTAATTGATATTTTGCATTTGGGCTTTCGTTAACACATGTACAGGAGTATATTTACCATTTTACACAAGTAACCTTACTGAATTAGCTTCCTGACATTGCAGTTAAAGTATATTTTTCTGTAAAATGAAGGTACATGGCAGTGATGCACCATAAGCACCAGCTGCACTTGTAAAATGGAAGAAGGTTGCGTGAACCGACACCTAAATGAAAGCCTTTCACTGATGCAAAGCATGAAAGCCCAGACTGAGAAACCAAGTAAAGGAAGTGATCCAACTGAATGTGGTCAAGACCACCAAAGAATGAGACAAGTCTGAGAAAAAAAATCTGATCCAATGGGAGCGATGCAATGCTAATACACAAGCCATAAAAACATGAATGTAAGCTGTCGAATAACACGCAGTCTCCACTTCAAACATCACATTCACCCGGCTGCGCCATTATTCTTTTATTCAATTTAATGTTTTCCAGCACCCGTTCAGCAGGAATCTTTTATTGTCCACTTGTTTGTGTTCTGTCAATGTGGAGAGCTGGTGCAGTAACTTGTATGTTCCAAGTTCTGTCAACCTTTTGGAAAACGCAACTGGTGTAAAAAAATATCAACAAGCAGTCTGTACCTTTTGAACTGGACTCTTTACTTTCTTTACATGAAGGTCAAACTCGGACAGCAGAACCCAACTGGTTAAGTGCCTTGGCCAAGGAGTTCAACGGATAAAAACACATGGGTTGCAGATTTAATGATTTCAACCCCTCAGAAAATCGCTTCTCTGGATGAAGGAAGTAGCAGAAGTGTCCTTGAGCCTGCCGCTGCAGGGCTGCAGCTGCCCTCTGAACCCTCCGTGATGGTGGAAGAAGGCATGAAAACACATTATCATAGGGGATGTTGCCTCAACTAATTCAGAAATGGAGCATGTGGGAATTCACACCAGCATAATTACATGCAGATTTGGTAATGAGCTGCGTTAATGAACAACAATAAGATGCTGAGAGGTGGAGAATGAGCAGGAGTTGGTTTTAATGTGATAGTTGCAGCCAGGAGAGTTGCATAGTGCTCCGTGTGATTGGGTTTAAGTGTGACTCGAGTTAGAATAGATTTTGATGAGTCCGAATTCAAGCACCTGTGGAAATAGCAAGTTGCTACATATGAAGTTTATTCTACTACCAAAAGCTGGGATTTATTGGCTTATGTCAATCACCTGAGGAAATGTGCCATCATTTTTTAAATTCAGCAGCGAGGCAGTGCAGAGAAAAATACATTGACAAGAAAACCACATGTTTTAAATCAATCAATCAGTCTTAGGGGAGATGCACAGACCAGTGCCCGTAGCTGGCAGCAAGGCAGAGCCAATAATGCATTGTAGTATGAAGACAGGTTGCGATTTGAATCAAGGTCGAATCCCCTTTTCTAGACAGGAGACTCTTGCTGTGCCGTTGATATCGCTTCTCCCATCTACATGTGGAATCCACAGCGGAAAAGCAGCAAGGTCACACCACTTTATCTGCGAGGATGTTGAAAGGCACTGGGAATTGTACAAATCTCTTTCTGAAGCTGATGAAGCACTTTGGGAGAATGTGGATCACTCAAGAAGGGATTCTTTTGTTGTTGCATTAACTCACAAGTGATCTCGAAGTAGTTGAGCGTCTTGTGCTGTAAGAGGATTCATTGACGTTGTATTTGCAAGACTTTAAACTGACAAGGAAACACCTTAGTAATCCTTAGGAGACAACACCAATCAGTCCATGCCATGTCTCACAACCGTGGGACACGTGGGCAGACTGGCACTCAGCCACTCCCAGAGTTCCATGGTCGTAAAACGTTGCAGTTTTTAGGGGAATCCCTTTGGTTCCTGCTCGTGCCAGACCAGATGAATCAGTCCCAAAAATAATTTAATCAGGTCCAAATGGCCACTCAGCTCAGGTGGTCTGTGCGTCAGCTGTGTCCGTCAGGCCGCCGCTAATAATCAGTCTGAGTGGATAACTGGCAACCTCAATGTGGCTGAATCACTGGAATCTTGGGGTGTGTGTGTGTGTGTGTGTGTGAGTGTGAGTGTGTTAGAGAGTTCAAGGAGGGATTGCTGCACTGTTCATTCACCAATGAAGGGACTCTTGGTAGGTTACTGCTTCACTTTAATTTAAAGGGCTGCCACTCAGAGACTTTTTGTAAGATGGTTGCGTGGGCTAACTGGCCTATTGGCAACCATGTTGGATATGTGACAGTAAAAGGGAAAATGTTAGATCTTTTTCCTTTTTTATCTATAGAATAATACTATAATCATCCTTTCTGTCACATTGTGCCGGAGCGGTCAAACTCGGGCAGAGGGTTCTTCTTGTCGTATATCTTTGTCTCAACATCAGCCCCTTTTCACAAAGCCTTGTACTGCTGAATCAGTAATCCACTGCAAAGAGTCCCATGATGAACTGAACCGCCGTGGGAGAAGATTCACTGATGCCCAAGATTGTGTCGCTTCTCATTTATTTGAGAGCATTTTTTATTTGTTTTTCAAACATTTATGATTGCATTTATGGTCATTATTGTGTCCCAATCGATCATTTTCGATCAGTTCATCCCATCAGTAGTTATGGTTGCTGGGTCGGACCAACTTGACAAAAATTGGTATGCCTACTGTGTACTTCTATTTGGCCTTGGGCTGCATTTTGCATTAGATTTCCGTGCGCTAGAAATATAATATCAATAGTAACTGCAAGGGCTTTTTATGCTGAGAACTAATCCGTCCCTCATCAAATATCTTCAACCAGTTGTTCTTCCCCAATAACAGAAAATCAATTGCAGTTGCTTCACATTAAAACGACTCAAAGCTACATTTAAAAGTGTTGAAATCCACACAGCGGCCCATTTGACATGTGATCACATGAGACTAAACTTGTGAACTTCAATGAAAGTACCAAACTAGACGGAACTGATCATGAATGAATACTTAAGATGACATACAGAAGATCAAGAGAATAGTTTGTTATGGGCTGTGAGCCTTTTATTATGTTGATATTATTGTTTTGAGTTGTAATTTTTCTTGTGCTGGACAGCAGCAGGTGAAGGAACACACTGAATAAAAAAAAGCATGGCTTTAAAAATGTAAAGTCCTGGGACTGTAAAGGCCTATAGGTTTATGTAAAATTCAATACAGTTAATGATTTTGAATAGAAATTTGTCTGGAGGCGAAGTTTTGATGATCTACACCCTTCTGGCTGCCCGTCGTGTCTGTTTGTTTGTGTCTCCCTCTTTCGCTCTCTGTCTGCCTGTCTCACCATCTGTCTGTCTTTCCCCGGCTGTGTCTCTCTGTCTCCTGTCTGTCCGTCTGTCGGATTGTGCTGAATAATTCACTGCAGCCCTTGAGGGAAGCTGTCAATCATTTCCGACGTGCCTGTGTGAGTGTGAAGGGATGTAGCATCTCCTGCTAGCTTCCCCTGCCGTCCAATCTGTCTCTGTCCCGTTGTCTCGCTCGGCACGTCTGTGCTTACGGTCCCCCTCTCTGCCGTTACTGGTATTTATTAACCTCCAATCCACGCAGCTGCGAGGGACTGGGTGCAGGGATGTTGTGTTTAAAAGTTTGAAAAGATTAGTGCTTCTGATGCGGCCGTCACCATTGCCATGTTGGTGCATCTGCGTTTGTCTGTGTGCGATGGGGAGGAGAGCTCACAGTTTTCCACGTGTTTGGTAATTGGCACGTGCACTGCAGGTGGGCACACGCATACACACAGTCGCGAGTAGGCTACTAATGAAGTCACAGGCATATGATTCTGCACATTCATACCAGTTCTAATAAAAGCTTAACGTTAATGTCGGTCTTGGAGCCAGCGATCATCCAAACCTGCACTGGTTAAACTGACTGATCCTGATTTTACAGCACAAACAGTGCTGTAAAATCAGCTAAATGACACGTAATGTAATATTGGCCTGGCATCACGTTTGTGTGTATGTATGTATGTATATGTATGTGTGTGTATAATATATATATATATATATATATATATATATATATATATATATATATATACACAAACGTAATGCCAGGTACTCAGTATGTCTCTCTTTTGTGGATTGCTGGCCTTTTGCAGCCACAAAACCTGCACAAATAAGACAATTGAGGGAAACTTATTATTCTTAAAACCTCTGCAAAGGGTGAAGTGCCTTCTTAACTGTGCTGCCGACAAACTAGCGTCTGGGTTCTCCTGTGCCATTTTTACTCACTAAAATGAAGTAATATGCAGACAATTGGCTCGGTTCTATGCAAATGCTAATCATTAAAAAACAGTCCCTTTCACGAAGCCTCGTATAGACACACACAGCTCAGTATTGGATCAGGTAGTTACGATGGGCGCAGGCTGTTCTGACGGCCCTCCTTCCTTCTGACACGTTTATGTTTGAGTTGCTGCCTGTTTTGCAAATATGTTTAGTTGTCAATCTTGACAGTAACTGCGCTCCCTTTCGAATATTATCTCACAGACGGTCTCATAAGACTTGACGTTGGACAATATCAGCATACATATTATCTCATAGATATTATCACCATAAGAGTGACACATTGTTGGAGGCACCGCTCCCTAAAATGGGTGTCAGCTGACCTCATGGGGCAGAATATCTTTTGTGAACCCTGACGGGGCAGATGCTGGTTTGAGGTCATTTCCAATTCACATCAATTGTCTCGATCCATTATATATATCGGCCTCCGATAACAACCACTCTGCTGTGGATGAGGGTGCAATTGTACAGTATGTGGCACAGTATGTGACGACCATCCTGTGAAGAAAACGGTAGTCAGTTCATCGGTAATAGCCTCTTAGTCAATTGAAACCACAATTATTATTTTTTCTGTTTTGAGAGATTAACCAGTTTGCTGTTAACCTCGATATATTTGCCTCATTGTTTCAGAGACTAACGACAGGAAGCTGATGGCAGGATGAATATAGCTCCTCAGATATCCTTAGATGGGTTTATCTGGGACAAAACATGGTCTGGGGCCTGCACAGGGTTTGTTAGTTTATCTCTGTGTGCGCTCCAGTGACGCCTGTTATTAGCATGTACCCTGCAGATGCACGCACACAAACACACACACACACACACAAAACCACACATTTATCTTTCTCTTTTGGTCTCGATCTCTTGCCTTCGTTCATACAAACGCATTCAGACACGTTCTCCTCGATTGTGTCAACTTTATGTTCCAAGCCCAGAGGAGCAGTTGTATCGTTTTCCCTTTATGTGCTCACTGAACTCACTCTCTCATATCCGTCTCTCTGAATTCTCCTCTGTGTGTGTCTCTCTCTCTCTCTGTTAACAAACAAGTGAAAACTCAACAAGCCATCTCTGACGTGTCCCAAAAACTATGCTAGAGGAGCATCATAGTTTAAATTTAGGGCCAAGTAGTAAATGTCGGTTATTTGGCGACTTAGAAGTGAGAATTTGGCGACAGATGTTTGGTTTGTAGTCACTGATCACTATGCAAGATGTGGGTGTATTTAAACCTGTGACTGCTGCACACTACATGAGCATGAAATGCACTGCTCCTGTCAGTGTTGATAAAGTATCCTTGGTTATATTTTAAGCTATCTCACAAACACCTGAGTCGTTGTTTTTCTCTCTGTGTACAGCCAGCACCTCCAACTCTGGAATAAATGTTTTTTTTTCCTCTTTACTGACAAATCTAAATCGAATATGAAAAAAACGACTGCATATCAACACTTGGATAAGCTGTTTTATTTCAGCCATTTTGAACGTCGTGTTTGTGTCTGTGATTTACACTTGCATGTGATCGGCTCCTTCCTGTTTGTAGTGGGAAACGAGGATCCGAGGGGACAGACCTTTTAGATCAATAACCGGCACGCCCACTGATCAAAGCGCCGGCTCTGTTCCTCTCCTGTCGTTACGCTCCGCATTCCACTCCGGCACATCTATAAAGGAAAGTTTAGTTCCTCCCCAGTGATGTGTGAATTAACTTATGGACATTCATTCTGTTGCTGCGGCACTTCATTAAGAAGTGCAGCGCGTCGTGCTGCTCTCTGCCGTCTACTTTCTAATGTTCTGCATCTACAAAATGAATTCCGCCTCCCCTTCTGTCAGTCAAACCAGCTAAAGAGCGCAAATCCTCACATGCAGACGATCACGTCAAATCTGACGTTTCCATTCTGTGTTTTGTTTCTCGCTCGCTCTGCATGTCCATGCGTCTCTCTCTCTCTCTCTCTCTCTCTCTCTTTCATCTCGTCCTCCCTCACGCCTCCCTTCCAACTTATCTCTCTTTGTTGCCCCGTGTTTTGTGCAAGAAAGAGAGGAGACTTCTCGGCAACTGAGTGAATAAATACTTTGCCAAGCAGTCCTCTTGAGCACGCCTGTGTTTTACGTTCCAGACATTGTTTCATTTAAAGGAGAGAGAGAGAGAGACGTGAAAGGATGATTGTGTGAATTTGTTTGCTTGTGGTGGCTGGGCAATAAGAAGAGAAAATGCTCACAATCGATAGAAGAAGATTACTAGAAATAATATAGTTTGGAAATAGAAAAAACAAAGCAAAGAAAGAGAGAGAGCTGAGATTTGGTGACTGAGATGAGAGTGAAAGGTGGAGAAGTTAAAGAAAGAAAATAAGGATGAAACAAGAGGACAATATTCCGAAACTTTATTATTTCCATATTTGTTCAAACTGCGTTTACAACTACAGGGATTTAACAAGGTCACAATTCCCTTTTTAATATTGATACATATCTCTGAAAGATATGGATATGTTTCCCCTGAAACAGAAAGTGCCCAATGAGGTATTTGTATTGCTGCTTGCGACTTTATGGAGAGCTATTGGCTGAAAAATCACACACTTTTTGTTAAGCAGGTTGCTCCTTCATGTCGGCCACAAAAACAATGTTTTCGGCCAGAAGTCGGCCAGAAACAGCCCCTCTGTTTTTCCTGTTTGCTATTCTTGGGGCATGTGGAACCATGTGGATGCCAGTAAGCGCCCACTGCCGCCGCTCCGCAGCACGACAACACGGCAACACGGCCCCGACCCGTGCATGAAAGCATAACGCGCAGCCTCTGGTTCAGCCCCAGGTCACAACTGGTGTGGACACCGTTCATGCCTCCAGCACAGTTATCACTGCAGACCCTTCACACCCTGCACACAAGCTGTTGCCACTCCTCCCCTCTGGTGGGCGCCACAGAGCGCTGTACCCCAAAACCAGCAGGCGCAGGAACCGCTTCTTTCCACAGGCCGTCCATTTGATGACCAGTTAACCAGACACCTCCGTCTGCACCACATATTTCTATTGGACTACAACCACCTCCGCATTTATATCCTACATACCAGTAAATGTTTATGCTTAGTTTTTGTGTTGTATTTTATTGTCTTTAATGTCTTTTTTCATATTTCTGTTGTTTATTGTATATCTATTTGATAGCAATGTGTAACCAGAGACAAATTCCACGTATATGTAAACATAAATGGCCAACAAAGTCGATTCTGATTCTGTAATATAAACCTTTTTAAAATTGTCCCAAGCACTTAAAGTGAGACGGTTGCAAACCGTACAAATTTCACTCGCTGATTGCGAATGCAAAAACAGAATCACCTGTTAAACGAACCTGCAGACGCTCATTTGATTAACTCGTAGCGGGACCTTCTTCTTTTTCCTTTCATCATAGTTGACTCGATGCCTTATAATGAGCTGGCACAATCAGGTTAGCAGTTATTTATATTCCTGCCGTTCTCCACTGGATAGAAGCTGTGTGCTGAACGGAGGGATTTGATGCACGTTTTCTGATTGACGGCTACATGTGCAATGTTGCATGCGTGCGCAACTCAAGAAGTTGGGCAATAAGATGAAAACATATGATGAATAATAATGATCAAGAAACACGGCTTAAAAAGGGAAAGTCTCACGCAGAAGATGCTAAAAATCCCTTCTGGTCAGATTTTTCATTTCTCCTTTCTTTTGTAATTTCCTGCCCTCAACGTTCCCTCGTTCTTCAGGACCGAAAAAATACATCATATCTGCTCTTTTGTTGTCGTTGTTGTTGGCTCGATTTGTTTTGGTGCTGCTGTCGTGAATGGTTTGTGTGTGTTTCTAAGTTACATGCAGCGGTTAGTCCATTTTTTACACATACACACAAATAAATATCCAATTATTTAAAGTACACCTGAATGCACACATGCCCACTAATGCATGCAGTCATAGGGAATTCAGAATGACACAAATGCACACATTTTCAGGATATTGTAAACTTGCTGACCTATAACATTGAGAGGCTCATGAATACAGACTACAAACACACGATCCCTTAATCCCTTAAACCCAATTAGAATACAAACAGAGACAGGTCAAAGTCCTTTCAGGCAAGTCACGCCACTCGCCGCCATCTTTGCAACGCCTCCGGGACGCTCTAGCAAGACCAGCCTCCTATCTCAATCAATGGGCAGAGAGTCAGAACTGCACTTTCACGGGTCATCGGGACTTATAAACCAAACGTATAGAAACAGCAGTAGAATATGATAAAAATCGCTGGAAAAGTTTGATGACTTTGCCCCAAAATAAGGTTTACAACGTCTTTTTCCCCCACAGGTTACTGTTACTGCGCATGCGCAAGGCTTCACAACACCAACCTTAATTTACGTCTGTATCCAGAATGCCGGTGTTACGCCACCGTCTCCGCTGTCGATAAACCTCAACTGTGCCGCCGCAAAATCTCCATCCCGTCTATTAATCTTAAAAACTACAGGAGAATGTTTGGTACAAGTGGAACTGCTGAGCTTCAATTGATCAGTTATTTCTTAATCGTGAACATAAGATTTGCAGATAATTAACTTCAAGACACAAATTCATTCTATAGAGTCTGATAATGATTTTATGTCAGTATTGCCAACCATCACACACTGACGAGCTGGCCCTGCCTTTAGTATCTCGCACACAGAAGGTTAACATTGTGAATTGATGGTACTTTAGCCAACGCAACTACTTGGCGACTCGGCTTAAGCTTTGTTTGACTTGTAAACATAACCAAAGCTTTGTCTATCAATATGTGTTGATGGTTTCAATACTGTAACCTATAGTTCTCTTAGCACACGTGGCCCCCTCTGCTGTGCACTTTGGGTAATACACACTTCCAGCACTGAGGACACAACATCAGTCATCAGTTAAATACTGGCCAATGTTACTTTTTCACTTGGCATATCCTGTAGGAGTAGCTCAGAGTGGGTGTGATTAGTTTAAGACTTTTCAGCGTAGTACTGATCAGATTATGGAGCAGTTCATCATTCTATCGCTCCGTGCTCTACCGTTGTATCATACAACTCTAATTCAGCAAACCCCAGCGGCAAAAGACGCATCCAACACTCCACAGCTAACGCGTTTTAAGTCAAGGTAATGTAGTCTGGGTTTTTAAAATGAGATGTGTTTTTACTTTGGCTGCGCCGAGACTTTACTCCGAGAGAGTGGATTTTCGTTTTCTTTGAAAAAAAATCTACGAAACATTTCCTGCCGTCCTTTGTCATAAATTGTCATTACATGTTCTGCCTCAAAGTCACCTGCCTCATGAGTGGAAAGTTTTACATTTGTTGAACGTGAGCATCCAAAATGGAAGGCATTAGACAAAATGTCTCTTAATGTCCTTGCTGCAGTACCTGTTGGTATAATTGAAGGCTGGGAGGCACAATGAAAGGGAAACAAAGGTCTCTGCAACTTTCCATTTTTCTCCCTCTGTTCTTCAAGTAGCTCGTTAAAGTAGAACCGGTGCTTACAATTCAGCCAGCAGGGAGTCCAGCCTCGCGGCCTCCCCTTCGTGGGCAGAGCAATTAAGATAGGAAGCGAGGGATGACGGTGAAGATGAGGAGGTGAGGAGCGGAGAAGAACGGGAGAGGAAATGGGAAATAAGCAGAGGATTGATGTGAGGGGACAACAGAAGGCAGAAAGGGCAAAAAAGGATATAAAGAAAGAGATATGAGGCAGAAAGGCGCACGAGATAAAGAGATGATTCAGGCATAGACAATAAAATGTCCCAATTTCCCATAATCCCTTGCAGTTGAGTAAATGCTACAGGCTAGTAAGGCGTCGGTCTCTCCGCTGTGGGTCACAATGTTCCCGTTTCTCTATTTTTCTCTGTTCACTGAGAGCAGAGATAACGGCGAAAGCAGGCAGCGCGAGCCTGCAGGCCGTGCTGAGGGCGACAGCGACACAAAGGTCAAGGTCAGAGGTTTATATCCTGAGAGCGCTGCTGGGAGACGAACGGATGGGCCGCTGTCCAGAAGAGTGGACAATTAGTAGACTGTCCTTAAAGACACATACCCTCTGTACATGAGCAAGAGGAGAAAGTCTTTCTAGTGTGTCTGAGCTTTGCATCGTAGGTTTGATTGATGGAGCTGTAGCCTAAATTGTTATGGATTAAATCCCTTCGTTGAACAATGCCTACAAAATCAGAAGCAGAACTAATCTAAAGACAAAACACGGCTGTTATCGTCAGAAAGTAGATGACTGCATTAAGGAAAATATATTCCTTTTAAACTTCTTCTTAGCAAGTAGAGGAAACATGCACTGCAGGTTTTGTATCCTAAAAAGCACCCTCCCATGCAACAAGATGGCATTATCAATCACATTGAAGCTAAACTGTTGTCTTCCATATTAAGTTTTTGACGTGTCACATGACTGTCACCAAGGACAGCGCTGTGGACAAAGCACTCTCCTCCTCTTCCTCGCATTATATCAAAATGTCTCTCTTCTATTTAAGCTCGAGCGACTCCTAAATCTAAAGTTTGCTTGGTCAAAAGAGTTAATTTGATGACGTCGCGTGAGCGGAGTGACTTTCCTCTTTGATGTGAAACCTGAAGCGGAGCCCGTGAAGAGACACTCCTTTTGATTCTGCCCTGAGGCTTTACTAAAGCCACCGTTGTCATGTTTTCTCTGAAGCACATCTTCCCCTTTGAAACATGGCCTGACATTTACATCTCCCTCATCAAGCCCGGCCGCCCGCTCACTGACGAGAGAGAGAGAGAGAGAGAGAGCAGAGAGAAAGGAGGAGGAGAGGAACACATGATGAAGATGAAGACAGCGAATAGTGAGAAAGAGAGAACGCTGCTGAGAGAGAAGGAGAAAGACAGACAGACAGGCGGAGAGAAAAAGAGAGAGGTCGACAAAGAGTTGCATCCAGAATACAAAGCAGGAGATCAAACAGGAAGAAGAATAAAAAGAAGCAGAGGAGAAGATGGGAAACGAGTGTACGTGATTCACTGCCTGCGTAAAACATGAGGGAAGGGATGGAAAAGATGAGTGAAAAGAGAGGTGAAGCGAGAAAGAAGTAGCGGGAAGATGGACTGTAAAAATTGTTTTTAAAAAAAGTCTGTGGGAGTGTTTGTGAGTGGAATGTGGAATATAAAATATAGAGCTAAATAAAATATAGGCTTGATAGTTATTGAGGGAGTGTGTGTGTCTATAAACTGGAAATGAGCGTATGCCTATGTACTGTGATATTGACTGAGACCAAAGAACACACACACACACACACACACACACACAGTGACATTTTCAGTGAAGATGTGACTCCTGGCTACAGATTCTCTGCTGTCAGCAGTATCATACTCTGTGACACACACACACACACACACACACAGTTCTCCCTTACGCATTACTAGCAGTGGAACATCCACATCTGCTGTGTTGCATGTTGGCGGCCACCTCAACTATTGGCAAGTGAAGGCGACGAGAAAGGGCCTTAAAACCAGCAGGTTTCCACAGAAAAATCCTCAAAAATAGTCTTGATTATATGTCATTCCTATTTCCAACTTGATGTAAGACCTCAGTAAAAAATGTTGAGTCTCAATTGGGTTGCAGTGATTGACGCGCTTCCATTGCCGTAGCCGCAGTTACCAGGATCCCTCCTCCGCGTTCCAAACATGGTAACTAACTTCCTTTCATCGGATGCAGACGAGCTAAAAAAGCCCAGTCAACAGATCAATGGGTGACATTACAATGTATGAATGTGTATTCGCTCTGTATTTGAACGACATTCAACTCCAAAGTGTCACCTATATTTTTGCTCCGAACATGTGCATGTTTTATTTACAAAATACTGAAATGAAATCCAATAGAATCCATTTCATGCAGTATTTTTTAACAGGAAACTGAAGGGGAACGTACGTTGATGATCACTGGTAAGAATCAGCTCGACAGAGAGCCATCCACCGTTTGCCTCGGCCATTTGCTGTCCTTTATTGGGTTTTTTTGGATCATTGCCTTAGTTTCCATTTCCAGCAGCAGCTTTATTCAGCTAAAAAGCTCAAAGAATCCTCTACCTGCTGTTGTGTAATTGGCAGAGGAGCATATTTCTGCTTTAGAGCCCTTTATGGCATCAGAGTTACTGCTAACTTATCTGGTCTTATTTTGTGCGTACTAATTATACGCTCACTGTTGACCCCTTGAACTTAAATAAGTGAACATACTCCAGGTACAAGCAGATAAACACGCTGTTTTATCTTTGAGATCCCTCAGGGTTTTTTTCTTGAAAAACTGTTAATGTTTTTTCGGGGGTTTTTTTTGTTGTTATAAATTTTAAAAAATGAATGAATCCTGGTAAATCATCTTAACACCATTGTGGATATAGTGAATATGTTCAGAGGTTGCAACATGAAGTTTCCTCGTGAGCTCAATGTATATTGCGATGTGTGAATTTCAACACCTTCTGGCTTTTTGTAGAATCTCAAACAGTATCGCAACATTTATCTTTTTCTGTACGAGAGGAAGAAAAAGATGCACAGAAATGAAGTTTTGATGCTCCTCTGGGTCTCTTTGAGACTTTGACATCAATGTAGTCGTTTGATCCATTGCTTCAACAACAAAAACATTGATTTTTGGACCTTAAAAAACTGATATTACCGCTTTTTAAGATCAACTTTATTCCATGTTACCACATTATATGAATAGATGAATTCAGATTGGACTGTGGCTTTAGTGAAGAGACACAGCTTCACACACACACACACACACACACACACACCGATCCACCCATCAAACTGTCAGCCTGCACCAAAGAAATTCAACTCACTTCACTGTGTTAGAAACGTCTGCTGAGAACCTCAGAAGGAACAGGATGCCTCAGCACACAAACACATGGGGGAGTTGAGTCATGGGAGGGAGGAGTGACTGTCAGCAAGATGGATGGATGAAACAATGGAAATCAATGAACTGTGTGTGTGTGAGCACAAGAGAGAGACGTGTTACATCCGTACAAGTGTGTTTGACAGATGAGGGATTGCAAAGTGAGGCGTTTATGTGTGTGTGTGTGTGTGTGTGTGTGTGTGTGTGTGTGTGTGTGTGTGAGAGAGAGCGGGACTGGAATGCAGTGGGAGCGTCTCGCTCTTAACAAGTTTTTATTTCTAATTACCTTTGGTTGACCACAGTTTGTTTCCCGGGAACAGTGCCAGAAAATCCTATGCACGCACACACACACACACACACAGACACACACTAACCGAGGAGACGCATGATTGATGTTTTGATGTTGCTGGAGAGTGAATTTCCTCAAGCTGATAAATGCCATTTCCCCTTTATCCATTTACCACAAAATGCTCTATCCATCGTCTGTGAAATCATCCAGCAGTTCGTCGTCTTTAAGACTTGTTGCTTTTTGTGTCGGCTCGTGTTCTTCTTTCGCTCCGCTTGCGTCATCCTGTCTGCAGCCCACAGGGACCCGTCTCTCTCTCCCTGGAGGATGTTGTCTGCCAGGTGTAACTCGAACCGGACGGACACACCCGAGCCGAGCCGAGCCGAGCCGAGGGGGCGCGTGTCTCTCTGGTGCCTAAAAAGAAGAGCACGGGATCATGAAATCTCAGATTAATCATCTGGTGGCCACAGAAGCTCATTTTGTATTCCTCCTTTTTAAGTTTTTGTTTGGGTGGCTGAATAATTTTGTAACTCAGTGGTCCAGATTATAGCTGAACCATCGGAAAAATGCAATTAGCAGAATGCCAGAGAAGGGTGTCGTAGATATGCAGAAACCAACAAGTATGATGAACTTTCGAATCTTCTCGGAGGCCATCGGCAGCCTTTGTTTTCATTTGTTCATGCATGTTGCATTCAGAGCTCTGAAGTGTCTCTCACACAACAGGTCAACACGTTGTTTTAGAATCCGTAAGAGCTTCTGGGCTTTTTTTTCTAGACAAGTCAATTTCAGCATCTCTTCCTCTCTGTGCCACTTTGGAGTCACTCTATCTCACTCTTTCTGTGATTTGTGTTTTTTTTTTTTTTTTTATCCAGAATACACCGGTACACATTCACAAGAAAACACATGATGTCACATTTGCATACGTGCACTTAAAACCACACATTTACATCCTTTCCACCCTGGTTTATTTATTATATTTAAGACTTACTTTACAAACTCAAACAACACACACACACAGAGTCCCATCCTGGTCTATTCATGGTGTGTATTCCTCATTCAGTGTCATTCAGAGTTATTATTTTGATGTGAAAGGACTGGCAGCTGCTGCAGCGATAAGGACTCTTTTTGTCTCATTCACTCCCCCGTGTGTGCGTCCGTGTGTGTGTGTGCCATTTTGGGGTTTGCGTGCGATGCAGGGAGTACGGATGAGTTCGAGGACACATTTTTGTACCCGATGGGGTGCATGGAGAGAAAAAGGAGATGGAAAAAAAAAAAGGTGAGGAAAATGTGTGTGGGGGTGCAAAGAATACCGAAAGGTGGTGTGAGTTCTGATGTAAACAGGAGGGAGAGAACATGGCAAGGTTCCTACGGTTCCTTATAACTCGTTCTTTCTTTCTCTCGTGATCCTCGGCCTCTTCCTGTTTTTACTTGTTCCTCCACACAATCCTTTCCCCTTCATTTGGCCTCTTGAATTGGAACCTCCAACCTCGACCCTCCTGCGTGCTCCTTGCTTTCTTTTCTCAGACAACTTTAATCATAAACTCACAGGCTGAATGTACAAAGATGGAAGGAAAATGCTCTTCCCATTTGGGCCTCCCAACTATTCACGATCAACTACAATAACATTGTCTTCATCGTAAATAATGGCTTCGATCTGACAAATTGGATGAGGAAAAGTTCTAGTGGGCAAGAAATGAGAAATACAGTGTGTAAACAACCCGGCAGTTCATGCAGATAACAATTTGGAAATAAAACTTTCCCACCTCCTTCCTCTTCCTCCTCCTCCTCCTCCTCCTCTCCCAAAGCTCTGCTCCTTTTTTAGAACGACGTCAATCTGGAGACAAACTATGTAACTGAAACAGTTTTGTGGAACTAAAGTATTTTATCAAACTGTCGAATGGAGGAGTCTAGTTATTGCAACAAAAATGAAATACTCAACATAACAGATGGGTGGATAAAAAGACAATCTAGGATGGACTTGAGTAATTCCGTGAAACAAATCCATCCCACACTTTCCATTCCACCAGTCCTCCAGATCCAGCCTGGTTTTCTGTGCAAACCTCAGCATATAGAGGCCTGTTTCTGTTGTGGTCCAGGTACATGCGGGAATATGTGCTCCATCAGGACTTTCTAAGGTTGCCTAGCAACAGCACCTTATTAATCCTGTAGCTGACGTTCAAATCTCATCTCGTTGGCTCTTTTTCATGTTATTTAATGTCTCGTACCAGCATGTTACATACGGACGCGGTGGTTGAAGTCGATAACTAAAACTAAACCGCTTAGGTTTTTTCTTAGTTTGTATTGAAATAAGTACATTTGTTACATGGATGAATTATTGTGCATGAATTGAGTATTCCGGATGTCAACGGTTGGCCTCTTGCCCTCACACAGGTCACTTCACCTGTCTCTCAAACACGGACCACGACCCATTTTTACATTTTGTAACTGAGCTCTGCTTCATTTTAAATCTGAATGGAGTTAATTTCATGTTACAGTAAACGTAAACTCGTTTTTGCGACTGAGCCCAAGGGTCTAAATCTGTTACTTAGGTTTGCGTTTTCACCAAACCTAAAATAAATATGATGGATGAAAAGCCATTGGTGTGTTTAAAACACTACGTTGGGGAAACATGACACGATGATTGAACGGCACCACTGAGGCAGATTATTTTGAACCTTTAGTAAATCTGCTGGAAAACACACAACTGACAGCTTCTCTTCGCGCAGCGGAAATCCGAAGGCTGTTAATGGTTTAATGGCGTGTGTGTGTGTGTGTGTGTGAGAGAGAGAGCGATGTGATTCTAAAGAAGTGGTTGACATTGCGATAAAAAACAGTAATGTACGAATCTGCAGTTTCTCATCTCAGTGTGCCTCTAAGTTTTATTATGAGAATCAATCTCTCTTCATCGCCCGGTGAAGCTGCTGCTTCTTTTTTTTAACAACCAAATCACTCTGAAGCCACCACGACGCCTCCACTAATCCTGGCCGAACATTTCACGGGTTTGTTTCCAAAATGGAATTGCTGCAGTTTAAAAAAAGCCCCTGCTCAAAAAGAAAAAACTAAGAACAACTTCTAGTAACACCTCATTCAGTGACATGTAAAGGGATTGATTTTTTGGGTTAAAAATTGGCTTATTTCTTTGAACCATTTTAAAATTTCACATGACATAACATTTTTTTGTAGTCAGACCTTTTGATTGAATCAAACAATCGATACATGTGACTTTATTTGGTTGAGCAGCTGCTACTTTCGGTCATTCGTGTACGTTTTGCCCATACTTGAGTATTTTTGTTCTCTCAATGTACTTCCCCCCTCTCACTCGTGTAACCCTGTAACAAGGACACGTTAGTTCAACGTTCACTTTACCTCCTTAGATAATGAGTCAGATACACTTCAATTTTAGCTTGAATTTAAAAAGAAAACCTAAAAGCCAATCGGGCCTTAACCTTGAATAACCCCTCCCCATCGATGCAACAACCCTGAAAACAGCTATACTACATGTAGGGAGGAATTTGGCTTTAAATATGGACGGAACTCAGTCTTAATCTCGACCAATCGAAGAAAAAAAGCGATTCACTTTTTTGACATTTCCTACCTTTTTCATTTTCAGAAGAAAAACGTTCATGTTGGGGAAACGAGGATTAATTTCACGTGAGTGTAAATGAGAAGCAGATCTCCGTGTTGGCTGAAATGTGGGTCAGTATCCATGGCGACCGTTTGACGGGAGGAAGGGGATGCTTAAAGTATCATACGCTGAGCTGTGTGCGGGAGTCGCTGTGCGTTCGCGGCGAGCTGTTGTAGCGACTTTCAAGCCGCTCCACCGCTGACGCGTCTCCGCAAATGAGATAATCAAGTTCTATTGGTGCACGAAAGTAACGTTCTTTCAAAAACGAGTGTTTGAGGCAGGAAAGACTGACGCCTGCCTGAATGCCGTCTCCCTGAGCGCGTACTTAGCTATTTAGCACATCACCCACCTGCTGTCAAACAGCCTCTCGCTGGGGCTGCTCAGCTCTCGGCGGTGGAGCAATCAATTCCTCTTCTCTGCCCCTCAATGACCTCATAGAAGACTACCAGCATGTCTGAGTTGAATCGCTCTTATCACACGTTGTTTACAACGTCCGCTTCAGGCTGTTGTTGTGGCGTTTGCATGGAATGTGGAGACGACGGATATCCTGTCAGAACCAATCCGAGGCCACCAGACTGAGATAATGCTGCCCAGGAAGACCTTTTGTTTTGGAGTTTCTCCTGAAGTTCAATGCAGCGACGTAACTAGAGTATAAACATCCTTTCAGATTTTTGTAATTTAAAGAATGTGCATTAATCAACCGCTAAAACAAAAACCATCAGACTGAGATTCATTCTTAATTCTTAATACTTAGTCGGGAGGACGCATGTGCTTGTGCAGTTGGTTCGGTTTCATGGCCGATGTGGCTGATGCAAATTCAGGTTGGTTCCGTTTTATTCCAGCATATTCAAAGCGTGGAATGTTTGGTCTGAGGGGGGCAACACGATCATCATCTTAATTGCGTCGTGTCGAGCAGTTTATCTGAACCTTCACAACCGCCCGGCTCTGACTTCCTTCAGGCCTTTTTGAAAGCTGCTCTGGCCGCCCCGAGGGCGGCGCAGCGTTTGTTTGCTCGTGACTGATTGGCCGAGGGGGGGGGGGGTGCCTGCATCGCAAGAAATATGCATCGCAACCACAAAACATCCCTCTGACGTGGACCGACACGCTTCTTTCTCCTTGCATTTCTCTTCTCTCGTTCAGACACCTAAAATAGGACTTTCTCTCTCGCGCAGATCAGCTGAGTGGCTATATGGGACAGCTGCTTGGGGATAGACAACGGAGCGGTTTGAGTGGCACATTGGTATTTATAGCGTGTGTGTGTGTGTGTGTATGTGTGTCAGACAGCAGGTGATGGGTGCTGACTTAATAGCAGCTGCAGATATAGTGCATATGTCTTTATATTTGTGTACATGTATCATTTCCAAAGACACTGTGTGTTGGGTGCATGTGTTTGATTGACAACCAGGTGATTGGCAGAGCACGTGCTCAAGCCTCTGTTGGTTGCCGTGGCACCTTTTATGCCCGGGTTACCATGGCAGCAGTGTGTCGGGAAAGCTATCCTGCACTGCAGGTCCCAAACAGCACACACAGACACACACAGAAGCCGATGGTGAGGAGAATTTTTCTATCTTCTTCTATCTGCCATAGATGCACTTCAAGTGATTCAACCTGCACTCATATGATTTTACGAAATGTCAACAATAACTTTACTGACAACAACAATGTTTAAATGTAGAAACCAGTTAATAGAAATGATTACCACTTTATTTGAGGGAGGTCAGGGGGGGTTCTGAAACCTGATTAAACCAATCTTGTGAATTTAAAGCATTGTGATCTAAATGTGCGTAATATCCATTACTGCAAAGATTATTTGACTAACATTTAATACCATGAAGCAAAGTGCCGTAATACTGGAAGCTTCGTGAAGGTCCTGCTGCTTTGCAGCTTGCAGAGGTGGAATGTCATTAGTGCCTTTACTTTAGACTGAATGCTGGAGTGACACTTTAGAATCAAAAGCCTTTTAGTCATTTCAACTCTTGCAGTTCCTTGCACAACAAAAACGTTGAGTTTTCATCCCTTTGCTTATACTCCCAGACACGACGACAGCAATCTGAACTGCTGATGCAACGCTGGTTTTAGATTGTTTGCAGTAACATTTTCAGCGATCACAAACATCTAAATACCAGGAGCATTCAGCAAGCAGGAGGCTAAACAAATGCATTCACTTTGGACTTTTCAGGAGGATTAATGTCCTAACGGACTATTGAATCATAATAATTATAAGCGTTTTTTCAATTTTGAGGAAATTTAAAGAAAAAACAGTTTTATAAAAATTTCATGTGAACTAATTTGTCTTTCAAATTTTTGTTTATCTCTTCATTTAATGGTTTTTATCATCTAATCATATTAATTCTTTTGCGTCCCTGTGAGATTGTTGTAATTTTTTTCTTCATGTAAGGCAGTTTGCGCAAGCAGCTTCTAGATGGATGTGATTAAAAAGCAACAGGACTGTTTTTAATAAACCTCCTCAAGCTGCAGAGGGAGCTAGGACGCGTGCAAAGGGAACAGCGGTTATTTGTTATACATTGAAAACTGGGAATGATGTGGAAATGTTTTTGGGACGAGCCTTCGCTGCAGGAGGCCAAGGAGAAACTCCGCCACCTACTGTGATTAAATGTTGTGAAAGTAATGACCTTCAAAATCTCCGGGGACAAAGCGAGGAGACGAGCGGAGAGGAGAATTGGTCCCCTATTCCACCTGCAGAAAGAAGGAAGGAAATATGGAAACTGTAAAAAGAAAGGAAGGGAGGAACGTGAGGAAGAAATGGTGGCAGAGAAAAAAAAAGCGAGATGAAGAGGATGATGGAGGCAGAAAGGCGAGTAAAGAAGGAAAGGGGGGGGGAAGGAAACCAATAAATGAGCGGACGGGAAGATTAAAAGGACGTGGAATAAAAGGGCCCGAGAATCAGACTGCATTATTATTCAGCCTCATGTCATGCCCATGGAGCTGCTTTGCATCATGGGTACCGGAAGCACCGAGGGGCCCAAGCAGCAATTGGCCCCCCAAGTTTACCGCCCTGCCCCACTTTCTCGTGAGGCTGAAAATCCCAGCAAATGTCTCTAAATCGTAATGTGATAAATATACGTTTGAATTATTCCCCTTCACCGCGGGCGTATCTAGACCGGCTACGCTGGAATTACACGCCCGTATTTAATGTGGTATTTTATGATTCGCTTTGTCTCGCAGGCATAATTGCGACCTGTTTATTAACGTGCATGTTTATTCCTCTCTTATTTTTTCCAAAACATCCACGTAAACAGGGGGTTGATTGCTAATAAAAACACAGAATGATTTATTTAATCCACATTTCGCAATCAGAGGAGCAGGATGCGCCAGAGGAGAGAGAAATTGAAAGTGGAAGGACAGAAAGATGCAGAAACAAGACTGAAAGACAAAAATAAATAGGAATTTGACTGTGAGCATCCGTTTCTCTTTCACTGCCCCGTTATTGTTTATTTCTCTCTGGGCAATGAATATCTTTCCCTCTGCATCCATCCTCTTCTCTCTCTGTCTCTGAT
The DNA here is from genome assembly GCA_021346845.1 of Apeltes quadracus. NCBI lineage: Eukaryota > Metazoa > Chordata > Actinopteri > Perciformes > Gasterosteidae > Apeltes > Apeltes quadracus. The sequence goes on along the minus strand of CM037928.1, from coordinate 6,908,058 downwards.
TGCTCCATAAACAGTGATTGATCAGCGCAGGCAGCAGCTCACCGATCATCTCCTCCTCCGTCCCTCTCTTCTCTCTCCCTCCATTACCTTTTCTTCTCTCCCTTCATTACCTTCTCCTCGAGCCATAAATCTCCTCACCTTTCCTCCTCTTCTCTCTCGCTTCTGTTCCTCTTCAGCTCCTTTGCCCTCTCTTCATCAGTCCTTCACGTCCTTCCGCACCTTTCCTCGCCGTTTCATGCGTTTGTTCCCATCAATTCTTTCTCCTCCCTCCTGTCCGCTCTTCAGGCTCTTTTTCAACTCTTCCTCTCCTCGGTTTTGGCTTCGAGTTCCTGTCGTCTTTCATCCTTTTGAAATCATTTCTATTCCTTTCAAATTTTCCTCTCTTTTTTTTCTTTTACTGGACTTTCTCTTCCTTTTACTCTCTTTTCCCTAACATTTATTATGGCTCTCTTTTTTCCACCGTCCTTTATTTCCTTGCATTTCTCCATTGATTTGCATCTTTATTACGTTTCCTTTTCTTCCCTCTTCTCTTTCTGTCCTTTCTTTTATTCCAGTAACCCCTACCTTTCTTTTTTTCTCTTAATTCCTCCTCCTTTCTTTCAAGTCCACTCTTTTTTTCTTTCTTATCATCCCCCTTTTCAATTCATTTTCTGAGATGTACATCCTTTAATGTGTTTTGTTTTTCATTTTTTTACAGTGTTGTTAGCATGCGTTTTACAGTTTCTGCTCGCTACGTTCTTGCTGTCTTTTCAGAATTTGCTTTACTGTGTTCACCTGAGTGTCGTTTATAGTAATTTAAGGAACATAAATGTTGGCTACAAAGCCAAACTAACTATAGTCAAATAAGTACACGTTGATTGATTTAGTACGCAACATGAGCAGGGTGATTTTCAATTAAATTCAAATGAATCATGACAGATTATCATATCTGTCCCACATAATAAATCATAATGTGGATTATTTATGGTGTTGGAGAGGGTCTCTCTCACTGCAAATATTCTCACATTTTCCAAATAGCACAACTTGACAAATCTGGTGCCATTTCCCCTTAAAATGTTTGCCTTCCCAGAGCTTTCTAGCGGTGATTTTATTACCTGAAGTAAATGGCTTGAATGGCGGTCAGGACTGTTTCTGTAGTTCAGACATTTCATTTCTCCAAAGCTGAAAGCGTTGAGGAGTAACGACACTGCAGAGACAACGGGATACAAACGTTATATATATTAATATATTATGTGATCGTATCAAAGTAGAGATTACCTTTCCCTCTCAACTTGAATCCAGCCCTCTGCTCCGCTCCCGTTTCTTCCTCCTCACCCTCCTCTTCCTCCCCCGCCCCTCATTTTATCCTTGAAGCAGAACGACGCCGCTGAACTACGTACAACTGCTGAATGACAGAAATGAAAGGCGGAGAGACGCAGGGCAGCAGAGAGATAAAAGATCAAACTTGAGCCCTTGAGTCAAGCGATAACATCGCAGGCTTTACACACTCTCTCTCTCACACACACACACACACACACACACACACACACACTTTCCAATTAAACACTTCAGCACTCAACGTGATCTTATCTGATCAGCAGCTCGGCAGCTTTGGCAGCAGCGATCGATGCTCGTCGGCCTGCGTTGCACACACACACACACACACACACACACGTCATGCTCTACCTGCCGGTCCGTCCTCGCTCTCTCTACATCATTCATTCGCATTTTTTGCATTTTCCCCTCTTTCAATCACATCATCTCGTAACCTCGTTTTTTTTTTTTTTCTTCTTCTCTTCTTCGTTCCTCACACTCTCCCATAATCTGGCGTCCTCCTCCCTGCGTGCTGGGTTTCGCGGCGTGGCAGCCTAAGTAGGTCGTGGTTGACAGCTGAGCTCGACGCAGACAGAGAGGCGACATTATTTCTGCCGTGTGTGGGCTCCCGTATAAACGCTCGCTCGCTGCTAGTGGCTCAACCTCTCGGCGCTCGGCGCACAGATCTACAGGCAGTTCGGAATCGAGGAAAAACCCGGATGTGCCCGCGAGCTGGATATCGGATCCGCGCTTCGTACTTGACACGGCACGACCTGTCGAGGCCTCTGGGAGGCTGCGAGCGGCTGCAGGGGAGCGTGGAGGAGTTGGCGATAGATTACACTTTATCTCTAAGCATCACTGAGAACTGAGACGATCGATACTTCATTCAGAGTTTTTCCCAACCTACATTCACGTACTCACGTAGTCTAGCTAGAAAGAGGACATGCTCCCTCTTCCTAAGCGAACGTGTTTATCCACAAGTGAAAGCATAGTTATGATTATTATATTCTGACTAAATGTAACACAATTCTCCTTCAAACACCAAATGAACCAGATCTTCTTCCACATGGGAAGTAAAAGGTCGAATGCGTTTTTACTTTAGCACGTTTTACCAGTCCGATGCATGGAATCCCAGTTAGGCCGTCACATGATGTGTGTTTCTGCATGTGTGTGTGTGTGTGTGTGTGTGTGTGTGTGTGTGTGTCTGTGTGCTGTGGAGTGGAACAGAGCTCCCCAGGCAGTCCTGTGTGTATTCAGTGTGTTTAATTTTGAGATATTTGACAGCTGCATTATTTACAGACTAGCAGGAGGTTGACTGTTCTAACCTCCATCCACCCACTGCAGGGGGCTTGTCATCCCTGGGGGAGGAAGGCGGGAGGGGGGGAGGGGGGGGCTGCTTGTGTTCTGCCATGATGCTGTCACAATAACGTATGCCTGTTTGGCTCCATATCACCAGTGCATTTGTGCATGTATATGTTCATGTACATATGTATCAAGTATCACATATATACAGCAGAAAGGTAAATTTGGCATCGTCACTAACTTTCAAACGAATATCCATAAGGACAAAATGACGTAAAGATTACCGTTTGGACGGGCACGCATCCAGTCTTGGGGGTGGTATTTTTAGTTTATCGTTATTTGAAGGTCTGACCCTCAGGTCTGCTGTCCCTCGGACAAATGGAGTTGATGACCCCTTTCTTTTTTGTATAACTTGAGCTCAGCAGAGGCATCGGTGCAGCAGACTGAACATGGCACCATGTAACCCAGAGCCAGCTCTGCAGCCAAGAAGCAATTAGTTCAAACGGAAAACGCCACATCCTCCAGTCGACAAATGCACTGTGTGTCTGTGTGTGTGTGTGTGTGTGTGTGTGTGTGTGTGTGTGTGTATGTATATATGTATATATATATATATATATGTATATATGTATGTGTAGACGTATGTGCATAAGTTATTACACAATGTTGTGCGATGTGACTCAATCTGAAGTGACAACCAGCACTGTGTGTTTGGTATGAGACGTTTGATTAGAGTGTGTGTATTTGTACACACGTAGAGCAGCAATAAATGCCGCTGATTGCTGGCATTATAATGGGAAGATTGAGAGTCACTTCGAACAAGCGAAGGTTAAAGAGCTCTCTCTCTTTCTCTCTCTCTCTCTCTCTCTCTCTCTCTCTCTCTCTCTCTCTCTCTCTCTCTCTCTCTCTCTCTCTTGCCTACACCTATCTCTTTCAGTCTGTTTCTTTCTTTCTTCGCAGAAATGAGTTATTAACAAACACCTCTCTCTCTCTCTCTCTCTCTCTCTCTCTCTCTCTCTCTCTCTCAATGACTACCCCCCCCCCCCCCCCTCCCTCGCCGCCCCCCTCTCCTCTCTCTTACTCGTCGACAGAGGATTTACATTATTGGCCTGGTTAAGATGTCGTTACAGCATCAGATACCATGCAGAGATGCCATTAGCAGTTCGGTTGATTTAAAGGCACACTATGCAACATTTTTCAGTTAATTAATATGTTCCATATCGTTTTGGATGATTAAATGAGGCTGAGCGGACCTCGCGTTTCTGCTGATGCGATTGTAAGTAATATTGTAGCGGTCACTAACCTCCGCGTACACTCTGCATTCACCTGCGCCGAACCTCCTGAGCGCCGTTACGACAGTGCACTTTTATTTTCGGCCTCTGGGGGGAGCCTCGCTGGAAAATCAACCCCGGTTGCATAGTACACCTTTATCATCACAGCAGCCTCTTGGTGCCGACCGTCCATGTCGTTATCGCCACAGGTGAATAAGTTATTCATAATTCCTAACATGTAATATCCACTCCCCGACCTTCACTCACTGGTTCTCGCTGTGCGGATCAATTTCAAGTCAATGAGCCGCACTGATGAGAAATCTGCGATCAGTGAATTGATGCCTCGACGCTGTCACTGATTATTATGATCATGGTTGTAATTATAAAAAACGTAAATGCTCATTCAAATGCTCAGACGGTCTGCTTGTTATAGGCTGCAGTGATTTGCCTTTCTTATTCACGGAAAGGATCGCTCTTCGTTACGGGCCTCGCTGGAGGCCTCCGGGTGTTGGATGGGAATTGAAAAGACAACCTTCCCGTTAACAAGTTTGCTTATCTAACTGTTGGGGCGAACCGCTGGCCCATTCATTTCAAACAGGATCCTGTTTCTATTTAAATCTGCACACAATCTGAAGCGAAGCTGGGCGATATTTATACGTTGATTGCTTCACTGGCTCAGAGGTATCTTTTTTCTGCGTTTTTAAATTGTCATTCTGCTTGAACCACGTTCCATGCGGCCATGTAGTCTATTAACAAAGCCTTGATTTTTTTACACTAAAAGCATTTTCAAGCTTAAAAATAATGTGCAGCAAATATCCAAAATGCACTACGTATGTGCGAGCAGGTCTTGAACCCCTGTAAAAGGTGCTTTGTGTCACCTGAATTGTTAAAGCGAACACGAAAAACAAATATTGCATTTTTTGGCATACATGTGGAGGGTTTAAAAAGACAAGTAGATTATAATTACCTACAACTTGTACTTCAGTACAGTAGTTCCACCGCCTCTGAAATAACACTGCGAATGATTACATTTCGCGGACACAATAATTCCGCTGTTTCCTTATTGGACGGTGCTCGTGTTAAAAGAGGTGCTTAGGATTTCAGTTAAATTACAAATCTGTGCCTCCGTTTCCTTCCTGTTGCTGATCGCTGCTTTTCTGTTGACCTTTAAAATCCATTAAGAGGAGATTCATTTCTTCTCTCAGTGAGTCTCATCACTGCAAAATGTCTCCAAAGAAGCCGCTGTGGCTCTTTTCACAAATGTTCAGCGTCTCAGAGGTCCAACTGTGGCCTTGTAGATAGTCGCTCTGAGTTTTGGCCCAGAGGAAAGGAAAGAGGAGGAGGAGGAAGTACAAATAGGGAAGAGATGAAGAAATGAGAGAGAGAAAGGAAGGAGGTAAGAGCAGGAGGGAGAATACCATTCACATGACGTTAGATTATCTAGATTGGAAGCTGGAGGAAGAGACAACGCTTGAGGGAAGAAACAAATAAATTGGTTGGGGAGCAAGCGAGAGAGAGAGACAATAGCTGCACGACATTGAGAGGGGGAAAAAAAACAAATGAGCAATGGAAAGGAGGCGGGAAAAGGATTAAAATGCATTCCCAGAGAAAAAAAACCCAAAATGTCAAAGAGAAAAGCCTACTCACCCACTAAGGATTACGAGGAGTGATTGTTGGTCAATGTCTAAATGGATAATAATGATAACAGGGAGACGTGTCCAAATAATAAAATACGCATCCAATTTGAAGATAAATTACATTACATTATTACAATACGTGTCGTTTAGCTGATGCTTATATTTAAAGCGACTTAAAATAAGTGCATTTCAACCAACAAACTCAAAGAACAACAAACAAGAAAGTACTTTCAACAAAAAAGCCGACTTTACAACTTGTTATAGATAAGAGGCATTATAAGTACAATTTAAGAGCCAATACAATTTAAGTGCTGCAATGTGTTAGTTCCATTCATCGCATGGTACGTGAGCACCAACCTTTCGAACTGGATGAGCTGCAGAGGGTGGGATGGCGGCGGCGGGAGACCTGCCGGGGGAGAGTCACAGGAGTCGAGGGGGGAGATGACGAGAGCCTGAATCAGAACCTGCGCCGCCTTCTGAGTGAGGACGGGTCGTATTCTCCTGATGTTGCAATATATATATATCTCTCTTAATAGAGACCATGAGGGAGCTAAATGCTTAGTAATGCAAATGCGTCCCGTCTAAAATGCAAATTTAGACGGGACAGTGTTGAAGCAACATGTCTGTTCTGCACTTGCTAGAGAAGATGATCCCACCATTTAAACACTTCTTCTTCTTCATTTTCCTTTAAATGGCTAATTACAAGCAGAAGGAAACTTTCCTGCAAACATTTGGCAGCAAATGACGTGATATTCATTAGCTCGCTACAGCTTCCTCGCCGTTTTCCCAAAGTGATGTTCCCTACACCTCCACTGCATCGCTATGAGTACACAACCCAGGTAGTCATTGTGCACTGCAGCATATCTCACGCTTACTATCCATGCTAGAAGAATGGATAGTAAGTGTGAGATAGAAAAAGAGAAAAAGTCTAAAGCATTAGAGATCGAGAGGAAGAGAACGACAGAGACACAGAAACGTTGAACAGCAAATCATTTGCAGAGATACAGATTTCTAGTCGGCTTCGTTGGCCTCCCTGCCTGTCGCTGTAACTGTTTGTATGTGTGTGTGTGTGTGTGTTAGAATGTGCATGTGAGGCACACCGTGTGTGTGTTTGTGATACGAGATGTGTAAGGCCGTGCATGTCATACACATCCACGTGTGGATCTTTCCTCGCCTTCATTGAAGACTTGAACAGCGTCATACTTGCTGACGTGTGTGTGTGTGTCTGTGTGTGTGTGTGTGTGTGTGTGTGTGTGTGTGGAGAGATAGGCTGGATGTGTGTGCGTGTGTGTGTGTGTCTATTCACTTCTAGGTTATTTTTACCCCCCTATTTAAAATCTGCTTGAAATGCATAAGCGCAGGAAGTGTCTCATTTTCCTCCAGCGAGCTCCATCCGTCCTCATCCGTTCTGCAGCACCACCCCTCCACTCCCATGATGCCTCACTCTTTCCTCCAACATACACCGATACCACATTCATTTTGGCCAAAACGTTTTACCACATCTGTATCGGAGATGATGAGGCAATGTCACAGTGACAGATTCTTACCTATGAAGCAATGTTCACTTTTTCAAAAACCTCCATGCTTATTTTTCTTGAGTGTGAGTAGTAGGAATTTAAATTATATATTACTTTCATAGAACGTGTCAAGAAGGCAAGTAGATCGTTGCAGGTAGAAACTTTGGTAAACGGTGAGGGCAGTGAGCAATCTTTCTGCAGAAAAAGCTGAAATATTCACTAGGAGGTTATGTTTTTTGTAACTGTAACTCCACGGAGGTAAAACCACTTGTGGATTACAACAACCTGTTCCACTTTCTGACTCACAATCCTGTCAGCTCTTCAATGCAGACTTTGTGCTGCACAAGCAGGGTGGAATAAACCAGCCTGCCGCCTCATCCTCTCTTTCCATCAAATTCTCTTCATCCTCATCCTCTCCAAAACGCGAGGATGCTCCGCGCTGGTTGACCTGCTGTAACCCGGCGACCAATGTTGTCGCTGACACAAAAGAAACAGCAAAACAGAGTTAAACAGTGACAGGTGAGAGCAAAGGTCTTTTCCCCCGGAGAATCACGCATCAATCAGGTGTTTTTATCTCGTTGGAAAACAGAGCATCGGGGCGTCAAATTTCTTTCCTCAACTTGTCACTTCAATGCTGTTGTTGCCTTCTATCCATTTGTGTTTGAATTTAGATTCCTGCTCTATAATATGCGTGAAAAAGAAAAGAAAAGGCCATCACAGAAAAACACCTCAAGCAACAAGCTTTGTTGACTGCTATCCTGTTTTAATTAGTGATTTCTCTCTGTATATAAACAGCAGGTTAACAACGAGTTTCTGGAAGTTTTCTTTAATGTTTTTGAGGCACAAAATAAGGCGGGCAGTCGCATAATCTTTACCGGTTTATCGGATAGGTGACACGTCCTGGAGGGACGGGACATAATTACTTACTTCACTGTTGAAATTAGAATTTATACATTCCTGAAACTTTTTTCCATGTTGTCTTACACTTGAAAATCACTTCCTTCCAGTGGTTTTAAGAAGCCATTTCAGCCAAATGACCCACAGGTTGCGTTCTAGTTCAATCTTTTCACAACCCTCCCCGTCTCCCCTCCTTCCCTCCCCCCCCCTCAGGTACATCCACGCTCTCTACCTTCGGTGCCCAGAGCCGTTGGCATGGCGACGGGCCCCGCCGTCACTTCCACTGGCGGCTGATGTTTGAGAGCGCTGACATCACCATGCTGCGCCTCCTGGAGGCCTTCCTGAAGTCGGCTCCGCAGCTCGTCCTCCAGCTGAGCATCATGATCCACGGAAACATCGTGCTCCCGCTGCAGGGTGAGTAACGCGCACTTCCTGCTCCCCCGCGACCAGTGGGACGCGTCCGCCAAAGCAGGTTCGCCTTTAGTTGATACGATGACATTTGACCCACCAAGTAAGATTGAGCAGGAAGCCAAATTGTTCAAAGAACTTTACAACGTTTTTTATCATTGATGAAAACTAGTTAGTGGTATTTTATTAGATAAATTAGCATTTCTAGTTGTTACGATGGCTACTACTCCGTTTGCAGACGGCAGATATCAGTAGGAGAGTCTATGCTTTATTCATGCACCTCTTACAAGGAGCAGATTGGCATCTCTCTCTCTCTCTCTCTCTCTCTCTCTCTCACTTCACCCACTCAGCAATCACAGCACAAGTCAAGTGTCAGACACTTATTTGAGTTGTAAGATTCACGGGACACATCTGAAGGCTTAAATAGACAACACACACTCAGACACACACATTGGACAAACACTCGAGTTAAAAGGAACAACTTGTTGTTAAGTCCAGGGTCTTGCTCCATGAGGGGACACGGGAACAGAGACTGACCCTGATGTCTCAGGTGAACCAAGGAGGGCTGAGCTCCTCTGAATAACATATGAGGTCCTTTGGGAAACATCATCGGTGACATTTTCGCGGCCCTTAAATGACAATATGCATGTTTTGCCAAGCATTTCTATTTCTCTTCATCATGATGATGATGATGATCATGCTTAAAAGCTGCTGCTATTATTGGTGTTTGATGCGTTAAGGAGGGTTCTGCATCAGCATCTCACTTTAATAAAGATACCGGCATGCATGCTATCATCACCGTGAACAACAAAGCACGGGGACACAACTTCAAAAACGGTCTGTTTTATAGTCACCAGCAAATGGATGCGTGAAAAGGACAGCAGCGGTAAAACAAATGGGAACTTCTCTAAAACCGACACTTAATTCTGCATAGCTCCGTGCATGACACGGGTTCTGCAGGGAATTGGACCTTAAATTGTGAAGAATTGAAAGGAATTAGAGGAGTTAGATCCATCCTTCAATAAAACAAGTCTACCAACACTGCATTGAGCAAGAGTAGGCAGTAAAAATAACCGTAAAAAAAAAATGAATTTGAAATGTTTTTCCCTTTTAGAGCCACACCTTTGGCCCCCGAATATATGCACGTATTATCTGATCTGGCAGGTTGTACTGAACTAATCACTGTGGACGGATCTGACGCACACAACCGCAAAAGATGCATTAAAAAGACGTGTAACCGCAGCCTTTGTCAGGCAGCTGAAAAGACATTTAGAGTGGTTGAGCTTTGACCGCCAGAACATTTATTGGCCCTTTGAGCGTGTTACTGTATAGATTGATTACTAAGAGCGGTGTGCAGTGCAGGGGGAGAGCCGGTATAATCGTAACCCAGCAGCTGTGATGTTAACATCACTGTTTGTCAGGGATTAATAAATCTCCAACTCTCTTTCTGCATAAAGTTCAGGCTAACAATGCTTTTCTCTATGTGACATTTCAAAATGCGTCTTGATCATGACGTTGTTTTATGTCCTTTTCACACATTTACGCTAAACAGTGCTTCCACATATATCACCTTGATGGTAATGCCGCTTATTGATCAGCAGAATCTAATGAACCAACCAGGTCAGTTCTGCCTAAATATCAACAATTCAGTCATCGGTACAAATCCTAAACATTTGCTGGTCATAGTTTCCCCAAATGTTTGGGATTTACTGGGTATTCCAAGCATAACAAGCTGCATCTGTCCCTTTCCACCCGCAATCCCTTCTGCTTCCTTTCTCCTGTTGCTGCTTTGGTTCATTTCCTTTGCCTTCATTCCAAGTAACGAGTCTTGTCATTACTTGTAAACATTAGAGGGGTTTATCAGTTCAGCAGGAGGTGGATGTTCCCTGAGAGCCTCGGCTGTGGTCAGCTTATTGGGTTTTCAACGGAAAGGAAGGAAACACTATATGTTTTTTTCTGATTTCTAACAATATGATGTCCATGCCAAAGAACATTCAAGGTGTTTCAGGTGTTTCAAAAAAAAGGGTAGAAATCTGGCATCGTTCCATGAAGTGTCATGTTGACATCCGATAAGAGATTTCTTCTCAGGTGACACATAAACAAGCAGCGCGTAATATTTCGTGATCTTGAGTGGGCTGGTCTGCGGCATGAAAGTGAGTCACACTTCGGCGCTAAAAAACCATACGGACATTAAAACTGAAACTGAGTTAACCTCAAAGCAAGAAACATGTTTTCAACAGCAGTAATCTTGTTTTTTATATACATAAATATAAGTTTCTACATGAGAGGATTTTTCAAGTTCTCCCCAATTTCTTTGAAAAGAAAACCTAGGATGAACAAAATTACATTAAAATGCAAAGTCTGTGCAGGGTTTTGCTCAAATTTTAATGACTTCTCAGAGTGATTTATGGCTAATTTGAGACAAGCCTGCATGATTAAACGCATTAATGTTTAATGTGTTTAAACTGCACTCTGGGCGTCTCTCAGTGCGCCTCACTGTTACACGTGCAGGCTAATGATCATTTTACTTCAATTGAAACCAGACCAGGTCTACATGAGAGAGCGAGGGAGCAAAACATTTAATAGTGTCATAATAGAATTCAGCGTCCGTCGAGACATTACACCAGCTGTTGGCCACAGAAATGGTGTCATTAACTAGCAGTGGTCCAGTTTCTTCTGGTCCATGAAAATATATCTTAACAGATACTGAAAAAAACAATAATTAAAAAATCTACTGTATAGATGAGTTTTTTCTTACAACAGTTGTACATCCATTTAACGTGACTTGTTTTGGCAGAAAACTGTTTTAATCAGTTTGCATTGGCCACATTGATTTAGTGTCGGCTAATATAACACCGTGTTTTAAAAGGCCACATCGTCTCTAGAGGGTCGGATTTCTAGAAGGCCAATAAGTCGTGCCGTGGGGATACGGTACGTAATATTCTCATGCTAGTCCCTCTGATCTCTCTTAATGGTGAAGGTTTTTCATGTCAATGAGTATTTGTTATAATTATTTATTTCCTTCACCCCTTGATCCTGTATTCTTTCCTCCCTCTTAGCTTCTTTCTCTCTTTGTCTTCCCAGGTCTGTCTGCCTCGGCCTCCTTGGTCTCTCTAGCCTGGATGATTGCCTCCTACCAGAAGGTCCTCCGGGATTCCCGCGACGATAAGCTGCCCATGTCCTACAAGGCCGTGATCACCCAGATGCTGTGGCACTTCTTCACCATCGGGGCGAGGACCGTGGCCTTCGCCCTCTTCGCCTCCGTCTTCCAGCTCTACTTTGGCATTTTCATCGTCAGCCACTGGTGGGCCATGTGACCTGATGCAAAAGACTTGACCCACAATGACAGACTTAGTATTGGACAAAATAATGAATAGAGACAGGTTTCTTTAAATAATTATCCGAAAAAAGTCCTTTCTTATAATTATATTAACTAGAATTTCATTTTATGAAGTGTTTTAGTACAAGTTTACAATTATTACAACCATTCACTTGCTGCATTGACATCAAAAGAATATTGTAGCAGTGATATTTTTACTCGACCCCAAAGGAAAGAGAAGACAAATCGTTTAATCGCTCTCTATCCAAAATGAGAGTGTTCACAGTCATATAATGAATTTAGTGAGATACATTTTTGTTTACAGTATTGTACAGGAAAACAGCTTAAAGCGCAATTAATTGCTGTAAACAGATCCCCTTTTAACAGAGCCCATTGCTGTAATAAAATGCCAGTATACAAAAAAAGAAGTGAGATATATTTTAGAAAATAATAAACTGTACAATGTAATTATAAAAGTCTGGCTGTCCTTCCAAATTACCACATTATTCTTAGCAACAGCCGGTACACTCCCTGTGTACCCGGCGCTCCTCCACCGGACCTCCTCCTCGTCCCGCGCGCAGGACGGGCCGGTGATCCGGATCGACCTCCCGAGGAATCAGTCCAAGTCCCTGGACTGATTGTGTTAATAAGGCTTTTGTTTACTGTCTCTCAGGTGTGTCATGACCTTCTGGATCATCCAAGGTGAAACGGACTTCTGCATGTCCAAGTGGGAGGAGATCATCTACAACATGGTGGTGGGCATCATCTACATCTTCTGCTGGTTCAACGTCAAGGAAGGCCCCAGCCGCTTGCGTATGACCGTCTACTACTCTGTGACGCTGGCGGAGAACGTGGCCCTGACCGCGGCCTGGTACACCTACCGCGGCCCCCACACCTCCGACTCCTACGCCCTGGTGGTGGTGTGCCTGGTGGCCTGCAGCTTCGCCCTGGGGACCTTCTTCATGCTGGTGTACTACTGCTGGCTGCACCCCGACGGGCCCGTTCTGGGCTCCCGTTGGGGGGGGTGCGTGGACGACGGCGGGGTGAGCGCGGGAGGGGTGGCGGGAGTGATTGATGCTTGCCTCACCCCATCCCAGGGGTCCCAAACGGACATGGTCATCACCAGCCCGCCGAGGACTCTCCCCAGGACTAAAGACACGGGGGAGCCGGTTCCCGGGGAGCGGGACAAGGACAGAGACAGGGACAGTTGCCTGCCTATCTTCCAGGTGCGTCCCTCCCCTTCATCTTCCCCGGCGCTCCTCCACCGGACCTCCTCCTCGTCCCGCGCGCAGGACGGGCCGGTGATCCGGATCGACCTCCCGAGGAAGCGATACCCGGCCTGGGATGCGCACTTCATCGACAGGCGCCTCCGCAAAACCATCCTGCTCCTGGAGACCACGTCAGCCGTCAGCCCAAGGATACAGTACAGGAGTAGCATGATGGGCAGCAAAGAGGTTTTAGAGTATGAGACAACCGTCTAAGTCGCCCGGGGCTCTAGAAACCTAAAAGAGCAGTCTGAGACCAAGGCTCAGCCTTAGATCAGCTCTCATCCTAGAAACACCTTTGCCAGGAGAAGCGTGGAAAAGGTGACAGAGTTTCAAGCAAAGAGTGTCAAACTTGATTGTAAAATGTGAAGCGCAATCTGGGAACAAATCTCTCCCCTTAAGGCGCAGTGCGGGAGAACGTAGCATGAATGAGCCATGGGAAGCAGAGGGAGTAACACTGAAGGGAGATAATCTTCGTCTTTTCTAAAAGCTCGCCGGTGAGACATTTGATCCCTCATCCTGGGACCAAGGAGTGTTAGATTTAGTTTCATCCTGCATGGTTAGAGCAAGAAGTAAAAGGATTTGAGGGTAATTGAGAGACAGTCCGCTGCATGAACTTGAGCCTTGGACCCGAGGATTCAACGGAGACTTACACGGGGACTTTTGGATGCTTGAGGTTGCGCGGGACATGCAATCATTTGGTTTGGTAGCAAATTAGAACGCAGACTCACAATCTCATCAAAATGACCAAGACACCTTCACACCTCGTTTAAAACTGAGTAACATTGAGTTGAGACGTCATAGTTATTCTTTTTTGTGGAACTAATAGAACATTTTTGAATTTTACCATGTACAAAAGTGCAATTATTTCCAGTTAGTTTAAGTGACGCATAATACAATATACTAAAAACATAAATTCATAAATGACAAACAAATCTCACTCTTCAACCCCATTTAACATGGATTTACTCAATGTGTCTGAAATTCTTCTAACCTCCAACATTACCAATTCATTGCCAGTTGAGTGCTCTTTAATATTTAAAGAAATGCAAACGCTTTGCAGACCATACACACACGTATTTGTTAGTTTATTATTTCAGCAGGTTGACAAAGCTTAGACCATTCTACGTTTGCCGTGCCATCAAGTTTGCATGTCCCTCGCGAACTTTATTAACCGCCCTGCAGACATTCTGTCTGTGGGCGTCTAAAGATGAACGTGGACTCACACATTGGACTCAAGTCTGAAGACAAAACAAGGACTCAGCAGGAGATGCGGGCGTCAACAGCCAGCCACCCATATGTGGTACAGAAGCAGTTCCACCGGCTGCATCCCAGCTGCTCTGTCACCCACCAACTCCATCAAGAACTCAACTGGAAAAGATCCAACCGGTGTGGATGTAAAGTGGACGACTTCTGCCCCCATGTGTCGTGCTCTAACTCGCCGCGAACAGGCCTGTGATGTACAGTTGAATAAATACGGATGTCATATATAAGCTATTATAATAAGCTCTAGTTGGAGAATGACTTTTGGATGAAGACGCTTCATTTACTCGTAAGAGTCTAAATGTTTTCTTGAATTACATAAGACGTAGAGGTAGAAAGGGTATCATTAGCAAACTCATTATGATGTGAAAACATTTTCCAGTGTTTGGCAAGAACAGTATCTGTTTAAAAAAAATACAATGATTGTTTTTGCGGGATGGCGAGTTAGAAAAAGCTGCTGTTTATTGTTACAAATGGGATGTTGACAAGGTTTGGATTTTTGAAAGATGTTTACAAAATGAAACCATGTACAGGCCTTCAAAGAAGATTCAATCGTCAGATCAGAAATCCTCTTTGTTCCTTTGACCTGCTGTTGTTGCGCGGTGACAAAACACCACTTGAATAGATTGAGCGGAGTTGTTCAGCAGACAACTTCAAGGGTCGAGGTTTAACGTCCTACTGCCCGGCGTGAATGTGGTACGCTCATCTAGAAGCAGCAGGATGCTCAAAAATTCCAGCATGGCCGGCAACAGTACCTGGAGGAAGAATAGATTAAAAGAACGAAACACTAGGCTCAGAGCTACATTTCGTCCTCTCTCACATTACACAACAGATTCCTCTTTGAAGTTCTTTAAAAACATTTTTTCTCTTTAAAAGCCATAGTTTAGTCTGTGCATATAAGCTGACTCGTGATTTGTTATGAAGAAAGTTCTTCAAGTCCATCCAAGAAACATTTATACCAATGTTGTGATTGTTTTAGACAAAGGAAACACAGGATGTTAGCATTTTTAGCAATGCATACAAAAGCATTTCTCTATCATTACATTCCCTGTTTCACTCTTGATGCATCTTAAAAATCATGTTCCTCAACACACGTTTGAGGATGCATTTGAGATACTGTGTTACACGTGATACAGTTTAACTTTGTTATAAATTTAGTTTTCTTTAGCTCCAATACTAAGATTTTTTTCTTGTACCAAAAAGCATTTAGTGGATGTAATTGTTCAGGAGGTCGCCAATGGTTGACTGACACAAGCACAAAAAAACTAATATTTTGGCACAATAAAAACTCCTGTTTGACTATGAACTAATTTTTTACAAATCTAGAAAAGCCTCTGCTAAGGATGGACTTAAATGCCATCTTAACTTTCATTTTGGTAATTCCCTTACCCTGTTGTACTAACACTCAAAATGTTTATAGTGTAAACTTAAAAAAAAAAGCTGCTCAATGTGTATGAACCATGTGACCGTATACACGCTGACAGAAACTAAATTCCCTATGGATTTGAGTAATGTACTACTAACAGTTCCCTCCTGCTGCTACCTGAGGCCAACGCAGATGTCATTGTTGTTGCAGTATCCAGTGTGGGTTTAATTATCACCTTTATGCTGATGATGCATGTGTATATTCTGAAGGGACTCCCAGGAGAAGTATTTCCTACCATGTGTTCTTAAGGTCCACGCAGTCACAGTGGTTCATGTACTTGCTTTTAAACAATGCGTTTATTTAGTTGCAGCATTTTTCACCAACGCCATTTTCCACCAGTTCTCACTACCAACTCATCAAATATCAACAATTGGTCGATGGCACGCGGCATCCGACACCGACGCAGATACAAGCTTCAAAAAATTCCACCGTAAAACTATCGATCGATTGATGAGGTTACGTGGCAAGTTTATTTAAAAAAACGTGAAATGTCGACAAGTCGGTAGTGGAGATGTTTTCGTTAGTTACTGTACTTATTTTGTCTTTTAAATCAGTTTTTTTGTCCTCAGAATCTGCCATGGAGTGTTTCCAATTCTGTTCTGCAGGTGAGTTGCACTGTAATGCCGTGGAGCATTAGGGTCACACGCGGCCGTCGTCCACACACAGACGCATTGTTAGAAGCAAGTATGTAAGCGCTCAGATCTTCACGAGGTTTTATAAAATGCCCAGTTAGACGGCGAGGGCAAGTATATCCATATCAACTCTCTTTCATTCTCTACAAGAAAACTGTGTCTGTAGTGGGTCTAAATTAATATCTAGAAATTAAAAAAATCAACATTGCTAACGACTTGGTATGACCGTATTATCCTGACAGTGTTGTGTCCTAACTGACCTAGTGGATGTCGGTACAGTGGTGGCAGTCACTGCGATGTTAATGGTGCTGAAAACAACAATTCCATGCCACGTCGAGCATGGCGATGTACAGACAATGCGTATGTAACCAGCCGGTCATGGGCAGAGGGCTGATCTGATTGGATAGCGACGCCCTTTTGTGGTTGAAGTAAAATAAAAGCAAAAACGCTGCGCGCTAGTTGTATACCAACTTGAACAAAAACGTGTTAAAAAAAGGAAGCAAGTTCAAAAGCTCAAATCATCGTTTATTAATTGATGCAAGTATTTATGTTTATTTATTTTTGTATTTTTTAATGTATATATTTATTCATTGTTTACTCTCTCAGTGGCCATGTCTTTGGTATGACTCTTATATTAAGATGTAAAAACTGAAAATAGTCTGTTTCTTTTTTACTCATTCTATATTTCTGTACATATCAGAGTGGCGCTATACTAGGATGTTCATGAGTGTGTGTGCTTTGGTTTGTATGTATGTATCGTATGTACAGTACGTATGTAAGGATGTGCTCTAAGTTCTTTTGATAATGCTGCTTAACCATCCTCTGAATGAATGAGCAGAAAAATAAACTAGTGGTAAAAATATCTATGACGCTGTTAAAAAAAAGAGTTCAACAAGATGTGCTGATAACTGTAGATGGGAATAATACTGTAGTAAACATGGCTCAACAGCCGGTGAAATACACTGCTGTCTGTGTTTTCTTTTACAACAGTGGATATTAAAAGTTAATATGCCATATATTCTTACTTGAGAGCAACATTTAATGAAGTTGTACTTAAATATTTAAATTTTTAAAGCTTTCTGAGGGAACTATTGAATTTTATTTTTCTTTATTTATATAACGGCTTAACTGTTTGTAAAAACTATGACTTGGGTTTGCATCCTGCATGCATTTAGACTGAGGCAACAAAAGGATTTAATATTTGAAAAATTGCGATATTATTTAAATTTGAATCTAGTAAAAAAAAAAAGGATAGAAATAGGTCACTATTAACATTTTCAGCATTTTCATCAAGACCATGCATTAACCTTCCATAATCCTTCCTTTATTTTTAAGAAAGTGCCTGAACATAATCCATAAATAGTTAAGTAATTATTTTGTTTCAAAGACCGAATATTATGTATTATTATGAAAAACAGAGAATATATGAGAATGATTTTAAGTATAGTTTTGCTTTTTATTCTCTAATGTATTAAATATTATTTGCACACAAATGTGACTTAAATAAATAAATACAAAATAAGAAATGTGACAGGACAGCCTAAGAACTGACCACATTTTAAGAGACAAAGGAGCAAAGAAGGACACAAATTTTCAAGAACGTCCGTTTTTCATCAAATCTCAACTGTATACGGAACCTCAAAGGTCTGTATTTCATAAAACAACGCACCATCAGTTTCATTTTTTATTTCAATACCTGAAAATATCCAAACCGTCACATGAAGTCCTTGGGACGGGCTGCTGCTCATTCCGATTGGCTGTCTTTCGCTGCCCGGTTGTGTGTTTGGACTCCCAGCTGTGGTACCGGAGTGAGGCAGAGCTGAGCGTAAAGCTGAAGCTCATCCAGCGCTTTTCGCTGAATCTTCCCGCCCCGTTTCCCATATTTCCTCTGTCTTTCCTCCCGAGGCAACAGCACCAAATCTCTCCCTCAAACCAACGTTCTTTGATGTCTTTCTCACATCCTCATCCCTCCATTCTGAGGAGTTGTTGTTTATTTGGTAGGCGTCTCTAGAGATGCAGAAAGTAAACAACAATCTTCCCTCCTTCTTCCCCTTCGTCACGTATTTTCCCCTTTGCTTTTATCTGTTATTTTTTCGGTTTTCAGTCTGTTTCTTCTTCTCTGTTTTAATGTATTACGAGAAGGAACTCAAGGCAGAGTCTTCCTCCTCTTATTTGTCCCTTTGTTTTTCATGTTCACTACCTGCTTTGAAGCACTCCGTTCTCACTCACTTGCTCAGTGGCTCTGCCAGCGTTTGATACCGACAAACCAAGGAACCCTTTGAGACACTTTAATCGACGGTCAGAGTCTCTGAACTAGTATGAAGAACACTGAGACCGCTGGGAACCAGTTACTAAGATTAACACATTACATTATCACATTTTCATCAAAATAACATTTTGAAATGGTGTATTTTAATGTCGGTTGATCTAAAAGGTGGTGGAAGCTGCACGGTCAGTGCAGAACTTTGATCATTTTGACACCTCTAAGCCCCTGGCCAACTTTCTCATTGCTCAGAGACACAGAGAGAGACAGAGACAAGGAGACACATACAGAGACACAGACAGATACAGAGAGAGATACAGAGAGAGAGACACGGACAGAGAGACACAGACAGATACAGAGAGAGAGACACGGACAGAGAGAGAGAGAGAGAGAGAAAGAGAGAGAGAGAGAGAGAGTACATGGAATGAAGTAAAAAAACAACTCAAGATAAATGCCCCATCTTTGACCCCCGTTGTCTAGGTAACTGGGCAATCTTAAGCAGTTATCCCTCCGGTCACCATGGAGTGGTTACCCTGACAATGGCATGACAATGTGTGTGTGTGTGTGTGTGTGTGTGTTTGACTCCATGTTTGGATCATAAGTTATGTAGTATTTACTATCGGCTTGCCACCGTTTTTCTTTACAAATCTGTATTTCCATCCGCTGCATGATGAAATGATGTGTCTCTGTCTCCGTGTGAGAAAGGTCACCGGTTTGATGTCGTCTCTTCTGCTTCCATCAGGAAATATGTATTTCCTTCCTTCCTTCCTCTCTTCCCCTCCTCCTTCCTTCATCACAGCTCTGCCTCTCTGTGGCCAAACCTGCTCATTGCACCGTAAGACTCGAACGAGTCCTGAGATATACTCCTAAATGTTTGGTTCCGAGGAGGAGTATGTTTCATCCAGGACAGTATGAATGGGATGAACTGGTGAATAAGTTTGCTGTCTTTAAGTTAGGATTTCTTTGTTATGCAATGTTTTGCTATTTTTCATGTCTAAACGCAACCAATCATTTCACTGCGTTTTCCACAGTCATCCCCATATGATGCTTCAATGTATCCTGCGGTTTGCACAGAGGTACAACGCCGACATTTCTGCTGGAAGAGACCGCGGAATGAATATCAAGAATAATAGTTGAAACTGGATCTACGTGTAGTTTTTGTTAATGAACAGAAATTCCGATGAAGCAGGTGAACTTAGTTGAGAAGTTGTACAAAAAGAGAATCGGTTACTGTCTCCATGTCTTTGGGATGGTGAAGTTTTTTTATTGCAATGTTCCTCGGTCGGGGTGAGGGAATTCCTACGTTTGGAGGGTGGAAAATACATAAATACATTGCAGAGAGAATGGCCCTTATCAGCCTCTGGTGGAGTTTCCTCTTGGACAGGAAATGGGCTTCCTCTGCTTCCTTTGTGTGTGTGTGTGTGTGTGTGTGTGTGTGTGTGTGTGTGTGTGTGTGTAGTAGTAGTAGCTTGTGCATGGCCCTAAAAGAACAATCAGTGTAGAGACAAGAAAGAACAAGAATGAAGCAGGCGACACAGAAGCAAAAATAACCCCAACAGAGAGAGAAGTTGTCTTAGTAGGGACGATGGAAAAACCAACTGAGAGACAAATACAAAGTTAACAAAAGACCAATTGAAACAAAAGGAAAGAATTACTTTCAGGAAAGGTTTGGCCACGACCAGGACTCATCTGACCCGGGACAGGACCTCACTGGTGGTTCCTGAATCGCAATGGACTATGAACCCAAGAAATCCAAGAAGGTAGGCCTGCAATCCTTTCAGCTCGCTCTCTGAGTGCCACGCGGCTAATCCTCTTTAGTGTCACTTTGAAAAATCCTGCTCTCTCCAGCGATCCTCGGTTTCAGTCAAACTAAAGCGTGAGGCCTGGTTAGGCCAGCGTTTGAAACGGCATAAATTGTGAGGCAAAATCAATGAGTTGCTATCAGGAGAAAAGCGAGCGCTCAGTGTAGTTAGGGGGAAGTGAATCAGCGTGAAGCTTTTGCTCCGAAAGCCAAATTTACGCTGTTGACAAAGAGCAATTTGTTTCATGTTAATAACCATTGAAGGAACAAGAGCCGGAAAGTTCAGACTAGTGGCACCATTTGTAACGTATAAGCTGTGATGCTAGAGCCGCTGCACAAAAGAGGAATGGTTTGAGGCAGAGGTTGATGATCGGACACTTAAATAATCTGAATGTATCGTCCTATTAGCGGCAGAAATAAGTAGTAAACAAACTGGACAGCTGCTTCATGCTTCATTAATACTTTGTCGAATGAAGTGATAGCTAGAGAGTAAAGCATAGCACACTAAAGACTGTGACTGGTATGTATTTGTATTCCTGACATGCGGTTCTGTTCTGCCTTCAGCTCAGTAGCTGCATTTTCCTAACACAAGGATAAACTTCCTCATGCAACATGTGACCGGGCTCCATCAAAAGACACCTCAACCAAAGTCAACTCATTAAAAAACCTTAGATTAGGAGAATCTTCTCTACAACTCCTCCTCACCTCATAATTA
Source organism: Apeltes quadracus (assembly GCA_021346845.1). Classification (NCBI taxonomy): domain Eukaryota; kingdom Metazoa; phylum Chordata; class Actinopteri; order Perciformes; family Gasterosteidae; genus Apeltes; species Apeltes quadracus. The sequence goes on along the minus strand of CM037928.1, from coordinate 6,887,052 downwards.
ATTTGCTCCGAGGCGCTCTTTTAAGCACATTCATTGCAAAAATCCAATTATTTCCCTTTTTATGTCTTTCCGAAAAAGAAATCGGAGCAAACGGAGAAACAATACACATATAAGACTGCTGTGTCTTTGAATGAATCCAGCTGAGTGCAGAGATGCTCATCAGACCTGAGGTATGCAGAAACCTGTCCTTGTTCTTATTCATAAACACAAGGCAGGCTTTCAATCCTAAAAAGCTCATTCTATTCTCTGTGTGTGTGTGTGTGTGTGTGTGTGTGTGTGTTTATGTTGCATCCATTCGACTCACACCTTCTGGACAAATTAAATCAACGTGTCTTCATGTGTGTGTCCTTATGTGTGCGTGACGGTGGGTGTCTAACAGTGTGAGCTGTGTTGACAGTGAGTCTCAGCAGGGAGCTGTCAAAGATGAGCTGCTCACCTGTCAATCACAGCTCGAGCAGCCAGGGGGACACAATGAAACACACAAACACACGCGGGCGTGTATGTTCACACAAATTAACCGTCTTCTGAGATAATGTAGTTAAAATTCACCCAACTAGGTACGAGAGGCTTCCGTTATAATTACAGCCATATTAGTGTTAGACATTATACTCACCATTTAGTCGTTTTTAAAGACTTTTTAAACACGTGCAAAACTGACAAAAGAGCACCAACCAATAGTGACTCCTGAAGAGGTCAGTTTATCTGAACCTGAATCAGCTTTATTGGCCACGTATGCTTACTTCGGTTTTTCTTTCACTCTCATCATGCTATAAATATGGTAAATATAACATAAATGATGCTGCGATAGCACCAGTTACATCAACACACCGGGATCGTTTCTTCTCTGAAAGAAGAACACTGGCACCGAAGATCTTTCCTCAGTAAAAGTCTTTTTTTATTGACGGATTGACAGATGAGTCCTCCAATTACCTGTCAAGTAATCTGTGAAACTACCTGGCCTTTCAATGACAGCTTCTCTGTTCTGCTCTTTTTTCCACCTTAGTGTCTGCTTATCTTGTTGTCTCGTCTGTCCCAATGCCTGTGCATCCGTCTCTTTGCAGAGTTTTGTCTCGCCCATCAAGCGGCTCGTCTGGTCAAAATCTGGACGCAGGCCGGTGGATCGAGGCAGCGTTTACCGGCGCCCGCTGCACACTGTCCCTCTGTATCCCCCGGATTACCTCATTCACCCGGAGAGACTCATCTTTGACTACGTGGAGAAGGAGGTCAAGGTGGGACCCGAAATTCACTACGATACAACAAAATACATATATATATTTATAGTATATGCCAACAGTTGCTTCACGTTTATCCTCTCACCTTAGTTCCTTGGTCACCTGACCTGGGTATCGGTTTCACTGAACCCCTCCAGCCGAGACGAGCTGCTTCAACTACTGGACACAGCCAGGGTGAGTAATCAATAACCTTTCTAAAAGTAATTCCAACAAAAATAAATGCTTAGTAGTCAAAATATCATTGATGAATCACTATTGCATCACTTGCTGAGCTTCTTTGTGACTTTGTGACCTAACCCTAACCTGTAACTGTAGCATCGTGAAGGGCTTATTAGGGTCATTCAACTTCATTAAGACGGCACAGAAGACCCAAGTAGAGAATTCAGAGAATCTGTGTGAAAGTTCACACAGAGAAAAGCTTTTAAAGGAAGAATGTTTTAAGAAAAGGGGAGACGGCTTCAGACCTTATTTCAGATGGAGAATTGTTCCACAGTTTGGGAACCCAGACTGCAAAAGTCCAATAACCCTTAATCCGCAGCCGGGCTCTGAGAACCGGAGATCGGGAAGACGATACCGGCTGATCTAAGACTGCAGCTGGCTTAGAGGGGTTAGTGGGCCTAACGTATAATTAAATGACTAGTCATTTAAAGCCTTGAAGGTCGTAAATATTTATATTACATTTGTGAATCATCACAAATGTGAACTATACGCCAATGCTGGAGTGACGTCATTTTTTTTTGTCACCCCCTGTTTGGTCATTACGTAATAGAACATTTTTAACTAATAGTACATTTTCTTCTAACCACAGAGGTCATCATTCATATCCTACTCACTGATCCACAATCTGTCACTGCATGTCTCTGTGTCTCGGTCAGCAGCAGCTGAAGGTGCTTCCGCTGAAGACCAGCGTGGATCAGGACTGCATTCTGAGTCTGTCCGCTCGCTGTCTGCTGCTCACGTGGAGGGACAACGAGAAGCTGCTGGTGAGGATTCCCACACATGAGATCGCTGCTGCCTCCTACCTGAGAGACGACGCACTGCACCTGCTGGTCCTCAAGACAGGTGAGGACAAGACAGTGTCACTCGCTGACTTTTTTTTAAATGGTGCAACCGCTTCTAATCTGAGATGAGAGTATTAAGACAGGAAGATAAGCTCCTTTCATCACACTTTGGATCATCTTTGTCACTGGGGTTCGGAGTAAAGGGCAGTAATTGTTTATCTATTTGTTATGTACTTTATGATCCAGTGGTGTAAATAAGAAGTAGACAATCGATATTATCCATAGTTACAATAGCAAAGCATTCAAACACACCTCCAAACTTCACCAAGTCACAAAGTGAACTGAGAGTAAAGTTCCCATTATTTTAAAATCATATGCATCGTGGCTCTTTAACGTAAATTGCCTTTTGAAGTGAAGTTGGTTTGCGCCTGTTATGTTAAGTTAAATGGCTTGATCGGCTAATATTTGCACACAAACACAAATTCAAATCCATGCCTTCATTTTTTTTTTCTTGGACTACTGAAAAGACACCTAATCCCTCTTTCGGGCTTTCCTTTTGAAACAGAACGTCAATTCTTTTGCTATTTGTTTGTCAGTTTTACCAAACACATTTTTACACCTCCTCCTGCAGGCCTGAACGTGGATACAGTGGTTGCCGGGGACGACAGCCTGGACAGGAAAAAGCCAACAGGCGTGGATGGCCGACGCCAAACCATGAGCCACAACGCCGACCCTCGGCCTGCGGGGGGCACGATGGAACGACGGCACACCATCTGTGGAGTCGACTGGAGGCCGTCGCTGTCCAGGAGTAACCACGACAAGAACCAGAATGTGGAGAGAGGCGGAGGAGGAGGAGGAGGAGGAAGAGGGGGAGGAGGAGGAGGAGGAGGAGGAGGCGGGGGGAGTTTAGAGAGGAAGAGAGTCGGAGGGAGCTGGGAGAAGAGGCAGCAAACGCGCAAAACGGGCGGCAGCTGGGAGAACCGCAGGGCCCGACCCACCAGCGGCAGCTGGGGGGTGGGGGTGGGCACCGGCGGCGGAGGGAGCTGGGAGAAGAGGCACGGAGGGGGAGGCGGCGGGAGCTGGGAGAGGAGGGGGGGAGGCAGCGGCGGTGGAAGCTGGGAGCGGCGGCAGGCCTGCACGGGAAGCTGGGAGCGGGGGAAGAGCTACGGCAGCTGGGAGAGGAGGAACCACAATCCCCTGGAGCCGACCCCCTGCCCCGACGCCTACTGCAACCTGGTGCTCCTGGCCGTGGAGAACAAGGTAGGTCACCTGATCATTACAGGTGTAGGATCACCTTCATTTAGTGCGTATTCACTTAGTAGTCTCAGTTGGTCATTCTCACATGAGAACGTCTGACAAAATTATGGAGCTGGAACCAGGAGCAGTTTAGGGTCCTGATCAAAGTTAGTCAAGAAGTTTTTCTCAATTCTTTCCTATGGAGCAAATTGGGGACACAATGTAATTTTCAAATACATGTACTAGGCACTAAGGCGTGTGGCTGCTGCTGGACGGCTCCTCTACAGTTCAGTACACTCAGCACAAGTGAAATAAAGAAAAGAAAATGCTGCACGAATGCCACAAAAATAAGCTCACAGATAATGATTTAATAACCACTTGGGTGTGTGTTTATCTGTGTCTGTGTGTGCTCAGGATGCTGCAGAGGAGTACTGTTCTCTGATCTGCCAGATGTTCCAGATTATTTACGGCCATCAAACCATCGAGTGTGTCGACAGGGCGGGATTCCACCACTCCATGCCAGACCGCTATTGGCTGGAGAGGAGTGAGTGACACATAAGCTCTCTGTCTCTGTCGCTCAAGGATTTTTGTGTTCAAAATTGCACACTGTAATGTTCGTGTTTCAAGATCTTAATGGAAATCCTGATGCTCTGTCTCTGTGCAGGTGACAGCTGTCTGACTGACGTGTCCTACGGTTATGACCCGGAGTTCAGCTGCTGCAGCTCATAGTGAGTAGTATTTTGTCTTAGGTCTTTCTGAACTTTTAAGGTCTCCAGATAAACAATGTTTTCTCAATTCACAAAATATCCAAATACTTTTAAGACTTTTCTTTTAAGACTTTTTCTTTGAAAATCTTGCAAAGCATGAAATAGACACATTAACAACCGTAAAGCAGAAGATCTATTTGCGATTCATTTTATTGTGAATTAATTGTGACTTGATAAAAAAGCAAATATGGATCCAAATGAGGTAGTTTTCTCTAAGAAAGCAATAGTAAATCATTTCTTTGAAGAATCGCATAGTGTTACTTAATTGATCACCAAGTTTCAATGTTACGTGATGTTCTGATGTTCGCTCTCTCAGTGACGGTTCCCAGGAGGCTTTTGAGCTCTACTACAGTGAAACGTACAGCGAGAGTTCATCCCTCTCACCGCAGGACTCCCATCGAAGCCTCGCCTCAGCCAGTGAGGGAGGAGACAGTAACCCAGCCCTCATGCTGATGCAGGAGTACATGATTACTGTGAGCATGTGTGTGTGTGTGTGTGTGTGTGAGAGAGAGAGAGAGAGAGTTGCCTAAAGAAGAAGTGTAATAAATGAAAGGTATAGAGCAAAGTTTCCAACAGAAGCCTGAAGGTATATTAAATGCTCACTATACGCTACTGTAATAGCAAGAGCAATTCAACTTTACAACATACAGAGGTCGTAAGTAACAAAAGGAAAAGTGATGTTCCATTGATATTTGAAGAAAAAAAATGTCCACTCAATTATCAATTTATTAATTGTTGAATTGAATTGAACTCTCATCGAAGTGGTTTTGATTCATGATTGTCATAGTTTGTTGGCTACTGAACTTTGTCTGCTCGCGTAGCTGCGGAACAAGCTGAGTCCGGTGGAGTTGCAGCACTTTGCCGTGTTGCTGAGGGAATACAGACTGGGATCAAACATCGACCACTTCTGCTCCGAGCTGCTGCAGCTGTACGGAGACGACCGCAAGTTCCTGCTGATGGGTGAGACACCTTGTGGCTGACAAGAGAGAGAGAGAGAGAGAGAGAGAACTTCGTTCGTTTGTGAAGTGAAGCTTTAACACATTCACAAAACTGTTTTGTGACCAGCTTGTCTCCAAGATATTCCATCTTTTATAAATAGTCTTCTTATAAATGTTATTGTAATTATAAGTGATTATGATTTGTTTCATTGACTGCAGATGGCCCTCGTTGGAACTTCAGGCAATTTATACATGTTTAATGCTTAACAAACACACGAGTGCACCACTAAAATATGAATTCATTCAATTGAAAAGGCTGTAATTCCTTTTAACCCTGAGGTAAAATGATCCAAACAATTCTTTTCATCCTTCTTTTAATACAATTTACGCTTTGCCCGTTTGATGCTCTCTCACAGTGATGGAGGGGACAGAACCCAGGCATGCTGCTGAACAACAGAGCCCTATTTATCTATAAAAATAAAAAAAAACAGACTCGTTATCTTTGTTCCCCAGGCATGCGTCCTTTCATCCCGGACAAGGACGTGGGGGTGTTTGAGAGTTTCCTGGAGAGCATCGGGATCCGTGAGGGCGGCATTTTAACTGACAGCTTTGGACGCATCAAACGCAGCATGAGCAACACATCAGCCACGGCCATGAGAGGGTATGTAGGTCAGCAGGTGTTGGGTCTGATGTCTGATCTTCTCAAGGCTTGTGTTTGAAACCCAGTTTGTGATCTGTGAGGTTGTTTCTAGACACCACACTGCTGTCTCACATTCCCGTCATGTCTTATTGAGATGGTGCATTTTGTTGAGCGCCAATCTCATCCGACTCAAATGGAATAAAAACCTTGTAGGAGAGAGGCCCTATTCAAGACATAATGGTCATGTTTTGTCTTACTTTGATGCAAGACCACTCCGGTTTTATTCCGCTTGCTCGACCGCACATTTTAATTTATTTTTGTAAAAGCTTGTTTGTTCTAAACAGAAGATTCAAAAGAGCCGGATGTCAGAGAGGTGCATTAAAAATGACATAATCTGCTGTTTTACCCCCAGCAGGTATGATAACGGATCTCTGGCTTCAGGATCTCAGGAATTCAACCGACGCATTACTGACATCACCCACGACATCCAGGCCCTCGGCTTCCAGGACAAACATGGAGACATCGAGGAGGAAGACTACTACCTCTGATGCGATCATGAACAAAAGGGGAGAACAATCGAATCCTCGTCAAAATCAGTTTGAACTTTGAATCTGCCACGGTGCACCTGAGCAAGAGCAGCACATCCGCAGTTCATTTCACGCCCATTACTGGACATATTGATTTAAATATAATGTTAATATAAAAACTTTGACAGAGGCAGCTTTTTAAATGTTGACAATTTCAAATGAAAATCCAACCTCTAATGAATCTTTATTGATGATTTTGTATCTGTATTTCAATTTTATAAAAATGTACCTGAATGAAACTGAATTCTCATCCTGTGGCTATTTTTTAGGTGGAAGACCAATTAAGTCTTAAATTTATCATCTCAAAAGATCATGAAAGGCAAACAGACATTCCAGACAGGGCATTACAGTTTTGAGATTTCACGTTTTTGAGATTTCTTAAAAGTGTTGTCTAGTGTCAGACAAAATGGGTTATTGCGGTACCTTAGTTTCCACAGCTTATTTGGTTTTGAGGTTCAAACGTATTCGATAACACAAGTAATGATGTCTGAGAATTTAACAAATTGTGTTCAATGAAATACAATCTAAATGCATATAACATTTATAGATGTAATGCTGTCACTCACTTTATTTTGAAACGAGGCTATGTCACTAAATTTGCACAAGATCGGACACCTAAATAATTCATGAAGCTTCTTTCTAGTTTGATATTTTCTGCAGCAGCTGTAATACCTATTAGTGACCACGTGGTGGCGACTGAGGACGAGAGAGCTGATTTCCATTGCTGCTAAGCCAGAGGCTGGGTGATTAAACTGCATTTATATAGAAATATCAAAGAAAGTACAGGCTGACGTTACCTTTATGAATGTGTCGGTAATAACATGATGACATCCACCCCCCCTCTTCCACACTCTCTCCCCCAAACATGTAGTCTATGATACTAACACTGCATTGACCCGTTATTCTGGCAGCAACATCACGACCTTCCCATGGTGCACTGCTTTGCTGTGCCCCCCCACCCCCCGGTCCTGTCCTCTGCCAGCCTGACTGAACATCACAGGAGCAGAGTCAGTGCAGCCATGGGCTTCACCCGAGTCATCCTCACCATTATGTAATCGACCCGCGCTGTGCACATTCACTTTTTGACTCATTTATCATGAACTGAGTTACTTTGTGTAAGAGCAGCAGTGAAACACATGACGGGAAATATACCAGGATAGATGCAACACAGGAAATGACATATTACAGATGAATGCAGGGATAACTGCTTCCAAAGGTCAAAGGTCATCCAAATGCATAACAATAAAGACTATACTAAGACTGAAAAAATGTTCGTTTCCATTATCAAGAGAAGAGACAGGAGGTAATTTACTGTAGTTTCAGATTGTGTGTGTGTGTGTGTGTGATTGTGTGCGTATAGGCCCATTGTATGAACTTTATCCTCATCATGGGAATACAGCTGTGTAACCGGCATTTACTGTTGTATCCATCATCCCCCATATTAACAGAATCTCCTCTGCCTCCCGTCATCATCGATAGTCGGTTCACTATCAGTCCAATAGGTAAATGCAAATATGCTCTGCTACAACAAGGTGCTATTTCTAGTTAAAACATGACATCACGCAAATGACAAATGCTTTCCAGTAAAATCAAACTGAAAGAAATTATGTCATTTTATTGATTTCCATCCTGCTTCTGTTCCAGCTGGATGGTCAGTTGTTTGTTCATTTGTTGCTCAGCAGATGAAGGGGATCAGGGCGTGAGTGTAAAATAACAAACTCCCAGTCTGCAGGGATTACAAGGCGGCGTGTACCACGGATTATATCCTGCTGTTCTGACCAGGTGCCACTCAGCCCATGTGTTGGTGTGACTGCAGGGATCAGTGGGGAGAAAATCCACTGAGGTTTCATAACAAACTGCCAACAGCCAATCAAAGCTGCTGTCAGATGGAGCTGCGGCGGCAGCTCGGCTTAATGCCTCAGCAGACCTGATACTGCAGAGATGAACATGTCAGAGGAATCACACAAACAGTGCAGAATACAGTAACAGGAAGGCAACGCGGCTTGAAACTATACGGAACCCATTGTTGCATAAAAATAGCAAAGGAGTTTTTGTTCACTTACTATTGTGTTTATCGGATTGTTTATAAAACAGATACAGAAGCCAAGACATTATCTAGGATGAAAGCCACAAATGTAAAACTAGTCAGAAATTCATTCAAATCATTATCAGGGTAATTGTTAAATACCATCCAAACAACTGGATGAAGGACCATAATTGTATGAGAAAATCTAAAACGTCCTGATACTAAGTAGTAAAAAGATCATTTGTGGCATCGCTCTCACATAAAAAAAAATAGTACTTTAAGAAGGAGAATGTTTCATCATTTGTACATCAGAGGTACTGCCCCCACCCCCCAATAATTGGTTACGTTACAGTGCATTCTTCATCATGTTGGGTCTATTTACATGTTAGAGCAGCACGAAGAGCTGGGCGCGTGGCGGGGCGTTCCTACGCGCCCTGTCCGGGCCAATGGGAGAGGAGGAGCGATGTGACAGCGGGTCTCCAGCCGAGCCAGCAGCGCACTTCCTCAGCGGGACGGCGGCATGGCGGCGATAACCGCCGCCGTTGGCGGCAAGAAAACGCACGGTAACAGGGAACACAGCCGGAGGAACCGGGAGAACTCGCGCCGGAGGCAAGCCGCCCTTTTGTTTCTCAGCAACATCTCTTTGGACGGACGGCCGGTGCGGAGTGATTCAACCGACCACGGAAACCTCCAGCAGAGAGACACCGACTTGGAGGCAGCCGTCACCGGCTCTCAGGTGTTGGCCGAGCTCTGTCCGGAGCCCGTGAACGCCGGAAGCTACGCGACATTCTCCGGTTTGGCGGCGGCAGTCAGCTGCGGGAACGTGAATCCGTCCCCGGGACCGAGGACCGGTCTCCTCGGCATACCGCCCATCCTCGTCCTGCCGTCGGACGCGGGCTTCGGCGGGTCGGGGAGCGCGGAGGTCCTGCTGCGGTGCCGCCGGGACTCGCTCCCGTCGCCCGGGAACCTCAACCTGCTCCTGCCGTCCCCGTCCAGCGTCAGCATGCTGCCGTCGCCTCTGGGACCGCGGAAGTCCTCCACGCTGCTGTCGGTCCAGAGCTGTAACTCGGTGTCCTCGGAGCCGCGGCAAAGGTGAGAGCAGCTCCGTGCGGGTCGGTTTCTCCTCCTGTCAGTTGAGCGCGCGCGCGAGAGAGAGAGAGACAGAGAGAGAGAGACGCACCCGTTACCTGAAAGGTCCAGGTAGACGATGACGTCATGGGGCGGGGGGTGTCTAGTGGAGTTCAGTGTTCACACTGCCGTTCACACTTCACGGGCCGGTTAACACTCAGGTTGTAAATCCACGGTGCCCTCTAGTGTGTGTGTGTGTGGGGAGCCAACTTTTAAACTCAATTATCAATTATTATTATTTTTCTCTCGACTGACCAATCAATTGGTCTTCTTTTGTTTAACAACTACTGGCTTTTTTAATTGATGCTTTCGTGTCTTTAACAAGACAATAAACACTAATACACTTGGGAACATAGGCATCGTTTTTAGGTTTTGTGTAAGCTTGGGTTTATGTTCCTAAAAATCTAAAGTATTCTTCTGATTTCTAACTATTCCAAAACACAAATGGACGCACCGTGTTCATTTCAGCCACCCAACTTTGGGTATTTACTTCATTGTAAACCAACAATATTTGATCCTTTTCACCTTTACTGCACGGTGGTGCATGGTTAGCATTGCTGACTCGCAGTGTGGGTACGATTCCCCCCCCGGGCTACATGCATACCTCGTGTGGGCTTCGTCCGTTCGTTCCTCCAACAATCCAATGACATGCAGCCGAGGTTGATGAATCCAAGTTACCCGTGGACGTGAATGTGAACGTGGGTGTTTGACTGTCTAAACATGTCAGTCCTCCAAAATGTCTGGCGCCGTACCTGTCCAAGAAGAGCTCTATGCTCCGCCAGAGGCCAGCTGGGATTCGGGATTCTCTCCAAATTCCCGCGACCGTGAACAGGATTAACATTCCAAGATGATGGATGTGAGGATCTTTACTTTATTTATCGTTGTCTTGTGGCACTCTTAATTTACGAGCATCTGGGAGTCTTTTTTTCAGGATTTGCAGCTTATCTCATCTCATGTCGTCTCATTATTAACGTGGGACTGAACAGCAGAGTCCCACTTCCTCTTTTATGTAAAACACCCACAAACTTGCCATTTTGATCTTGATATAGAAGATCAAATATAATGCAAGAATGTCAAACAATGTTATTCCTCGCCTCGATACCTGTGAGCCTGGCTGTGCAGTCTAACAAGAGACGTCATTGGAGGGAGTGTGTGGCTTTTTCAGAGAGGAAGCGAGGAAGCAGTTAAGAGCCACCAACAGACAACGCGATGAAGTCAAAGCGTTTTCAGTGGCCCTGTAACCCAAATGCCTTTTCAGTGTTTACTCAGTGTTTGTCATTCATTAGTTTGGATTTGATCTGCTGAGAAGGGAAAAGACGCAGCTTAGATCAGAAAGATGAAATGGAAAAGCAGTGAAGAGGAGAGAATGAATTCTTATGAGTTTCTTATGAGTGTGTGTGTGTGTGGGGGGGGGACACGGGGGACACTGTAGCCGTGTTTGAGACTTGCTGGGGTGAGTGCTGATGGATGAGCTTAGTCACCGCGTTGGCAGCGTGTCAAACGCCGAGAATCCGCCCCGCCGGGATAATGACAGCTTAACCTATTTGCACCGCGACAACCGGCCGGGAAATTAGCGACGGTTAACAGTCCATCAGACCGCTGCAGATGTGTGGCTTCATTTTGTGCGCTGGTGCATAAGACCGTGTTGCATTGTATTTCATGCCAAAGTGGTTGCTGTCAGTGTTACTAATGAGTGCAATTCACCCACTAAGTGTTGGTTTGCGACGAGGCCACTTTGCAATGGAAGGTTTAAAAAGGGTTCTTTTGCAAAAGGCATCATCTTGATAATTGGAGATTATTCAAGCTGTATGTAAAATAGTTTAACTGTCAATCTATAATTAAAAAAAATACCCGTTACAGTCCAGAACCCCCAAGATATTCAATTCACAATTAGAAAATAGCCTTATATTCTCCCACTTGCTAATGGCAAACGCATAACACGCCAATAATTTAGTGAAAAGCAAGTACGAGCCTTCGTTGAGACAGTTGGTGAATTAACAAGCCCGGTTATCCTCAGCGACACGCTTCCTGGTGTGACGGCATCAGATGCGATCACGAGCCACGCTCTGTTGAGCCTTGTGGTCTGTAACGTCCTGCCAGCTGTCCTTCAGCCAGTCTGCTGCTTCATTAGACTGCACAGGAAAACACACACGTGACGCGTTTAGCTGTTTAACTCGCGTTCTTTGTGCACAGCAAGTGAGGAACACTCGTCGTTGTTGCTTTCACTTTCACCCTGGGGAGGTCAATTTCTCTCAGGATGACATCATGGATTCAGTGACAAGTTTAGTCGGAGCGTGACACTGAGGAAATACGGGTTGTTCCTGGTTTGAATAGTAACTGATCCCTGTGTGTCGTCTTCTCCTTGTTTTAAAGCCTGAATTACAGTAACGTAACTAACATATTATACAGAAATATAGTCTTCAACCCTCGCTGTCTTACTTCTTCCACATCAGTCATGGGTTGACCTGCGGTTAGTCCTTTCCTGTTAGTCCTTCCCCCTCACTACCTCTCTCACACACACACACACACACACACACAAACCCACACACAGTGACTGCATGTTTGAGCTGCTCTGTTCCCAAAATGTTGTACCGAACCTTGCAGACTCAAGCAAAAAAAGTTATCAGATTCAGTTCTGAGCGCTTATCCGACACGCCCTGTGGAGTAACACACACAACCCTGCAAGAGATGGAATCTGACTGACATCATCGTGTGTGTGTGCTTCTAAACACGCACAACCCTCTAGTGAAAACAGAGCTGGTTTTATCACCATGTGCTCATGAATGTGGGTGATTGATAAGATCCTTCACCTTCAGAAGGGCTGCGATTATATTCATTAATTATTACAAGTCAATTTAGCGAAGCACCAACCGAGAGTCTCAACTCCGGGTTTTTACTTTGTTGATTACCACCTGAAATGAAAATGGAATTTTAATTTTGGTTTTTATGTAATGAATCACACAAAATAGTCACCTGAACTTGTAAATTAAGCATGTTGTGCGTAAGTGTGGAAGCCTTAAGTGTCTTCGTCCACACTTCAACATGTCGTTTATTACGCTAGTGTGAGCAGCTCCCGGTCTTCCTACGACTGTGTCTTTGTATTCTGATTCCAGATGTTAGTAGCTCCTACACACACACACACACACAGTCTTAGTTGGAAGCAGTGTGAATAATACAAGTTAAAGTCAAGCAAATGACTTTTACATGATGATGTTTACGGAAGTAAGGTGTTTCCTCCTTTGCGAATGACCCCAGAACATATATGCTGATGGGTCCCGTTGTATGTGTAAATAGCTGTGGACACACACCCACACACACACACACACAGTGCTGAACACATGATCTCTACACAGGCTTACCCCTGTGGAGATAATGATGTCTATTTCAGGTCAAGGACTGATAGCCATTCACTAGAAGAATGATGACATGTACACAACCATGAGTGTTATTAGCTTCATTGGACTGCAGGTTGACCGCATGTGATGAAAAATAAAAAGTTAAAAGAGAAGTCTTGTTTTGTGTGGGTGTCCCTTTATGATGGCAATGGCTTTTTAATGAATGATCTGCCTAATTCTATTTGGTCTACTTGTATCTATTGTAAGAACGCGTCCTGGACTGTTGTCAAGTGGTAGATTGATTGAGGTTGAGGAGTTTGACTACAGGACATTTAATATGCTTCTGTTTCCACGCATGTGCGGTGAAAATGTACTGTGGGTGACGGTAACAAAAAAAAAAGCTGTGCGTGTGAAAGCCTCTGTGACCTCACACACGGAAAGAGGGCAGCGGTAAAGAGACAGCGGGTGTGAGAGACACCTTCTTTTTAGTTGGTTTTAATCAATCCTATGTTCTTAACTCGAGCCACACAGTTTAATAATCATTTCTGTACATCTGGAACTTGAAACGCTTCTGCTCACCCTGTGACACTGCTAAAACTCCCACCTATGTGGCAACAGTGTGGCAAAATTGTGAAATGTATTTGAAAAAAAAAATAGGACGAAATCTACCCGAGTAAGTGACATTGAGGCTGTAGCTTAGCAATAAAATCTAACTCTAAAATAAGAATTCATGCACAAGCATTCTTTTTAGACCCTGTTAAATGTAATGGACTTTTTATGGGACAATTCTGACCGAGGGTCAAACACAGAGGACCAATCACACCGGCCGGAATCTGTTTTTTGTTTTTCTTTGTGTGTGTTTGTGTAATTGTGTTTACCAACAACAAGACCTCTGCAGAGACGGATTAAGCCAGTGTGATGGGGGAGGTGGGGGAGGTGAGGGAGGGGGGCAGCGTGTGCGTGCAGAGCCTAACCACTGCCTCTGCTCAGCGGAAGCTGTGAGATAGAAGGAATTGTCCAATCACTAAACAAGACCCAACAAGAGCAAATATAGTTGGATCCATCAGCGATGTACTGTTTAGCGATGAGTATGACACATAAAGTAGCTGCAGTCAGGTCTGTTTGTTTGTGTCTTTAAACTACATCCCTGCTTAAAACACTGTGTTTTTTTTAAAAAGGAGTGTTGTAAAAGTCCACAATAAAAATCAACATATTGCTGTTCAAAACTATGATGCCTAAAATAACCTTAATTTGAGGATGAAAGCAGATATTTTTAGAGCAACTAAAGGAGGGGTGGATGATGCTACAAGGAAAAAAATGGGATGAACAGAGAGATAGCTGGTGTTGTTTCATCTGAGAATAATCTCTATTATTACTGTGTACTGACACTGGTGTTTCTACAGGAGTTTTGAACAGAAAAGAAAATCCATCATAGTCCCTCAACGCTTCCTTTTGGATTTAATGAAGCTCTTTCTAGTGAATTTTTCTCAAACACAATACTTCAGGCGCTATAATATATATATATACCCATTCCAAAGTAGCATTGGTGCTAATATTATTCCATAAAACGTATTGTGAAGAACATTATTAACCTCCAATTGGTTCAGTGAAATGTTGCACTACTTGCACTCTAGTTAAGTGTAGGACTTCTGGGTAAATCACTTGAATGTTCGGTACGCGGACTTCAATAACCGACGCTGCAATGGCAACCGACGCGAAACCGGTTACATCCGTGAGTCACTGCCAGCTGCAGCGTGTGTGTGAGAGCGCACACAGCAGGCAGATGGGTCTCTCCCGCATGCATCGTCATGGACACATGCACCAGTTTCCCAGTAAGTCTCCAGCGCATCAATTAGTTTATCCTCTGCACGGCAGCCTCCGCCAGGGGTTCAGCCGCGGCGCTTAATGCGAGTCAGAGCGAGAGAGAGAGCGATCGCTGAGAACATTGCATTGCCGTTTGTGAATAAATGTTGTTGGTTTGCTTATCCCTTGTTTCTTATTTTGGCATTTCATTTAACTGAATTAGATCAATAAAGTCCAAGAGTTAAAATGGTGGATATCCGAGCAGAACTAGGAACTGGAGGCTAAACTGATTTAGTGGTCAGGCGTCATTGTGACATCACAATATACATGAATGGACAAAGGCAGAGGTTTTAAGTGCTAAACAATTTTACCACAAATGTCTAATCGCATCAAATGATAAAGTGATGACATGAGTGCAAAATGCAACACAACTGGCAGCAATTTGAATTTGTGCTTAATTAGAAGCGTGTGCTGATGAAAAGGCACCAGTAGCACCAAACGGCCCTCACTATGCTAATTCTGAACTGAATAATAACTAGATCCAGTAAATATGACCTGCTGTTTCCTTTCATATATTCATGCATTATTTCACACTCTTATCTGCAACAATGGATCTGAAGCAAAAGCCTTGTTCAAACATTTGTGAGCTATTTTTGAAGAACCGAAATGGCAAAGTCAATAAAAACCTCAGCGTTTTTGTTTTGGCTTCTTGATCTCCGCCTAATGGATCATGAATAAAAATATATTAAGTTTTTTCTGTACACCCATTAATATCATCATATTCCAACATCATCATCCTCAGCAGCAAGGGAACTGCAGACTGGATCTTTCCGTTCCCACAGAAGAGGAACTTTCCATAACATCCCAGGGAGGAATAGCCGGCTGGAAACGGGCCACTAGTCTACAGATGCAAAGCTCAGATACTGGGACAGATTTAGAAAGACCGTGAGAGCGATGCTGACAGCTATCACACTGCAGACGGGGGGGGGGGTGTTTATGATCACAGCAAAGTCCCCAAGCTGAGGGAAATTATTTAAAAGACAGATTTTGAGTTGTCTAATTTCTGCTACGAGGAGCCTTGTGATCCCAACAGTGTGTCAGGCTTTGTTTGTTTGTGGTTCCCTTCAAACTCGTTAGCTTGAGTCCCAATGGTTATTTGTTGCATTAAATTGTGAGATGAGTAAGTGACGGGTAGTTACCGCTGTAGTTCAGCCATGTGTTCCCGTGATTGGGGCCGGGCATGAACGTCTTGTTTATTTCATGAGGTAGTTCTGCATTTGCTTTTGCCAGATGTTTGTGGAGAAACACTTCGGGGGATTTTTGTAAAGCAAAGAAAACATGTTTCCATCAGAAACCAGATTTTTTTTCTTCATTCTTGCTAATGTTAGCATAGATGCACAAACCAAGAAGAATCCCACTAAGGGTGTAGTGGAGGCTCGGGTTGCGGCACTGCCCTGCTCAAAGGTACTTCAGCAGATGCCTTGACTGTAGCAAGGATCAAACCTGTAACCCTGAATGTGTCGCTGTGCGTTTACCTCGCGTCGCCGTGTTTTTCTATCGTCCTCCTCTACAAGGGGATTCGGGCCATTGGGCTCTTTGCATTCCCACACAATGAAAACATTCCAGAACTTTCCGGAATGATTCCGTCATGTGACCGTGGTCACAATAGATAATACAGGTAGAATTGTCATGAATAGACCCATGGTTTAATAATACTGAGGAAGAGACAGCTCAGACTGTTCATACTTTTGATCTCCCCCATATTTTTATCTCGAAGACCAGTGGATTAACATCTTTTAAATAAACGGTTGAAGATGCATCATGACTGAGACTTAAGACGAGAGGTTGACACTTGATGAGAGGTTTTGCAGAAGGACGCTTCTCTCTCATCATAAAGAAAACAAACAAGGGTGTCGTTTTGGGGGGGAATATTTAAAGACCATCAAGCTACCCAGATGTCACTGCTGTAACACACGCACACACACCCACACACACACACACACCTGCTTCACACGTGTGTGTGTGTGTGTGTGTGTGTGTGTGTTTTAACTCCATGTGGTATTGGACCAGGTCAGCCATCCAAAAACTGAAACAGATGCTGTCTCTCTCTCTCTCTGTCTCTTCATCTCTGGCTTTTCAAACATGTGCAAGCTTGTTGTGTAACAGCTGTGTTTTTCAGCAGTGTGTTTATATTTCAATCTACAAAGCTATATTGTAATCTTGTCATATTGTCCTTTAAACTTGGACAATATATTGAAGTATCAATATTTTTATATTAGACCGGATATTATACTAAACTTTGCTTAAACCAAACTGCTGCTAACTTGACCTTTGTTTGTGTGTGTGTGTGTGTGTGTGTGTGTGTGTGTGTTTGTGTGTCCATGCTGCTATTTTGATGTTATGTAACTGCTGTGATGTCAGAGGGCTGACCTTCCTGGCCTGCTTTCTCGTTGAGGTCCGTGGTTTTAATCCACAAGGTCGACACACTCACAATCCTTAGCTCATCCCTTGACCTTCGGCAGACACACACACACGCACCCACACACACACACACACACACATGTCATCAGACTCATGGTGGTGACACAGCACCTTCTTAGTTGGTTAAGCTCTGAAACAAAGAACTGTAAAACATAAAATCACTAAATGTTTTATAAATTCCTTCCATGTATGGCTTATTATTATTATTATTATTATTATTATTATTATTATTATTATGAATCCATAAAAAATGTCAACAATCACATTCCTAAAGACGGAGGAACGCCGGCATCAGTCACTCTGCTGAAGGCGTCACGTTAGAAGATGCGTCCTGCATGTGAGCGGCCGTCGCTCATTCACAATTAGCTGAGCTTATGCGCTGCGCTTGTGTAAAACGGATGCATGGGATGAGAGTGCAGACAGAGCAGATTCAAATATTGCTTCTCTACACGTTGACACGGTTTTTGCTTGATCTTTCTTACCGTTGCTCCGGCCTCTCTGAAGGAGCTCGGCCGCAGAGCAGGGGAGAGGCTTCAGCGGCGTAGCAAACGCTGCATATTAAGACCGTGTTTCAGGCACCTCAACTCTGCACTGAGCTCTTCATTCATCTCTGTTCTGTCTCTCCGTAGGACCCGTAACCTCTCTGGTGGCTCTCCAAGACCTCGACACACCAAGAAGATCCACTTCATCAAAAACATGAAACAATACGACACGAGGGGCAGCAGGTAAGAAGGCCACATTATTCAGCTTCACAGGGTTAAAGATGAAAAAAAGGTCATTTTGTGGTGGGTTTGTATCACTTTTGTGAAACATTTTAAACCATCACAGGCACATTGTGCCGGTTTACACAGGATTGAGCAGCGTGTTGATCCCTGCTGTTCACCTCATGGACTGTTACGGAGCAAAAACAAGCAACCGAAGCACAACAAGGTCATGCATGGGGGGGGGGGGGGGGGGTCTTGTAAACTATTTAAAGGAAGACAGCTGTTTCTGGAGCTATTTCCTATGCAATCAGTCAACACTGTTGTCCAACTAAACTGAACTTCCTCTAAACCCCTGTGGAGTTATACTGAACACGTCCAACTGTAAGAATATTTCAAGCTAAAAAAACTATTAATATTAAATATTGAATAACTAGACTAAATGGCTTTGCCTCTTTAACCTTAAACTTGATGTGTGCAGCCTTTCCTCCACAAATGGAAAAGAACTGCGCTGTAGCCTGAACAATTTCTTTCCGTCCATTTCTTCCTCTATTCTATTGTTGTCCTTCCTTGCTGAGTGTGTAAATCAGACCTCTGTGTCATCCGAACACAGACACACACACCAGATCGTAACAGGCTTTGGCCTGATTGTTTTAGAATAGATTCAAAGAAACAGAGAGCAGGTTCCGTAAGAACCTTTCTACAACCTTTGATATGTACATTTAGGTGCATCATGAAAGCTGTGATTATAGATGCACGGACAACAATCCACTAATGTCACATTTAGTGATTGTTCCACTGTGGTACTTTGACTATGACACTAGAAGAAATCTCATACAGGTTCACACCAGACCCCCCATTTCAAATCTCCCGGTTAGGACTATAAACCAGCTTCAGACTCTGACATCCACTTTTCTCTTTGAGCTGCTGTCTCTTTTTCGTAAGGATTTACCAACTAAAAGAAACAACTCCAAATATAGAGCGGTTGTGACTTTGCCAAACTGTAAATAACGGAGGGGATAACTGAATGAAAAACGTCACGCGGTAAAGAAAATACTGCTAGCAAGCATCCTGTGTGATACGGACCTCTAAATTAAAGTCTGTAGCGGGTCACACATTTATGAGGCACAGCTTAATTACCTCACCCAGGAGATTTTTCTCTATCAACATGGAGTCCCAATTTTCCTTGAATTCTGTTATAATGTTGACTTTGTGTGCAGTTCTTTGAGCTGCTCAGTCATGAACCCCGGGCCTCGGGTCCTGGCCCCAGTGGGATTATTCCAGAGTTTTTCTCCCGAGTGATCATGGAACAATGTGGAGGGGACAGAATTCCCAGCAAGGAGCCTCATTGACGCTTCTGCTGTTTCCTCTGAGCTTGCAGGCTTCTTCCTGCTCTTCACTTTTTCCCATGAGTCATAGGAAACGAGCTGTGTCTCAGTGGCGCACTCGACCAACTGCAGCATTACACCCAAACCCATCCGTCCCTAGTGATGGACAGAGGCGGAGCAGCAGGGACGGAAGACGGTTCCCAGGTTATAAAGATGAGGCCAAGTTAAATTAGGAGTGATTTATCCAACACTGAACATTCTCCAGAAGACCACCACATATTTAGCTCTTGTTAGTCAACTTTGACCTACAACCTCCTCCGTTGTCTCGCATGAATGGTGGTCACTTCTTCAGGGATGATGAATTACAGCCACAACGTGATATTGCCTCTTTTTATTCCAGGATTAAAGTGTGCAGGATTCTCTTCTGAGCTTAAAATACACGTCCGTTCTCTTCAGGTCATGTTGGAAGAATATGCACAGAAAATTGACTTCTCAGTGTGACTTTCTGATCAAACTTCACTATAGAAAAGACTCCACTACATGAAAGAGGTAGCTGCTTGTTTGAATCCTTTCAACGATCCCATCATTTGATTTATTGTCGACGGTTACCGTAAAGGGAGATAAAATCAGATCTCACTTTGGAAATGAAGTGGATAAGATGGCTCATAACTTCATTAGGTTTCTCCAGGGTTGGTAGTGCGCTTCCTTCCAATGATGTCACGACATCCATTGCAAAGGCCCAATCGACTGTGAAGGGTTTGATTTGAAACCCTCTTGTAACTCTACTCCACTCAAATTCCATCCCGATGGGGAATGCTTCATGGTACCGAAGCCAAAGACGCTCCGACTTCAGTTTCACCACGTCTCTGTCACAGGTACTGAGGTACAAAGAGGTGAAACTAGAATGTTGTGTCTGTTAGTCACACGCCCTGTGTGTGTAAAGGCCTTAAGCCTGCTGGCTCCCCAAGTTATAAGATTCGGATTTGCTCCTTTTGGAAGCTTGTATGTTATTCGCTCATATTGTTTAATCCAGGTTATGTAACTACTTTGGTAGATCGGCTGCTCTCCGCAGAGCCGGGCGGTGTCTTAGTTTGATTTGGCTGTAGTTGCTTCTGGACCTGTTCCCTCTGAGAGTGTCAGGATCGACCTGATGTTATTTCTGTGGTCCAACCTCAGTTCTCCGTGGAGCTGCAGCTTAAACACTCCGCGGTCTGTTTTTAATGTTTAAGGCTGTCCGAAGTAGCCAAGGTTGGTTAGTGGTTGAAGGTCTATTATTGTATTGCTCTGTGTGTGTGTGTGTGTGTGTGTGTGTGTGTGTGTGTGTGTGTGTGTGTGTGTGTGTGTGTGTGTGTGTGTGTGTGTGTGTGTGTGTGTGGTAGAGCAAATGATTCATCACAAGCTTCATACTCTCAAAGGTGAGTGTGTTTATGTTTTCCCACACTGTGAATCCTCTTCCAGTCTCTTTGGTGCCTGAGCCAAAGATAATGACTGGAAACATTTTCCTCGGAGAAACAAACCAGGCGATGGATGTGCACTTTCTGCTCCACCGGGATTCATTCTCCAGAGGACCTGCAATAAAACACACACACACTCCATCAAACCCCATTTTAACACGTAAGCTGCAGGTGAAACACTTAGTTCTATTAGGAACGTGGCATTTGAGGTTTGAGGGAGGAGATGTAATCCTCCTGATCAAACTTTCCTTCAGATGACTTTTTTCATTATGTGGTTGTCTTTTATCTTCATGTTGGAGCTCAGCACATCCACCATCAGCCCACGTTATAAAATGTTTGTGTTTTAATGACTGTGAATCCATAAAGAACGTTTGAGTTTTATTAAAAAGAAAATCTGCTCGGTTTAGTTCTGATATTATTAATTGTAATTCCGCAACCGGAAGGTAAATAACACAGTGAACGCTATTCATGCAGTGCATCTATATCAAAGTACAACAAGGATAAGATAAAATACCACGCTGTTTTGGCAAATAAGAAATGGCTGAGGGTTTGTTTGAGCTGAGTAATTTCCTGGAAGTGTAATATTGCAAATGTGTGCTTAACATGATTCAAAATGTAATTAAAATCTGTCGTAAAACAACTTAATAATACATCCATAATGGCTTGATAACAAAGTACTGCTTACCATCTGACACGTTTGACCTCCCTTTTTAAAATGCATTACACAATGTTTTCTGTGTTTTAATATGCTGAAAATGTGTTATACGGGAGGTTGCTGTTCACCTCCATGATGCTGATTGCTGCTGTTTCTCTTATTTTTCTGACAACCGGACAGGCGTTAAAAACTGCATAACGAATAATATCTGTTTCTCTGTCTTCCAGGATCGTGCTGATCTGTGCGAAGAGGTCTCTGTGTGCGGCCTTCTCCATTATGCCCTACGGAGAAAGCTTCTACCTCAGGTAATAAACACACCTGCACCATCGGCTGAATGGAAGCGCAAGAAGGGAGCGTGGGAGCAAAGCGAGCGCTGGACACTGAAACAAGAGGAAGGAGGGGAAGTGATTTCCTCACTGAGAGACCAACAGGAAAAAAAAAAAAACATTTTCCCATGAGCCTCCTGACTTGAGGACTTCTTTTTTTATTATTTTTTTTTACACAATCTTTCCCATGGATAAGCTCTTAAATATTCAGACACACTGACAAACATGGTGCACATTCATCATGTTCTGCTATTCTCTCTGACTGCAGCACATACACACTCCGATAATGTATAAACACAGCCGAAACGCAGATGTTATTACAGTTATGTAAACTTCTAAAACCCTTTCCCTCCATCACGTCGCGCACGCAAACACGCATGTCACACTCATGCCCACTGGAGGAAGTATCAGTGCATGTGGAATTGACGTCCGTGTTCTGCAGCGATGTGCTGAGCGCTTACTGGCTACAGAAACGTGTCTCCGTGAATCAAGTCGTGAATCTTTCGTCTCTGAGCTGTCCTTAATTTAGGTTGCAGACGGTAGACGGGCCGTCGGGAAACGACCGTCCTCGCGTCCCTCTTAACCTGCACTGCCTCTGTCTCGCCAGTGACCCCACGCTGAACCACACCAGGAGGAGGCACTCGTCTGGCAACATCTCCACCACCCTGGAGATGCTCCCGGGTCTGGAGGGTTTTCAACTGGACACCTACGGCAGGGTACATCGACGCGCGTTCCCGAGCGCTCAGGGAGATGTTGTTTTCTTGGATTCGGGTCCCATGAATTCACCCGTTTCTCGTCTCGCCTCAGTCGGTGTCGTACGCCCAGTTCCTGTACCCTACCAACGCCCTGGTGAGGCACAAACCCTCGTCCACCTGCGACCTGGCGCTGCAGATTCCAGTCTCCAGGAGTACACTCAGCATGCCGGGCAGGAGCTGCCCGCCCAGCAGGCTGAACAGCGCTGTGGGACTGGACCTGGGTAATACACGCACACGCACACGCACACACACGCACACACTCACGTTGTTGGTTCAGTTTGGTCCACAGGATTGTAGAAAAAACAGCTCGGCTGATGTTCATGGGACTTCGTGGAAGGAGGAGGTGCAGGAAACCTTATATTTCACTTTTGCATCGCTTAGCGGACTCACTGAGGGTGCTTCTAATTTACACACTATTGATGTCAGACCCCTAAATATTGGACACCAAATGGAACGTAATATTGATTGTGGACGTGTCCCTGCTTTTAGAGTAGGCCTGAGAATATTTTGACAGGAAGTGGAAGCAGAGGGAACGAGAATAAACACATGACGAAGGGATGAGATCAGAGGTTTGATGTTGTTGTTGTTGTAGTTTGACGTGTGTGTGTGTGTGTGTGTGTGTGTGTGTGTGTGCATACAATCTTTAAACATCCTCCAACAGTGACAGAGCCGTGTATTAGCCTCTATTTCTAATGTGAACCTTTTATTAACGCATCACAGCTGTGTCTGTGTGTCTGTGTGTGTGTGTGTGTGTGTGTGTGTTTGTTGGTGTGCACATTGATGACAGGTTTATATTTATAGTCTTCTTGTGAAGTCTCTTCAGTCTCTCATCTCCCAAAGCGGGCGTAATCACACGTCTTATGTTGCTTGGATAACTAATGAAGCATTTAGCAATCGGGTGGTTTTGTTCAGGGGCAAACGTCAAGACTTGAGCTTATGGTTAAATACATGCAATAGTATAATTAATACAGCCTGCAGTTAAGAGTTGAAGGGGGACGCTAGCACTTCCTTCATTCTGAAAACGCATCACAAACATTGTTCTTTTTTTATAGCTCCCAGCACGGATCATTTCTGTCTGATCTCTCTGCACGACGTCTGTCTGCTTTTCATTATCTTTTCACTTTTAGTCTCAGACTGAATGAAGGGAGACGTATATTTGTATGGATGTAAATGTGGAAACTATATGAGAGAACATTTCATGGTAGAGTAATGGAGTAGTAGTGTGATAATTATCAGCAGATATGTAAACAGCGGAATAATAAGTAATTTGATTTAATAATACTTAGTTTGTCTGGTGTGTGTGTGTGTGTGTGTGTGTGTGTGTTTGTGTGCACGTGTGTGTGTGTTAAGGTCTTGAAGATTTCCCAGACTACGACCCGAACCTCCTCAGTGACCCCCAGTGGCCTTGTGGGAAACACAAACGGGTTCTGATCTTCGCCTCTTACATGGTAAAAATACACTTTCTGTCACAATTTGCAGCATCACAAATCATTCTACAAATACATTTCAATTTTCCTGACATTTGTCACTATATTTCTGAAACAGCAGTAAATATTCAGTGAGTATTTATGTGTTTGGTAGCTCGGTTTCTCTCAGATTTGGCTGCACATCTGATTCATTTTAGAAGCTTTGTCCAGAACGTCACAACCACACTGATATGAGATAAAGAACAACATCATTCTAAATGTTCAATGGAGAAGCAGACAGAGAGGAAATAGAGATGCAACGACAAAAGTGCACAGGAGAAAGAAGGATTGTGGATTACAGACCTGGAGGAAGGAAATAATCACAATTGCGAAAACAGAAAAGAGCTACACATTCATGAGTGCACACACACACGCAGACACGCACACAGCTGTTTTAGATCCACATTATTATCTTTTAGGCAGCAGCTTAGTTCTATCCCTCCACTGAGATTAACTAAAACCTACACAGACACACACAGACACACCCATAATTACTATTTAATCCACCGAGAAAATCTGCTGCTGTTGGCTGCTTTGTCACAGATCTTGGTGTGTGTGTGTGTGTGTGTGTGTGTGCATGTGTTTGTCTGCGTGTGTGAGTGCGTTTCTCTCAGAAACGAAGGAACTGACCAACACTACTAAATCATCACTTAAGCTTAAATTTTCACAGCAAGGGTTTTGAAGTTGTTTTACACATTTGATGTGTATGATTGGTCACTGAATTAACCACAACGTGAGCCTGATTCACAACGCAGCAATAAACTACTAATATAATCTTAAAATGTAATTTAGAAAATTGATGTATTTATTGTTGCAACATGTTTTCTCTCCTGTGGTTACGCGTGTAGATTAAAAAAGTGTCATATTTCTGAAACATATTTTTTGCCATCTGTCTTTGTAGTTGTAATACACATGTCTGGCCACCAGATGCTGACGTCCACCTCTACAACGTGTACAGCATTTATGTTATCAGTTACGAGAAGTTTCTTGGATTGAAATATATCTGAATAGGTGCTAATTTTCCATTTGGGAAATCATGAACGCTTTCAGTCCTTCAGTCATTGGCTAGTGGTGCACTTCTTGTGGTAGAAATGACTATTGCAACAATAAACCTGCAAACACAATGAAAGTGTAGCCTGACAAAAAGTTTGTTCATATCTTCACAATTTAGTTTAGATTA
Organism: Apeltes quadracus; assembly: GCA_021346845.1. NCBI lineage: Eukaryota > Metazoa > Chordata > Actinopteri > Perciformes > Gasterosteidae > Apeltes > Apeltes quadracus. The sequence goes on along the minus strand of CM037928.1, from coordinate 6,862,013 downwards.
AATTTAGGTAAAAAGGAGACCTTGACCTTTCTGTCTGTGCTTACGCTTTCACATGAGGACACACCTCTCCTTTCCTGTTGTTTTATTCTTCTCTTCCACCACTCTTTTCCTCTGTTACCTTCCTTTCTTTATTTTAATTGAATCTTCTCCTCTCATATTTCATCCTCCAGACAACAGTGATAGAATACGTCAAGCCGTCAGATCTGAAGAAAGACATGAACGAGACTTTCAAGGAGAAGTTTCCTCACATCAAACTCACTCTCAGCAAGATACGCAGGTAGTATTTGAGATAAATCGACAAAAAACATTCAAATGTACGGCCAGTTTGTACTATTATTCTAATGGGATGCCCGATTTGCTTTTATATTCAGAAAGGCTGAAACTACTCTGAGAACATGAAAACTGTCTGTGACTTTCATACGGTTTGTCTCGCAGTCTGAAGAGAGAGATGAGGGTGGTCGGGGAGGATTGCGGCATGCAGCCCGTCACCATCGCGATGGCGCTGGTCTACTTTGAGAAGCTGGTGCTGCAGGGTCGACTCAATAAACAAAACAGGTCCTTTAACATATTATCCTCATGTCAGACTGCTGCAATGATCAATGTGTAACTTCCATAGTACGGTTCGAATGATTTATTCAAGACATATAGACTATTGACCCATCTCTGTTCTTAATAAAGCACCTAAACCACAGCTGCTTTTGCATTAAGTAGATATTAAATAAAGCGTTAACGTATTAGGAGCAGAGGGCTGGGAATGAACACATGCACGTGAATCTGATTCGGGTCCATTAGTTATTTTCCATTGGTAATAATCTTTTCTCGTATTGTGGTTTCACAGGAAGTTGGTGTCGGCTGCCTGCATCCTACTGGCTGCTAAGATCAGCAGTGACCTCAAAAAACAGGAGGTCAAACATCTCATTGATGTGAGTCTCTCACACACAAACATTATATGATCACCGTGGTTACCGCTGACTGTAGAAGACATCTACCTGAGCAGATGTAAAGCAATACTTTCTCAGTTACCTCACAACCCTCCTCACACACATTAGAGAACAATCACACTTAGTGGTGTTGTCACTGGTTTAAAGCTTCAGTCTGCGCTGTGTCTCTGTAGAAGCTGGAGGAGCGTTTCAGGATCAGCAGGAAGGAGCTGATCTCGTTTGAGTTCACCATCCTGGTCGCCCTGGAGATGGCGCTCTACCTCCCTGACAGCAAAGTCATGCCACATTACAGGAAGCTGGTGCAGCTGCAGCAGTCGAAGCAGTGACGCACTGATCCCTCCGTCCAGGAACCCTGTGACACCTTCACCTCCACCCCCACGATGGACAAGTGTGTGTGTGTGTGTGTGTGTCTGTGTTGCCTGGCTCAGAGTAATCACCCTCCTGCACACTGTGACAGTAGTACATCGGCGTCCCTCCCCCTCAAACCAAAGCGACGGCACACTGTGATCGATGGTTCAGCAGCAGGGCCGATGCCTGGCTCAACGGCACCGTGCGAATCACTCAAATTCCTCATGCGGCTCAAAGTCATAACTTCCGTAAAACAAGTAATGTTTTGTTTTCTTTGGTGTTTTCGTACTATTTTCTTTGCAGAGGTTTTAGTAATATATCTCTCTGAGGATCGCTGGTTCAAACTTTAACCGTTTTGGTTCATTGTTCTTCATGTGGAGCATTTGTTAAGCTGTATTTATTCTGCAGTTTCTAGTATGTGAGTGAGTATCGGCTCCTCCAGGTTTTACTGCTGCACCTAAACCCTCTTCAGGTGGTGCAGGAGAGCTTCTGAGGGAGAGGAGAGAAATTTAGCTCCACACAAAGTCGGCCGCTTTAAAATAAACTTTCATATTCCCGTCCGTTCCTACCACGGGTTTCCATAATTACAATTTTTTAATATATTGACAACTAAAGAGTTGACCGTAACGCTGTGGGCCAAAAACTCAGAGACTCACACTGTGATTACTAAGAAATTAGTGATAGAGGCCTAATACAAAATAATGTATTGATTAAGACGTTGTTTGCATTTGACAATCACTGCATTTTGACGCATCTTTGATTTGGCAAACATTTTGAAGCAACATTTTGAAAAGCGTTGACTTTCCATTGTATATTTTTGCTGTACCATTTAAGGGTCTCTCCCTCGCATTGATGACACAGCGTCAGTACCTTTCTGTGTGCGGTCCTGATGTTAAACTGTCCCGGGAGGCTTCACTGGTTCACAGAAGCCCGCTTTACTGCAACACATGTTTAGATGTTTACGTGCCTTGCTTAAGGGCACTCAGATATTAGCTGTTTCCCTCTTGTCCGTCCGCGGATCCAGAGGTTCAAGCGGGCATCTTTCTCTCCACCTCTCTTCTGTGTTTGGACCTCTGTGTCTCCAGCAGCAGAGTGCTGCTCTCTCTCGTGGTCGCAGAGAAGCGCTGCATCTCCACAGAGATGCTGCCATGGTGACGAGAAGCATTCCGATCACACTGCAACCGGGGTCGCTGCTGCAGCAAAATGTTTCATGTCATTGTGTTTTTGGGAGATGACGGCTTCTTGAGTTGGACAAAGACGTTATTCATGTTTCTTGGAGGCAGCTCGATGTAGCTGCAGACTTCCTGAGGCAACATCAAGTACCAAAAGTACCTTCCTGCTCTGAAAATACCTTGGAAAACTGCCATTATTTATTCTGTTATTTATTATTTTACCGTATCATAAAAGGGAAAAATATTTAACCCTGTGCTTTGTCCAAAACCGAAATGAGTTGGTTATTTTAGTAGTGGTCATCTGTTAATAAGGGTGGCCATGTTGGATGTGAGAAATAAGCACAAATACTTCCTGTCAGGCCTCAGTTGTTTTTGCACTTTGCTTTTTTGCTTCACAATCCTGACTTTATTTTATCACTAAGTAACAAGGACGATAATGATTTATTTACATTATTGTACTTCGATATATGCAAAGCTGACCGATTCACAGTAATTTATTGCTTATTATTGAGATGAAGAATCGTGTTCACGATGAAACAGTCAGAGCTGATGATGCAAATCATGTTATTCAATATTTGCTGGTTTTATCATCTCAAATGTGAGGGCTTGATTGCTTTTTAAAACAAGTCTGCAGATAGATTTCTGTACTCCACTGGTAATGAAAAAAAAATTAAATGAAAACGTCTTTATTTTTCATGCATTAAAAAGAGCTCTGCAGAAATATAAATACTGCATCATTTGTAGTTAAAGAGCTAAAACGTGCAGAGAGGTTCCTGTTAAAGACGGAGGTTTTGGTTGCAGTTTTCTCTCCTGCTGTTTTAAGCTGTTAAGGAGAATCCATACCTCATTGTTTGCACAGTGACACTGAGTGGATTTGTGTATTTAAACTGTTATGTTTGTAAAACAAAAGTGTATTTCGGCAATAAGCGGCTGGAATCCTGAGTCAAGGAGATGACAAAGATGTTAAAAGAAGCACTATACCTAAATAACTGTTCAATATAAGTCTGAGCTTCCAGAGTCTTCTTCTCCACCTTAATGATTGATTCTATGCAGCCATTATTCTGTCAGCTCACCTTCATCCCCCTCCTCCTCGTCCTCAGTACCGTTTAAAGTGCCATAGCATTTATTTTCACCTATTTTATTTTGACCTTACATGTTGTATTTATTTTGTTTTTTTATCAAGTCACTATTATTTATATTATTCTTTACGCAATGTAAGGCTGCGGAGGAAAAATGTTCAAGTACAATACATTTTTTTAACGTGTTTGGAGTGACAGCTGCTGTGTCGTAAAGTACACAACTCAAAAGAAAGGTACTTATGGAAGCCCATTTCCGCCACAAAAAAAAGTCATAATTTCGAAATGGGCTTCTGTAAGTGGTCGACACAAAACTAAAGCTGAATGAAAATATTTATTCAAATATTTGGTAAAAGACCATGTACTGTTTAAACTGCCAATGTCATTATTTTCCTTAATAAAATGTAAATTACTACTTCTGCTCCAGTTCAGTATTATTTTATCAAAGTGATTCTCTGGTTGTCGTGCTCGATTAAAACTGGACCACATGGATCATAACATTTACCCCAGTAACCTAGCCTGGGTTTTCCCATGCTGCCTTGCGCGTGCGATTTATTTGCCCCTGAGATAGGGCACCAATCACAGAGCGGGGATGACGTTGAATATGCGCTGGCAGGATCTTGTTGCCCTGACTCCTGTGCGACTGTCACCCCTAGCAACGCTAACCTCTCGGATAAACTTGATGGTTTTGTCGATAAAAACATGTACCACGGGTCCCCAAACTACGGCCCGCCGGCAAACATCCGCAGACTTTATGTGCCCGTATCCGCAGAGGTAGGCATTCGTAAACCACGCCTCTAATACGAGGAAATGAACGTGTGGTTTCCAGACCCAGTCTCATTTGAGAATGAGATCAGGGTATGACGTTAGCCAGGCTACCAGTAACCCCCACAGAACATTCAATGTTACGGTTGCATTGACGGCGTAACTGAACAAACAGGCATATATGATGTGTTACTCTGAGTAAACGTGTTTGTCACATGATGTGTGCTACCTCGTGGGACCTGGTACCTATGTCTTTGCTGGAATTAAGCAACATATCTGTACTTCTCTTTTGTTGCTAAACATTGTGGTTTATGTTTCTCTAATTGACCTGGTTCCTGTTTCTTAAGAAAGCACAACATCACTTTTTAAACATAAAATGACACAACATTTTTGAAGACACGTCCACAGTTTATTCTGTATTCTACCTGCAGAAGTATTTCCTCTGCTGTTACACGTGGTCACTCTCTCCAGGAGATACACAACACCCCAGTTCTGTTCCAGATGGATTTATTCGTCTTACATCTCAGTGAACGCAACCGGCATCATTTCAACACACAAAGTGAGCCGGCGTTCACATCACACAAAATACAGTTTGCAAGCAAATGTGCACAACGAAACTCAAACTTCGACTGGTTCACATCTTCTTAGAGCCTGCCATGAGTTAATGTGTCCCAGCTCTGTTATTAAATAGTATAGTATTAAAGATGCTGCGTGCTGAAGCCAAAGCTAAATTCAAACATGTATTCTTACTTCCTCCTGAGAAGAGGCTTCAGTGGGAAGTTTGAACAGCAGACATTTCTAAACCAGGAGATGCTTCCTCCTCTGTGATCTCATCAGACGCCTGGTTGACCTGCAGGAGAAAAGGTTTGTATTGATATCAGCTGGATTCAATATTAATACTGTTCACTGTTCCAAATGTACTCAAACTCACCTGAGAGACGTTAACGTAATCACTTTCTACAGGAGGTTCTGAAGAAACGAATGAAGTGCAGAGGATTAGCTCCATGAAGAATAAAAGGTTTTGTTTTAATTGAGGATGTTTCGGTGTTCAGTTCCTTTTGCTATGTGTGTGTTTCTTGTGGCTTCACCTCTGCGTTTACTCGCCCTCTTGCTGCAGATTATCAGCACAGACGTCGATAGAACGATGAACATGACGACCAGAGTCAGACGCACGTACAGCACCAAACCTGAGGCTGTTTGAGCAGCTTGATTATGAGATTTATCTGTCCTAGTACATGATTATTTCATCTAATATTAAAATCATTTAATCAATGCTTTATCACAAAATATAATTCCAAACTGCACCTGTTGTTGTGTGTGTTTCCTGAGTGGTCCTGGTACCTTCAGGTGGGGCTGATGGAGGAGTGCAGCTTCCTGTGATGGAGCTCACACTCTGTGTCGTAGTCTCTGTGGAGGCTGATGGGACTGATGCTGAAAAAGGTGGAACAGGTTGTGAAGAGATCGGAGCTGAGAAACAGTGAAAACACAATTACACAACAACATACTGATTGTACAGATACAAACATATCTGTGGTAACATCTCACTTAAATAACACTATTTATCTGCAAATGTATCAATGTATTTCTGATCAAACAGTGAAGGTAGTCAATGCGTTTGGTGCAACAAAATACTCAGATCAGCTGCAGTGACAGTCTGAATGTATCAGATATTTACAGTTGAACTGTTGTTTTAAATGATGATGAGACAATGATGGAAATATGCAGCTCTAACTTTAATCATCAGACTAAACACATCCAGGTATTTGAAACATCAACAGCTGTCAGTGAACAGTTAATTCTCTCAGTAGAAACTCACCTCTGTTAACTGTGATCTCAAACTCAATGTATGATGGATAGAAAGTAAGAGATCTATGCAAACCACATCTGTACTGTCCTGCATCAGACTTCAGTCAGCTTTGTGATGCTCACATACAGAAGTGTAGATCTTACTGGCTGAAATCCTTCTTCATATTCAATGCTGTATCTGCCACTCTGAGCTGTGACCTCATCGGTTTCAATGAGACTGTCTCCTTGTTCACACGGTTCCCTACAGAAGATCTTCTTTTTTCCATAGAAAGTGAACTCGCATTTAACTGTGATGTTTCCTCCTTCCTCTCCTTCATGGACGAGGATCTCTGCATTGATGAGACCAGTGTTTCTGCCCCCCAGTGCTGTTGAAAGGAGGATCAGTCAATAGTTATTATCTGCACTTCCCTTCTTCCCTGGAATAAACCACCAAATAGTCTGTGACTGTGTGGGTGAAGAAATAGTGCTGATTAAAGATTAAACATGCAGATTTCCAAGAAAAGAAAAAAATCTTTTAGGATTACAAAATCATTTTAACAAAAAAATTCTGGAAAATAGCATTGTTCATTTTTAAACTTGGACAACTTTATATTTATTGTTATAGGTTAAGGGTGTTATTGGAGTTGCCCAGTGGGGGGCGGTGGCGCACCATCGGGGTGCTGTTACAAGCAGAGACGAACGCGCCGCCGGGGTTTGCGTCATGTCTACGGTTGCTCATGTGTGTGTGGCTGCTAATAAAGAGACTTTTCTGAAGTTCCGTTGTAGGAGTTTTTCTTCGAACCTACGCTACAACATTTATAATGTAATAACTGTTCTTTTAATTCATTCATTATGTTTTGCTGAGAGAAATTGATTGCTGAGTTCATGAAGAGGCTGAAAACCACACATACACGCACGCACACACACACACACACACACACACGCGCGCGCGCGTCAATGGATCTGTTCAGTCGGTACATTGACTGTCCAACCGGACGACAAAAAGCAAATATGAGTTGTGCCTCTTTTCTGAACACACATATGAAAACAGAACTTATGCTGATACAATTAAATTATCCAACTTGTCCAATGGATGCAGCTTATTTTTCTACTCACAAATTGTGGTGAGATTTACAGGGGATTTTGACCCTTTAATTTCATTCTTGATTCAAGACCTACACTGAAAATACATTTACCCAAGTAGTCGAGTAGTGCTTCTAGGCAACTACATGAATTTCATACTTAGTTATTCTTCAGACTTGAATAACAATGTGGTAATTACTGTATATGTTACTTTTTGCACTTTGAACTTTTATTAGGAACATAATATTTCTTAGTTATTTATAGTATTTCAAGAAGTAAGTACTTCTCCCCCCACTGAGTGACTCACACCAACTCTGCTCATCATGTTTAACCACAGAAAGTATTATTACTTGAACCAGTTTGAGATTTGATGAACAACTTTACTTGTGAGAAACAGTTTCTACTGCAAAGCTCAACTGACCCTCTAAAATAATAGTGTTTCAAAACAAGAGAATACTAGAAATAGAAAGTCAGCGTACTCACAGAAAAAGAAGAAGCAGATCAAAGTGTCAGAAATGTTCATGTTGGAGGTTGTGATGGTTCAACGCAGCCTCTCTTCAGTCTTCACTGCCGAGACAGGAAGTGGTCACTTCTCTAAACGATGTAAACCCTCCTCCAAACACGTCACATTCTCTACTTAATGCACTTTTCTTTTTGTATAATTGTACATCAGAAGTATTTCTGTAATTTGTGCAGTAATGTCATGTTTTGTCTATAAAAAGGTATAATTTGTAACAAGATTAAAAAACAAATTAATCTCATCAATCCATGGTCATTTCTGGGTGGATGGCATTTCTCATGTCTCAATTTAAACAGTGATCATAAGATAGCCACAAAATTAGAGAACATTTAGATGAGGTAGATGATGTTTTTGCACGAGGTCAGAGCGGTTGTGAGTTTGCTTATTAATGTGCATGAGACAGACTGTGTACTAAGGTGGACATTATTAGTATTACCTTGCTCGCTATGTATTCTACCACCGAGCCCCACATTCACTCCCTCATCCTATTGGTCCACAGCCTACCAACCGAAGGCTTCCTATTGGTTAAACCTCCATGTCAATCACCTGTTATGAGTAACGATGAACAACACCACACTCCCACCACGGCATCAAACAAAGGGCGACTTTTGGCTTCCGGTGCTGCTACAGGAAGAAAACCTCCTGCAGGCACTTGGTCTTCACACATACGTGTGACATCTCTCTTTTTAGGTGAAAACATGTTGTGTGAATATGATTCTGTGGTGTAACAGTTGGTTTGTTAAATCGATCCTCACGAATGAGACGGTATTTGGAACTTGCATCTATTCAGAGTGCAGGAATCCAGCTTCCCAGTTGTGTGTCTGTGATCGCGTTAAAAGCTGTCCTGTCTCACTGTGGCGGGTAATTCACCATCCTTTGCAAAGTTTAATGAAGTCATTTTTTATTCATTTTAATTAAATAAAATGAATACTGAATAAAAATAGTAAGTGATGAATTCCCCACAGGAGAAGAAGCAGATCAAAGTCAGACACTGTTCATGTTCAAGGATTTGATGGTTTAACGGCGTCTGTTTCTGCTTATTTACAGGACATAGTCCAAACATCATAGTCCTAATGCCATTAGCTGATATTATATGGATGATTTTACATTGAAATTGCTTTTGTTTGCAAATTAAAATGCCATTAACTCATAGAGAGCCATGGTGAGACTTTCATTTTTAGGAAAACAACAGTATTACAGCATCTACCTGCTCAAAAAATCATATTAAATGAAGCTTATGCGCAAGTTCAGTCAGGAAGACAACCAGCTGTATCCGTTTGGTAATCAGCTGATTGGACGCAACAATGTGCACGCCCTCCAATCAGTCTACATACCGGTTCCGAGAGCCAATCACGCTGTTGCTGTCATCTCTAAAAGCGCTCTCCTCTGTTAGCTGTCAGCTGTCAGTTTCAGCGTGTAGCTGATACGACCCTCCTCCACCCCAGTCACCTCCAGTCACCTCCAGTCGGCATCGGCGTTCTTGGTTCGACATGCTAATCAATTTGTATCTAAATGTGTTTGTGGTCCAGTACAATAAAAACTAACGACAATTAATATGAGACAATTCTGTAAAGAAAACATTTGTTTTATTTTTGTCAAGAAAACATACATATTGAGTTTACCCAACTCCTCCTGAGCATGAAAGGAGTCTAATATGGACTCTTTTAGTCTTATTGGGATCTAAATATCTCATTTCTTCAATATCTTACTATAATGTAAAGTAATAAAATATGGTACATGCTGTATTTCCCTGCTATTGTCCTCATGTTAAATAAATGCCCTCAACAAAACAAATTATAATCTAAAAAAAACAGAACAAAGAATACAAGAATAAAAACGGTGTCTGACTGCAATCACAATTCATATCATCTCTCAATTCTGGCTGCCATTGCTGCTATAAGTCACATTTCTAATCACACTGTAAAACAGTTAACAAATATACTATCAAAGTGTTAAGTTCTCTGACTTGATGAAAACGGATCGCGGCCTGATTGTTCCTCATCTAAACCCTTCGTGCTCCCCTGTTGATGGAGGAAGTGAGGCGTCTTCAGCGCGGCGGCCCTTCAGCTCGAGGCACCGAGTAGATCACGCGATCTGTCTCACCACGAGAGGCCGAGCTGAGCGAAGCCTCGTCAAAGTGCACCTCAGAGTAGATCGGTTTATGAGAAGCGTCTTCAACCTGGGATGACACAAAGAGGGGTCAAAGTTCATCACTTATGTCGTTATGGTCACATGTGCATCACTGCAGCGTGTGAGCTTCCTTGTGTCATGTAAACCGCAGGAGGGTTTTAACTCCAAATGTGTTGAACTGAGGTTTTGCACAGCAGTTTTCATAGAGGACGCCTTCCTCGAATCAACAGAAGCTTGTGGTTTCAGTTGCGATCACAAACCAGCCTGGTTCCTGTTTCTTGATCACTTGTCTTTAGTCTTCTTTATTGTCTTTTTAGTTTCTCGACCATTGAAAGAGCTCAAAGGTTGCATTTCACTCTCCATGAAAAGAAAAATAGACTAATAGAGTTTCTTTTACAACTGTATTAATTTAACTTCGTATTCTCACTAAAGGAAAACCTGTCATTTTTTAAAAATCTGAAATAAACTGAAGTTCATTCAAACTCTCCTTTGAGGATTTGTTTATCATCTTCTGATTGATCTAGCAAATATAATTATTAATAAATAAATGAACATGTAATTTTGTCCCTGTGGAAATCTGGTATAAAACAATTAAACATTTAAAAAGATATTTTCAGAACTATCATCTTGTGGCGTGGGACAGATATCGCTTGTATGAAATTATTTAAAATAATAAACCATGACTGGTGAATTTGTTTTAGTAGATGTAACATCCTCGCTGAGATGCAACTCACCGTCGTCGGGGAAGTGGCTGCAGTTGCTAAGCTGTAAATGTCTGTGGTTTCAGCCTCATTTGGTTTGGTGTATTTTACAGAAGTGTAAAGGGATGAAATGTCTACAGGAGGAGATGCGCTGCTTCGGTCCTCCTCTCTGATCTCCTCGTACACACGGTTCTCCTGGAGGAGGAGAAGAGTTTGCAAATAATAGCGTGAAGGCTTCATATTCATGAATGATGCTGTTAAGTCCCAGATTTACTCAAACTCACCTCTGTGTCATTCGGCTGGAACGTGTCCACAAGATGAACTGAAAGGGAACCAGTTCAGCATCTCAGGTCACTGAGGTCAACTTTGAAAAGACATTTTCTTTATTTCCTGTGTGACTGTTTTTATCTTTATTTTATGTTTCTGACATGCAATTAGCTGTCAGTCATTATATTAACCTGTTATAGCTAACATTAAAATAATGAATTAGTATAAGACAAATTACATTTGTTTTTCATACAATGGTGAAAATGCGTGAAAGAACTAAAATGTCCTTCAGGTGACATAAAATACTAAAAGCTTTCAGTAGAATGAAGCTCTCATCTCTTTTCTTGACATGCTCTTGAATGTGTGTGTGTGTGTGTGTGTGTGTGTGTGTGTGTGTGTGTGTGTGTGTGTGTGTGTGTGTGTGTGTGTGTGTGTGTGTGTGTGTGTGTGTGCGTGTGTGTGTGTGTGTTTGCGTGCGTGCGTGTGTGTGTGTGTGTCTCTTGTTTGTTGCTTCACCTTTGGGTTTACTGGCCCTCTTCCTGCAGAGTATCAGTGCAGCTGCTAATAACACAACGATCAGGACGGCCAGAGACAGACCCACATACAGCAGCTCGCCTCCGGCTGTTTGAGCAGAGGAACAAGTTTGTTTCACACTTTATTCTAGAATATATCTGAGCCTGAACAACAGTTAAGCTAATGATATTAACTTAATATTTTAATCATGAAACTAAAACTTTAACACAAAGAAAATGTCCAACCTGTTGTGTGTGTTTCCTGAGTGGTCCTGGTACCTTCAGGTGGGGCTGATGGAGGAGTGCAGCTTCCTGTGATGGAGCTCACACTCTGTGTCGTAGTCTCTGTGGAGGCTGATGGGACTGATGCTGAAAAAGGTGGAACTGTCACAGTTGGTTGTGAAGAGATAGGAGCTGAGAAACAGTGAAAACACAATTACACAACAACATGATGATCGTAGAGATACAAGCATATCTGTGGTAACATCTCATTTAAATAACACTAATTATCTCCAAATGTATCAATGTATTTCTGATCAAACAGTGAAGGTAGTCAATGCGTTTGGTGCAACAAAATACTCAGATCAGCTGCAGTGACAGTCTGAATGTATCAGATATTTACAGTTGAACTGTTGTTTTAAATGATGATGAAACAATGATGGAAATATTCAGCTCTAACTTTAATCATCAGACTAAACACATCCAGGTATTTGAAACATCAACAGGTGTCAGTGAACAGTTAATTCTCTCAGTAGAAACTCACCTCTGTTAACTGTGATCTCAATCTCACTGTATGATGGATAGAAAGTAAGAGATCTATGCAAACCACATCTGTACTGTCCTGCATCAGACTCATTCAGCTTTGTGATGCTCACATACAAAAGTGTAGATCTTACTGGCTGAAATCCTTCTTCATATTCAATGCTGTATCTGCCACTCTGAGCTGTGACCTCATCGGTTTCAATGAGACTGTCTCCTTGTTCACACGGTTCCCTACAGAAGATCTTCCTTCTTCCAGAGAAAGTGAACTTGCATTTAACTGTGATGGTTCCTCCTTCCTCTCCTTCATGGACGAGGATCTCTGCATTGATGAGACCAGTGTTTCTGCCCCCCAGTGCTGTTGAAAGGAGGATCAGTCAATAGTTATTATCTGGACTTCCCTTCTTCCCTGGAATAAACCACCCAGTTCAACTAGTCTGTGACTGTGTGGGTGAAGAAATAGTGCTGATTAAAGATTAAAAATGCTAATTTCCAAGAAAAGAAAAAATATATTTAAAAACCTTTTAGGATTACAAAAACATATGAGAACAAAACAACTGAAAAGTAACATTTTTACTTAATTTATTCATTAATTTAAGATTACACAAAGTCAGTTTTAAAATAAAAAAATAAAAAAGTGATGTTTTTTAAAACCCCAAAGTTATAGGATAAATATTGGAATTATTTGAGTCATGGAGAAGAGCTACAAGCATGAAAGTGTACATTAATTTCTACTCTTCCTCACACACGTATTAGTTATGATATAATGACAATAACTTTTCATTTTATTTGTTTTGTTCTGCTGAGAGAAATGGAGTCTGCTGAGTTCATTAAGAAGCTGAACACACACATTCACTCTGTCTCTCTCTCTCTCTCACACACACACACACACACACGCACACACATTGATGGTCCTGTTGCTAACAAGCTTGTAGCTAACGCCTGAGAATCAAGTCCACGGTCAAAGGTCAAATTCCTTCAACATCTGATTCCTGCTCAGGTTCTTTTGTGCAGGGGTGTCTTCTGATTGGATAACACAACCCTGTGATACATATTAAAGCTTCTATTCACACCAAGACGCTTTGTCAGATCTTCCTGCTCCTCTGAGGGAGAACGAACTCTGTCCCTTTGCAGCAAAGTCATTTAACTTGAGTCTGTACTTATGGCTCGCGTTTATTCTTTCATTATTTTCCTATAGTCGTAATACAATACGAACAAGTTTAAGATACTTTTGTTTCCTCACAAGAGCAGTAGCCACTAATTTCCATTACGTTTCATTATAGTTTATTATAGTTGAACCAGTATTGATTAAGTAATGCATCAATAATTACAATCTATTATCAACACCTATCAAATGAAATAGGTAATTCTGCACAATGAGTACTTCTACTTCTGATACTTCACATATGTGTTGATGTAAATACTTTTTGTAATTTGAAAATGTGAGTGTGCAACATTTATTTGGAACAGATAGTTTCTACAGTGTTATTTATAGTATTTTAAGAACTAAGCACTTCCCCCCACTGAGTGACTCACACCAACTCTGCTCATCCTGTTTAGCACAGAAAGTAATATTACTTGAACCAATTTGAGATTTGATGAAACTCCACTCAAGAGACACAGTTTCCCATCTACTGTAGAGCTCAACTGACCCTCTGGAAATAGTATTTCAAAATAAGACAATGGTAGAAATAGAAAGTACTCACTGAAAAAGAAAAAGCAGATCAAAGTATCAGATATGTTCATTTTGGAGGTTTTGATGGTTTAACGCAGCCTCTCTTCCGTCTTCACTGCCGAGACAGGAAGTGCTCACTTCTCTAAATGACAGAGACCCTCCCCCAAACACATCGCGTCCTCTACTTTACTACGCGCTTATGCTTCTTTTAATGCATGATAGACAAAACATTACGGAATCAAGTTAATGTACTAAAAAGGTATAGTATGCAAAGGTGTTACATTTTTTTTAATAATTGATCATTGTAATGCAACGGTGCCCACACTCATGGCGATCTACTCACAGATATATCTATGGATCTACCCCCTTCCTCTGTGAGCAGCGGCCGGAGGAGGAGGAGGAGGAGCGGTGGAGGGCGGTTATAAATCGGCCGAACGAGTAGTAGCGGTAACCAGACGGAACGAGTCATATGAAGAAAACAATGCGCCTCTCATCTGTCAGAAGATCAAAGGGAACTGTCACAACTTTTGCACACATTCTTTGCTTATTGCCTCACTGGATGACTTGCACTGATTGGAGTCAGCACGGGTTGCTTTGGAATGCAATTAAATGCGTCCCTTAGTAAGCAAGTATCGCTAATTAACATTACAATTAACTCCCGTCATCTCCCGCGGGCGACCGCGCATGCGTGACGGGATTTTTTTAATTGATGGCAGGCGATCTACTGGGATCCCGACCGACCTGTTGGGAAACTCTGTTCTAATGAATCAGTTTGAATTACAAATGAGAAAGGCCATGAGTGGATCAAACAGTTATGACAACTTACACACCAAAAAAAGAAAATGAATATAACATGTTTTGCATGAGGTCAAAGCTTTGTTTTCCTTTTAAAATCTAACTTGAGGGATTTAAAAAGATGCTGTAGGGGAAAAACATTGAAATTAGTATTAACTCACACAAAACGTCTTGGAAAAGAATCAAACCTATTTGGATGTTTATTATAATCTGGATAACTTTAAAAAAAAAAAAAAAAAAAAAGTGGAGTACATAAACTACTGCGATGCTCTGAATGATTTACAGCTATTTTATACATTTTTATTTCCTACTGTATGCAGCTTTGTACAAAACAATTGCACCGTTGCACCAGGCACCTAGACATAAAAAAAGTGTCATCTTAATTTGATGAAGTTGACTATCGACAACTTTTGTTTACGTGGACATACACACACACGCACACACACACACACGCACACGCACACGCACACACACTGTCTCAGGGCTGCATGCGGATGGCTCCGTCCAGTCTGATGACCTCTCCATTAATCATGGGGTTCTCAGCCAGTGATGTCACCAGGTGGGCAAACTCAGCGGGGTCTCCCAGGCGCGAAGGGAAGGGCACCTGGCGGGCGAGAAAGGAGCGAACTTTCTCGGGAAGACCAGCAAGGAGGGGAGTTGAGAACAGACCTGGACAAAGAAAGAGAGAATATTGAGATGCAAACACCCAGGAAATGTCCCCTTCCATTGATGCTTAGCTGCAAACAGAAAAGGGTCGAGGACCCGGGCTACACTGATGCCCTTGAGCCATAACCCCCCCCCCCTGGTCCCACAGGGTTATTGTTGTCACTCCGAGTGACACATACAAAAGCTAATACACAATCAACAGCATCACACAGACGAGCCAGTCCCCGGCATGCTGGGACCTGTTGTCTTTTGGGAAAGTACGTGTTCACACAGTGTAATACAGAAATGTTTGAAATGTCCCTTCCTCTGTCTTCAGCAGGAGCATTGTGTCCATCTTTGATTTACTGATACATTGACCACAGACACCAGACCCCGACCCCTAAGACGGGGTAAGAACTTTTTGTGTACCGTTACACTCCCAACACTGACCTGGTGCTATGGTGATGACTCTGATGCCCATGGGGGCCAGATCTCGTGCAATGGGGAGGGTCATTCCAACGATGCCGCCTTTCGAGGCTGAATATGCTGCCTGGCCGACCTGGAGAGGAAAAAGAGAGCACAAGGTTCAGAAATGGAGTGAACACTGAGTTGTTTGTTTTATGCTTCTCAGTTTGTTTCCAAGGACCTGTCCATCAAAGGCTGCCACACTCGCTGTGTTAATGATGCAGCCTCTGTGTCCGTCCGCATCAGGCTCGTTCTTCCCCATTTCACCCACAGCAAGACGGATCACATTGAAGGTTCCTGCAATGTTCACCTTTGAGAAAAAAAACACAAAGCAAGTTCCAATAGTGAAAGGGTTAAAGCACTGTAACAATACTCTACTTCAAACAAACAACCCTACATTCCAAAATACATGTCAGTATTAACTAAAAGCTACTGTGACAAGTAAAAGTGCTAATTGTGCGGTACATCGCAAAAGCCAAATCAGTAGGTGGAAGCGTATTTTTTGTTCTACTGGTACAAATGCCTTACCGTGATTACCCGCTGGAAGTCCTCCAGGCTGTGAGGGAGGTCCTTCTTAAAGTTATACGTTTTAACAGCGACAGCGATGCCGGCACAATTTACTGCCAGGTCCAGCTTCCCAAACTTCTCTCTGGCCAGAGACACTGCTGACTGCACATCTGCCTCGGATGTGACCTGGGAAACAAGATCGATGTCCCCAAGCATACATGTGTCAATGCACCAAACAGATACTGGTTCTTTGAATCCAGCAACGAGAGAAAAGTCTTTGGGAAAGGTCACCGTGTACCATATACCTCCAATTACAGCTGCAGCCTTGATCTATCATGTGAGAATCCTATAGCTATCACAAGTGCAATCAGCACACATTATCACAAGTCTTCCTATAAAATGTATTATCCGTAAAGTATTAAAGGGCGAATATTGTGATTATCAGTAATAAATTGTTGGAATCATACGGCTACACAGCTTATTCACAAGTTTAGTAATGGTCATACGTTTAGTGATTTCATATGAGCGCGTGGCGAGTTATGGACTCACATCTGCAGGAGCGAAGGCACAGCGCTCTCCCAGACTGGCAGCCAGAGCCGGTCCATCGGAGGACGGCAGGTCCAGGATCACAGCAGACGCTCCGTTCTGGATCAGACGCTCCACTGTGGCCCGGCCCAGACCCGACGCACCGCCCGTCACCAGGCCGACCATGCCCTACGCGACATGTGTAAACACACACACACACACAGGACAGAGGGTGGGACAGGAATTGAGGAACGCAGGAAAATGTTAAAAAGGAACAAACATGGGACACTGAGAAAGATAAGTGAATAAAATGTCAAGAAGTAGAACTTCATCATCAGTTTGGAAGTAGTATTCAACTGGTAATTGCTTGAGGAGCTGACAAATAATGGGTCAATCAAATTAATGATAAGATGCAAAGGATGTTCTTCCCAAAGATGTGTCCCTCAGTGAGTTATGTTGACGCAAACTGCATGATATTGTTTTTGGAGAGATTGTATGAAATGTTTTATACTGTGATTTAAGAGACAAATAGGATTAGTCAGTTGTCAGGGCGTTTACACACATTGAGTCTATGTTAATCATATGAAATGTGCTATATAAATAAACTTGACTTTACGCAGACAAAGCCCTGTTTGCAAATCCGTAGCCGACGTCAGTGTCACCGAGACGACAAAGGTTAACGAACGTTAACGCGCCGCCACGCACTCATTCAGTCCCTTGTGCTACAAAATGAAACTTTGTAACTACGAGGAAAGCTGAAGAACGTGAAGGAGAGAAAAAACACACATGCATCTAGAGTGTAACGCGTGCTGGTGTCTCTGAGAAAACCGTGTCAATGTTGCTATTTGACGATTTAGCGTTATCTTTCCTCACCTTGACACACCGAATATTCGCCATATTGGTTTATGGATGGTCTTTCTTTTTCTTTTGTGTTTAATCTGGGTGCTTCAAACAGTCCAGAGATGCATGACTGCCACCAGCTGGCTGGGAGGGCGAAACAGGGGACATATATAAGTGAAAAGCAATTTTAGGTTATTAAAATCACGAGATAATCACTCTTAATATAATACCTAATATAAGACCGTATATAGGTTTGCACCAGCACACAGACAGATGCAGCTATCTGTAAATGTAAAGAGTTTGACTTTTGTACAAAGCGGTGTATCGCCACGTGGTACGGTGGAGCGTTCATTATTTAATTAAAATATGAAAATAAGATTGGCGGGCGTTTTAGGGAACGCCCCTTCCAGGATATGACGGACGCTGTCCAATCACAGCAACTCTGCTGCTCAACGAGGTCAACTCAGGTGACTCAAGGCTTCAGGAAGTTTAGTATGTGCACTTTCACAACGATTTAAATTGTTACTGATTTATTTGTGGTGGACGAATTACCAAGAACTTATGATACGAAGCTAAGAAATAGTCTACAAATAGAAGTAACAGTCATGAATTCCCATTTTCTCAAAAGTACACGTTTTAGCAGCAACATATAAGTAGAGGTACTCATAATGGAGAATAGTTTTGTATTGTCACCTTAATGTTGATGCTGCTAGCTCCTAGCTTGTAAATTAAATCCATGCTTAATCTATAACATTACGTTATGCATCTGTTTATTGTGGTGTGTAATCAATCTGAGTCTGGTGGGTCAATGAACTAATTGTATTGGAGAAAAATCAATTTTACTTCCCTCAAAATATTGAAATCTTTAAGTGAAGCATGTGTACCTCAGAATTGTACATTTTTCTACAGTACTATTTTAATTTCATACTTATACTATCTCTTACCAGAAAATACAGGGGAACAGTAATTTTCTAAAAGCCTGTTACAGTACATCATTTTATTTTGAATACATATATGCATAGTATGTCCAACATGTTTCATTATTCATTTAATAATCCTTTGATTGAATCTGGCTAAAAACAAATGTCCCAGTAAAGACATGTAATTAAGCACATGAACAATATTTGCAGGTATCAATATCCTTTTTAAAAGAAACATACAGCGTATAAAATACAACATTTTTTTCCCAATAAATGAATAAATCTATGCGGATGACAATGTAATAGATCTTAACAGAGAATAGATCTTACATGTATCTTAACAGAGACATGTAACGTGGGCTGAATAAGGAGCCATGTTTATATCAGCACACACGGCAAAAGCTGGTTGACTGTTCATTATGCTGCCACGCTGTGGAAGGCAGTATGTTGTATAGTTGTATCTCCAAATTAGGGGTTGCAATATCCCAAACCCCACAACAACACAACATACTACCTCACCACAGCACAGCTACAGACACATCTTCCCTCGGATATTGTGAATACGTTGGGTTTTTTTTTTATCCATGTGGCAGCCTTTGGTTGGTTGCAACTTGTACATTTGAGCTGCAATTTTGAATTATCAATAATTGTCAAGAATTTACATTTAACAAATGTATTGATGGCTAAGAAATGTAAGTAATTAAAATACTGAATTCATGATTCAGAGGAGTCTTCTGAATAGGGGCAAACAAGAATATAAGAAACTAAATTAAACATAGGTCCATAATAGAAATGTAGGATCCCTGTTGATCACCAATGGCAACAGAGGGATAAGTTACCGTGGCAACAACACAAGTTGCTGGTGGTCTCCATCATGTAGGAGAAGGTTTAGGTTGCCGTGAGAAAGACAGTAGGCTGTATAGTTATCTCCCAGATCTGGTGTGATCCTAAAACTATACAAACTACTACCTCATCTCACAGTTTCCTCTTCAGCTCCAACAATGGAAAATCCGTCACTCTCAAATCAAGATACACAACATGAAATAAATTAGTCCCGTTATCTTTTTCACAAGATGACGAGGAGACAGAAGACGTGACCAATCCACAGAAAACGATGTAGCCTATTCCTTAAAAGGCTTGCCCTCCTTGAGGAAGGATCCCCATTGCCAGAAGACTACCTAGGGGAACCAAAAAAAAAACACTTTATAAAAAGGGGGGCATGACCTGACGAACTGGCCTCGCTAACGTTCCCAACGAATGTCAGACAGCGAACATTGAGCGACCGCTAACGTGCTGATGCTGGTAGCTTCACCAGGCGAGGCTAACAAGCTAAACCCGGACACCACCGTACGCCAAACCTACAAGTTAACGTTAGTTACAATTAGCTGCTCGGAAAATAACGTTAAGCGCATGTTATCATTACGATACTATATTAAAAATAACGACAACACATGGGGAGTTGTTTCATTTAGCTTTTAACCGCAACAGCAGCCTCGGAAGTCAGCTAGCCAGCTAGGTAGCCCAATAGTGTCCACAAGCTAGCTGACAGCTAGCTGGAATTGGCGGTTCTCGACCTCTCGGTCCGTCCGCTGTCACATCCGTCCGTCCCGCGCGGCTCCCAAGAGGTTCCTCCGTTTCAGCAACGGTTGTTGACGCTAAGCTGAGAGCTGATTCTACTCGTACACGGTTTGGATCTTTGAGAGCAGAAGATATGCAGAAGAAAATATATTTCGATGCCTCGCTTTACCACGCCGAAAAGGATCACGTGACCGCCCCCTAACGAGGCCCCCCACTACGTCACGCTCGTGTCAGAGTTGTTGCGGATCAGTGGCGAGCCGAGACTCGAGGGGGCCCGAGTCAGACTGTCATTCAAAGCATGGGTTTATTAACGTGTTCATTTATTTATATGAATATATATTGAATTTACATGTGTATACATATATGTAAAATAAATCAAGACACCAGACACAAGAAATACTTTTTTTTACTAAAAGAATAAATTTTATTTCAGCACTGTAAGTCATTTCCCAACCAGTACAAACATGACTGCCATCTTTGTCTCTGACTGAACCATTCCTCCCCTCCCTCTGTGAGATCAGACCACCAACAGCCAGACAAATTAAAAACAAAAACAAAAAGGCTTTTTTTTCCTCTTGTCTTTCCACAAACAGTCCGGTGCTTCCATAATGCTAACAATGATGACGAATTATACCAACCATAATTATAAAAGCAAAAATGATAATATTTCTATAACAATAGTATTATGGATCAATTTGAACCCTTTTTGCGGCACAGGTAGTTCTGGGTGGCCCTGGGTACTAAAGTTTGTGAATCAGTAAGCTTGTGGCTGAGCGTACGCTTGACCAACATAACGAGACATAGCCCGTAGCAATCAACTGGAGCCCCTTAATGGGGCCCAGCCATTGGAGGGTTGGGAGGGAGGATGGAGGGGGCGGGGGTATTATACTGGAGTTTGTGGGGCTGTTGAGGGGACGGGTGGCAGTGTAGAGAAAGACAGACAGAACAGGGACTTTTATTCAAATTGAACTAAATGCTGTGAAAATCCTGCAAATCTATCAGAACAGGTACAACACAACTGATGACTCCTTTCCACATTCTGTATGACAGACAATAATACTGTTTTACTTCCACAACCCAACAAAGGACACTTCTATTCTAGGACTTTTGGGTCTCTTTAGCATTGTCGAGCTCCTGAGAGCCGGTCCCATTTGCGTAGGAAGTGAGGCAGGAGGCTTTTAACTTGTCAATTCATTAGTCACAGATGAAGTTGAACTTTTCCTCAAGTCACTTCAGCTGAGATTCAAACAAGCCAAGAAACTGGAAACACATTTTTACATATCATAAAAGACTGCTCAAAGAGATACGATTATAATCTCTTGACTAAACAAACGCCAATCAAACTTTCCAGAAGTCATGTTTTTGATTTTGTGGTTGGTTTACTTTTTCTCTATTGAATAATTGGTTACTTGACAAATTGTCTCACATCTTCAAGAAAAGTTGGAACAAGACAAAATGATCAGTTAATTGTCCAAGTGAATTATTTCTTGCTTGCACTATGACATCTATCAGGACGCCAACTAATCTCAGATTTGTGTTTTGAGGACTATTCATCCACTTGAAGCAGCCTCCATGCCCAGGTATGAAGAAGCAATGAGTTGCTCCATCCATCCGGGTCTGGGACGTAAAAGCCAGTTTCAAAGATCACAACAATTACTCAGAGTGCGGCAAAAGCCCCTTCATGTGCGTCAAGTGTCGATCTGAGCGTGTGCGTAAATTCAAGCGGACTGAATTCAGTCCGTGAAGGAAGGTACCACAAGAGTGTGAGCAGGAGCTGGGCAATTTACCCACAATGCCTAAATACTTGATCACGCTTCAAAATCTGCCTACCTGCTCAGTCAACACGGACGCACGCGCTCCCTTCTTTCCCTGTTCGTCTGTCACTTAAAAACACAAGAAACCTCACTTTGACTGTCAGATAAATCACACGTGCTGCAATGCCATGGAGAGGGGACTCCGGGGGGCTTTATTGGGGGGAGACGGTAGGTGTACTTTGGTTCTCAGGTGTTTACTAGAGATGTTTTTGCTGCTTTGTGCAAGGGCGCCGAGTTCAGGCTAAGATTAATAATGAGTCAACCGTGAAATGGTCTTCAGGGATATTATGAAAACCGTAACATAGTGCAGACAACAATTTTCACTGCGAAAAACGGGCAATATTTACCTACGTACATAATAAATGGTGGTTTAAAGATGCCATATAAAATACAGGTAAGGAAAATTGCGATCATTACAGTTCAAATCTCTAGGTTGGCTAAGCGTATTTCAGTACTAACTGAAGCAATGGTAGAAGGATTAGATTAGAAGATGTAATAACATTAAAATAGTAAGAAAAACACATTTGCACAATTGAATAAAACCGTTTTGATTTTTTTTTCAGATTTTTTTTCCAGACTCTGGCTAGATACATACAGAAACTGATTATCAACGTTAATATAATCTTTACTGTTAGTTGGGTTGATTAAGAGGCGGGGCAGCCCAAAGAGAAAGAGAAAAAACGGCCAATAGAAACGGTCCTAGAAGGTCTAAAAGGAGAGGCAGAGACTGAAGAACTAAAATACAGGAAGTGACGGGAGGGTTAACCTGTGAGTGCGTGTGTGTGTGTGTGAATGCATGTATTCTACGAGTATTATTATGTGGTTCAAAAGACGGGAATGGACATTTGGAGAAGGGTGGGTGGAGAAAAAGTCATAGCAGGGGGGATAGGATAACAAGCATAAAAATCACTGATCAAATATCTATCAAAACTAAAACAGACAAGGACGAGAGAGGGACACTACATCATGTATTGTGTTGAATTTTTTTTTCCATACTAGCTACGGTGTAACTTAGGGTTTAACATCTATGTATGGTGTGTGTGTGTGTGTGTGTGAGCCATGTGTTAATGTCTTGTGTGCGCGCTGTGTGTTTATGTGCCTGCCGTGCACCTTTTATGTATTTTAAATCCATGCAAACTTAAATATGTTGAGTGTTTTTAGAGGGATGGGGAGGGGGGGGGGGGGGGGGGGGGGGAATCAGTAGAATGTGTTACCAAAAATGATCTCTGGTGAACTGACGACCACTCCACTGGGAACTGGAACTGCACAAAATCACTTCAGCACAAAAGCAGAGAGAATGCTGGTGGTAACAAATGCAACTGAATACCTGTCTGTTGTGTGTGCGTGTGTGTGTCTTGTACGTGTGTATTTGTAAATCTTATCTGGCGAGCGAATTGAGAGAGGGCATCGTATACCAGATCACACTCTGGCTCGCCACGGAGAAGACATCTTCTAACAATGTACTGTTGCGATACACATATTTGTACTAATGTCAAAAGTTGAAAGCAGTTAAGTATATGACTCCTAGTAAATCTAGACTTAGTATTTTGGCCAGTGGAGCTATATTCTCTAGCCTAGTCTTTTTGTCTGTAGTCCTGTTGGGCCTGACGCTGTTGCCTACCTTTAACCTACGAACACCTACTAGCACTGGTATGCTTAATCCCTACCGATAACGGCTAACAAGTCAGTCCAGACCTCTTGATTTCGTGGTGTTGGTGTAAGAGACGGCGGCGCGGCCCCGGCCCTGTGATGACGAGCGTAGGCCTACGCTGAGGGCGGGGGCGACTGTCATGGTTTGAGTTCAGAATTGAGGGGATGTCGGACGCGACTACACCAATACTCACATGTGTATATAGTCACGCTTCTTTCCTTCAAAAGCGGCATTTCGTTAGAGCTTTTCTTTTTTCCATGTCAATTTTGTGGCACTCGATAGAGCGCAAGTCATCGACATATTAAGAAAATAAGGTGCTTCTTTGTTGACTTGCCTTCGTTTTCTTTTAACATGGTCAGCTTATTTCAAACTCCCGTAGTAGGTATATAGAGACTCTCAAACGCAGCATCTGTCGGTCTACTGCTTCTACGTCTGCGGTTGTGCTGCCGGCTATTGGAAAGTTGTATTTCCGTAGTCAGATGAAACCTACTGTTGGGGGGACACATCTGATCCACTACAAACATAAGTGCTATAATAAAACGTGAATTACCTTTAGAAGTCTCAGATTGTGAGCGGCACACTTGGGTCCGCAATGAGGCCTCTCTCTCTCTTTCTCTCGCTCTTTCTTTCCCGTCATGTGACATGTGATCCGACCTGTAAAGCCTCCACCTCTTTCGGCGGAGGTACTTCAGGGCAGGGAAGTGCTTCCTGCTGGTCGAAAGTGACACGCCAGAGCTCTGCATGCAGCAGCTCGTGGTGTTGGGCTATCACCGCGATAACCGTTACTCAAATCACCACTCGTGAGTGGGGCGGGGGCAATCTTTCACTCGCCACACCCCTTTTATACCGCTGGCTGCCTCAAACGGCAAGCCGTTTTTAAAATAGACTTTGGAAATAACATTGGAAACGCAAAAAAGACTTCCCAAAGTTCTTGGTGTTGAGAATCAAGGGTCCTTTAAGCTTCATTGCAAAAGTCCTGATTGAACGAGTGAGGCCAGTCTGGGGGGGCGAGGGGACTCCTGCCTGACAGCAGTTACCCGAATTCTCCCCATTAATGTCCATCTTTTGCTGGGAAGTGTTATCATTTTCCTTTTTTGGCCTTAACTCGAGAAGGTGCTTCAAGAGTGTTTTTCATTTCTTTCACCTGGTAGAAGACTGTCCAGTGTGGTTTAACATTTATTTTTTTAAACAAAGTGCATCTTTGTCTGAAACCACTCAGTTTACATTCTGACGTCTCTCAAATAGATCTCTACCTTTAAATGTAGTTCTACATGTCATAATGATTTACTTAGGAGCAGGGGACACCCCTCTCAGACTGTCGATGCATCTGTATGTAGGGGCTTGTTCAAATTAATTATATTTAAATACAACATTAAGTGCTTCTGTTGGGGCAATACAATCAAAGCTTTGGGTAAAGGGACAACAGGGAGGGGGGGGATAATATAATAATTTACTTTTTTCAGAGGAGCGGGGTAATAAATCTTGCATAATTTAGGGCTTAAGGTGCATAAATGGCATGGGGTTACAGCTAAGCTCTAGGCTATGCTACATTGGTCAAAATAAGATAGCACACTAACAGCATGTTTGTGCAGAAGTGCTCCTGTGATAAATAACCAATTAAATCAATGAAGGCGTATTCTACTAGTAAATAAACATAACATTTTGTGTTTAGCAGTGATACTAGACTACAGGGGGGCGGGGATTAGGGTCACTGCACAGAATAATGGTATATCACTTTGTTAAAATCTTACTCGCATTAACCAGACTCAAACCTGGAACATCTCTCTGAATCCATGCAGGACAAACCTCACACGAGACGGCTATGGCAACAGGCCGCATCAACAAACGGCTACCAACCATGGCAACCACGCCGACAACGGAAACCACACCCCATCTGTCACCGAAGCTGCCAGCTTAACATCTATTTGCCGAGATTCAAACAATGGGACCATTTATAACACAAAATAAGACGTTTTACCTTCACAGATAGCCTTACTTACGATGGGATGGTGGGGATCTTATAAGTGTTGGGTCGTAATGCGGGTGGGACTCCAAGGTTATTTTGCTCTTGAGTGCGGGGCATGGGGGGCCGGGGAAGGGTCGGGGAGGGTGCGGGTCGCTTACAGACTCATGGGAGATAAACCTCTCTTCATAAAACAATGTAAAACCACATGAGAAAAACTAAAAAGGGAGTAACGGCTAGCTGCTTAATCACGTGGAGCAGCAGGGAGCGTGAGGAGGAGCCTCGCCTCACCTCCTGCTCCAGGTGATAACGTGCACAGCTCGCAGGCGGGGCTACAAAAACAGGGGAAGGCAGTCAAACACAGAGGACTCTCTCAGAGCAGTGCATCCCGGGGGAGGCTCCCATCACTCCTCCTTTTGTAGCGCTCCGTCTGACGGACAGTCGTCAAGGCAACAGGGGGCCTCCACCTCCACCCCCTCTGATTGGATGTCTCTGCTGGCTAAGGCACACGGGATTGGCTGGGCCAGGGCGGCCAGATCCAAGGGCTGGCCGATGTCGGAGGCCGCTGAGCCGCCGTTCAGCTGCTGGGTCGCAACCTCCGGCATGGAGGCCGCCTCCTCTGAGGGCTTTGGGGGACTGCTGGATGGGGGGGGTGGCGACGTCTGGAGGACGACAGGTGGACAGAATTTCAACAAAACAGCAGCGGTAAGGATTTACAAAAACCCAGTTATTGCTGTTTCTACTTGTACACATCTTCACATCTTTCATTATTTCTATTCTGGTTAACATGATGTGTTTAATTATGGGAAGTTCACGTGAAGACAGAGGTGTCAGGGTCAGCTTCTTTTAGTACAATAACACTCCTCTCTTTCTGTTTAAATTAAGGCTAATCTGTACAGATTTTACCCTTTCACTCAACTCATAATTATGGACACATGTCCGCAAAAAGACACAATTTAATGTCGACTGGCTTTGTGTTTGAATTCCAACCGAGAATGTGCAGAACCTAATCTAATTAAAGTATATGTGATAGTAGACTACACAGCAAAAAGGCAATTGGGAATGTGTTAGAAAAAGAGGGACTTGATAGCTGTGATTACTATCCATATTTGGCAGATAAACCTTTGCAAAAAAGTATAAATGTTGGCTACCTGTGATCTGTTGGTCGGTGCCTTCTTCACTGGCCTTACTTTAGTTGGAATCTCTTTGCCCCTCCTGAGATGAAGGAACAGAAAGAGGTTCCGATCAGATGTGAAGCACAAAGAATTATTGGTGGTCTGCTCCCCAACGTTTCCGACTGACTCCACACAGAAATAGCAGCAGTAAATCCATGCAGTCCGTTCACTTCAACTTTGGGGAACTTTGTAAAAGCACATTCACTCTCTGAAGTAACGGCAATTTCTCTTTGTTATGAACAACAATTCAAAAAAGAACATTCAGTATATGATTATTTAAGCCAACATCCTTTCTCTGATCACATATTTGTACAAGTGGGGAAAAAACAGGTATCTGCTTAAAATCTTAATTTTCATTCTCTCAACAACAAACTGGATTTTTGTGACAGCACAAAATAATAATGACTAGTCTTTAACAATTTACTTCTCACTATTGATTAAACTGCTTCCGGTAATTGTAGTGAAAAGTAGTGAATTTATTTAGACAGCAAGACTGTACCTTAGTTATAAGCTTGACAGCAATATTTGGTATGTTTATTACATTTATCTGCCATTAAACACAATCTTAATTTGTATTACCCGCCAGATGCTGGAGATATAATTGCAATTCATGTATCTCATCTCATGCAGCTCATATTAGGATCTTCATCTTCAAAAGAGGCAGCCGTTTTTGTTGACTAAATTGTTATACTTGAAAAAGGCGGCATGTATTTTTTATTTAAGTATTTTGGCTAACCGACACACAAGCTGCAACCAACTCTGAACGGTGAAAGGAAATAATTGGAGCCTGTGCACAGATGAAGATAACAATGGCTTTTATCAGTACCAACTTTGTACCTTTGCATCTTATTTAGCAATGCATTTGTTTTTCTGATTGTAAAAACAGGCTAATGTCAGCCAAGTCCAGCGGAACATAAATAGCTCTGCGATAACTCAATTCTTCTTCGTTAGCCCTTTTGATCAAAGAATCGTAGTCTTACTCACCCTCTCCCTGCTCCGACAGACACCACCTGCATGTTGAAACCTCCTCGTCCACGGACTGGTTTGTTCCCAGCCCACTGGCCGACCACCATGCCAGCTATTTCCAGTTTCCCTCCCTGAGGGGGGATTGACTGAAGGCCTGAACAAAACAAAGGTGACTATACCCGTTCAACAATGGAAAGCTGCAGGATATGTATTGTTTAATTTCCTTTCAATGTATTCAGACCGTGAAAAACAAATTTCCTTGATGCTTTGCGTTGAGGAACCATAGCGTAATTCAACAGCATACTCTTCCGAGAGCTCATACTGAATATTTTCAGTCAACTTTGTTCCTACACCATCAGTGAACACAATAAACACTAAAATGCTGTTACAACTGGAGTCCAGTTTTATACCAAGGCAAAGCAACAATGTGTACATCGAATTAAAAGGTTAAAGCATGCTTTAAAAACTACGTGTAGGAGAAAAGGTAAAAAGAAAAAGCATCTCTGTACCTGGGAAGGCTCTGGGTCTGTGTTGGGCAGGGTGGTGTGGATGATGTGGGTGATGGTGATGAGGCATGCCCATTGGGCGAGGAGGGTACAGGGGAGGCATCGGGTAGAAAGGGGGCATCATGGCTGGTGGAAGGAAGGCAGGAGGTGGAAGAGGAGGAGGAGGCGGCGGGCGGGACAGGTTGATGCCCTCGAGGATTGCCTGACGCATCTTCTCCACCTTAGACACCAGCTCTTCCTGCAGGGCAGAGAGACAGCTGTGACTAAGCCTTTGAGCCAAAGACTTATTGATGTGAATCCGCGTAAACAGCCTTGGTGCATCTGATCAGGGACACTGAACAGCAGAAACGTCCTGAGCCGGAACAAACGGCATCCCTCTCTTCACTCAACTCTGCTGCGATTCATCCACCTCGGCACATCAGGTGGGCTGTTTTGTATTTTACCGCTGTCGGGTTAAAGTGCTGTCAGCCACTGCGATAATTAATGGGAGGCGTCACTCTGCGAAACGACTGTATATCCACGGAATGGACCGAGTGCATCCTCTTACACTTCTTTCAGGAGTTTCATTCTTCCAGTTGACTTTAATTCGTTTCAACTTTATAGTTTTAACGATTTGGACAACGTAGCCCACGAAAAATAAAAAGGGCAAATGTATGTAAGTAAGTAGCTAGCTGTTTCTGTGTGCGATATCATGTACTGTCTGAACATCACATTACATAAGACGCTCTGTCCACACAGAATCTGTTAAAAATTCACTTCTGTTACGGCATGCAAACAAACCACATACCTATCAGCTGTGTGCTCAAGATCGGACGGGAGATATAACCAGATGATTGTTTGATATATATATATATATAATGTTTGATTTATAACCAGATGGAAGCGGCTCACTTCATGCAAATCTGCATTCATATCAATATTTTTCCCAAAGTTCTGCTTTGATGTACTAGGATTATTTGACCTCAGACACTGCTCATAAAAGGACCATAAAATATGTTAGATGCCAAATTAACTAGATTCCATTTGCTTATAACTTGAAGGATGAAACGTACCTGACCCTCGCACATATCAAGCAGGGCGGACCGGTCCCGAGCGGCCCGGGACAGTTTGCTCTGAAACAGTTTGCCGTCAAAGAAGCCCCAGGGGCAGCAGTGTTCCCATGGCAACGGCTGACCACACACATCATTGATGAACAGCGCTGTGTCTACGCCGGCCATGAAAAGAGAAGCCAGCTGCACGCCGCGGGAATCCACCTTCTCCACCTAACAGCAAATTCAGTTAAAATATTTACACCTTTTTAAATAATGGAGGCTGTTGACAAGTAGTAGAAAAAATGTATTGAAAACAATAAAATAGTATATGTAGGTGCAACACCGATATCCCTTAAATTGGGCTGTAGGGGTGCAGGAAGATTAGTATATTCTACCAGCTTTGCTAGCATCACGTTTCAGGGTTTGTCTCGTGCATCTTGAAAGTGCCCCATCTGACTTTAGACTGACATGAGCAGGTAGGTTCTGTTTTCTGTGGGACGAAAACAATAACAATGTTTTTCCAACAATGACGAGGTGTGGAGTGGGATCTCACTTTCAGCTCCTGTAGCTGGTCGGGTTCATAGAGTTGGCTGGAAACAGCCTGAGCCAGAAAAGCATCCAGCTCATGTCTCTGGAGGATCCTTCCTCCAGGCCACTGCATCATATACCTGAGAGAGATAAACAGAGCACACGTATACAATTATATTGATAGAAATAACACTCTGTTGCAGCCATTACCTTTAAAGGCCTTAGTTAAGAATTGTGCCCAATGACATAATACAACAGTTCATATTCCTTCAATGGAGAAAAAGGCATCTGGATCAGCACAATAATAAATGAGTCACGTCAAATGGAACCACTGACATCCCACTCACATTAGGTGTAATATATATAAAGACAGAGCGTTCGGTTCTCACTACGGTCTTCATGCAAAGCTCCCACTGTACTAAGCTTCACCACTGCCAGGAGAGACCATACCTGAGCACACAGCACATGAGCAGCAGATGCTGTGGGACCTGCGCTGGGTTGAGGAGGGCCGGGCAGTCGGAGCGTAGGCAGGCAAGGAAAGCCCTGGTTCTCCTGGAGCGGTCCTCGCTGGCACGACCCAACCACAGCCGCCGCAGGTTGGGGCAGGTCCACTCCCGGAAACACAGGGCCGGGACCAGCTCGGGAGTCAGGGCCGACTTGGCTTTGCCGCTGCTCCACTCCTTGACGATCACTGGAGGAACTGCAAAGGAGGTGCCAAGAGAAAGCGAGTTAAAACATTTACATAATTTAGTTTTTTTTAAACGGAGGCAACCGATTTAATGAGGCAATCAATCAATCAATCAGAGACAACGATTCAGTGCCGGCCACACTGATGTATTAGCGCTGTGATATTATTTTAATAATGACTCAGCCAAAGCTGCGAGGGGTCAGGGAGTAGTGGGCTGTGTATTAATGCACCAAAATATAAGTAGCGGTTTCATTCTAAAAAAGGTAAAGAATTGACCCTTTTCTTGTGTTTTATTTTGGACTTTTATTTTGGGGTTTTTGCAAACCCCAAAGACATTGCACAAATTTTGGAAGTGCGCCTTATACTTGGATTCAACAATTGGATAATGTTCTGCCTTTTAAAGAAAAACAAACATTCAACAATCTAACCCACCCCTAGATTATGACGCAAAGACTAAATTGTCGAAAACTGCAGCTTGAGGCTCATTAACTGCCTCACTAAACTACATTACAAATATTGAAGTTAGTCCAATTTAGTGTTCACCTTAATGTAAGAGAGAACTTGTATTTAGCCGTCTCAACGAGCTTCATACTGCTTAAGTTTATGCACAATTTCACGTATTTGGATACTTTCCACCACTCAATAAATAGCAACATGTATATAACTTAAAAAACATGTCCTCTTTATTGCCCTCATCTATCTGTTTCTTAAGTACCTACCTTCCAAGGGAGCCCTCTTGCGGAGAGCGAGCCTCTCGAGGCGGCGGTGTGTTTCAGCCAAGCTGAAGAGGACCCCGTAGGCATACTGTCTGCCGGCCCGGAACAGCATAGAGGCAGGAGGCAGCTCAGAGTTACACTCGTCCTCTATACACACTGGCATCTTCATCTCTCCCTGCAGGGTTCAGAAGGTAAAGAAAAGAGAAAGGATAGAGAGATTACTGGGTGGCTCTGACGAACACCATTTTCATGTTTTTGAACTATTCTTTAACTAGACAAGATGACTTGGAGGCCTTGCAAAGACTAAATATATTCCAGAGACAAATCCCAAATGACAAATAATTGACATGCAAGTGAAGCAAACTGTTCACCTTGGTCAAAATGTGGTAAATCTGGGGATACATTAGTCCTCTTCGGTGTCTGTGCTCAGCTACTCGAAGAACCTCAGCACTGACCTGATAAAAGAAATAACAGAAAACATGTTTTTTTTTTTTTTTATTAAAACTTACAACTATGTAATTTAGTTTTGAAACTTCTTCTACACACACCTGAGGCAGAGGGGGTGTAGTTATGTCCATGTGACTCCGCGTCGCCATAGACAGCAGTGACGGAATGTGTGATCCGCTCCCGTTCCCTTGGGAACCGTCTCCAGAGGTCAAGCCCACCCTTCCAACAGGATCTTCCCACCGAGAGGGCTTGTCCGTCAAATGGCTGGCAGAAAAGGGTTTATGGGAGTGTTTTATCAAACTGGTCTGGTATTCTTCATGTGTATATATACACACACACACAACAAGCCCGTTTCTCCAGAGGATTTCCTCAAAAACCTTTTGAGCTGATGAAATAAGTCTGTGCTTGATCCTAACCTTGTTTTAATATTTACTAATGCAGCAAAAAGAAATTAGCAGGAGCATAAGCCACTCAAAAGCAAGTGTTTCTATTTAGACTTTTAAGGCTCATTTCTGGGGGAAGTCCGTGTATCTTACTTTGCGTTGCTGTCGTTGGGCTCATCTCCATCGGATGACGATGAAGGAGACGGAGAAGGAACAGACTGGCTGGTGGTGTGATGATTGGGTAATCGATTTCCCCCCTGAGTGGAATCATACGGTGCCGACCAATCAGAGAAGCCCATCTTGCCCGCCATTGAGTCATTGCACTCTTGGGATTGGTGCGGTGGGTTCTGGAACAGAGGGTTGGTGCCAGGTCCATATGGAGCATTTTGATACGGTGGCTTTAATCCCAAAACCTGTGGAGGAAGGAACTGCGATTGGGCAGAAAGAAAAGAAAATAGATGGATTTAAAAAAAAAAAAAAGAGAAAATAGCGAGCCAGAAGAAAAGGAGGCAGAGATTAACTAAAACTGCACTATTTTATTTCAGATCCAACCAGAAGCATCTAATCGAGGCGTGTGGGAGGATTTACACCTTCCTCCTCCTCCTCCTCCTCCTCCTCCTCCTCCTCCTCTCTGTCATTTTTACTCCCCTAAATGAGCACATGCCACAAAGGGATTTCAAAGAGGAACAAAACGTAATCCTTTCTGCTGGATGTAGATTCACGTGGAGGCCAGACAACAAATTACACACCCCTGTAGAGGAATAAAGGATTACAGCGTGCTACGGAATCTACCTGATTCTTTCCAGGCTGCATAGGTCCCATGTGGCCAGGTGGTCCGCCAAATCCAAAGCCAGGCACTGAGCAGAAAAAAGCAGCAATGCAAATGTTCTAGTCATAAAGACATATTTACTGAGCCAATAATGATCACATAATGATTTCTCTACTACTCACAGATGAACGAAGAAGGTCCCATGTTGGGTGAGCGGGGTTTGGAGGCAGCTGAGAAATAATCAACAGCTTTCTTGAATCGCTCAACTTTGTCCTCCATACGAGACTAGAACCGAAGGACAGAAAGCATTATGTGTTTATGTAAAGCATTATACAAAATAGCCAATAAAGACTCATCGAGGATACGGCTTTGATCAAATGCTACTGAACTCCAACCCTACTCGCTCAATCATAAACCTTCTGGAAAGCAACATTGCAGCCCCGATGAACTGAAACTGGATAATCCTGTAAGTGGTTCCACACTGATGTGTGAGGAAGTGCGCATGCTGACTCAGGGTCTTGTGTCAACAATAATGACCCATTTAACCATCCGGAAAAGGCTGTCGTGTACGATCAGAAATGAAACATAAAATTTCAGTTGTCAAATTCCACCCAACAAAAGGTGTTGAATAAGTGATCGGTAGTAATCATTGACAAAGGCGCCCACCTGTGATTGTTTGAAGACATCTCTGGCGATGGCGTCAAGGTTTCCCAGGTCTTTGATGGAGGAGACGTACTCTGAGACGGCCTTGATCACCACCTCACAGGGCGGCAGCACCAACTGGTGAGCTCGCACCTAAGAAGGAACAATAGAAAAGGTTTTTATCAACACTTACCCGTTTGGGTGGAGACTAACACTGAGAGCCGTGTGACGATACTCTATTACTGTGTTTTATTGTATTTAGTGGAAGCAAATGAAGACCGCAAAACTACTTGTTTTACTGCTTCAATTATACCGGAGTTAAAAGAAGTGCAAGTACTCACTGTTTAGACCCGAATGTTTTATTGCTCAGGGTCAATTAAATGTCAGGTTGATGGTCTGTTATGGATTTTGGCAATGGTCCAACAACAAAAATGAACACAGTACAGAGGGCATGTGTGCTATTTTTTTAATTCATCATTGAAATTAAACCTTTAAGACAAACCCATAGAGAATAATGAGGATATTATTTAGTTCTCTAATTGGTTATCGAAATGTTCTTTTTAAAAATGGAGATTCATAAAGGGCCTTCACTTCAGGCGAGCTGTTCTGTTAACAAACTGCATACAAGTCTGCTCTCCAGTGTAGTTCATAGCAGAGGTAAACGATTCATTCCTCCGCCATGAAAGACACACTTGCTTCAGTGGATGCACGTCATTACTTACCATCTGAATTATATAAGAAATGACCAAAGCTAGAAATTTGAAATCTTTGTGGAGATCAGCGCTGACGATGCTATTTGGCTTTTCAAACTGCCATATTCGTGGCATCAATTTTAAATCAATTGTGTCCCTAAACCATTGAAAATATGTGATTTGGAATATGTGACTCTCAAAAATTAGAATTTACTTGTAAAACATGTTGAGGTAAATCAAAGCCCATGTCTCTATTTGACCAATTATACAGTATTTCATGATTCTTGGAGGCGACGCTCTCAGAGTAAACAAAGGACTTTGGACCTAGAATTAATACGGTACCTTGAGAGAGGCTAGTGGGTGTTCTGGTCCCAGCAGGCTCCAGTGGAAGGCAGCCAGGTCCTCATCAGGCAGAATATGATTTCCTGGGAGACACAAACTCCTTTCAATGTTTGTTGTGTCAACAAACATGGACAAACAAAAAGAGTGGTGCCAAAAACACAGCTTGCAAGTAGCTGTGTGTATTTCAACGTAGCATATCAGTTTGGTTTTTGTGTGTTTGCGTGTCTGTCTGTGTCTACGGTCCTCACCCAGCAGAGCAGCGAAGCAGGGCAAGTGCTGTGTCTTCAGCCCGAGCTGCCTGGCGGCCTCAGACAGCAGGTACTGGTGCGTGGTCAGGTTCTTGCCGTTCCAGCTAAGTTTGAGCGCGTGCGATGAGAAGTAGGCGGGCACGTTGCAGAGGGCAAATTCGGAATCCTGAGCAATCAGGCCGGCAAATCCAAAGTCCCGGTAGAGAGACAGCACTTCTTGGTGGTGGTCCTCCAAAGTCTGTACAACCTGTGGAGGCAGAGTGGACAAACTCAGCCGTGTCATAGAAAAACACAACTCAAAATGGAGTTTGACACAGTTTATATCCTTTCAGGATTAACCTGGTTTGATGTTGTCATATTTTGAGTAATGCTGTACAACAGTTGGGATTTCAGATTAATTTGCTAATAAATTTAACTGCAACTATTTGGATGAGACTTTTAAGTAATTGATCGAACAAAAATGCAGAACTTTAACTAGATTTGTCTTGTCTTGAGCTCTCCAGATTTAGAAATATACCAAACAGGTAATGTGAAGCACCTTCTGTAGAACTTAAAGACCAAAAAACAAGAATCCTTAACAGAGGAAACACTTGCCAAAGATGGACTAGCATCTATGAAACTGATCACCTACAACTCGGGAGTCACTGCAATATAATGAACACAGACAGTTGACACTTTCTCTACCAAAACAATACTAAAGCTTGACAGCCCTTGCAAAAACACATCCGTGGAAAGTTTATGCAGCAATTAGTTCCAAATCACTGGTGATGATGCACAAACCTGGACCGTAGGTAACATTATTACTAAAGAGCACTCATGCGGAACCTAATTGTTATGGGATGTGCTCGGTAATGCCAGACAGCACACAGGAAAGCTGGAATCGGTAGGTTAATCTTGTCAAACAACTTCAGTTTTCAGTGTGAAAACAACATAATTACACGGTTCATTTAAACAGTGTTTCTATTTTTGTTCTAAAAACAATAGAGTCAGGTGGGAACAGTGACTAATGATGCCGTACACATACACAAGGATCTCCAGAATGAATTCTACAGTAATGTGGGTGGGATGGATTTTCTACTCTCTATTCTCTTACAGCACACTACGGCAGTGTTTAATATTACCATCTAAGCAGATGGGCAACTAGATCAGAAGCAAAAAGAGCAAAAAGTGAAGTTGAAAGTATGGAACCACAAAAGGCAACCAGCAGTTTTGAAGCTTTTATGGCAGGCTTTGTACATAACGTTATCAGCCATATGTATTATCTCTGTTACAGGTTAAGGTATGTCTTGCCCTATATTAGTTCAGTAAGTAGAACCACTTACTGTAATGTATACCTAAGAAAATCATATTGTGCCAATAACTTTTTTTAATAAATATTCCTTCTATACCAACTATCTGAAATGCATAAAATAAAACATTGCATATGTAGTAGCCATGGCAAACAAATGGGAGCTACAGATGTATCCACTGTGCAGCGTATAAAAGGTTCAATGAGTTCATGTTGTGTAATAGAAGGGCTGGCTAGACTAGGTCATGTTGTGCCAATGCACAGACTGTTTAGCAAGGAGCTACTGCTTCATATGTGCACTGGAAACTTTCCTCCCCCCACTAGAACAACCCATGGTCCTCCATGAGGGCATTACAGAGAGACATCTATGCTCCACAGGACAGCGAATACAAATGACTGGGTTTTTTTTTTTTATTTGGATTGCATGAATAATTTTAAACACCACCATCACAAATCGACTCTTTTCAGTGGCTGCACTTGCTCCCCAGCTGGAAGGAGCTAAAAAAGCGCTGGATGATCTAAGCCGCTAAATGGGCGTGCAGAGAGAAAGTGGTAAAAAAAAAATTCACAGCGCGCCGTATGGCCACCATAAAACAACTCGACACAGCCACCGTCACTCATTGCTCACCCGCACTCGGAAGCGAAACATGGCCAGGCGGACGCAGTGGCTGAGGCAGGCCGGGGGCAGGAACCATGCCCGGGGAGGCGGGGTGGCCTTGCTGCCGACGTGGTTGACTATCAGCTGCGCGGTCTGTCGCTGGCCCTGAGCTCGCCGCGCCCACTCGGGCCAGCGCTCCTTCCCCAGGGTGCCGTTGAAAACCACGACCAGCTCCAGGCCGCCCTGGTACAGGCAGGCCTGCGACAGGGCGGCCAGGTAGCCCAGCATGGCGTTCCACTCGCCCCCGCACACCCAGTCCGTCTGGTAGCCGCCGTAGAGGCGTTGCAGGCCGGAGTCCGCGTCGATTAGGATCCTGGCAGGCGGGGGCGGGGGAGGCAAGGGCCCGGGGTGATGTGGGTGGTGGTGTGGATGATGGTGGTGAGGGGGCTGTCGGGCCGCGGTGCGGGCAAGCTTTAGGAGGTCCACCGGGACTGCGGCACCGGGACACCGCTTCTCTAAATACTCTTGAAAACCCTGCACTCCCATGACTGTGTTGTTGAGCCTGTGCGTCTGGCCGGGAGCGGGCTCTGAATACGTTCTGTACGCCGTGTTTGTAACGTGATGTGGGGCGAGACCGAAGCTAGCTGTGCACTTTAGGCAAGCTAACTGGTCTCCGATGAGGTGACTAACTGTACTTTAGTTAACCCTGCAGAACAATCTGTCACCCAGACGCGGGATATGATCCTCCGTGCACTCGTGTACACG
The DNA here is from genome assembly GCA_021346845.1 of Apeltes quadracus. NCBI lineage: Eukaryota > Metazoa > Chordata > Actinopteri > Perciformes > Gasterosteidae > Apeltes > Apeltes quadracus. The sequence goes on along the minus strand of CM037928.1, from coordinate 6,824,792 downwards.
TATGTTAGCAATCGTTATTGTACTATATAAATTACTTTCTCAGTTTTGTGCGTGGTTGCTCAGTTTAGTGTCCATCGCTGTGGATTTTTGGTGAGATGCCAGCAAGGCCAGTGCAGTTACCTACAACCAGAAAAAGTTCACATATCCTGTTCCCATAATTTGGCTTTCGACATAACCGGCTACAAACAAGTCGTTTGCAGAAAATAACGGATATGCAGCAAGGCGGTGGATTTCGATGAAAAATGCCAATAAAATAATTTCTCGGTCGACTTGTGCACATGAAACGGATGCAATACTGCGCATTAGTTAACGTTAGCAGCCCACAGGCTTGGATGGCCAGTTTGCGGACATGTTTAAACGAGCAGCTTGCAAAATCGTGTGACAGCTTAACAATTTTACAGGCAGAATTCCGCACATTAGCGCGTTAGCTCGCCGGTTTTCCAAATATCCATCAAAACAAACTAACAAGCGATGTCCCTGTCTGACTGGCTAGCTATAGCAACGTTCGCTAACTATGTGGCTAGCCGTTAGCTGCTGGCAGTGTCCCCGGCGTGATTTGACGCGTCAACTCCCGAAGACAAGTCCGGGGCGGACACGACGCGGAATGAGATGGATGTTTGACGAAAAAAAAGAAAAGTAACTAAAATAAAAATAAAAGCCCGATGGTGCCTCCCTCGCTTTCCTCCACACTCACGGCGTCATGTTGCAGAGGGGAACATTACTTCCAAGCGACATCAGCCATCTTGCGACTTCCTCGCGGCCCAGTGGAGTGGGAGGGAAGGCGTAGAGCGCGGAGGGAGGCGGCGCAACTGCAGGGTATGCTGGGAAATATAGTCAAATAAGTGTGTCACGTCCAATTAGAACAGATGTGGTTGGAAATAGAAAGAAACTCCAACTACCAGAGTGATGATAATGACGGTTGGAAGAAAATAAAACAGCCAGAGTAGAATTTCTCCAAGTGGCCCAAAACTGATCCCAGTAGCATGGCCGTTATTGTTTGCAATCAGTCGGATTCTGGTAATATTGCGTCTTGCATTTTAACATGCGAATGCGATCGATAAGGATAATATTACGCTATCGAACTACTGTTATGGCAAACCAACGCTGATGCTGCCGAATTACGAATATAGCAGTGCAAATATAACGTTAAGCGATGAATGTAACATTAACTAGAGTTGACTGGATGGTGAATAGAGATGACTGGATGGCGTAACAGGTAGAATTAAAATGATGGGACGGTTCGTGTTAAATCGTGGGTGGCAATGTTGCCTCCCGGTGGTTCAACACAGTATCGGACGGAGAAATTGCCACGAAAAAGAAATGGGGGAATAAACTAGGCCACCAGGCCCTCGAGCCTATCTATTAAAGTTGCCATGGTGACACGATGCTGGCTTGAAGTATGGAAAGCAACCAAAAAAATGTAGCGAGAGAGAGGGCTGAGAGAGAGCTATTAATTTCCCCGCGTCCTTCATTCATCCCCGGGAGGAGTGAACATGATGGCCCGGTCAATGTGCTCCCTTTCCGGAGCTCTAAAGCTTGTGTTCAGCAACCGGTTAACCAGGGTAGGAGCAATCTCTCAATTCAACGGCAGACAGTTAACTGTTAAATAGATATTTTTGCTTTCGGTTGCTTTAAATATTCGTAGTGGTTTAACGCTACTAACTAACGGTAGTTGACGTTGAACAGTGGTGAGTTAAGCTGCTTAAAGGTTGGTTGGCTAACTGAGCGAGCTTGGTTAATGTCGCTGTCCTTTCAGCACCACTCTGTGCACTTTGGGTTAAAAAGAAAAACTACTGATACTTTTGCAGCATTCCTGTTTGTAAATACTTAACGTTACTTCAACTGCAAACCAGCAGGGTCATGAATCATTTGAACGCTTTTACTACGGGAGCGTAGTCAACCAGTGGTGGATGATAAAGTCAGGGCTCTCACTTAGTAAAAAACCATAGTTAAACGAGTAATATCCTTGTATTCATAACATTATGTAGTGAAAGTATTAGCATACTATCATTGCAGACACTAAAAATGAAATGAATGAATAACCCCCCTTTCTCTGTATTTTCAGGTTTATGGTGCAGCTACATGTAATCAGAGACACAACTCGACTTACACCGTGAGTTGTGCAGTATATAAACATGTATTCTAAAAGGAGTTAAAGCAACAAATACCGTATGACCTTATAAGCCCACCACCTTATGGAATTCAACATGTCTTTAGGCATGTGCACAACAGCACCAACATTGTTTTGTCCCACTAATGTCATCAACATGCTGCTGGGCAGCATGTGTTTTCCCCTTCTCTTTGTCTGACTAAACTACCTGTTTTCTCTTCTGCATTCACAAACCCTCATTCCTCCCACACCAGACCATAGTGAGTATGGCTACTTACGTTACACACACAGACGTGTACCATATGTCTTATTAGAACTTCTCGGAATTTCTAAAGGATTTGTCTTTGTAATAGCTTACAGTCTTCTCAGTAGTTTTGTGGGGAAAGCATCTACTGGGTCGTCTGAGGAGTTTGAATTTTATTGTGTGTGTGTGTGTGTGTGTGTGTGTGTGTGTGCGTGCGTGTGTGTGTGTGTGTGTGTGTGTGCTCACGTTACAGCCGCCCGGAGGTCCACACAGCCGTGTGTGAACTTTTTCGGTGAGTATTCATACACAGACACGCACACACACACAAAAACACACAGTGTTTGAAGTCAGTAACAAGACTCACACACTACGTGACTAATCTCCGTGATATCGAAGTGATCTTCATCTGTTCTCCATTAACAGGTTCTGCTGTGTGCCAGTGGACTTTGAGGTTGTCAATGTGGACTCATCTTTGGCCTCAGAAGATGACATTGATGAGGCCATAATGGCCATCAGACGCAATGGGGTAGCACTACAAGGTTAGTGTTTCAACACGTCATTGTTCGTGTGGGTCAGCTGTTGCTAATCAATTAGGACCAGTCAGCTAAACATAGTCTAGTGTAATATAACAGGCAATACATCTCAGGAAAAATTCAAATTGATAATAGAATCACAACCTCTGTAGGAACATTTCGAAAATAAAGCCCTGCTTGTGGTGCTAGAAGAAAGCTTATTTGATTACGAAAGCAATTAGGTTTCATTCCCAGGATATCATCAATGTCGGAATCAAATTCCATTGAGTTTTAAGTCTGAACTAAAAGGCCGGTCAACTTAAAGACCGACATAGCCATCACGTGACACACGCTGAGATAGGCACGTAAGGTTTGAAACAAAAAGGGATGTTTAATTATGATACTTACATTGCCGATGACAAGAAAAAAACCCTCTTGCGAGTTATTTCAACCATTTACCACGATAAAAAATACTAAAAGCTCTGTTAGATTTTCAGCATTTTGTAAAGAAGAAGTGTACTTCAAAAGAAAGTCCAGACATTCTGATATTCATATTTTTAGATTACTTTGTTTGTTTGTCCAGGTAACATTGAAACCAACCACAACCTGCCACCATCCTACAAGTCCAGAAACAACCTGCTCCGGTACCATTTTTATCTTTCAGCACTTTCACCACAGTTAGTGCATCTTCTCCGATTCCATCTGTCAACATCTTTCTCCCTTTCTATCCATCTGTTTTATGCATTTTTTTTCTCCTCTTCATCTCATCCTTTCTCTGCAGCACCAGTCTGGATCTCTATGCCAATGTGATGCACTGCCAGTCTCTACCAGGCGTGAGGACGCGCCACAGAAACGTCGACATCATGATCGTCAGGGAGAACACCGAAGGAGAGTACGGCAGCCTGGAGCACGAGGTGTGTGTGTTCACTATCGCTCTGTTGGTGAAATACGTCCTAGCGTGCATCTCTTTCTCTCCGCCTCTCTGCAGAATGTACCGGGCGTCGTTGAATGTCTGAAGATCATTACCAAGACCAAATCTTTGCGCATCGCTGATTACGCATTCCAACCTGCTCGGGCCAAAGGACGGCGACTGGTCACTGCTGTACACAAAGCTAATATTATGTGAGTCTCTGAGCCCGTTATCTGCCTGGTTTTGTTCATCTGTCTCTTTAAAACACATGATACATCCTAATGTGTGTGTGTGTGTTTGTTGGAGCAGGAAGTTGGGGGATGGCCTCTTCCTGGAATGCTGTAAAGAGGTTGCAAGCGGTTACCCTGAAATCTCCTTTGAGAGCATGATTGTGGACAACACCACCATGCAGATAGCAATGGCAGAGGTCAACACATTTTATAGCCTTTATATCATCAGGTTCACTCACATTTCGAAGGCCTATGTTGAATGCAAAGAGTTGCATTATACTTTATTTGCGCTTGCGTTATACTGCCGGCACCTTCCAAACTTCGATTGTCAAAAATGTAAGAGCATTCTGTTTGGATCAGCTGGTTTCCAGGCCCCAGCAGTTCGATGTGATGGTCATGCCCAACCTGTATGGAAACGTTGTGAGCAATGTGTGCGCTGGGCTCGTTGGTGGACCAGGTCTGGTGCCTGGAGCAAACTACGGAGAGAACTACGCAGTGTTTGAGACGGTGAGACGATTCACATCAAGCAAGAGGCAAAGGGACATTTAAGAGTATTCCTTCGGAGTTGGGTTTCTGACCTCCTGCTGAATGTAAATCCAATATTCACTCCCCTTGAAGTTGTTTTGATCCATGCCAATTCCTAAGAGTCTGCTCTGCTATGTCAACCAGCCTGTTTCTTACTGTGCCACTCCATAATTTTGTTCTGTCAGGTAGTGTACAATGGAAACTACTCAACAGGTTGTGAGAGAAAAACCAAATCTGGCATGTTGTTGCCTCGGTAAACCAAAATAAAAGGTTAAAGACACTAAAATGAAGTTGAGAGTGACATTCTTATTAATCACACGTTAAAGCTGCTGCTTCCTTACATGGTCTTCTACGCGCAGGGGACCAGGAACACCGGGAAGAGTATTGCTAACAGCAACACAGCCAACCCCACGGCCATGCTGCTGGCCTCCTGCCTGCTGCTGGATCACCTGGAGCTCCACGACTACGCCAGCATGATCCGCACAGCCGTCCTCTCCACCGTCACTGAGACAAAAGTACTATCACGTCCCACTGGTGGCAAGTAATACAAAAAATAATAAATAATAATCACATTATTTTTGTCATGTCTTTTGCCTTTCAGCTGCACACTGCTGATCTGGGAGGCCGAGGCTCCACCTCAGAATTGCTCCAGTACGTCATGAATGCAGTTCAGAGCACCGGGCCCCGGACACTGAGCATGTAGAACAAACGTGAGTGCGTGTGTGTGTGTGTGTGTGTGTGTGTGTGTGTGTGTGTGTGTGTGTGTGTGTGTGTGTGTGTGTGTGTGTGTGTGTGTGTGTGTGTGTGTGTGTGTGTGTGTGTGTGTGTGTGTGTGCCTGTCTTTAGTTGGCCTTTAATGCAATTTCATATAAACAGCAAGCTCTTGGATAAAAATACTGACCCAGGATGTGATGATTTTTGATCTTGGTAGAGTTTTCTCTCCCAACTGTTGTTTATGCACTTTTTTTCAGTTTGTATTTATCTGCCTTCAACTGACCATCATGCTGTTTACTGTACAAGACAGACCCATTGCTACACCCGTTTTCTGTTACACCCAAACCTTTTCATGTTTATCAGTTGGTTTAATGTATTTATTATGTCAAACCAGTTATATGTCATACTTTTAATTTATTTTCATCCAAACAGAGATGTGTTACTAGTGAATGTATTAGGCATTGATGAAATTAGTAGACAATAAAACCCATGTCCCTGTAGTTTGTTTTCAGTTTGTTTCTGTGCTCATCCATACATATTAAAGTATGCAGCATTGGCTTGTTTAGACCACAGGGAGGCCACATTTACTTGAGTCCTCCCCACCTGCTGTTGAGTCTGTTGTAAGCTCCGAAATGGGACAGCTGCAAATGATGCAAATGGTTTTCAGATATAGTGCATCAGCTGAAACGACCCCGGAGTGTTACCTGTTAATGTTAGATCCTTTCAAGCATGATAGTGAAATTAACTGACTTTCTAAAAAACTAAAATCTAAAGCAATATGTGGCTTCAATCTGAAGACAAGTGTGCAGTGTTTGATTAAATGTCTTTATTGTCCCTATTCGGGGATTTTTCACTCCACTGAAACTGACTTATAATGAGATCAATAAGAATCAAAATGAATTGAATCTTGCTTGGCTCAACCTCTTGCTTCAGAGTCGTGTTGCTCTTTGTCTGCTCTGTCTCAACATATCTGGGTTCTTTCTCAAGGTGTCAGCATGTACAGTATCTGCCTCTCTTCTGCTGTTCCTCCTCCACTGTCTACTTAGCTGTACAGGAGCAGTCTCTGTTTTCATTGGCCATCTGCTACAACTTGAATAGGATTTCGAGTGCAATTCTGCAGGAGGAACTGACTTTATAGTGACTCGGGAATAGACTAAAATAGAATAAAAAAATACGCGTTGGTATTTTTTCTGTACTAATGCTGTGGGGAAAAAATCAACTGGAGTTAAAGCTCACCGATGGAGCTTTTTGCAGACCTAAGAATTCCCTTCCATAATAATATCCAAAAAATGACAAGAAACAGCTTGAGCAGCCTCATGTGTGCGTGCGTCCATGTTTCTGTGTGCATGTTTAAGGTCGCTCTGCGGGCCCCTCGGTAATGAGGGAGCAATTGGTGTAGGCAAGCTAAATACTGCAGAAAGAGGGATGGAATGCATTAGAGACGGGAGGTGGTGGGGGGGGGGGGGGGGGGGGGGGGCAGGAAAAAACAGGGAGCCGGGGTGAGAAAAGGGAAACTCTCTTGTTGCTTTCTACTGATTTCTCTCCATGAAGCTAACATCCCATCTGTCACAACATCTGACGCTGTGTCTCCCTCTCTCTCTCCATCTCATTTGATCTGATGGCGCAGGGACCCTGTGTGCACTTCTGTCCTGCACTGAATATGGATCAAAGTAGGGCCAACAGCAATGTGGTTTATATCCAAACAATCAGCAGGAAATTACATTAAGTCACCGCTGCAGCCCGGGGCATCACGTCCTTTGATCAACCCGCCTCTTTTCACTCAAGGACCCGCTCCTCATTTGAGTCCTGCTTTAAGTCCGCCACAGAGCGGGCGGGGTGTGTTAAAAGGGGACGGCAGAAAGAAGGGAGGCGATGAGGAGACAGGAGTCAGCAGCGTGAGTTGGCTGACGTCACCCTGGCAGTAATAAGCCAGAGGGAAACACAGCATGGACGTGGTTGGTGTGTGCAACAGCAGATCAGGTTGTCCTGGATCCTACAGATGCTTCATGGGACGCTGAGGACGAGGACGAGGACGAGATGAGTGAGTTGTCTGCGTTTTGCTCGTACTTCCATCACTTTCTCTGCTTTCTGCTGAAGTAGGAATTCATAATTGGCACAAAAGGGTGTCTGTTAGTAAGTTTTGTTTTTGTTTTGAGCGAAGATTCATCTGTTAAAGATGACAGAAGATCATTTTCAAACATGAACAATGACTAGAGCAGTGAAAGACAACATTCAGAGAGGATTGATTACGGCTTTTTGTTTTGTAAAAAGAAAAATAAGTATTAAACAGCAGGGATCCAGTGGTCTAATTGGATTAACATTGGCCAAAAAATGTCAACAGACTTTGCAAACCAGAGACTTGAAATGACCATGTACAAAATAAATTATTTATTAAGCCCCTGCATACAGTTTCTATGTGTTATCACCTACTAAGAAGCTAATGCATTTCACACCTTCAAACTGAAATATTTACACTAAGAAGTGCGACCAATAGTTTTTGTAACAACATTACATTGCTATTTACAGGTTAGTAGTTTTGTCAACAACCGGTTAATAATATGTCCTTTATAATACTGTTTGTATATTCTATATCAATAGTTTCTTTCAGCAGAATTAATGCTGGATAGATTGTTTTTGTGAATAGGGGAGGATGATACTACGGCCGTTTTCTTCAGTATTCAGATAGTTTCACCTTGAATTAATAATACAAATATCTAAAAAGAAAAGTTCCACATTCAAATATTACATAATAATTATCAACAAAATGAACATAAAGTATCAAAAGAAAGCTATTCACACTCCAAAAATGTATTCAAAATTATATTTGTACCTCAAATTCTTGGGGGGTAAATATTGGATGATTCAACCAATAAACCTCAAAAATAATGTTCAACATGAATCCTTGGAAGAAGTTTGGAGGGGAATGTCTCTGGGAACTTTAATGTTTTAATATTGAATCTGGTCTTTGATTTTATAATCTTATCCCTGAGTCGCTTACAAAATTAAGTTTCCACACAGCTAAACTGCACTCTCAATTACATTTTCAGTTGAAGTGTATGTTCTAAATGTCGGTAATTGCACCAAAAAAAGAGAACGCTTTATTATTCAGCTTAAAATGATTACTATAGGCAAAAACAATTGAACACAATTGATTCACTCGGAACACATTATGAAAGATATATTTTTTTTTGCGGTTTCGCAGAAACCATAATTGATCCCTGGAGATAAGCCAAACCACTCTGTTCTCGTTAGACTCTGCACATTTGCACTAGGTAAATAGTCCTCGACGAGGGCCCCTCTCTGCATGTCTTTGTAATTGTGTGTGTGTGTGTGTGTGTGTGTGGGTGTGTGTGTGTGTGTGTGTCTGCTTCTTGAACTGTAACGGTTTATGAAGGCGATTCTGTAAACATTCTACTCATCTCATTGTCTTACAATTAATGTGCTTTCCCATGCTTGGCCATGCATACACACTTCATTTCAGCTCTGCATTTGTTTGTGCCATGTTAGCAGGCACGGGCCAGATAAAGTGTACGTGGTACCAGCTTTGAACCCAAACACACACACACAGTGTGTTGAAGTGAATAACACAGGTCTGCTTCATAATCCCCGGCAATATGTCCGAGCTGTGCAGCTTTCACTAATTGGGTGAACTATCACGAGAGAAAAAAAAAAAGTAAGTAATGTACTTCAGTGCAATTTAGAAGTAATTGAGTATTTACATTTATTGTGGATTTATACTTTTACTCCATTAGCATCCAAGGTACACTTTTTACTCGGATACATTCATCTGGCGGATAATAATTACTGGTTTCTTTGAAGCTACATATTATTCCTGGAAAACATACAACCTATAATTTATGAAATGTAACCCTGAGCCAATGTTTCCCAAACGTTTTGGCTTGTGACCCAGTTGGGCCTGTTTGTTTACACCAAAGCATGACTGGCTCTTCTCTCCAAAGGGAGAAAGAAAAACCCACGTTTCACCCTGCGGTATCTGTGAGGGGGTTTTCGCCCATTTCCGTGTCGTTCTGATGCTCGCTTACTATGTGGCACCTAGAAACTGCATCATATTCCCTTCAGGATCATAATTAAGTATGTTGTGTGAACATTTTTATTACTTATTACTGACATTCACCTCTCTTCCCCTCTAAGCCAACATATCGGTCTCCACGGTAACAGACTCCTACCTGTCCACCGGCTGGTCGGCCGTCTCTGTGACCCCGGCGGTGAGGAACGTCACAGACTGGGAGCGCGATGCCCTGCTGGCAGTGGCAGAGGTCGTGGTGCTGACAGTCATCTTGGTGATGGCGCTGCTTGGCAACGGGCTGGTGCTGGTAGTGTTGCTAAGGCGGAGACAACACCACAACCCGCTGCATCAGTTCATGCTCAACCTCTGCGTGGCCGACCTGGTGGTGGCACTTTTCCAGGTAGGGGAGTCCCAGTATAAGTGAAATACTATGAGTGAGATAAATGAGTTGTTGAGTTGTAAAGTACGATTTGATATATTATCATTGTAATTTTACAGAATATCTCATTTGTGAATTCTTTAGGCCAGAATAATCATCAATTTGTTTCTATTTTTTGCATTAATGTTCCTCCCTTCGTCCCTCTCCGAGGTGTTGCCGCAGCTCGTGTGGGACGCTAAAGGCCTATTTCCTGGGCCGGACTTCCTGTGTCGCCTGGTGAAATACCTGCAGGTTCTCGGAATGTTCAGCTCCTCCTACATGATCGTAGCCATGACGATGGACCGACATTACGCCATCTGCTGCCCCCTGCTGGCGCACCGCAGTGTGGCCACTCAGCGCTGGAACAGCTTCATTCTGCTTGCCTGGGGCCTGTCGCTGCTGCTCAGCCTGCCACAGGTAGGAAGACACAGGATATACACGCAGGTAGGGGGACAAAGGAAGGAGGGTGCAGGCAGGGAGACACAAATGTATTTCAGGACTTCACATATTGATTGTTGCTAAAATTAATCCATATAAAAGTCTGTCCGTGTGTGTGCATCTCAAGGACAGTTCGTCTACTTCACTGGTGTTTTGCTAGGACATCAAAGTATATTTATATATAAATAATTCTGCACACATTACATTTTCTTCTGTGTGTAATTTTGTCAAAACAAATATTAGAGAATTAAGATTTTGTCAGCTCAAAGAAGGACGGCTGCTCACACACCTCTTAACTCCTCCAGGTTTTCATCTTCTCTCGTTCAGAAATTGCCCCAGGGGTCTTTGATTGTTGGGCCAACTTCGCTGACTCCTGGGGCCTCAAAGCATACGTGACCTGGATGACCCTGGCCGTCTTCATCCTCCCTGTCCTCGCCATCACGGTCTGCCAGGTGCAGAGCGTCGAACTGCACCGGGAGAGAATTTGTCCCAGATGAGGTTTGAAAACATCACCAAAATGTCTCATTTTCTCTCAGGTACGAATCTTCAAGGAGATCCGTAACAATGTGTATCTGAAGTCAGAGCGCCGCCTGTCCCCCGCCCCGCTGCCCCCCACTAGACGGGACAGCCAGAGAGGAGGAGGAGAAGGAGGAAGCGGCAGTCTCTCCGTGTGTGTTTCACCACCCGGGCTCGACCCTGAACCCATCCGCCAGACCCTCCCCATGGGTCCACTCCACTCTGAGGGTCACCCGGCGCCCTCTGCGGCCTGCGGCGCCCCGACCAAAGGCCCCGCTCCCCGCGGCAGAGGGGTGTCAGCGGCCATGTCGAAGACGGTGAAGATGACGCTGGTCATAGTGCTCGTCTACTCGCTGTGTTGGGCCCCTTTCTTCAGCGTCCAGCTGTGGGCCGCCTGGGACCCCGACCCGCCTCAGAACGGTAGCACTTTTTCTACCTGACACGTCGCACTATTGTGTTCACGTGGAGCTGAAACAGCGATGCAGTTTTTGTATTAGTTAGTACTTCAGAACTTAATACGGTGTGATTTATTACTCACTACTACTCCATGACTATGCAGGTGTAGGTCACAAACTACTTTTGTGTGGAATTGTAGGAGTTACTAACTCTGGTTTTCTTGAAATATCTTCATTTAAGTGCCACTCAATTTTTAATTGTCTGCAGTGGGAAAGTTGTAGTTCTCAAAGAGTAGGAACACTTCCTTTTATCACAAATTTTGATCGGACATGTCCCAACTTCTTTCTGTGTGTGTGTGTGTGTGCGTGCGTGTGTGCGTGCGTGCGTGCAGGTGCAGTGTTTACCTTGCTGATGCTGCTGGCCAGTCTGAACTCCTGCACCAACCCCTGGATTTACTCCGCCTTCTCCAGCAGCGTCTCCCCGGAGCTCCGCCTGCTGCTGCTGTGTCGCACCAACTCAAAGCGCCGGTCCTCATTACCCAACGACTCGACCACCACACACACATCCAACTACTGAAAAACAACAACGCACACTCCAGTCAATGAACAGCAGTCTCACACCTCTTTCTTGTCCAGGTGAGACAGGGCGCATGATAAATTCCCCCTCCCAGCACTTCTTAGATTTAGTAATTCACAAGTTATATAAATTCATAATGAAAAACAGCTTGTGTACCGGACAGGCAACAAGCAGAGACGGCAGTCTAGTTGATTCTTTTTTCTAAAAAAAAATAGTTATAGATCCGCGTCTCCTTTTTATTTTTTTACACAAATTAAAGAAAAACGGTAGTGTCAATGAGTGTGCTTCAGATGTGTTTCCACTAAACTAAGCTACACCAAACAGCAGGTGTTTGGCTGTAAAAAAGAATTTTTTTTAATCGACAGAAAAAACATTTTTTTTTTAAGTTTATTCATTTTCTCAAAAGTTCATACATACAAAAAACATTTTACAGAAACTGCAATTATTAAATTCACGTCCTTATACAGTAGGAGTCCCTCGTTTCACGCTGGTACCAATAGACTTCTTTCAAATCGCTTATTTTAATTTCCTGTTCACTTTCAAACATTTCAATGAATTGGTTTGAAAAGGAATACTTACATTTGGTCCTTAAAATGACCAGAACCTCGTTAAACCTGCAAAACATGAAGCCTACAGTGTAAACTCATTCCCTTTCCAGATTTAAGTCACAATTGAATCTTAAAAGGTCATAGAAAATAAAGTAGTGTTCCCTTACAGAAACATAACAATTGTACCTTTCATTTGAGCCATATTCATTTTCTTCAGATTATAAAAGGATAGATCTGTTCCTACTTTTATGTTGTCCGTTTTCTTCAGCAAATGAAAACACAGAACAGAGAATGGAGGACTGAGCAAAATCAAAATACATAAAATACATCAGGCATTGATGCATAGACAATACTTCTAGACAGGCTCAATTAAATCTTGGTTTTATTCTGTCAAATTTATCCTGATCCTTTTAGATTTTAATTAAGCTCAGTCATGAGTCATTATAATGACTTGAAGAAATAAAAGTTTGTAGTGTAACAATAAAATGGTTGTAAATATCCTTCAAAGCAACCCTTTCCAAAATTGTAAACAAAATGCTTTTTAAAAAGGGGTTGCATGAGATTAAATCAGTCAGTTTTAGTGTATGCTAAAATGAGTTTTACTCATACATTTTACTCCCGTTTATTAATCTCCTGTATGTAACAAACTGACTACCTCATATAACCCCACTTCAAAACACCCATACAATCCATTTAGACATTTTCCAGCACGCAATATTTAGAAGAATATTTAAAAAAAGTTAAAACTGTTGTATCAAATCTTGAATTAGGATTCATCTGGTTCTTTTAGCCTGAACTCAAAAACATCTTGGACAAATGTTTGCAGTAAACTCACGCATTGATAGTTTGTGATTGATAAAAACATGAATCTGATATGACCCAGTTCAGATATAAACTGATGGACAGGTCGGCTGAATTAAAAAAGAAATTAGATCTGGTAACGGTTTAGTCGAAATCCAATACTGGTTGTCAGATTGTCATTAAGCCATTAGCTAAAGTGGTCTTGGTTTTAAGATCAAAGTTTAGTAGATATAGCTGTAAAACTGCAATGTGTTATTTGCAAAAATAAAAATCTGGTTTGCAACTCAAATAGTCCAATGTTATTAAAATACTAGGATTGTGTGAAATTCTCTGAATTCTTGTGAGTTCTCTCAGTCAAGATTTGGCAGCACAGCCGGGCAGTTCACGGCAGCACATACACACCAAGTCAACCTGTAGTCCAATAAAAAGAAAAACAGCTTGGGGTGGAATTCAATATTGTGACTGCTGGTAACACAGGAGGTGAACCTGTGGGGCGAAACAGTGTGAGAATCGTGCTTCCAAAGTGTCTTTATCAGCACTGCGATGCAGGAGCTGCTCTGGCTGAACAGTACAGTGCCTGTTGAACTTTTAAAAAAAAAAAAAAAAAAAAGTGTCTTTGACTTCCTCTTTTTCCTAAACCTTTTGGTATTTCTAAGCAACATTTGTTCTTTATGTGGACAACGATGGGTTTAAATGTTACATTTCCCTCTGGTGAAGAAAAACATCCTCCCCAAATTGTTGTTCTTCTCTCATGTGACATGTAAACAGAAACATTGGCCCTGTCCACATGAGTAGGAATGTGTCCTTCATGTCCAGCTCCTGAGAAGTGAAGCGATGCCAGGATGTAGTATGTACGGGGAAATGTACAGTATTTGTGTACTGCAACAAACGCATTTTACCATTTGAGCCTCAGCTCGACTTGTGAGAGGTTCAGCACCTTTCCAGCAGGTTGACCCTGAGAGCAAAGCCCTCATTCATGTATCGGATTCATTCTGTCTGTTGTGCGTCTATCATTTACTTGTACAAGATATAAATGATGTGCTCTTAGAGGACTTGAGGTCACAAAAGGAACGTCAAATACCAAAAACTAGAGGTCTCAATGCAGTGAAAAGCAAGTCTCAGTTATTTTATTGAAAGTAAAAAGTTAGTGTCTATGGCTTCAGGGTTGTGTAAACAGGTCTTATCCCTCTACCAGGGCGACCTGTGTTTCTGTGAGCGTCCTTCTTGAGTCCGTTTTCTACACCGTGTCCTCGTCCATCCTGGCAACTTCCTCCAGCATGACAGCAGCTGGCTCGGCTTCCTCCTTGTCCGATTTCGACGGAGAGGGAGGCGCCAACATAACTGCTTGCTCCTCCTCGGGCTCCTCCCGCTCTTTTCTCTCCTCATTTTTCTTCTCTTTTGCCAGCAGGTGGTAGTTGAGGCCCATTCCCAAGAAGAGGATGAGGCTTGCAACAATGAGGATGATGCCACAGGAGATGTAGGTGTAGTCATAGTGCTGGTAGTAGTTATAGAACTGACCTGAAAAGTTGGGGGAAACAAATAGACAAGTCAGATTTAACATTAATTTTCATCCCAGCTGCATATGAAGTGTATTTCATGTATTCTTTCAAAAACGAGTTGTCTTGCCAAGCCTCAAATGCATGGAAGCCCAAAAAATTGGCTTCCATACAAGTGGAATTGTCAACACTTGTGGTTTTAGTTTTAATGGTGACAGATCAGGGCTCAAATGTAGCAAATGGATGGATATTCCACTCACTATTGTGAGTGGGATCGCGCTGCTCATGATCCAATGACCCAGGGCCTCCCAAAGTTAAATGATCACACATACAATGGTGGCTGTTTAAAACGGAGGCGTTGAAGCCGTCTAAAGCCCCTCCCCTTTCCAGTTACACAAGTCGATTGCTTTACCTGTTAGCGGCGGGCCCAACAGCACCGGCCCACACTCCACTATGGTGACGAGACCCACGGCGGAGGAGAACCTCTGAGCTCCCACCAGGTCCATCAGCGTCTCAAACAACACTGCGCTCAGCCAGCCGAAGGCAAAACCAAAGAAGATGGCGTAAACGACAAATCCGGTGTAGTCCACCGACAGCGGCGCCAGCAAGTGACACACTCCGTTGTAGAGGACGGCGGCGGCGAAGAAGTACTGAATCCTGGGCCGGACCCACTTGGTGTTGGCCAGTATGCCCATGGAGGGCCGGGCGAACATATCGACAAACGCCAGCACCGACAGCAGGAAGGCCGCCTTCTCTTTGCTGATGTCCTTGCTCTTGGCGAAATTGGAGAGGAAGACGAGCGGAGCGAAGAGGCCAAAAAACATGATGACGTTGCCGAAGAGGTAGAGCAGGAAACCGCGGTGTTTGAACAGCGTCAGGTCGATGAAGGAGTTGATGGTCTGCAGGACAGTCTTCTTGGGCTGCGCCGGCAGGGACTCCACCGCGTTGACCTCGTCCGCCTCCGGGTCGGGTTTGGACAGCTGCACTTTGGACACCAGGGGGCGCATCAGGGAGCCGGCCACGCAGCAGTTGAGCAGAAGCCCTCCCAGGATGAGGAAGCTGCCTCTCCACCCAAACTGGTCGTACAGCCAGGTGTTGAGAGGAGCCAGCGTGGACAGAAACACAGGGCTGCCGGCCATAGCGATGCCATTGGCGATGGGACGCCGCTTGTAGAAGTACTGACCGATCATGGTGAGGGCTGGATTCAAGTTGAATGCCAGTCCCAAACCTGGAGAGAGAAGGGTGGACGGTTACAGGAGCAGAAGATGAGAAATTATGGAAAACTAAAGAGCCGTGCACACACATGGTGAGCAAAATGTGCAAGTACATTCATGTGGTAAGCGAGTGCAACACTGACCTCCCACTACGCCTATGAAGAAGTAGAGCTCCCCCACTGTGTTGCAGAAGGAGGCCGCGATGAGCCCCGACCCGGCAAGACAACCGCCGACTAAGATGATTGGTCGACTGCCAAATTTGTTCACGAGGATGCTGCTGATTGGACCTGGAGAGACGTGAGATAACGGGAGGTGGTGTCATATAAAGGAGTGTTGTAGCGTGAAACGTCAACAATAATAAATGAATCAGATAATCAAAGAAAACAAATATTCAACATCCACTAATTTGGGAGGATTTTGTGCGTTTTTTGGGATAAGTTAAGCAATGTGTAACATTAAATCAGTGAAAAAAAAAAAGCCCTACGCACATGTAAACAATAAATGCTGGTAATGACAAAGACATGCTGGCAAAGTTTCAACGTAATTGCATCAGCTCACCATTCAAACCTTTCCCCAGCAGGGGGTGCTATGGTGGTAAGAATGGACAATGACGTGACTGTTTAACAGCAACGGTTGCACGGGTACATACATGGAGGAAGAGGGGAGGAAAGAGTGAGGGAGCTAGGCAGCGCACGGTGTGGCATGGCACATCTTAGAGTGGAAGGTGGTGTAGGAGACGAGATCAAAAAAGTCATGAGAGAAGGAAGGAGGAGGAAATGAGGAGAAAAAAAAGACCTAAAATGCTTTATAAGCAATTGACAAAAGTAGTAAAATGTAAATACAATAAAATCATTACGGTAATCACCCTTAATAAAAACACTTTATAAAATGATATTAAAATAAGAACAACCAATAAAGCCAAAAGTAAGAAGAGTCTATACATATCAATATATTCAGCTAGTCTGGGGGGGGGGAACTGGCAGTTGGACTAAAATCAAGTAAGGTCAACAAGAGAAAAGAGGAGGAAAAGAGAGAAACTGGAAGGAAGATCAGCAATAACAGGAAAGATAAAGAGGCATGAAGGAAGAGGAAGAGTGGAGGCTTTCCACATGCTCAGGCTGCCTGCCAGCATCACTATAAAAGGGCCTCACATGGACTCTCACTCCTCACAGTGAGTACAGTAAAGTCTGCTGAATCCATACAGCAGCTCTGTGTGCTCCCTGCATGACAGAGCGGAACAAAAACTAGGAACATTCCTCCGGGATGGCGACTGAATAGAATGCGATTCAACTGTTTATTTTGACGAGCAATTGTGTTACTGAAAAATATGCCAAAACAATTATTTTACCAGCCCATAAAATGAGAGAAAATCTGAAGCTAATGCACTTTTGATCCTTATTGAACCCCAACGGTGCCTTCTGCGGTCTACTCAGAAGTTGGATTCAATAGGTTTAAAGCGGGATTTGCCTTCCATAGTACGTTCAGTTGATACTCCAACAGCATTAAGAAGAGTTCTGCAACATGTTGACTGCCGATTCCAGCTCGTTATAGGCTGCATTTGTAAAACTGAAACGATCTACAAGCATGGAAGACCATTCAAACGGCTACTCTGCGACATCTGACTGGACAATATTCAGCGTTTTCATGAAATAAAAAAATTACGTTTGAAGATACCGGGGGACGTGCGCGCACACACACACACACACCACAAAGGCTTTGCCCTTGATACTTGGCTCCTGACTATGGTGTCCGGGGGGCAGCTCTGGCTGCACGAGACTCCACTCACGGGATCCCTAAATAACCCGTTTACTTGCTTGCGTTTGGCGAGCTGCAACTCGGCGCCGTTATCGGGACCGGTGAGTTTCCATGATGCAGTCGAGCACCGGATAAAAAAAAGAGGCCAGCTCGGACGTCTGCACCAGGAATATCAGTCGCATGGATCTGAGCGGCGGACAAAGGCGAACCTGTAAAAGGGAAGGAATGTGGGTCCACTCAACGCTCACATGAACCATCAATGGGGACAATCTTTGTTGCTGTGTGGCGTGACACAGAGGGGGCAAAGCAGTGTTCTCAGAGACATTATATAAACGATCCGTTGTCAGTCTCCCTCAGTCTCTCTGAGAGAAAAGAACATCACAGAGTGGACGCGAGGCCTGTCCTCCGACACAGCACCACAAACCATTACACAAAACCTCTGCAGAGACGCAACCCGACTGTGAGCCATCCTCGGCTCTAAATTTAGCTTTTGCCTCCTCGCACTTTAGAAAGTGCAATATTTGGTTGTGTATTACAACCTGGTTTTTGTTCAGTGGGCCATTCAATGTATTTAAGGGTGAAGAGGAAGAGGAAGCAGCAGAGCATCAGCTAGTGTTGAGTCATTCTGAACGCCAGCAAACATACTTCAGGAGGGAGGCTCAAAGAATGGTAAATTAAAATGCCTCATGCTGCAGCTGAACCACTCTCAAGAAGCCTGTATAGCAGGGAAACACATAAGGAACTTTAATATATTTTTTATTAAAACACTTTCGACGGTGCTCTGGTAACCATAGACAACATGTTCACATCCGTGTTTTTCCTTTCTTTTGCTAAATCGGCTTAAGTTTTAACTCTCTTTTTCATGTTAAATCATATCAGTATCCTCCTGTAATTCTTAGCACTTATTGCACTAAAACAAGCCGATCTGCATTGATGCACGTACTTTCACATTCGCAAACACGATTTCTTCACGCCCAAGGAGGAAAGAGAAGTCAGACGTCAGCGCTCACCCTCTGCGAGGCCAGGATCAGTTTTACATAAGAGGCAGTTTTAAATCAAACGGGAACAAAGTTGCAAAGTTTTTCTTTGTAATTCCACCACTCCCTTAAAGCCATGAAGATGAGACAAATTGATAAGTGGCAGGTAATTAAAAAAAAAAAAAAAAAACTTTGTTAAAGGCAATTATATTGCCACTGTAGAATGTGAAATTCGTGCCTCGAAGAAACTACTTCAACATCTGCGCCTCTTGCACAATTTCACTCCTCCCCTCGGTTCTTCCCCCTTTGCAGTTTCCTCCCCTGAACGCCCAAACATACAGACGACAGTCCACACAGCTCTGAAAAACGATGAATGAGTAAGAGGACGGAACGGAAACCATTTTAAGCTGTAAACAGAGAGCTAACACACTGCGGGTGTCTTGGGCTTTGAGGCTGCGCTGGTGATCAAATGCACTGCGGGAGAAGGAGAAAGGAGGCCTTTGGATTTGGAGGGAACTCGCTTTGTGTCAAGAGACACCTGATCTGAAACTAGATCAGTGCTCATTTGTAAATGAGGCGCTGTACTTTGAGTCAGTAAAGACACGTTTCTGAGCAGTATTGGCAGTGCACTAATCAAGATGGAGCAAATAGCGAAACCGATTTTCCTGGAGGTCGGAAGTTCTACATTGCGCAAAAATCCCTTCTCTTCCAGTTATCCTCGAAACGCCTTTACAAAAACATTTTTGTAGATGTAAGAAGCATTTCATGTCCAAGATGTTAAGCTAACATCAGGTTTCCGAAAAAACATTTGCTGCTCTCCCTTCAGCAGTGAGAGGTATTCAAGCTGCCACTGAAAGACACGGACAGCATAAACAAAAAAGGCTGCAAGTAGGTCGCATACAACCGATTACTCTTCTGATGGAATTTTCACAACTCTGCATTCAGGGGGCCATTTTTATTTTTACTTCAGTGAAGCGTAAATAGAACGTCACGCTCAAGTAACAAGAAAAGCAACAGGCTTAAGAAACACAATTCAGACCCAAAAAAAGGAGGCTTTCCCCGAGAAGACGAGTAAGAGCAGAGTTAAACACGTATTGTTGTAAACTACAGCATCAACTGCTACAAGATGACAGCATTAACACACAGGTGCAGAAATATCAATAATTGCATCATGGATCAGACTCCATATTTGACTCCAAGCAACAGAAACGTTTAGAAAGCTCACTGCCAGTCTAAATCTCAACCGCTTGACCAACTGCCTAAACAATCCAATATATGTCACCTAGAAAACTGGAAGAATAGGAATAAAGTTTTTTTTCTTTTTCAATAGAACTAGAAAACCCTTCCAAGCACACACACAGACACGCATCACTCACCTCCAGCATACATGACGGCCAGCATGATGGAGGAGATCCAGGACACCTGACTGGGTGTGGCATCAAAGATGACCTCTATCTCCTTGAAGAACACGGTGATGGACTTGGGGAAGGCGTAGGAGAAGCCGATGGAGATGAAAGCCCCCAGTACCACCGCCCAGCCCCAGCCACCTTCGGGAGGGGGGGGCCGCACGGGCCCAGCCGCCGCGGGAGGCATGTCTGCCGACGAGGAAGAGGAGGCGGGGAAGAAACGGCCGGAAGAGGCGCCCAGAGATCAGGACTCACAAGCTGTGGGAGAAACAGAGCAGAGAGCTGGTAAGAAAATCCACATAGCTGATGCAATAAGCTGAAAGAAACAAGCAAGAAGTTCCTCCTTTCCTGCTTATCAAACAGACTTATAAATAGCTACCGAGATAAAATATTTCACGTCAAAGGAGGTGAGAGGGAGGATAGGAGTGAAGAGTTGATGAACACGGAAAAATGAGTAGGGATATCAAATGATGTGTTTTGAGATTTGCCGTCATGTTGAGGGAGAGCAGCTCTGCTGAGCCACATGCCAACATACCAGGAGAAGATAACTAGCTGGCACGTTTATCTTACTGAGGATCCCAGAAAGATGAAGCGTATTTATTTAACCAGTGCGAACCCACCAAACACAGACATAATGGGCCAATTTTAAATAAAAGAGAAAACACTAGAAATATTTGTAATGTCATATTTTCTTGTTGGGAAATGTGTTTACTTTTCAAACTGGTGTTTTTGATCAGAATCAGTACTGATAATCAGTGTCCCAGTCAGCCATGAAAGTGATTTATTTCAATGTCTTGTTTTCACCAAAAACTCAAAAGACGGATTCCCCATTTAAAATGGTACCATCAATATGACATAATATTAACCAACAGCCTTTTCAAGTGACACCTCAAACAGACAGCTGGGAACCAAACTAAACTGAATGCAGCATTTATCAAATAGTTTAGAAGCATAAGGAGCACAATACAGCCACAGTTACTAGAACAGCTTAAATATGCTTCCTCAATGAACGCATCCGTTTAGATGTCCTTGTTTCCCCGCTGAGGCCGCACACGTAACCAAGCTATTTATGGTCGGCTTGCGTGTCGAGTCTGCTACTGTTCGCCTTAAATGGGCTCTAAAGCCTAAAACACAGTGACTCAGCACTACGTCTGTGTAGTGGTGCGATATTTAAAAGAGGAGGGCTGAGTATTGTCATAATTGGAGATAGAGAATAATAGAAAATGGGGTGTGGCGTTGGGCACATTACCACGTGTCCTAAAAACACTGACTAACCTCGTTAGAACTAATAAACGGCGAGGCGTTCTCCTACATGGCATTTAGCCTGGATTATGGTTTAAACAGCTACGCGCTACCAATCATTACACGTGCTTTGGCTGGGTGACTCCTTTCTGTGGATCACAAACCAACGAGGCTCATTACAAACTTAAACCGCTTGGCTTTCACTTCTCGCTGCTCTGCTTGTTGCCTCACCACTACGGTACCAAGTTTGCAACCGGACTGACACATGTACTGAAGCAAATTGAATAAAAGCATGCATGAAGAAACATGCACCTCGTACTACTTGCGTTTTTGTGCTGCAGGAACATGAAATGAGATGCGGTTACAAATAAGCCACACCTTTCTTTTTTGTTTATAATGATGCTGAACTTTGTCACTTCCTCCTTAACACCAAGTGACGGGTCTTCGCTCTCAAAATTGACATGAACAGGTTTTCAGGAGTGGCACACTGGGAATGATGAGTTGTAGGTTTTCAAGCAGCAGCACGCCGGTGCTGTACAGAAAACCCTTCATGATAAAAGATCAGGAAGTAACTGGGGCATGCGGGAATGGGTGAAAATACACACACATGCACACAAACAGTGTGTGAGATCAGGGGCCTGTACCATGAAGCTGGTTCAACAAACTCAGGGTTCCAGAATTGGTCGGCACCGAACAACCAATCACGTTCGATATGGAGAGCGAGAGAGAGAGATTATTTCTCCGCGGAGGAGCAAGAAATTATTCTTCAGAAATATGAAGAATGTAAAAATGTTTTTCAAGCACGCAGTAACACCGTCTCTGCTGCCAAAGCAAGAGAATATTAGGAGGAACATTGCTGAGATAATGCGCAAGTTTAAAAAATATAATTCAAACCATTTGCGGTACAGAATGTGCGGCTTTGACGAGTCACATTTGTTATTTTGCAAAGTTATTCCTTCCGCGGAATATCTGTATCTTTCATACACGGAAGTATCAGGAAAGTCAAGGGGATTTTGTCCCTAAAAACTCTACGAAGTGCTCTTCTAACAATCTGCGCTGAGATGTCCACAGGATTTGGAAGAAAAGGTGAAGCCGCAATGATGCAACAGAGAACAGAAGCTAGGAATTAACTATGTCAGCTGTTTCTTTGCTCACCGCCGATTGGTCAAACTTCTGACTGAGAGCTCGAATCCAGAGCATAACCTGCCCCGGAGCAGGTTAGCCGTGCAGCGCAAGTTACCATGGCAACGAATACCGATTGAAGCCGAGCCACATACATGGTACCGAAAACCCGGGGTTGGTGGAAAGTAAGCTGAAACTTAGCTGGCTAGCCACCTGAACCAGCTTCATGGTACAGGCCCCTCATCTGCAAGTGTCACGGTTGAGCTCAGCGGACGATTATCAGGCAGAGATACAGTGTGTTGATCTGCACTGTGCAGAGAGCCTGTCATGTCCTTCCTCTAATCTCTGCGTAGTTTATATTAAATGAGTTGTCAATTATGCTTTTACCCCCAATAGTAAAAAATAAGAATATCTAAATATATCTCTCCCTACCTGAAGGCCACCGTGGTTCTCCTTCCCGCTTGAAAGGGATTAGTTGAGCGGAGGAGTAGCTAGTGGATTGCAATCCGCAGCAAACACACTGGGCCCTTAAGTAAGGAGCTGATAGGATCAAAGGGTCCACACTAAGAGACATTTACACACTTGGTTCCATGCAGATCTGAGGTCAGCTTGCAAAGGCCCTGAGCTGAAGGGCCGGACCTCGACCCTTCACAGCCCCCGAGGCCTAACAGGCTTTGTCATCATCAATTTATCTAACAAACCGATGCGTTTATTTATGTCACCATGCTGTTTACAGCAACAAAACTATGCTCTCAAAGAGCATCAGATTAATGCATTTAATGTTTAAAATGTAGACAAATTAAATTCCTGTGGTTGTTTTTTCATACCGAAAAAAAAAAAAAAAAAAAAAGACTAGAAATTATTATTATTATTATTGGGTGTATTTTTCAAATTTCGTGCAACCAGCATCATTCCACTTCCTCTGGTCTCGTTTATTTCGGTTTGTGACAGCTTGACACGTAGCACCGAAAAAGCGGAAACAAGTTTTACTTTCAGTCTCAGACTTGTGTGGTTGGATGCTGCTTTCAAAATCAGACAGCAGCCCCACCAACAAGAAGAGGAGGAAAACAAAGCAGGCCGCCTGTGTGAGTGAGTGCATGATTTTGTGTAATCATTCAAGAATAAATGCTACTGTTGATGTTTAGTGACACAGCAAAGAATTGAAAGTCATGCTGGAAATCAGCATTTAATGTTGCCGGCCCTCAAATGCTGCTCATTGAGTGATCAGCCATCTCCCAGTGACACGCATCAACGGTCACATGCCTGGGCATAAAAGTCTAAATGTTGCTGACACTTTCTCATCTACCATCGCTTCTGAAACGGCGTCAGCTGGCTTTGGTCTACAAAATGTTTAAAGTCAATGTATTGAAATTGCAGGGGGAACATTTGGGGGAGGGGAGGGATTTGGTTTGTCTGCAAGGCGGTAAAATAAAAAACGCATTTTCCGCCGTCCCCTTGTCAGGGGAGTGTTATTGCTTTTTAATTTTAAAATATTAATAGTGCCAACAAGGGATCAAGAAAAAAGGCTGAAAACCACCATCTGACAATCTGCCCACTGAGCCACAGAGGAACTAGGAAAGAAGACACAGTGATCTGAAAAGAGAAGTCAAAAGAAACGAGATCTGTAAAGTCCCACTTGAATAAAGGTGGTCAATGCATTTCCTAAAATGGGTCAGCTTACGTAGGGTGACTAACCAGAGATCTGAATACAGGATGCCTTAAGATTTAGCAATATTCCAGTTCCTTTATTCCCTGGAGCTAGATGTGCTGACTGCATGAAAAAGCAGCGTTGGCTTCCCTTCAGCTGCCTGATCACAAACATTGTGTCCACCAAACACATGAATAGAAACCACAGATGGCCGCCCCACTGTCTTTCTATCCATGTTACAGGCATTGTAATGAATTGCATTTTTAGGATGAAAGTGCATTTTTAAGATCCATGCAGGGTTCTTGTCTTATAACAAAACTTGATACTTTAGACAGTCGGACAGCAAGAAACATTGTAGTTTTTTTTTTGTTTCACACAGATGGAGAGAATCAGTTGAACAAGTTGTCCATTGTAAGAAAGACCGAGAGGGAACGCGAGATCAGGACCCGAGCTTAATGGGAAGTAGGCTTTGTCAGTGGGACTCTAGATGTCTGTGTGTATCAGCAAAGCAGGACAACTCATGAAGGCATTATCAAGAAGACCATTTCGGCAATAACAAATGCTCCCTTAACCACGGGGTGTTGAGATGCTGGAGTTACCTGTAAAGTTTTAACGAACAAATAATATCTTCAACCCAATAATGACAGCATTTAACTGGTGAATTTCCCAAATGTTCTAAGTAGTCCAGACAAGAGACAGGATACGCTTTCCCTGATGACTGGGAAAGGAAGGAAAGAAGGACGGAGGGAGTCGTATACATTTCCTGAATGAGTGAGTGAAACTCAACAGTAATCATGGCTCTGGGATTTCAGCATGAAATTTCTCTAATAACTAAATAAAAGACACACCGATGGATCATGAGAACATAACGCATGTTTTGCACACTAAAAGAAAGCTTAAAAGAACATCACTGATACAATTCCAGTCATATTGTCAAACATTAAACAATCCCTATAATCGGTTGAGTAATACTTGGATGGCTTGAGCCTCCCGGGTATGAGCTGCGATGTCTTATCACACTCCTAACGCGTCCACCCTTGCTGGCTCCAATGTGCCGTTTGCTCGGCCTCAACCCGTCATGCCTGGTCTGCACATGAAACCCGCTCCTCGAGGATAAAATGAGAGGTTCCCTCGTGGAAATGAGCAGAGCCAGCAGAAATTGTGGAATTTGTCACGTCAGGGTAAATTTCTTCAAAAGGAAATGATTCTGAAAGGTCAGACGGGTGCTTGCGTTCGGGTGTTCCCAAACCCTGTTTTTCCAGTTCCAACTCATTTTCCAGACTTGTGTGAAGCATGTGAACCCGGGCTCTGCAAACAACACATGTTTTTAGTCCATTGCGCAACCAAGTAAATAAAATAAGCTAAAATTTAGCCATGAAACCGGTACTACTTGTGTCTTTTCCTATTAATCCATACCAGACTCCCGCTGTAAGAAGGAACTGCATCACACCCCGCTGGCTTTACTCCCTTGTTCCTTTCCTCCCTTTTGCTGAGGCGGAACATGCATGATATCTTTACGATATTCAAAACCTTTCCACTCAGTAACCGATTCACCTTTCACTACACTACTTCCGGCATTTGGGCAGTGGCTTTGCAGGAAAAGCTTCTTGAGAAATATGTTCGAACCCACATTACGCATCACAATTAGGACAATAAAAGGTTGCACAATGCAGGAACATTTTGTGCAGAGTACAACGTGATTGCCAGGACTCATCCTCAGTAGAAAAGTGGAAGAACACAACTGCATAGGTTTGCTTCAGAGATGCAGTAACTTGCATAAATCGCTTAGATCTGACTGATAGCTAATAATATTGTGCGGTTTATTCATGAAACTTTTGGAAAGCAGGGTGGAGGTCAGCCTGAACGCAGCTCCTGTGCTTGTTCTTTAAAACACGTCAGCGAAACAGACAATCACTCACTTCATTCGTAGGCGAGACTGCGGCCGACAACGAGGAGCACCCGGGAATCGTGTCATTGAGCGGTGCCCTTCAAAAAGGAGACGACGTGCGGAAAAAAAAACCCAATTCATTCCCCGTTCCGCGACACGTAACACGTCCGCCCCTGCTCGTCCTGTTCCCACGGAGGCAGGAGATCACGCCACGTTGAATGAAACGAAAACAAAAACACACAACAAAGGGTGGCAAAACCGCGTAGCGCAACGCGCCGTCGTGAAAAGAGGAAATAACGAGGACGGCGGAAGGACGGAGCCGCGACGAACGCGCGTTAACTGACGGAGCTCATTTAGCAGCACGAGCAGAGATCGAGATGCGCGCGCGAGGAGCCGTTTGAGAGCGGTCGGTCACGCAGCCGCTTTGTGTCCGCGGTCGGTCCGCCGCACGCTCCTTCACTCACCGGGCTCGCGGTTCTCCGGTGGCCTCCGGGTCTTCTTCTCCGGCGGAGACTGTGGCGTGTGCGGGTGTCCTCGGCAACAGCGGTGTGGCCACGCGTTCGGTTCTCCGGCGCTCTCGGCGGTTCTCTGACAGCGCATGCGTAACAGCTCGTGCATTGGAATCCGGCAACAACAAAAAAAAAACAACGCGGAGGCCGGTTTAAATAGTGTGGAACGGAGTACTCACTTTGCAGGAACGCAGTTTCGATTATTAGAAGTATTTTACTTCAGACGTTTAATCGAAACTGTGTTTCTATTACCAGAGGTTGCATTTTTTTGTAGCAAAATTCAGTCGGCCAAGGATTGTGCATGTTTTTTTCTTTTTTCATGCGCTTTATTATATGGGTTGAAATTACCGTTTAGAGAGAGGATGCAGTTTGTACAGTATCATGTTATCCATTATATCGGCCCTGCAAAAGTGTTTAAACTGTGTTGACAATGTGACCCCTCATTAATCTATTCACGTGGCCCTTTGAATGTGTGGAGACAAAGTACGTAACAAAATAATAGAAGAAACCTTTGTCTTTACTTCACCCAGCCCTTCCAACAAATCAACAAATAAATGTTTCACTGATTTCAAGTCATTCCAAAGTCTATCAACTCTGAGAGGCACAATCACCGTTGTGCTTAAATCTAGAACTGGAACAATAAGAGAAGGTCTCAAACAGTCTTTTCTTTGAAAAAAGGTGACTACTTGAGTCAATGCTTCTTGCTCAGACAATGTGTTGGGAATCGTTATTCACTTCAGAAGAAGGTATTTAACTGCAAGGGTATTTGGCGTAATTGCATTATATGATACCAATCTATTCCATTAACCGGGAACAGTAAAGAATTATATACACTGAAAACACTTGTTATTAAAGCCGCTTTTGTACAATCCCACAGCATAAAATAACAATAAGCAAGTACCCTTTGAGCTGAAGCACAGCTTGTTGAATTAACATTCCTCATGCTCCACTTAAAAAAAGAACAGTACATGTTATCTGATCGTCGCCCTTAAAGACCTCCGATGCTCTGGAATCTCTGCGCCTCCTCAATGCGCGTTTGTGCTGCTGCAACTTTTGACAATCTTGTGTTTCCCGTCGAGAGCATGTGAGGATGCTTTTGGCACAGCCAAATGACGGTCGCTAATTGGAGTATTCCTTTCCTTTTCTGCTAATGAGCTGGAGAAAGATGAAAGAGAATGCCACTGGTAGATTTTGGACGAGATAAATTACAGAGAAATGTCTTTATCCCATACCAGGACCACATGTTGATAATCATCCTTCCATGTAAATGCAGAATCTTTCTGTTGGAGCTGGTTGAGTTTGTATCAAACATCATATTCCAAAAGCTCTTGTGTTTTTAGTGCACACAATTTTTAATTTGCAAAGTAACTGGTAACTAAAGCGGTTCGATAAATGAGGCAACGTGTCCCCTCTAAAGTGATTTAAGCGCAGAAAGGCACTTCCGTTGGACTCCCTCCCGCCGAGTGTCAGACGTATCCTCAATATTTATCTGGCCTCTTTTACAGGGCTCACTGCGACAATAAACTGTTTAAGGGGGGTGGCGACACACACACTGCGGATTTTGTTATTTCATCCCAGAGGGAGAGGAGGAAAACAGACCAGAGAGAGGCCCTAAGGAGAGAGAGAAAGTAAGGACGAGGGGGAGAGAAAAAGTTACAGGAAAATCTGATAATGAGAAACAGATTGAGATTTTTGGGGAATGTTCAGCTGCAGATTTTGGGGTGGTTAGGGTATGCGTAGTGTGAGCGAAAACAGTGTTGGTGTTCCTGTTTGTCTTCAGCAGAGGATCTCAGGCATTTTACAACCACAAACAAAGCCAGACAAACTTTAAGACCATAAAAAACACGTTGATTTGCAGAGTCCGCTTTGGTCAAACTAAATAAATCCAAATAAGGTGTGTTATGTTTTTTTATTAACTTGTGTTTGTTCTGTTAAGGATCCCGCCTTGTGTGCACAGAGTTCATGCGGAAGAACTTATTAACAAATACAACATCCAAAAAGTGGAACAAAGTCAACTATTCAAATAGTAAATACAATTTAAAGAAGAGCACTGTCATGTAAATAAATAAGAGTAAATGTCGGGCAAAGGTCTGTTGAAAAAAACGAAGATTTGAAAGCAGAAACTGTGTCAGCCAATTAAACACGCTAAGCTGCCTCCACACCAAACTCAGAATCACCCTTTGCCTTTAACTCGGACTCTGGAACCGCTAACAGGCCGAGCCCAGCTGACCGTCGACGTACTCCGCGTGGCCAAGGCCATGTTGCTAAATGTTAGCTTTTAATGTTTTGACCTGATGATGGCAGAAACAGAAAAGATGCCGTGATGTGGTTAGAAAGCTGTCATTCTCAAAAGATGACACTGCGAACACGCTTTGTGTTCATGCCAAACATATTCACTCTCCTCCTTCAGTGCGTCACAAACTAGTTGCATTATTTGTTTGTGTCTGTGGAAATGAAGTTGTTGCGTCCTGAGCTTTGTATAAACTGTAAACTGGTTTCCCTCCCGCTATTGATCTGCGTGTTACCCATTGTGCTGATGACCTCATTGTCTTCCCTCACCTGTGTCCTATTAATAGTCAACGTCTTCTGATCAGTCTCACTGCTCACTCTAAGTGCTTTTCTTTTCACTTGACAACCGTGGCTCCTTGATAAAAGCGAGGTTGTCCTTCCACCAGAAGGGGACGGGTCTTTTGGGCAAGACACTGAACTTAAAAATCGATCCCGCAGGCATTTACACCCATTCAGCCCGGGATTGGGCTTCAACGTAGGACTGGGTGTGAATGATGAATGTGAATGGTTATTTAGAGGGACACCTTCCATGGTGGCTCTTGCCATCTGTGTGTGAATAACCGTGAATGGGTGAGTCCTGAAATGTAGCACTTAAGTGCTTTGAATGGATGAAAGACCAGGAAACTGCTTTACAAGTACATTTCCATGTAAAAAGGATTACTGAAACGGTTTCCACATACTGAGGAAATATCGGAGCAACTTTGAAGTTGCATAGACATAAACTCCAGTTGAGTTAAGTTAAGCACAAATGAACAGTGCTAAGAAAAGAAAAAAAAGAGCAAAGGGTTCAGATATATTTTGTCTAAAAATTCTTCTCGACTGTGCTTTCAGGCCTAAAACCACACGGTCATCACTGCGCCAGACAAAGCACGAAACAAAGCAGCACAATTCATACCGTGTTCCTGTTTTGTTCTTTTGGGGGTTCACACGCTTTGTATCTGTCCGCTCATGAGGAAGAGTACAAAAAAAATGGCGCTTTCTCATAACACATTTGAATCTGGCCTTTATTTCGCCAGCAAAAAACGTGAGGCAGAATTCGTGAGAGACGTGCGCGTCTGCAGAAAAAAAGGAAGAGCGAAAGATGAGTGAATGTTAAAAAAGGTAAAGATGCAGTTACAAAGCTAAACAAAAGAGCTTTGCTTTTTACTGAAGGTGTAAAAAACTTTTTTTTTACTTCCTCGTGTGAAATTACGTATTTTCCGAAGTTACGAAGACTTCCTCCACCACTTTATCTGATGGTGATGATGATGTCGTTATCAGCAGTGTGGATGGATGGAGTAAGTTGTGCAACCATATAAACAATCAAGCACAATGTGGATGTGGTCACATCACCAGCACACCATGTGATCTTCTGAGCCAGCACAAACTCAATAATTGCATGAAAAACAAATAGAAGCATTGGCTGATCTAAACCTGATGAGATTGTGTTCAACAAAGGGAATTGTGTGCTAACCGGTTACAACTGCTCACAAAACCCACACTCCGACTATGTGTGACCTCTTTGTGTGGGGGTGGGAGAGGAGTCTCAACGTAACTCATATTCGCTCTGGTGTTCCCTGCAACGTGGAAAGAGTAAAAATCCCCTAACTCCAAACTCAAGCCATGTGTGAATTCCACCCACGACTGTTCTTCCAATCGCAGCGAAGGTGGAGCTCTAACGTCCAGACCCGGTTGTCAGTGTGAAAAACAACCCTGCTCTTCGTTTTCCACGCGGTAGTACGGCTGCACGTGAGCTGGTTGGCCGTCCTCCGTGTCTTTATGTGGACACAGGAATTTGCTCTTTGATGTCAAGGTCCTCCGCTGTCCATGCACTGTAACATGCGCACAAACACATGTGCGCAAATGGGGTGAAAGATTACTGGTGCAGTTCCACATTTAAACACTGATGTGATGATAAGCTATCATGCAAGTTCATACTGCACTATGTCAAGTTAATTAAAAGCTTACAGAGTCTGGTCGGTAACATAAAACCTCACTGAGGCCTAAAAGATTTACTTGAACAACCAAAAAACACCTGGCAGAATATTCTCACAGAATACATTTGGTTCTGTTAATACAACTGCCCGACCTTGGAACAGAGCCCATTTTGTTTAAGCGTTAGGAAATCTGATAACAAACTAGGAATTATGATAATATTGGCTGATTTACCTTCATGATATACTGCGGTAGAGTCTACAATAGCACTCATCGAATGTGACCTACGACTGCCCTCCCTTCCGGCACCGATTCTTATTTGCATTCTGCTCGTAAATGTCTTTCTCTGCAGTGTCTGTACATTCCACTTCTTGTTAGATGCATTGCATTTGTTGGTCCCACCACTTTTTCCAAAGAAAATGATGTTGAACTCAATCTAAGCTTATCTATCTGGTGTTGACTTGGGAGACACCTGATGACAGCAAGCAAACATGCCCAGGACCAGTATTACTGAAACCAGACTAAATACAATATGGCCATAGTATCTATTTGGATGGATGCATTGTGAGACGGGGACATTTCTATTTCTCTGTACTTAGATGCACGTTTGGACTTTCATTTCTCCCTTAAAAGTCTACAGACTCACAAGAGACTCACTATGATCCAAGCTGTGCTCTATTATCAGACTATACTAGTATTTTCTAGCGTAAACTGCAATTCAAACCAAAACGTGTGTATTAGTGGAGCACAGACAGGCGAATGGTCCATGGATCGTGTCTGCCATCTAGTGGCTAAGAGGAGCATTACATAATTACCGCCCTACAAACTGCTAGCACGCCGACTGCTGGACTAAAGTATTATTTCGCACACGGCATAGTAGTCCAAAGAATGATGTTGTAGTACCAAACTATTAAAAGGCCTTGATACATTTTTGTAAGATCCAAAGTTGATAAAGTAGAAACTTTATTTTAAAGTACAAACTACAAAACAACCAGTTACCAAGTACAGCGTCAAATATCGTACTTCCACTCAATTTATGTTACATCTTTTGTTAATATTACATTGTTTAGAAATGGGCAATTAAGCAGCCTGTTTTGCAGCCTCGCCTGTCAGATGAACGAAAACTATCTGAAGTGAAAAACAAACTACCTGCCACAGCTCAGGTGCGTGTGAGTCACATCAAAATACAATCTGGGAAGAAATTGAGTAATTGTGAAGGCGAAAAAAGACATGCGTTAACAAGACTTACCATGGTTCAGAGCATAGTTCGGAGCTCCGGTGTCGAGACAGGCTGGTGAGTCAGTGTTCATCAGAGCTCAAACGTCTCACTGTGCAGAGTCTGATGTTAGTCTCTATAATAAAGGCAAAAGGGTACAAGAGCCTTTTATTTCAGCTTTTATCACACAATTTGCTTTCCTTTAAAATGAGCATTACAGCCTAATGCAGCTGCTACTATTACTCTTCTTAAAGGGTAAATGTTATTTTGAGACATAATTGTGGAAATTAAAGCAAAAGAGACATATAATGTTGACTTTTAGTCTCTAGTATCATACCCTCCAATACTCCCAACCAGAGTACAACACACAACTGCTTATGGTAACTTCCTCTGACCAATAGTCTTCATTTGTAAAATCAGAATTTCCCTTCAATTCTCGGGCAGACTGGTTTTTACAAAAGCCAAGTTTCTATTTCGGAATATCAACCAAGAATACACAAAAACTACACACAAAAAAGAACATAGCAGACCGATTACAAGATTAAAAAACATGTGAAGATGTCATCGCCGTGTATCTGGTATTTACACCTGTCAGCAGATTGACCACTGAGACGGATTCCTGTGCTTAAACCACAGACAGGAAGAGAGGCCTCATCCTTTCTCCTTCCTTATAAGACTGTGAGTCACCGCACAGACGCTGCTCTGCGGATGATCTCATGTCGGATGAGCGAGTCCCTGCATGCGCTGTGGCTTTGTGTATTCATCTGTTTCGCTTATTGTCTAGTTTACACTAAACTGCGTCATAGCATAACACAGGTAATAGGGCTGTGAAAACAGGTGGATTCAAAGCAAGCATTCATCATATTATTACCAGGCAAAATAAAATGTATGTATTTTAAAATATATATTTAATGAAACACATGTACATTTACTTTTAGTTGATCTAATTCCTTTCATTACAAAATGTTAATTTATATATTTTATAAAGTGTGTAAGCAGCCTACAGTGTCAGCAAATAGTAACTTTACCCATTGCTAACTCATCACATTTCCACATTGTCTGAATGCAACATTTACTAAACAAAAATGAAACAAGTGCTCAATTATTAGAATGAATCAGCAAATGCACTTTTGCACTTTTTATGACTGAATTGGGAAAGGGCAGATTGGGAGTGAGAGGCATATTGAAAGGTTCTAACAGAGGATATGGGAGGCAAAGTTGACCAATGCCAGTCTAAACTCTCCCAAAAGCATCTGCCACTGCCAAAAATCTAAATGAAATACTTGAAAACACAACAAACAAAGTCTTTGGTCTCTAAGTCCCCGCTCCTCCTCCTTTGACAGT
This sequence comes from Apeltes quadracus, assembly GCA_021346845.1. NCBI lineage: Eukaryota > Metazoa > Chordata > Actinopteri > Perciformes > Gasterosteidae > Apeltes > Apeltes quadracus. The sequence goes on along the minus strand of CM037928.1, from coordinate 6,791,807 downwards.
AGTCATGCAGTATTGTGAATGAGTCACATCCTCTGAAGTCTTGACCCTGTGAGAAAGTATAGGCAGTCAGTAAATCACCTAATTTCCAGGAATCCAGCATGGAACCCCCCCCCCCCCAAATCCTCCCCCCTCCTCCTTCTCCCTGCTGCTTTCTGCCATGTTTGCTGCTCGTCTCACACTGGCCGCCGCTGATTGGACGAGCAAGCAGAGAGCTAGTACCTGCCAGGTGGAAGTTTGCGCTGCTTCCTTATTGGCTGGTGGGAGTCAAACGACAGTATTGGGAACGCCCCTTTCCTTCTTTTCTGCTCAAAAGTAGCGGTGGGAGCAGCTGCGGAGCCAAAAAGAAAAAGAGGAGAGACACAATTGGCCCACATCACGCTGTGGAACAGCGTTTGTAGTCACACAGGTAGGGGTTTTTGTTGTTGATTTCATGAAGAATAAACCAGTCAAGTTAAGCGATTTCCGGTTTCTCTGAAGCCCAAAATCCAACATCCATGGATTTTTTTAATTTGTTTTCCTCGTGTCCTTAACATTGTGGGTTTACAGTGGCTGATACTGGGGTCCTTCTGTTGCCCTGGTCACATGACTGACTTTGCATGCGTCTGTTTTACATGCTGCTCGTTTGTAATCTAAACCTTGTGACAGAGGAGACGAGACCTACGGAGGACTCCAATTCACCTCTGAGCATTTCCACTAGTCCCTTTTTTTGTTTTATAAAAGCCATCGATTCAGTTAATTTTATTAAAAGCTCGGTTGGCGCAACAAGTCTTGGTGGACTCAAACGTTTCAAGGCTTTGACATCTAGCACGGAAAATTTAAAAACAAGTAAATATCGTTTGGCTTTTTCGTCTGTGAAATCACTTTTTTTTTTCATTGACGTCATCGTTCAAACCGCCTGTCCCGGTGACCGATATCCACTGAGGGATGACTGTGCCGCTGCTTGTGTCTGCTTGTCCTTCAGCCTCCAGGCGGTGACGTTGCAAAAGCACGTAGAGGTCTGTGTGTGTGTGTGTGTGTGTGTGTGGCAGGCGTATCTGTTGTCTCACAGTCGCACGGGGAACAGATGGTCGATGGCTGAGTGACGCGTCGCATTGACGTTCTGACTCTATCACCGGGTCCGGGCTGCAGCGGCGGGGCGCAAACAGTCCGTCACGTGTGTCTGTTTTGCCGACCACGTGTGTATCGACCCGTGGGTGCGCGAGCTGATCTGAACTCTGAAGCCTGCGGGCGACGTTTTTAATGTGCCGGAAGGGGGTTTCTTTCGAGCCTCGACCGTCCCGTTTGAGGGCTGTCGGTCTGCTGAGAAGGAACACGCATCTACAGCAGCAACAAACGTCACTATTGTAGGCTACTAAATTGAAGTGTGCTGCTTCTTCCATTGTGTCCTCTCAGAGTTCACGACGCGCGTTTCACGGACAGCTGACGAGACGCGTTGATCCCTCGGCAGCGACATGGCCTCCGCTGCCCCATTCAGCCGCAGACCGTGGGCGTCCCAGTCCCTGAGGGTCACCGCCAAAGAGATGTCCATCGTCTCCACCCGGGGGAAAAGCAACGCCATTGCGGAACGCTTCTCCAAGTACGGCTGACCCTACCACCTCCCACCCCCTTCCGTTTGTGTTCTGAGAGACATTTGCATTCCTAGAAGTTCATTAATATCCAAGGCTTTCTTTTTACCTGTTGCATATGTCAAGTTACTCTTGTGTGAGCTGAGATGGTAGGATGCTTCCTTGGTGCACTTACTTCGTCTGACCACTAGGAGACAGCACCGCTCTAAAGGACAACGTTTACAATATTCTTTGGCCCATTTTCTAATTCGGTTCAATAAGACAATCATCTAGTTGCTTTTTTTTCGACACTGATACATATTTTAAGAATAGACCAATTTGTGAACGATTATTTTTTTTTCTTGGTCAAACGATGAAATAAAAAGTTCTGTTTCTGGAGAGCAGAAAAGATTTCTCCCATTCACTCCCAACACTCCCTGTCCTCAGGTACCAGATGGCGGCAGAGGAGGGAAATGCAGAGAAGAAGAAAGCGGTAGGTAACTTATTCTGCGTAAACTACAGCAGGGAAGTCTTTTAAAAATACATTTTTAAACATTCAAGAGGTGCCGAACTTCTAGGCCTAATTAGTAACTCATTTTAGGAATTTAACAAGAATCAAAATGCGGTACAAAGTTGATACCAAACTTATCAAAGGGACCCCCTTTTTTTTTTGTATAACAATGCCAAAATAAACTGCTGGGGCTCAAGACTGTCAAATTTCAAAAGGACGCTGTTAACCACAATTTATTAAAGGCGGTTTTTCCAGGAAGTTCTTTATAATGTAACAAATATTGGAGGCAGGGTTACGACCTGGTTGACTTCCCAACCAGCTCAATGTGCTATTTTGTTCTATTACTTGCACACCCACGGGTCCATGCACACACGCTGTTAATGCTTTACCAGTTTAATTTTTCTTCTCTGCATGCACAGACGGGGATTGACTGACTTTCTCGCTATTATGTTGGTGTTTTAATAAGACGAGTTGAAACTTACTCCATGTATTAGTTCCTGGAGACTTGTAATCTCTGTCCAACATGAAACCAGCAAGAAAAAAAACACTTGTCTGGACATGAAGGGCCTATAATTCAATAATGGACGATCATATTTTTATAAGTTGGTTAAGTCTTGCGTGTGTCAAAGTAAAAGGTAGAATATCTTAAACTGGGACATTTATGCCAAAGTTGTTTGCATGTTATTGCTTTAGTTAGGTGTAGGGACATATAAAACTCCACGGCGGTTTTGAGTCAAATCTCAATAATTGACACGCTATTGTTGGTAAATGTTCACTCATGTTCTCTCCTGGATTAAATCCCAAGGACTTTTTGTAATTGCTGCTTTTCCTCTAGTGCCACCAAAAATCTAAATGTTTCCAATTCTTTGCTGCCTTAGCTTTATCTTGAGTAAAAGGAAAAAACGGATACTTTTCAATGTATTTTCCTCCTCGTGTTCCCCGGTTACCCCTCAGCTGAAGGAACGTAACTCCTCCGTTGTGATTGCTTGCTTTCTTAGTCACTCTTGAAAAGAAGTGTTCTGTGGAATGTCTCCCGCATTCCTCACCATGGGGAAAGTAAAGGGAGTCGAGATGGAGAAGGGTAGTGAAAGGTGTCCCTTTTCGAATACAAACGCTCAGATGGAGACCTTGAAGGCTTATCAGAACATTACTCCAGTTTTTATCTCTGCTGTTTTTTTTTTTTCATTTTTCAGCATGCTCCCTCCTTTTTACCTTATCTCATTTCCTGGACCCATTTTCCCGTCACCGACTGTCTGTTTCTGATTTTCTCTCCCTCCCCTCACTCAGTCCACTCCCTCGGTTTCCTTCCTTCCCTCTGTTGTAGGGGGGGAGGGGGGGCTAGTTGCTTCATGCTGCTCTGATCACTTCTCAAGGCGTTCACATCTGGGACAGCTTGTGGCCGGCCAGCAAACTCACTCAACACACACGCACGCACACATTTTAAACGTGCGACGCCAACGGGAAAGCCGGGTCCTCAGAGTCTCTCTGGTTGTAAACTCGCTGCCTTACTTTGGTGAGTTTCTCAAGCGTTCTGTATCCTGCAGATTCAGGTTTGGAGGTTTTATTCTGAGCAGCTCTTTGTCTTCCTCCAGTCTTTCATAGCTCAGTTTGCGTGGAGGCTAACGTGTCGTTTAACATGTCTGTGTGGGCAGTGTTGTTGGTGATGCTTCGTTTAGTTTTGAGAACCAGGTTGCAGCTCTACAAAAATGTATGGAATTCATTGAGAAGAGGGTGAACGTTGATTCCTAGAGCAGCATGAGTGTCCGCTTTGCTGAAACTTTACCAGAAATGGTGAGTCATCCTATTGAAAGGGTTGGTGTGTAACAGTTTGTCTTCTGCTTTCCCACTACTGTTTAATTACTCGCACATCCAAGTCTAATCGCTTAGGCAAACAATTTTACTGAATAGCTTAGACATCACCTTGATTTTTTGGGGGGGGTTGCATAATAATGGACTTTTTATTCTTTGTTTCTTTTACAATTGGGGGGTGAGGGGGGGACTTTCGAATGTTTATGTGCTTCGTTTGGGTGATGGTGGTCGTTTCAAAATTTTTTTTTTTATCACCAGACGAGGTTACACGCTGCTTTAGATAAATACATTTTGAATTTGGATCAGTTATTTTGATCGAAGTACCACCTAATCAGGGTGTCGACATATTGACGGACGCGTTGTTGGATTTGGACAACTGAGATTTAATGACATTACAAAATAATGTCACCATCATTATGGATCTCTTGGCGTGAATCACTAAGTGTGAAGTGCTTGTTTCTTTTCTCTGCAGGTTGCAGAACCTCTTGCCTCCACGCTGCGCAGCGGGAACCTGAGTTTTTTAAAGAAGCGCTGGGAACAACAACCGCAGCTGTCCAGCGACAGACCCCAAACTCAGGCCTCCATCCCTGCCGACCCTCAGAGGCACATCAGCCAGCCAGCGGGTCCCACACCCACCCAGAACCAGACCAACTCGGCCACACCAGCCCAGGACACCGAGCCGGAGACGCTGCTTCACTCACAGACCAGCGAGACCAGCAGCCGGCCGCATTCTGCTCAACGCGAGGATCCGACCAGCATGGAGACGCCGAGCAGAGACCCAGAGGGGCAGGACGGGGCAACGGCCGCTGAACTGTCCGACTCCGAAAAGCCCAGCGTCCCCCTCAACAGCCTCAAGATGATGTTCGAGAAGGGAGAGAACCTGACCGACCGGGTGAGTGTTTTTAATACTTAAGACCGGCAGATTGTTTTCCCAACACTGTTTGAGAGTATGCCTTGTTTCATCTCGTACAAATAAGATAGCATTTTCTAAAGAGGCTCAATCCCTCATGATTTTCATGCTGCGAGTCACAAGGTGCGGCTTCACTTCGCCGTCCCTCATCTCAAAGCACACGCTCTCAGCTGACTTGCACAGCCCCTCGACGCGCCTCAGTGAGCGGAGCTTCAAGCACCCCGGGGCAGCTGTTTTGTGGGGCATATAAATCATTTAACGTCCAGTCATGTGTCGCTAGAAGTTCTCCTACTTGAGGTGTGACATGTTGACAACGACCATGCTGGGGTTTCTTCCACACAAAAGCGGCCATTTACAACGGGAAGAGACGATGACAAGCCCTAATGAGGCGTGAAGAAGCAGGCTTTTTCTGTGTTCACTTCAGCACCACAGCACATTTTGCAGCTAGTTGCTAATTTGTTTCGCTACAATGTGTATTCTCTTGGTTCACTTTGAAATCACGTTGCTGTTTATAAGCAAACAAAGCTGTCATGAACGTGATGGGATGGGTGAGCAGAGCCTTCCCCCCCCTACCCCCCCCAGGCCAACAGCCACGCCGAAGAATTCCTGCTTGTCCATTCCTGTAACGGTCTTTTTTTCTTATCAAGATAAGTCAGCCCTAAAATATGTCCCTGCCCACTTGTTTGGATTACCAAATGGTTTGTGGGGGGGAAAAGAAGAAACGTTGACGTGTTTGTTTTCCTACAATGACTACAAATGTTCCGACCCCGGTCATGGACAGTTTTAAAACTAATAAACTATTAGGCATAATTGTAGTGATTAAGTGTGGTGAGGTACGATGAAAAACTGTTTTCCAACGACCTGATGACGTCAGTGTGTCCGTTGCGGTCGCCCCGTTGGGAATGAGCCTCCCACGCAGTTCAATGTTTGAACCACCAGACGACTGTGGTCTAAAGTCCTGGTTTCTTAAAGCTTATTACACGATCGCACACGCTGGATTCACTGAGCTCGCGGCTGTTGATGCTGACTCTCTGAAACTTCATGAACATGACGTTTTTGTTTTTGATCATCAAAGCTACCGGGCTCCTGGCCTCCTATTTGAGACTCATCTCAATTCCTCCCTGTTGAGTAAATACTGTATTTGTTGGGATTATTTTCAGGTGTGGATTAATCCGCATTGGGTGCTTTGGTGAACAATGTAGGTCTGCTCATACAGATAACCAGGCTAACCCAGGATAGTTTTGTGGGAACGATCATGAGCAAAGGTTCTTGCCAAAAATCGGAAATAAAATGACTCATTGCATCCATCTACAGCCTCCACAAATTGAGATTGAGGCAAACTGTGGATTCTTTTGCTGCGTGTTGCGTTGTCTTTATCAAAAGAGGGATCATTGAACAGTAATACAACAGGGTCCACTGTACAGCAGCGGCCTTTGGCCTCTCTTCTCAGGGCAGATGACGTGGTGTCGGCTGGCAGGCTCCTGACTGCAGACGGCTGATCTGCACTTTGAGCCTCTTCAGGCGCTCTTCCCCCCCCTTCGGCCATCAAAGCCTCCACCTCATCAATCATCCTTGTTGTCCACATCCTCCCGTTTTTTCTCCCGACCCTGTTGTCCTCCTTTCTAACCCTCAACTGCCACTATGTCCAGTTTTTTTTTTTTTTTTTGGGTGGGGGTGGGTCATATTCCTCAGAAATGGCTCTCTGCTCTCATTTGACTTGGCTTTGCTAATTGGCAAATGTCAGACAGCCAATATTCTGAAATGGTTTACACTCTACAAAGCAAACGGCCCGTCAGCATGCTATCATGTTGATGAGCAGTCACGGGGTTCTCTCAAATTTAATTTACCCCCGTCTGCTTAAAAAAAATAAATGAATAAATCCCTTCCTGCACCAGCTGCTTCCCCCCACCTCCTGTCCCACTTGACTACACCCCAAATGCTTTATTCTGAGACCGAGGGACCGAGCCGCGGTTAAAAACAAAACACTGCCCACACCCTCTGAACCATCTGTAACATCGTGGCACAGTTTGCCCCCCACCTCCCCACCCCCGGAGCACCTGCTCCCTGTCGCCCTTCCCTCTTCCCTCCCAGTCCATGTCCCCTCCTCCCCAGTCTCCATCCCCCTTGTCACAAGACGCATCGGAGCCGCTCCTCTCAGTGTGCTGTGTAAAAGTCTGCTGCGTTCTGTCGTGAGATTCCTGGCTCGCTGCTGACATCCATCCCTTCCTGCCCCCCCCCCGCCGTCCCCGGACGCCTTCAAGAGGTAGCTATGGTGTTTTCCTTTTCAGATGGCGCAAAATGGGGTTTCTTTGTTTGTTCACTGAACAGACACCCGGCTTCATTACCCTGAGACGCGCGGCCTGCTTTGACTTTTTCAGCCTTTTTTTTTTTTTTTTTTTTTGACTTGTCTAAGCCGTTTTCCCTGCATCTGAATGAGGCCTTTCAGTGGACGCGGCTGCAGAATGAAACGAGCCTCTTAGTGGGGAAACTTCATCAGTGACTCCTTTTGATCGGTCTGTTGACTTTGCATAATATAATTGCGCGGCTCTGGTTTATTCCCTCGTTTGAAGGATGCTGACTCGTGACGTGGTTCTCTTGTCATTGTTTTGCATAACGCAAGGACATCTTGTTTTGGGAGATGTGTGGGTTCGGGGACAGGGTGGGGTCATTGCAGCCTGGCGGTCTGTAGGAGAGCTTTAATAGTATCAGGATTAGCGGCAGATTCTTTGTCTAGCCCACTGATCCAGCCTCCTGAGACCCAGCCTGGTCTCGGATGGTTCCCCCCGCCCCCCTTTTCCCTCCCCTCAGCGCACACACTCAAACCAGTCACTCCCCCCGTCCCACCAGGCTTCACCTCCCATCTCAGGCACATAATCCAGCCTTGGGGAAAGATCCATTATTATGATGGCGGCTGTTTCTTTTGTTGGGACTCTTCTTCCAGCGACTAACGCACTGAATCTCAACCGGACACAAAGTCCAGAGTCTGCGTGAGTTTAACCACGTTTGAATTGTTTAGGACCGCGCGCTTGTTAATGTATGGCAGACTCTCCCTCAGATGACGTGTGTCAGTGGTGTGAACATGTTCTGATGGGTAGAGTGCAGCGCTCTGAAGAGTAACCCATCATAAAGCTTTTTGCCATAGTTTTTAATTTGTATAATGGATTAAATGACTCATTGTTTCAAAGAGTAATCCAGGAAGTATAATGACTAAGCCGTTCCTCTCTGGGATTTTCAGTAGATTGTAATTTAATGTTACTTATTAAACTTTTATAACTGATTTAATGTGTCTGCTGGATAGTTTAGCGCCAACTTTCCTCAGTTGGTGAAGACGGAGACCAGAGATGAAGCCCACAAATACTAATCGAACGTCATTGTAGTTTTTTGGTAAAGTTTGATTTCAGTTCTCTCCACAAAAAAATGAACCCATCTCCGTGTGTGCCACAGAAATATTTGAAACGCGCACTATAGTTAAAAAAATACGAAGCCTTGTAGTCCAAACCAAGATGTGCATCAACTTGTCTAAATCATACTTGTTTTCTTTTAGGATTCACATCTGCTTTGTTCACGCTTGTGAAATATTTCCCAGCTCTTACTTGCTGCAGCAGGTGTGACGTTGCGTTTCTGAGGAGTCGATCTGGTCTTAACAAGAACTGCATTCAGGACTGAAAGCGGGGGGGTCATTAAGAGGTTGGCGCTCGTATTTTAAACTGAGTAGAAACGAGCTCCAGAGCAAAACCACATCCTGAGTCACTGAAGTTAAAGGGACACAACGTTGCGAGTCTGTTAGAGGGTTACAATGTTGTGAGTCTGTTAAAAGGACACAACAATGTGAACCTTTTCATGGTTTCTCGGACTTGAGACTAAACCGGTCAGATGATGCCTTTTTTAATCTGTAAATGTCCTCATGCCGGCATGATTGTTGGTCGAAGGCTTTTGACCGCTGCTGGAGAGTTGACTTTTTTTATTTGAAGGTGGCAACAGCATTGACTTTCATTTAATCTGTTTCATTTAGAAACTGACCAGACACTCGCCCACGACTCAAATATTAAGTTTAAGAAGATATTAAGTTTACACGGACGAAACCTTGTGTAAAACCACCTGCGATCAATAATCTGTTCAAATGGTTTTCTGGCCGGCGGTTGTCGACAGACTGTCCCGCGGCTCCGTCTGTGAGCTCATTAGGGGATTAAAGCGGTTCGGACTGAGCGGGCACACGCCTTGCTTTCCGTGCTCTGATCTTCCTGATGGACAGTCTCTTCCAGCCGGTTGGTTCTCCTGGCTGGAGCGTGTGAGCAGCAGCAGGCTCTGTGTCTGCAGACGTCATCCAGGCATCGAGTGGTTTTTTGTTTTGTCCTTTTTTGACTTGTTTCAATGCCGTACGTCTGACCGGCTGAGCGTTCTGTTGTGTTTTTCTGCAGGTGCCGAAAGAGCAAACGACTAGAGGAACCGGTGGAAATACTGCCAACATGGACCCACAAGCAGGTACCTTTTTTCTGCTTTTTTCTTTCTCTTTTCTGGTTCTGCATTTCCTTATCAATGAATTAGAGGACAACCAAACATTTGTTTCCAACAAGCTACATCAATTGGTGTTATTTACAAGTACTTATTGGTTTTATTTTTATATTATGTATATTGATCACATTATTCTGGGGTACGCTGTTGAAATGAAACTGCTGGCATTAATGATACCACCGTTTTACCTGGAATTTTTTTATTTTTTGCTTTCACCGCTTGGGATCGGTGTGTGTGCTAAAATGGTTGAAATTGTGGGAAGTTGAAGAAAAAATACCATTCTGACAGTTTCATAAAATTTATTTGGCTTTTTTTTAATTTTCATTTAAAACTGGAGATCCGTTGTTGGCATACAAATGTTAACTCGAATCGATACTACTTTTCGGTCCAAAGCAAAAACCACAGCTCTGTTTCCTTGTTTGCGAGTCCTTTATCTGCACCTCCAGCCCTGTTGGGCCTGTCAGTCCCAGAAACAATGTTCTTTACATAACGAGCGGTGCGGCCGGCCTCGGGATGGGTTACATCCTGCCCAGAAGTGACCGCCGTAGCACCACCGCCATCAGCACACAGAACAGGAAGTCAGTCGGAGCGCCCCCAACCTCGTGTCCCCTCCCCCTCCACCCACAGCCCATGTGACTGATCAGTCTGCACTGTGTCTGAACTGGGATGGGTGGAAAATATGAACCGGAAAATAGTTTCTCATGTGAGCCAGAATATTATAAAATTGTATAATCTATTACAAATAATGCCTTCAAGTAAAAACTGCTCTGAAACCTCTAATCAGTTATTTTTTTTAAACTAATACAAGCTGCTATGCGTAACCATTTTAATTGTTACTGTATTCTGTGTAATAAAAGATGGAAGTCTCGCAGACTCTACTCCTCTCCGGGACCGGATGGCCCTCTACCAAGCTGCCATCTCCAAACAGGAAGTCCCTCCCACCTCAGTCAATGTGAGTATTGATGTCGGCTCCCTAAACAATGAGTCCAGTAGGTTTAGTGCTTTTCTGCAGACGTGTTTTTTATGCACCAAGAGTAGTGGTGTACTCAAAGTAAACCAGCAAGCGCTTGCTCAAGTCTGTAAATACTCAAGAGAAACTCGGCAGTGTTTAAAACACACATGTTGTACTATTGTGCTCTAGTTGAATTTCACTGCGAGACCAAAACAAGGATGTTTTACTTTCTCGTTTCTCTCAGAGTGATCCGCTGGACGGTTTCTGTGGGAAGCAGAAGGAAAACGTTCCTCCGTTCACTCTGGACCTGGTGAGGAGTCTCGACTTGTGTTTTTTTTTTTTTCCAATGAATATTAAGTACTTCATGTTTCTGTGGGGGTTGGAGGGATGGGCTGTCTCTTTGTTGTTGTTTTTTACTGAGTCTTATCTGTTGTGCCTTCCACTTACAAACCTGCAACAACATTCTCTTACCTTTTTTTTTTTCACCCCCCCCCCCAGACTACGGACTTTGAACCAAACAGCAGGAAAGGTTTTACCCCAGAGAGCAACGGTAATTTACATTCCTCATCTTCAAATCCTGATTCCACTGGAAAGGAATTTACCCCCTAGTTGGAACTTGCTGATCATTGGAGGTCATGTTTTGGTTCGAGACAAAGAAAAATGTAATTCCTTAAAGTAGATTCAGATTCTTTTTCATGAATGACTCTATTTTTTAGTGTCCACCACTTTATTTAGGATTCATGGGTATCTAACATCAGCATGTGTAAACCTCTCCATCTAGTGTTCAGAATGTGTACCTCCCTCATCCTGGAAATGTTGTGATCCCAACAGGCTCCACTACCGGTACTCCCGTATCTTCCAATCAGAAAGACTCCTCCCAGGCCAAGACCCCCAAAGTGAGTCCCACTACCGCAGGAAACTACCTGAGACGCGGAAAGAACTGCGTTGCCGTGACTGAATTTGTGTTTTGTGTGTGTTTGCTAGAGCTTCTGCCTGCCTGTGAGGGAGACCTGTGTGGCCTGTGTGAAGACAGTCTACCCTTTGGAAAGGCTGGTGGCCAATCAGCACGTTTACCACAGCTCCTGTTTCCGCTGCTCGCACTGCAACACCAAACTGAGGTGAGGACCCGGACGTTATTCTAATCCTGTTTTCTAAAAAGGGATTTAATGTAAACTTGGCATTGACTAGAGGGCATCTGGCCCTGCAGCTGCTTTGTATTTTCTAAACGGTATCTTTTCTTTAGTCTGGCGAATTACGCCTCCCTGCACAACAACGTCTACTGCAAGCCGCACTTCAGCCAGCTCTTCAAGGCCAAAGGCAACTACGACGAGGGCTTCGGCCACCGACCCCACAAAGAGCTGTGGGAGGGCAAAGGGGACGGCGGCGAGGCCAACGCGCACGCCAAGCCAACGGTCCACAGCTCGCCGTCGGCCCCGGACCTGCACAGCCCCAGTGTGGAGGACTCCCCCCTGGCTAAAGTCAACGTGCTGATGGCCACCATGGAGGCTCTGGGACAAGGATCGCCAGAGAAGTCCGACAAGCCCAGTGAGGCGCGCAGGCTGAAGATCTCCTGGCCGCCGCGAACGGAGCCGGAGGACTCGACCAGTGCGAGTGGTGCCGCGGCGCCCCAGGAGGAGGGCTCCCCCGGCAAGCCCATCAAAGCCAAGTGGCCCCCGGAGGAGGAATCTCCATCCTCCCCGCCGGAGCAGTCCAGAGACACGCCCTGCCTGCGCCGGACCTCCTCCCTGAAGGAGCGCAGCATGCCCTTCACACTGGCGGGCCAGGCTGCCGCCCCCGAGGCCGACAGACCGAGCCCACCGCCGCCCGCCGTGGACGCCGAGCCGCTCAGTCCCGAACCCTCCGGCATGGAGCTGCAGCACGGCGACCATTCAATGGGCACCGAGGACAACGTGGACGTCCATGCCAGCTCTGGAGAAGAGCAGGAGGATGAGGAGGAGAACCGGGAGATGAACATGCCAGAACATCATCTCACAAACGTGGAGGAAAACTCCCTGGATGAACAACCTGATGAGGATGAGAGAATGGAGGAGGAAGACAACGATGATGCAGTCCTGGAGGAAGAGATGCTGCCTCTGAAACGGGAGGAGACGCCGACGGACCTCTCGTCTCTAGGAGGTGAAGTGGAGGCCGGCCGCTCGTCTCAGGATGTGGGGTTCTGGGACAGCGAGGAAGTGGCGGAGCAGCAGGAGGTGCTGACGGTGGAGGATATGATCAAACGAAACCGTTACTACGAGGAGGAGGAGGAAGAGGATGTCTAGAGTCATCCGGATGATAAACATGGACACTAGGAGGACTTCTTGCCATTCCTCGATTTAAAAAAAAAAAAAAAAAGTCTTCTCATCTTGGTAGAGGGTTGCTGCAAGGTCTAGTGTGAACTCCACTGAACTCTTTATTTGTGCCTCTTTTTGAACACTTTCTGAAATAGTTTTTACTGGCTTTTTTTAAATGCAACATTTAAAATGATGACCCATGTAAAGAATATCTTTAGCACAGAAATGTCCAATTTTCTATTTCCATTGAAGCCACCTTCCTATAAATTGACACTTTATCCTAGTCTATTCAAAGAAGTGCAGCTATGCAGGCAATGTACATTCTTAAGTCATTTTTAAAACATTAAAGATTCATAATGAACTACCTTTTTTTTTTTTTTTTTTTTAGATGAGTATGCCCAAGCTTTAGACATTACCATATTTTCAAAATGGGCTTGATTAGTGTTTAACTATACATCTCTAATCTCTTCACTTGCAAATGTTAACTAAATGTTAACTAATGAAATACTTGTTTTCTGAAATACTTGTTTTAAACTGGATTAAATTGGTTATTTTTAAATGTGCACCAAATATCCTAGATTACTGTTTAAATAAATTGTTATAAAAAAATTTTTGTCAACTTTGTCTCATTCACAGGGCGTCAGTTCCCTCTTTACGGATTTTGAGCATGACTTTTATGCTAATATGTATACAGAAACGATAACTGAGTTTTTAATATGTGTTCTAAGGCATAGCTATTGGTACATAATGGCTACTCCACTGTCATTGAATCACAGCTATCTCATGGAAAACTTTACTGCCCAAATTTAAAAATGGGTTTCTCGCCACCCGGAGGATTCATTGTGGTACTGCGTCCATCTAAAGTCAAATAGACCAATGGCAGGGTTTTCCAGTTTTTAGAGGGCTTAGCTGCTGCGTCATTTGGATTTTTGTATTGTGACACGGTTGGAAGTGATGGAGATCCAACTTATGGAGAAAAAAAAAATACTCCACGGAAATATTGTCTTCAGTTCTCAAAGTGGAGTCAAAGGCAACACTAATCAGTCAAGTCAAAGTACCACTTTCTGATATAAACAATGAGTTGTAAATTGGTTCATAGTACATTTACTAATACAGATGTTTCATAATTTGGCAAACTTATTTAAAAGAATAATTTGCTTATACAAGGCGACTTGGTCAAAAGGCTACTTTACAGAACATTTCAAACAATTCAGTCTTACATTACTGAAACCTTTATTGATGTAGTGAACAAGGTCATAGTGCAATTATTACAGAAATCCTTTGAGTAAAGTCAAGAGATGCTATGAAGACTTAAAAGCTAGCTGTAATTTGGTTGAACATTTTATTTTGTAAACGAATTGAGTAAACGTAAATACAAGTGACTTTAATACCCTGAACTTAGACGTGGCTTAAATTTACACATCTGTGATTAAAATATTTGCAGTCTAGCATAAGTTTCACTGTTCGGGCTGTAACAACCTCAACATCAGTCTCTATCCAGCCCTGCAGGAGAAGATGATAGATTTATATATACATTGTTTACATCAGTGGCTCTAAAACAAGATGTATAACGGCAACAAAACAATCTCCAGCAGATATGTGATTTCATAGGTAGCCCTGTGCACAATGTGTTTTTAGCATCACTAACTGCAGCATGAATGAGGAAACAAAAACCCGGTATAAGCACCTCATGTGAGGGAATATATGTTATAGCGATGTTGTACATAAAACCACATGCAGAAAGATGCAGAGGAATTTGATGATTTTAGTCAATATAATGTTGATTATCATTCCCTTCATTCACATTAATCAGAATAATTTGAGTGGAAACCAGCTCCCACTGGCAGGATACAATAAACTATACATTATTTCTCATTCACCTGAACAATTGCTTTGGCTCTTTAAGTCTTTAAGTTCAACCGTCTGTGCCCGGTTTAAGGGAGCACAACATCGTGAACCCGGGCTAAGCGCTGTTGACTAATACAGCTCGTGAGTGGACCATTAAGTGATGAGGAATGAGTCCGTAAACCCAGGAGTTTATAGGTTTGCCCTACCGGGGTCGTTCCTCCACATATCGATGGGTTAAACCCTCCGTTTGTGTTGGCTGCACTTCTCTGCAGCATTGAAACAACCACAGCTTTTCTTAACACTCGTGTAGAAGCACACAACTGTTTTCGTTTCGCATTTAGCAGCGCTGCTAACATGTAAACAAACATTTTATACAACATGTTATACTCTGAATCCTTTGGATCATTTTAACTGATAATCAATAAATCATCAAAAACTAAAAACAAATGGTGAACAGCAAATATTTGGCTTATTTACACATGTTCTATCTAAAATGGTTGACGACACTCAATTATTAAAGTAGGTTTAGATATTTTAGGCCTTTCTACATAAGGTTGGTATTTGCAGTCATTTTGTTTGTCAGACTGAATGATTGATCAATAAAGACGGTCCGACCAGGTTAAAATGGAGCCAGCATTGAGATTAAGCACCGAACCAGACAAAAGTTTAATGGCTGACTCACGTATATCTGGCTTTGTGAACCAGACACACAAACAACAAACAAATATACACAGACTGACTACCAAAGATCAATAAGTCATATCAGGGGGCCTCCTTATTCTCTCCTTTTAAATGATCGTTCTAACATAACGGTGAAGAATTTGAGAGTGAGTGAAACAATTAAAATGCTTAAGAGTCCGATGCGATCCAACTCAAAAGCTTCAACTGATTATTCCGTGTGAGTTTCAGTTATATTTTCCTGACAGATGAAACACCTCCGGTCACTTTGTGGCTGCTGCATCCGACTGCATTCTACTGGGAGATGGCGGTTTAATTCATTTTGACTCACCCACTGTATTTACGTCTGCCCCAAATGTCTCGAGAGCGAAATCAAAACGTATTGCCTGGATAACCTCAAACGTGTATTTTGACGAAAATGTACCTGACAGGTTGCTCCAACAGAAAACTACAAAAAACCTCACAAATCGATTCCCTCTGAACGGACGCTGCTCAGTAACAGCACTTTGTGTCGGGTTGTGATTGCCAAACCTTCAACAGTCCTCACACGATTCCCAAGAGAAAACAAGCGTGGACGCTTTTTCTGAAATATCGCCAACAGATCCACAGTTCATTTCCAACAGACGTGGCGAAGCAATAAGCAGGTCCCTGAACACTCACACGAGGGCAGCCTCACCCAGCGAGAGGGAGGTTGAGAAAGAGAGAGAGAGAGAGAATCTATTCCCTGACACACAAACCACCAACAGCTCTGACTGCTGGCCCCGCTCTGCTCTGCTCTGCTCTGCGTCGGGACAAATGGAATAAACAGAAGTGTGCCAGAGCTCACAAGAGGTGATTTAACCTCTCCGTGTCTCCGCATGCAGCGGCGGCGGCGGGTCAGACGTGAGGACGATGGCGGTGCAGATTGCATAGGCTTAACGGTTAAATATCTACCAGCTACGAGGTGCAGCCGTTCATACCTGCGTGCTGCGAGTAACACAGCTCAGACGAGGCCTCCCTGCTACAGGAGGACCATCCCTTTGTGAAAAAGTGTGACAATGTACAGGTCTTATAAATAAAAGCAGAGGCCGCTGGCGAAGACGGCGAGCGAGACGGCGGCGGCGGCCACAGCGCGCCGGGCCGTCGCGGGGCGAGCTTCACAGCGCCGCCACAGCTGTGTGCGGCGCATCACGGGTCCAGCTCACGCGCAGCGCTCATCCGCTGAGCGGATGCAAATCCACTTTGACCTTCTCCCCGCTGCTCAGCATCCCAACGGTGGGGTAGAGGCCCCCGGGAGGGACCGCCACCTCCCTCCGGCCCATCAGCTTCCCGTTCCTTGTAAAGAACACCTGGAGGACCACAGGGCGGCAACAGAGTTAAAACACACACACACACACACACACACACACACACACACACACAGACACAGACATACCTTTCACGGATGGTAATTCTGCAGTGGAGCATTGAAACAATTACTCATGAAAGAAACGTCTTTTCATAATGAGCGATGGTAGCACAAATTTAATTTGAGAGTACACAGTGTGCCTGTTGTAAACAGGAATTATGTGCAGTTAGGAAATATCGTTAAATAAATAAGTGACAGTGTAATGTCTGTGTTCTCCGAGCGGGGGAAAAAAAGCCAATGTTTATGGTACAAGTCTCCACTAAATCAGCCAGTGATCAAACATCATCCAGCTGTTGCCGAAAGAACATCAACACACTTTTCAGCGCTAATACCGAGGGCCTCCTTCCCAGTCAGAGGGCGAATACCGACACTAAACCAACAAGGGAAGTACTGTGCGCCGCGTGCGTCTGCGTCTGCGTCTGTTCGATTAATCAGGCTGAGTCACCTATCTAACATTCGCTGTGCCACCCACGCCAAATAAGTAGTCTGGATTGTGTGGAAGTGTGGCTGCAGGAAACACAGCATCCATCGGTCAGTGAGGGTGGGTAACATCCTGAGACACCAGTCACACATTAACACGTAAGCAAAACTAACCAGATTCTCACCCGGGTTTCAGTGAGCTGAATGTCTTTTGAGTTCTGGAAAAGACCGAGACAGCCAAAGACACAACCTTGAATTCGCGGGAACCTTCTGATCGGACTCACGTTCAACGTTCCGAATGATTACTTATATTACACGCAGCCGCATTCCTGGAGCGGCGCGTCACCGCGAGGACATCGGCCGTGCGTCTGCCCGGTTCACACAGTCAGGGTTTCCACCAAAGCTCGGCGTAACGTTAGCAAGTATCCAGACGAGTCCGACGTGTCCTTTTCCTCCGCACAAGAAGCTCCTTTGTAGCTTTGTAGCAAAGTGAACAAACACGCCAACGAGCCACATCGAGGAAGTTCACGCGGTCGACATCTGGTGCGGTCGCAGATTTCCGTTTCAAGGCTCAAAGCTGCTTTGATCAATATCTTTACGTTAGAAATGAGTAGAGGTTTTGCCAGTATTGTGAAAGGAGACAAATATCAACCAGGAATTAGTTTTGTTCCTTCGGACCCGGCTATCACCTGCTGGTTAGAAAATCTCTCTGCACATTTACTGCCGACTCACAATGCTTTAATATGGAGTAAAATGTCACAAGATTTGAGTAGAAATTGGTTATTGGATTATCTGTTTTTGCTACAGATGGATTGAGCTGTGCCTTCTTCGGATGAACGTTTTGGACAGAAGAAGTGCGGCTAGCCTGAACACTCATGATTGATACATAATCATGTTTTCGAAGAGGGAAAGGCTGGCTTCATCCTCCATTTAAAGCGTCTATATTAAACCGGATTTACAAACCAAAGGGGGCTTCTCCTGCTGACCACCCGGAGACAGAGAACCGCCACCTGACGTCAAACCCTTCATTGCAGCCGAGGGAAGAAGGGAAACCTGCCCTGGCCGTTCTTTGCACCTCAAGCACACCTGTAGCTTCCAGCATGTAAGTACGGAAGGACGGACTTTCCAACGATCCTCGTGGTACCGAGAGAATCCAGCGGGCCTGTGAGGTAAGCTTCACTGAGATGGTTTGGTTCGCTCCCACAATTTTTTTATTTATTTTTTGGCCTTAAAACCGTCTGCACACTACCATCCCCTGCACCAAACATCTGGCAGACACATTTAGGGAATAAATGGAGCCAAAGTGAGAGTAAATACAGTGACATTCATCAGCTAGACATAAACATGACTAATTGCTAATGAAAACTAATGTTGCAGAAACTCTGATTGGATGCTTGGGGAGAATTTTACAAGGCCGTGGATGTTGATGTTGCTTCTGGTTTTATGTCACGAAGGCGCTTATGAATACGTGCGGCAGTGTTTAACCCAGCTGCACTGAGTTTTCCTCACCGTGACGTTCTGGCCGTCCTGTCCCTGCTCCGCCTCCTCCCCATCCTCCTCTTCCACCTCGTTGAGGTACAGGACGTTCTGGACTCCGGCTGGACACGGCCGGACCTCCGGGCCGCCCCAGTCGCCCGCGTCACCTGAGGACGGAACCGAGAGCCACGTGAAGAAAAACGGCTGTCGTGAGACACCCTGCAATGCCTGAAGCCTGAAACGCTTAGTCAGATAATAATATTAGCTGCTTTCTTGAACATCGCGGCGCATGCGACTTGCCATCACAGGTTTGAACGGACCGGGTGAACCCACCCGAGAACCGCAACGCCCAACGGAACAAAACGATTTCCCCTCCCGCCCCCCTGAAAGTGAACGTTGGGTTTTGGTTGTGGGGGCATCTTGGTTTGCATCCAGTTTCATTCCCACTGTGCAGCACAATGAGCTCTGTTGACTGAACGTTGCCTCACGCTAAACCACCATAAGCAGGTTTAAGCGCAAAACCTCCCACGGACGAGCCAACCTTCGCCCTCACCTTCTCCGTCCAGGATGTAGTCCCGTGGGAACATGATGCCGCAGCCCATGATGTCCCCTTTGAAGCAGCGAGGGCCGAACGCGTCTCCGACGCCGCTGCCGTGAAAGAGCTTGCCGTCATCTGTCAAAGGTGGACATGTGGTCAATAACTGTACTGGAGGTACACACACTTGAGGCACTTGAACTTTTTTGGTCTTTATCTAGTCCACTAGATTTCAAAAGGAGAACTAATGTGCTTTTTTTTGTTCCACTACATTCATGTGAAACAGTGGAAACAAATGGCAGAAAATGAGTTGACTGGTAAAAATAATCTTCACGGGAAAAAGCTTCACAAATGAGGTTTACTTCTTTTCCTTTAGATGATTTCAATATTAAAATGTATTGAAGGTTTAACTGTCGGTTGGACGTAACACACATCATGAAGGTGTCCCTTTGGTTGTTGGTGGATTGTGACGGCATTGCAATTGCAACAATTGCTTGATTAATTGAGAGAATAATCCATCACTATTAGAGTAATGATAAGCTAATGATTGTAAAAAAGAGTAAAATGGGGAATCTTGTGCAATCAACGCATTTATTTTGAATATTTTAGATATTCCTGATTATATTTATATGCATTTAGTGATGTGAATTATTTGTTGACTTGTGAACAGGGTTTCTGCAAGGTTAGCAGAGCTATTTCTAAGACAAATATAATCTTTTAAATGCAAGGTCATACCTTTTACAGGAGTATATGAAGGCAACAAGCTTAACAAGCAGATAACAGATGATTTGATTATTTCTTTTAATTTAAGTAAAGATATACTTTTGCAGCAAAGCAGGACGTCACTGACAGAATCTCAGAAAAATCAGATTGTTTGACCAGACTAAACAATCCTCATGGAAACTCATGGAAAACACTTGAAACCTTTTAAAGCTTTTTATAAAGGAACCGCACGTTTTAAATGTGTTAAAAGCCTCAATTATAGATAACCCGTACAAGAACACTCTGCCTGCCTGCTATGTGTCCCATTACTGAAGTTGACTGGGTGTCTTTTAATGTGTTTACCACAGCCTGCAACACGAGTACCCTAAATACAATGTGTTATGTGCTAATATACAGGACATCCTGGCATTCCTGCTGGAAGAGGATGCGTAAAAAAGGTGAAAGCAGGCGATCGTAAAAAAAAAAAAAAAAAAACTCACAACAACATCCAAAGGAAATCATCAGAACAACAAATACAACCGTTGCGCAAGACAACAAAGGCAAAAAGAAAGGGCCAAAGGAAAACACCGCAGAGGTATCCTGCAGACGAGCTCCCCTCAAGCGAAGCGGAGTGGCTGCTGCTGGTAAATATTTATGGAGTTGTCATGGGACCCGTCCAAGGCTCAGGATACTGTTTAAACAATCTCTATCTGAGCACCGCGAGGGAGACGCAGACACTGTATCATTACGGCTCCCGTGCGGGCCCTTGTCACAACACCACACGGCGCGCAAACAGTGGAGCCACGCCGGCAGCAGGGCCGCTAAATATAACGGCCCAGGAGCGGCCTTGGAGGGGGGGGGGGGCAGGTTCGGGTCCAAGGACGAGGCGGGTCCGCTGGGAAAGGTAAGAGAAGAGCGAGGCGGGGAATCGAGCGCTGTGGCAGGGCCACATTGTTTTTAGTTTTACAACAATTCCCACTACTTTGCTGGTGCAGCTATTGAGCTTTGGATACTTAAATAAGTTGGAAATATATAAAACTGGCTGAACAAGGAGTTCAGCTGTGGGGGGGAAATGTTCAAGTTTGTGTTTGGAGACCAGAGAGTTTAAAAATACCGTGGAGGTGTTGACCAAGGTTTGGCTCTGGGGCAGGTGGGAGCACAAGGAGCAGAATGCTGGGGGTGGTGTTAAAGCAAAAGTCGAGGCCATAAACCCAGGAAGTTGTTCGTGAAGCTAACAATGTTCGCTGCTGCGACTGCCACCGTCCGCCGGATGCACGCGGGATTCGAGCAGCAACCAGAAGGTGAACACCGGAGTTTGGAGCCGGTCCCATGTGAGGAGATGGGCAAAAGAAAAGAGACCGTCTCGTGTTGCCAGTGAGGCCCAATCATGTAATTCGTGAGTATTTATGAACCAATTCCTCGTTTGAGCGGTTAGTTGCCTTCTCTGGGCTTTAAGGCGTTTCTAGAGGCCACAGTTTGAGGTCTTGCTGCTTTTCTATGACTTTGGCGAGGGAGGGAAAACACAACAGTTATTTGAAATCATCTTTCAAAAGATGACGTGGCCTCGTACATGCTCTTTTGTTATACAGGATTTTTAATAGGAGGGACGAGGTAATATAATCCCCCCCGACAAAACAAGTTGCCATTGAATAATTGTTTTTATTCGGAACCCGAGCTGGAATCAGATTAGAGCCACCAGGGAAGTCACACTGGATCGCTGAGGGGGGGTGGAGGGCGGGCGACCTTCAGCTGCGGGTTGTTGAGTCACAGCACGTGTGACTCACTGCTGGGGGGGAGAGGGGGGGGGGGGGTTCGGAGGGTGGTGTGACGGGGTAAACGAGGCTTGCTGAGGAGCACTCGCTGGTTGGACGGCTGGTTGCTCCTGATAGGGCCCATAGTGGGCCCATTAACCGGCGGAGACGAGCCAACACACACACAATGGAGGTCCACCAGCGCCGGCCAAGGAACTCTCAAGCCCTTCAAGCTATACAGAGGAGCAGCGATATGGTTGGCGGCCGTTTGTGTTTATAACTGAAACACATCTGGAGTAAAATCACAACCTTTAAATTCAATAATACGCATCACATGTGATCCAGGTCAACATTGGTCGCGTGGCCGTTACACCGGACCATATATCAGGATACAGAAATAGCAGTCGGCGGTCACGCTGTACATGCAAAGTACAAAGGACTGAAGGAATGTTGCGTTGAATCATTGTGCAATTTACGTTATTTACGTATTTGCCTTCGGGCTGCATAACATGAGACCACTACGGCCGGTTTTCACTTAAACATTACAAATCCTCACAGCGCACTAAAGGTCCAGTCTGAGGTTTTTTAAAAACAACACTGAGTCCATACAAAGCTACGGGGCTGCCAAGAATGCACTGGCAGAAATGTGCTGCTGTAGATACTGAGGTCAAGTACAAAAAGGCGCCATGAAGGTTAATAAACACAGGTGCCATGTGTCGCCTCCTCAAAGCCTTCTTGGCTCGCGCTGAGCAGGGAAACCGAGGCAACAAAGTAATTCTTTCTTCAAGCAATTTCTGCAGCGGTTATATGACCTACTGTATACAAAACGGTGTGTACATTAAGTTTCTGTCCCTCCGGCAAAGAGCGCCTGACAGGTAATTTCCCAAGGTTCCCTGGGCCGTTCTGTAAAAAATGACGAGGCGCACGAAGGAAAAGGGCCCTCAGCTGCTGATTTTAAGTAGCTGGATCGGAGCCTGCAACTTTAACCCGAGCAGTGGGGAAGGACAAACCTCACACACACAGCGGGGAAAGCCACATACATCATTTTAGTCTCTACCAAAGAGGATTATTGGGAGCTGCGCTGGGGGGGGGGGGGGCGTGCACAATTCTGTGGCGGCCAACGCACAGCAGCCAAAACCAGGCCGACCGCGGTGCGAGACCTCTGGGAGCGGCTCGGCGAGCGACCGTCCCCATCCGTCACTCAGCGGCGAGGAATCCTCCGCAGACCCGGCAGGACGCTCAGCGTCAACTGTTATTACTATTAATGTATCCCAAGTATAAATGGAATCTGCTAAGGGATGTGTGGGTTTAGTATTAACGTATTTAGTCTGTAAACATCCACTCGAACTATGAATGGAATGTGCAGAGTGAAGAGGAAACTGTGTTTTGATAGCTGATATGGAGGTCGGCCAGAAGGAAGTGCAGAAAACCTCCCTCTGAAAATAAAAATGATACTTGTAGTGGCGCTGGAAGAAGATGCGACAAGGGGCTGAGATGTTTTGTGTGTGAACCGTTCGGAGAAGGAGCTTCATCAATCCCCTTCTGAGAAGAAACAACAATGGGTTCTGCTTTGTACCAAAGTAATGCTCACAGAACGCCAGCTAACTCGGTGCGATAAGGACTCACGAAATCTTGACTGTGACAGTGGATCGTCCGATAAAGAGCCGCCCGACGACCGATGCTTGTGCGCTGTAATAACGACGAGCCACTCCGCCTGCCGCTGCTCTCGTATCGCGGCGGTTTGATAGCTGATGTCTTCGCGCTGATAACGACGGCTGCTGAGGCCTGGAATTGGAGCTGTGGGGCGTTTTGTGCAGATGCCGGTACAGATATTGTTCACAGGCCTGTCATCACAAACAACCAAGACTTTACCTGTGTGTGTGTGTGTGTGTGTGTGAGAGAGGGAGAGTGTGTGGAAGCCTTGAAAGATAAAGATAATATCGACATGACCAAACCTTTAAATAAAAGAAAACAGACCCGAAATCAGATCCTTCTTCCTCTGATGCCCTTGTCTTATCTGCTTTCTGTTTTTTTTTTCTGTTGCTTTTCACCATAACATCCAGCTGAGGCGGTTCCCTGTGATGTTAGCATCTAAAAGTCGATGCTTTAAAAGAAGCAGATGGGATTTACGGATGTCATCCGAACAGAAACACTGGGGGAATTCCACACTTGTTTTGACAACATAACAACCTTGTTTCTGCGAAACTCTTTAGTCTGAGAGAAGAGAGAAAATGGGCTTGAAATCTCACCGGCATGGTAGGCCACCGACCCCCGGCTCCATCCCGGGTGTCTGTTTCTGGGGTAGTCCTGCACACACACAAATACATACACGGGTCACAAACACATGTTTTCACAGCTATGAATGGAGTTGATGTGGAGCGTGCAATCCGTTCAAAAAGTGACCCCTCTATCTTTAGGCCCACAATATGCGCCATCTGGTCAATTTGCAGTTTACATCTTTATTGGTCCACAATGTTAATTTATGTATAATCAAGATGAGTGAGTTGTAGACCCTTGAGAACCCAAAGATAATCAGCTCATCCTCAAATCGCGCGTGCTAAACATGGAGGTTCCGGAGATACCGTGTTCACGAGAATGGGACGCACATTGGGAGAAAGAATAATGAGATTTAATGGACTTTATGAATGTAAACATGTTCTTAAATGTTTTGAGGATTCTTTCCCACTCTATTTTAGGTGTTGGTCAGTGGCCAGCTTTCCATCCCAACGTATTGCAAATAAAATAAAAAATATTGAGAATATCTGCAAAAGACTGAACGCGGTTAGTTAACACAGTTGGTTAATTAAGATTAGCTGTGGGTGGGGCCAACTTGAACAAAGCTTATACCATTGCAGAAGAGGGGGGCAACCAAATGACCTCATCAAAAGAAACCAAATAAAACTGTCAAAAACTGGATCGTAATTAAGACATTTCGGTTGGTTTGATGTGTCAACGTGACGTTACATCAGATCTGTGTGCAGCAATTTGTTTTTATCCGCCGCCGTTTTTCTCAAGTCTCAATGGATGTTGGAAGTCACAGCCGTCATGATTAATTCTCCAAATCTGTTACAGTCGGTCGTCAGTCATCTTCTATGTCGCTTATCCTCTTCACGGGGGGGGGGCGAAGTCACCCTGGACCGTTCGCCAGTCAAATGCAGGGCTGACACAGAGCCAGGCATTCAAATGTTCTTTGCCACACTTCCGATGTTTTGGGACGTTTTTTTTTAAGGGCAAATTGCAGAAAAACAGGTGGTTGGAGTCCCACGTAGTGTTTATCGATGTGCACGTCACTCTCCATCCGTCTGTCTGCATGTACTGCATGCATGCACAGCATGCATGCATTTCCACGCGTCTCGACCTGCCAAAAGAAATAACCAGTGGGGCTTCGTATATGATAATAGCATGACTCAGGGGTAATTACCTAAGATTGGGCTGCACCAGTAGAAACACATTGCTGCACAAGAAGTCTCTCAGTGGGCTACTTCGTTTAAATGCTTTCTTGTTCAAACTCTCGCTCTCTCTCTCTTTCTCAGGTGAACTCTCCGTACTGCTTTTATTTTTAGCTAGTAATAACAGACAAAAAAAAAAAAGGCAACGCTTCAAATTCATCCCGACTCAAGAATTCAAAATATGACCAGGACGGTGTCCAAAAGAAAAAAAAAACAGCCTCGGAAATGTGCTATAATCCAAATAAAAGAACATTCACCAATCAGGGGCGGCAACGCATTCCTCAAAACCAAACAGGGACTCTGAAAGGAAACTATTGAACTACCTGAAACTATTAGCATCTGGACACTGCAGACAGACAGCTGGGTCAAGCTAGCCAGACAAGTGTGAAGCATTTGAGGGCAAGACATCAGGGAAAACCTCAACAATCCTGTCTGACAACCCCATCGGGCGGTGAGGAACGGGAAATGGACGGAGATGGAGACAAGCTGGAGAGAGAGAGACAGAGAGAGAAAGACATCAGCAGAGAAAAGACAGCGAGACATGGAGGAATGCAGCTACTCCTCCAAGCCCGAACACCCCCCCCCCCCCACTCCTCGATCCACCGAGTCTGCTGCCCCCTCCTCTCAACCACAGGCCTGAGGATTCCTCTGGCTGACTGACATGTGGGCTGAAGCTCCGCGAGCAGGAGAGCAGCGTCGGGGTATTTCGCTCTCTGATTGATGACTCTCGGACTCTTGACTCTAACCCGGGGGGGGAGGGGGGGGGCACTCAGAAAGCGGGTTTAGCGAGTTAGTTGACCCGGAGATGAGTGAAAACACTCTGGGTCAGCTCCCATGGTCAGTTACCATAGTAACTGACTCTGTGAACCTTTTCTCCAACAAATCCTGAGTTTCTCTCCGTCTCTTTCCTTTTACAGAGCCAGACACTCCGTTTTATTAAAAAAAAAAAAAAACATCCCAGCCATGAATTCTGTAAAGAACAGATCGTATTGTTTTGTGGGAGTTGGGGGGGGGGGGCTTTCACTTGGACAAAAAGAAACATTCCAACCTATTGGGGTTTGGAAATTACAACAGTCAAAGCTGTGATTTCTGTTTTTCAATCAGCGGCGGCGCCACTAAATTACCCCTACGCTCCTTCTCCATCAACATGTGATGGAGTGGGTTTTCACAGAGGGAGCCCCCACACGTTCACCATCGAGTCCACCATCGTGTACAGCAAAACTCTTCGAAACATGGCTCCTGGCGTGTTCCCTGCCTGCGGAAGGAAGGCTGCAATTGAACTGCGAGCCGCTTCTGAAGAACAACAAACACGCCGTCGCTGAGGCGGTGCGCCGGAGCAGAGCCCTGCACTATCAGATCCGCAGCTGCCGCACCGGCGTCAACAGCGGAGCCTGCATTTCCACACGGTGGCAGAGTAAACAAGTCTGGAAGAGCCGGAGCGGGAAGGTGCGGGCGCAGCGGGAGAGCGTGTGGAAGCAGATAGCTATCACGGACAGCAGCTCTCACACCGGCAAATCATAGAGGAAACTTAAAATACAAAGTACCACAAATGTGTGTGTGTGTGTGTGCGCGAGGAGGTAAGGAGGGAGAGTAGGGTGCTTCTGTTTGTACGTGCCCGCTCAGCCTCAGCTATAGGGGCTGGGGAAGAGACGGTGCGGGGAACTAATGCAGGTCTGTTTGTATAACCCCGTGTCATCGGGCTAAATCCTGCTGCTCCTCACACGATGACAGAAAGTCTGAGTGAAGAAAACACCAGACTATCTCTTGGTATGTGTTTCGGCATGTTCGATGCTTTTTATGGACGTACGTAAAAAAATGGAAGTGTTTTCCTCGATACGGACACAACAAACCACTGAAGGGACGGAGAGATCTGCGAGCTGAAAAAAAAGGCCATTCAGAAGATCACAAAACTGGAAACATATCCAGTACGAAATACGATGCAATTACAGTGAGCAAATGGACAATTTCAGAAAATAACGAGTGCATGTTCTTCCGTGTCTTGAAACATCCCAAACGCCGAAGGTCGCCGGTCTAATTCCACGTACAGAGAAAAATCGAGACGCTGGGAACAGCAGGTATGAAGCAAAAGAAAAAGTACTGGTGGTCGCTGTGTGTTCTGCAGCTTCCAGATGAGACCGTGGCACAGTGACCGCTCTTGGGTTTTATCTCACACTGACCTTGCTAGAAAAAATACAGGTTCACGGCCGCAGCACTTAGACGAAGACTGCTGTATCACAGGAGGAAGAGGAAACGAACCGCTCCCAAGAACGGGTCTTTAGCCATTTTATTCTCCTGAGCAGTCGTACGTCTTGTTTGAGTGTAATTTACCCTGAATGGAGAGTGAATTGGTGATCAGGGAAAAACATCAGTTTCTTTTAGACACTGACACGAGTCTCGTCTTCCCAACTGAGACGCACCCATCGATCTTCCCATATTCCCTTCCTGCTTCTTCACTTCCCCGTCCCCCCCCAGGGGGAGGATCTTTTTTATTTTTGTTGGATTTTGTTTGTTTTTCAGGACATAAGGGTGTTCCAGCTTTTTTTCCTGTGTTTTACATTTGTGTTGTGAATAGCTTTCCTTGTTTTATGTTTTGATGTTTCAACTTTCTACCCTCCCCCCCCCACACACACACACACCTTCTACACTCCTTCCAACCAATAACCCTTTGTCCCGCAGCCTAGCAACCGCTGTGTACCGGATTAAAAACACCCGTGCCACCAAACATATGCGTGCTATACAGATAACCTGATCTTCAGAGGAACGAGGTCACGTCAGGTTTAGGACTTTCAGTGGGTTAAACGCACTAAACAACACGTTAACCACACACACATAACATTCACACTTAGTACATAGCACAAATTCCTCCGACTTGCCAGTTGGACAGGAAACTGTCAAGGGATTCAAATATGTACTTCAACCTTGTTTTAAATAAGCCAATTTGATGTTTAGGTCTGAAACTGTGCGTGCTGGCGGCTTTGTGAGGCTGTACTTAGGCGCACCGGCGGTTTGACACATGGGGGGCCAATCCACAAAGTACTTGTTGAGAAGTGCCACCGTATGATTGAGAACGTTGTACTCGTGGTGTTGCTGGACGTGAAAGTCTGGGATAACCACAGCACGCTTTGACATCTGGGGACTATGAACATACCAGGTTCCACGTTGTGTTATGACAGTGAAGCGGTGAAGCAAATGAGCAACGTCGTCGTCACTGGAGCCGTGTTTCAAATTAAGGAAAAAAAACGTTTACCTCTCTTGTGAACCTGGCGTTTACTGTTAATGTTTATAGAGGAACAAAGAGTGGTTAAAAAAGACTTCCAAGTCTGAGCCTGAAGTCAGGAACCACAGCAAACGGAACGAGCCGGGCGGACCGGCAGAATCGGACCCTCCGTAGGGCATCAATGAACGGATCTGCGATTGTATTTCGGCCGCATTAACACGGGACACTACATGAAAAGACCAGCATGCAAACTTGTGAATGCTGTTGCGTGAACAGTCAATGGCCAAGCACTTCATCACCTCTCTCGTACTGAAGCTTAATTTGGTTCTAATAAAAAGCAGATGCAGAAAGAGAAAATAAAGTTTAGCTAAAAGAAAAGAGGCAATGGAACTGGAGTTATGATCACTCTTCTTCTTTCCCACCCGTGGGAGCATCATCTGTGTTACCACATGCATTCTTTTTTTATCAGTCTTTTTTCTTCTTAATTAAAAAAAGAATATTCAGTGAGTATAATTTAAATAAATCAAAAATACAATGTGACCGACTGGCTTGGAAGCCAAACTGAATTACAAAGATATTATTGCCAAGACATCATTACAAACACTGTTAGTGTTTTAATCGTTAACACTTATAATCACCAATGTTACCAGTCACATGGATGCCTTTTATTTTTGGTTGCATCTCTGACTTGAACCCTCCATTAGTTACACTGTGCTGTGCTTTGAATCAGACAGTATGATTCATATGCTGATATATACTGTATATATTCACTAAAATAAAACCAAGCCATTTTAAGTAAAATCAAACAATTAGCAGGCACATGTAGCCCAAATGCAATTGTCCATGGTTTCATAACCATATTATTCTGCTGTGGCGATGCTTCTGCAATGATACTGGCGATGCATCGGGCCCTTGATGGATTTGTTGTATAGTTGCCTATTTAGGATGGAAGACTACATGGCACATTAAATCCCAAAAGTTATTTATCTCAGTCGTGTTTAAATTGCTTGCCGCAAGGACCTGGTGCTCCCGGTCTGTGCCATTGTTCTGCCTGCTGTGTGCGTTGCATAGATTCTTCACCACATGGATAACGGCAAATAGAAGCTAAGAAGCTACATTGCATTTAGCTGCAAAACTTTATGGACCCTTTTTTTGCCGTCATATCATGAACACAAAATCCTTTGTGAAGTTTGAGCCAGGGCCGGAGATGATGATTTGTGGTGTTGGCAACGGCTTCCATCCATTCTTTAGGAATGTTTAGTAAGCTAGGCTAACTAGCATCAGCGCAGATATCCATGCTAGCTAGCTGGTTTTTGTGCAAATATAGCAGCAACGTTCTGCGTGTTTGTTGAAGTAGGGAACATGTTGTGTCACTGGCTGTACAACATGATGTTCTCTTGTCAGTAATGCACAACAGATATTATTGTAAAGTATTTTAGCAACAAGGGACATGCCCACCCCGAAGTCTGAAACGTAGAAGCCTTTTCCACAAATATGTCTAAAACAGTTTTTATCTCCTTTTGAATATATATCTATGCACAGTAGCTCAAAAGTTAGGGTTTATCATTCCAGAGTTTGACTTTAAGCGTGAATTATGGGGAATATACAGCCAAGTGGTTTGGCCAGCAACATATCTATGAAGATGGCAAAACAACTCGCATTACTGATTTATTGTTGTGTCTTTTTATTTCACTAACAAGTGGTAGATATTAATGACTGTGAGGAGCCAACAACACTAACAAAACCATCAACAAAGCGAATGCTCAGATGTTCCCATTTTCCAAAATGGCAGTGGATGGAAACATGTAGGTTTGTGTAAGTAGACTCCTCACCTTCCCCTCTTTGTGTGCATCTATGGCTTGCTTTGTCGTAATGCCATTTAAAGTGAAATCCCTCTCTTCTAGATTTATAGGAATTGCCTCAGAGTCCTTGAGAGATGTGAAACAAGTTTCATCTGTTATTTTTTGTTATTAAAAAGGAGGAAATCTATGACCCTGGGAGAGACAGTGCTGGCAACTCTCCACAGGCTTTGGCAGTCACCAATATCTCACATTCATAACACGTTCGAGGCTAAACTTCCAGGGATTAAAAAAAAAACTCACAAATCACAACCCCATGCTGTTAAAGAAATGGTTCCTGAGTCAGAAAAAGTATATTAGGTCATATGTAATGCAAATAGGTTGCAGGTTTAATTCTACCATTTATAAGCTTAGTAAGGAGGACTTACAGCAGCGCTGCACGTCCTCAACTATTCCAGCTCGTATTTTATATCCTTGCAGCGGTGTCTTGACACATTGATGATTGTTGAATTTACTTTCCGAATTTCTCTAAAGGAAACTTAACCCCAAAAACCATCCATGGTGCATAAATATCTCAACCGCGTGTTACGTTGAATTCTTAGAAAACCAAAAGCAGAGGCAAGGAGTAGTAAATTAAAGTAAATTTAAACGACTGCAAACCTTTATAGAAACAACCGTTTGGAAAGTCTCACATACTTTGTGCAGCATCGAGCTCACCTGCAGCGTAACACCGTTAATGTGTTCATTTTAAATAGCAAGAGTCCGTAAAGACGCACAGGTTTGGGAAGTGAGCCTTGATTACACTGTATTATCCAGCTCTGGGCCTCATGTACTAATGCTTTTGCACCCACTTCAGGCGTATTTGTTTTGCAACGTGCGTGTAAAAGCATGGCGAGGTATGTGCAAACGGGAGGTGAAAACGCAGACTGCTTGTCGCGGGTGTCGGAAAATTGGCAAAGTTGCGCTTTTCCGTGTCATGCATATGCATTCACGGGAGGGTCAAGGGGCACGTGGGAGTGGGCGAGGTTGCGTAAAGTGCGTTTAATTGTCTATTCCGCGACATGTACAGAAACCGCCCCGTGAAAGTGCGCCTTCGTTGTGCGGTGAAAATTCTCTGCCTCTCAAAAAGCAGGTGTTTATTTCAGAATGCGGGTTTCCTCGCATGCGTCTCCTGGTGAATTGACAGCAGTAATCAGAGCCAGACGGCGACTAAGGCCAAGGAGACGAGCTGAAAGCACTTTTGCCAGAGGGATCACACTTTTTCAGTTGAGTGAACACGCAATCAATCCGCGTTACAGATTAGGCAGCCATGCAATATTACGGTTACTGGAAGAAATCAAAGATGACATCGCATCTCCCACTCAGCGTTCACGTTCTATTCCAGCAGTAGTTAAACTCGCTGCACTACAATTATTAGCATCAGGATCATTTCAAACAGTCATACCATCAGCAGGGGGAATAGTTGGAAGCAGTCTGCACTCGCATCACAGCACATCTCCCCACCACTGATAAGCCACCCCATATTACACATCAACTTTGTGGTCACTAACTTTTTGTTTTCGCCGTTTTGACCTTGGCTGATCCATTATAGAAAGAGAGAACGAGGTCCACTCGAGTAACGTGCGGTACGGCGGGCGGAGAAAGGCGCTGATTACCTGATGTATCACGGCGAGCGCTGTCTGCGCGGCGCTGACAACGCTACGTTTGCAAATGTACGTTCATGAGGGTTTCTGTCTTGGTATTTCTCGCTCACCTTGGAGGCATGAAGGATAAAAAGAAAATAATTCAAGGTCCCACTAGGAGGGTAATTAATATAGAAATGGTCATTTTGTGGGTGAAGTACCCCTTTGATGTGCACCCGTCTCACTTAGTTCACTTAGGTTTTTTTTGTTCAATTCTTCAAAGCAGTAATCGTTGCTTGCAGAGTTTCAGTGCTGATGCTGAAATGGGAACCGCATGTGCATTCTTTGGAAAAAGAAATAAGGGCTCAAATTGAAAGGAGTTAAAAAATTCGCTAATTGTATTTTCCTCTTGGAGGTGTTTAATCTACCTAAAGGTTGGCAACTATAGCCAAAGAGAACGGCTGAGCTGCTGGATGGGGAAGAAAGAAATGAAAGAAAATAAAGCCATTGACAGTAACACTATGTTATAGTAGACTAATTCACGAATGGACTCCAAAACCATTCATCAATACCATAAACTGAGATGTACATGTATATTGTGGGGCATCCCACAATTTAAATAATTTAATTTTTTAAATACAGGTTTAAACCCCAAGAACTGCAACGCTCTTTGCATATGCTAATCAGCCCCCTTATGCCAAATATAGGTTTTTGTTTTCCATATTACTAGTTTGTGAGCTCTGTGACTTGTGCAATAGGGACGCAAGATGAAGAATGTCCACATCGCCCAAGTTCATTGAGCCACCCTACCTTGAACAGTGTGGTAAAACGAGCCAAGAGCACAAAATAAATGCTTCTCTGTTAATTTCAGGTGTGTAGTTGTTAAGATAGCGCACCCTTCTCGCCAGGCCCAGGGCGATGTAGCACTTCTCCCCGGCGTCCACGATCTCCACTTCATAGTAGTGGCAACGGGTGGTGAGTGGCTGGCGGGCCTGGGCCAAACCTACGTCCATGATGCTCTTTCCTTTGCCAACATACTCCAGCAGCTGGAGAGAAGAGGCACAAACAGAAGAGGAGGAGAAAGGGGGCGGTGTTGATACGTTTAGAAACAAACCATATTTAAATAAAGACAAACACTAAGATACAGACTAGTGACCAATGAACTCCAGGTCAATGATCCCTATCCAAAGACTTGATTATTTTAAAAGACACATTCTGGTGTCTTAAGGAGGATCTTCTTGCTATGATTTTATAAAAATAAAAATAAAAATCCAATACCATTAGAGTGTGAGAGTCTGAGTTTTGTTTTTGAATTCAGCTACGCTCATGCATGCAACCACTCGTTCGGTTATTCACACAGAACACAACCTCCAGGATTCCTGCCATCCATCTCAAAGTCTCAAAGTCTAAATGACTGTGCTTATTCAAGGTTCCTTCTCTATTTACACTATTTGGTTCGCCGGGGCCACCGGGCCCAAAGTGCAGTAGTGATGAGAGTCTCTGTGGGCGGGAAAGTTGAGATGGAGACAAAAGACTGAGGACATAGCAAATCAAGCTTGGGCAGGATCCTCGGCCAACCGTTGTTCCACATGCAAGAGATTAAACCACACGAGTAGCTTTGGCAATTGTGTCCTAGTTGAGTGGGCAAAATGACAGATTGACACTTTCCAAACCCGGTCGAACCCTCGCTGAACCGCCCACAGTGGCTCTGCAAGTATCAACAGCCACTGGAGATTTCATGTACGGTGTGCAGTTACTTTCAGGTCTATTTTGGTCTTAGGCACCTGGACAGGTGAAGATGGGTGGATACAGGTGAGAAGGTGGGCAGCCAGGCAACCACAAAGCCTTTAGGCTGAGCAGGGTTTATTGTGCGCTGCGAGTGCATGAATTTGACTGTATGAGCATGTGCCTGATAAAAGAATTCACCCCCAGTGTGAAAGGCGAGCATGACAGGCAAGGCGGGGCTGGACAACATGACTGGTCTTTTAATCCTTTGTGTTTAAGTCTGCGCTTCTTGAAGGACACACCTGGTATAAACAGCTATTCAGCATTTACATTAAAAAAAAGTCACAGGTCTCAATCAAATTATTTGAGACCTGTGACTTTTCCCTTTTTTTTACCCCCCTATTAGTTAGTTATACTTACATTTCAGTTTATAAGCGGTTAAGCTGGTTGCTGAGAACAGCACTTGTATAGCCATCTTCATTAATGTATACAGACGGCATCGCATAACCCGGACTCCGCTTTACCGCGTCTTCAGTGCTCTTATATTATTATAGGTGTCAGGCATTAGTGTAGAAATAACGCCACAAATAAATACATTTAAAAAGTCTTTGCCTTTCACTTGCTCTCTATTATTGTCACCTTTTGGGGGAACATTTCTGGAATGTTTATATTACAATACATTCGGCATTTTCCCCAATTCCAGTTTCAATGTTATTCAATTTTAGCAATGTTCTTGTGATGGATCCGTGCTGCCATTCACACATGACCCCATGAAGGAGAGGTTCCTGAACTGCATGTGTGAGAGACACTTCTGGGAGTTCTCAGATAATCCCTTTTGATAGACAGAACTCCTATTTAAAAGGAAAAAAACAGACAGCGTACGGAGTGATCACACGTCATAGGGAACAGTAAAGAGGCCGAGTTGCCTTTTGTTACTTAACCAAAGTTGACAAATGTTTTTTATATTTCTATATTTGACCCTTCACCAAGTCCCACCCCTTTAACCTTTTTCTGTTGCTAGATCAGTGTAACATCTAGATTTATCCATCAGATGCATGTTGTAGATGCCTTTTGTCAATTTCTCTCTTAAAAAGGGCTGTTCCTTATTTCCAAACTGAGTTAGTATTTATTCAGGGAGTGCCCTTAATGAGAGCGTGTGCTCCACGGTGGCTCTGACAGCTTGACGGAGTGGCAGCGTTGGCCTCCACCTTCGTTATTACAGGCAGCCCTTTCGTGCGTACCTTCGCCTGGACATCAATAGTTCCTCTGGGAGACGAGCAACAGAGTTTCGGTGCGACGAGCAATCCCCACCTTTTTTGTTGTTGCTTTTTTTTCCCCGCTGCTAAGTAATGGAAGGAGAAGACACGAGACGGCAGGAACACGAGAGACATGGCCTTGAGCGAAGCATGCCTCACTGAGATAGCTGACAATCTCCCTCGTTCCCTCTCTCACTGCCAGAGTTCTGAGTGTCTAGAATGGTAGTGTGCAAGGCCGTGTTTTCTTGAGCTGCTGCCTGGGAAACAGATGCAACACCCAGAGATTGGTCGTGCCAATTTTCTGTCACATCTAATGGGGGGAACATGAAGAAAGGTGAAGCTGAAATTAGGAGGCCTCTTCTTTATTATGTGGTAAAACACTTGTCAAACAAACTGATCTGATTAGACGTCACGCAACAGCTGTCGAGTTCATACAACTCATCGACTAACTTGTTTTCTTTATTGCACTTCTGGTTTTATTCTCACTACATTTTTTTCTTTCTTGGATTTGCTTATTTGTATTAATAATGAATCCAAATTATAAATGGCTCTCTTAGATCCCTCTTCTATTACCTGTACCTGCACATTTCTTCAGATTATTGCAGTAGTGTGACACCATTGTTAGGCCGGTTTATTGCTTCCCTAGCACTCGCACACTTGCATGCATGAAATTAACAAAATAATTACCCATTACCACAAAAAAAAAACTCCACAGAGTGCCGTTTAGGCCAAAGAATCACAAAAAGTCAAAAGAATTGAGTCTGAGAGAAAATAATTCTGCTGCTCAACAAATAAGTAGAGCATATTCTCAGGTTTAATGAATAACATGCATGACTCCGGGGGACGATGCACAAATCGTTCCATGTGCACATAGCTACGAGGGTCCCCGTGATTTTAATTTACTCGTCTGCCAACAATCCATGTGCAACCAGAAAACTAGCTATCCATGAATATGAAAATCTAGCTATGAATAGGAATAGTGATTTATTTTCTTGGAACACCTTCAGAATGAATTTAAAATGCAAATTGAAGACAGAAAAGCCGCAGAAAACCACCAGGTTGCACGCTGGACCTTCTTGCTGTGAGGCAGCAGTTCTCCACACTGAGCCACTGCTGAACATAAAGACAGACGCCACAAAAGCAACAGGATGACCCAGTATTTTGTGCTATAACAAAACCAGATTTTAAGATACAAACTGGCACAGGGATGAATAACATAGACTAAGAATATTTTTGGATAGATTAAATTATGGCCATGATAGACTTCAATATAATTCTACTCTAGTGCTGAAATAATATCGGGGGAAATCCTGATGAGCGCTTGTGAAACTGGAGATGTTAGAACTAAGAGAGCTACGGTTGGTTATCTTAAGAGACAAACAAGACTGTGCTGGATTCTAAAATCTTCGATAGAAAAATCCAGCCCAGTACTGCCAACTGTTTACCAATAAAAGTAGCTAGCAGCACTAGCTAGACACACGACATACGACATAAAGAAACATGGACATAATCCATCCTGGCTGCACAACAGTCCATCAGGACAGCAACAAGAACGAGCTAACTTTTGCCTCTTTCTTGATGAAAAAAGGATTTTTCTAAAGAATACTCAATAAAGGTTACTAGGTTTTGCCTCTCAATAAATTTACATCAAACAAGATAATGGTAATTTACAGATAAAAGCTGCAATATACAGGACTGCAGTTGCGGTGGTGAAATCAAAGGCTCATCTTAAAATCGCAGTGGGATTTTTTTTGGGAGTCAAATGTCATTCGGAATTGGCTCTCATCTGGTGTGACGCAGGTCCAGCCGAGCCTCCCGCTACTCCCAGTCAGTCCGCTGACCTTCCTTGGATGAAGCTACTGGTAGTTTCCTCTTTTCTCACACTGCTCAGGTCAGAGAACTGGAGGGAACCTGCGACGGTGCCACTGGGAGGCTGCGACCATAACAACTCGATCGATGGGAATGTTGTGAACTTTCAAACCAAGAGCAATGTCATGTTGGGGATTCTTGACCATTGTTTCCAAAGGAAGGAAGGGAAGAAGGAAGGAAGTAGGCAACCTTAGCGGGGCGTCGGTACAACATCTGGCTGTGGCTATTGGAAGAGGTACAATTACTTGACAATGATTGGTGCAGTTCACACTTGGGCAAAGTGATATCTGCAGAGTCAGGTGCCGTCCACTCGTCGGCCCGCCCATCCGCAGCTGAAGGGATTAAGGTGGCGGGCACGGCGACTGCTGTGACAACAGGAGGCCGAGGACTGGATGCTGAGCCGCACGTACGCACAGGAAAGCCAGCCAAATGTGTCCTCCATAAAAAAAAAATATAAAAGGCAGAGCGTGGGGGACTTTAATCAAAACATTTTGTTTGCCCAAGACGCTACCAGCTGACAAAAGGTGGCAGGGGAAAGAAATCCCTAATCTTATAGAAAACAATGATGTCAGATACCTTTTAAAAGGACTGTCTAATTTATTGGTTTTAAACAAAAGACTTCAAAACTTTAGCCAACAGATCAATCAAAATGATGGCTGTGTTATTACGTCATTATGCGTGATCATATTCAGGTGTGAAGTTCCATTTAAAGCGCTGACTTTGCAAAGTTTGCGTTTCTGTTAAGCACTTTGTAACACGTTTTAAGACTTGGGGCCATGGATGTATGAAATATGGCGTGTCAGTGAGTCAGCCACAGGTGTACGTAAACCCGGTGAGAATGCTGAAAGTGGGCCGATTTGGCCGTCGGCATCTCTGACTAAGTGTAACATTACATTTCAATTTTAACATAGAGCCAACAAAAGACCCGGCCATCAAATTAAAATTCACTCCATTTACTTCAGTTTTCCACTCAGAACCATGAGGTCAGAGTATTCATTACCCAGAACATCAAAAATGTTGAAACGAAACTAGGAGCCTAACAAAATAACCAACTTCATCCCACTGCTTTCAAGGACAGCCAACAGTAATGATGCAAATGCACTATTCAGGGAAAATAAATAGAGAGTTATTAAACAGATAAACACTTGAGTTGAACAGAAGCCGGAGGCAGGGGGGGTTGGGGAGGAGGGGGGTTACCCACCTATCTAATCAGGAGTAGCCCCCCGCAACCCCCCCCCCCCCCCCCCCACCATGCCCAACTGTATGTAAGCAGTTGACAAAGGCAAAGACTTACGTGCAGCCTGTTCACTAAATCACCATTGTGTACCGTGTTTACTGTGGCTCATCCAAAAGAGTACCAGTCAGAAAAGTATTATCTTGCTTTAATCTTTGCAGACATCTTGAACAATCAGTAATGGGGACAGCTATAATCCAGGTCAGTTATTATCCACATTGTTTGTTATGTGATGTCATTTGAAGAAAAAAAAAAAAAGCCCTGCCGGGCAGCGAGAGCCATGCAATTCATCAACGGCAACTGAATGATGGATCCGTAAGTCATCGGAAAACCACTAAGACTGGAAATGTCTGTGGAGTAGACGCTCGTTCTGAGGAAGGAGCATATTTCCATGGTCCTTAAACTATATAGCTCACAAGGATATTGAAACCCAAAAGAGTTGTTTGGATGGAGAAAACAGTAAAATAGGAGGAGAGAGAAGGAAACAAGGAAAGACTGGACGAGGCGACAGTGCAGGATGATAAAGAAACAAGGAGAGGAGACAAAAGAGAAGATCGAGGAGGAAAGTAACGCAATGATAGGAGGAGAGAAACTAGGGGGAAGGAAGAAGAGAAACAGGGAGAGAAAAGAAGAGGGGAGACAAGGATGGAAACGAGGATGAGTTAGGATGCGAGACAAGATAAAAGATTTTAAAAAAGGGATAAGAGAGGAGAGGATGCAATGAAACGGGGGTAGAAAAAAGCAGACAACCAAGGAGATGTGAATTCTGTGTTTCAGCACCAAAGCACACACTTGGAAAAACTGAGAAAGTTTTTTGGGTTTAAACCACATAAGGAAATAAATTAGAAGTCAAAACCAAAAAAGGAGATTAAGTGAGACCACCTTGAGTCTGACATGTGCTGCCCGTAAAGCGTAATCTTACCTCATATTAATACTACTACTCAAAGACTGCTTCAAATAAATATTTTCTTTTGCTTTACTTCTCCTCCTCCTCCTCCTCTCCGTCTTTTCCCTTCCTCTGCCACAGTTTAATTTTCTTTCTCTTGTTGATCAAACTCTCACCGTCATTCCAGGAAGTCAGCTACTGTTACCGTTACACCGCACCCTTCCCCGTCTTCAGTGTCAACAACTAAATCCTGGTGCTTGTCAAAACTTGACTGCCTTATCAGTTCGACTACCATCACCCGCTTAAACCCCCACAATGATGACCACATGTTGGATGGCAGCATGAGAAAAAACTCAAAAAGGGGGAAAGAAAATAAATCACTGCTGAGCGGACCGGGCAGCTGCGAAAACCTCCAATAACACGAGAAGAGTAAGAGATTCCTTAGGGTCCCGTTACTCCACTTATTGAATTTTTACCACCTGGTGGATTTCCAGGGCTCCACCGAAAGGTTTCACGCCATATCCAGAAAACCAGGAGAACAGAGACGTAGGGCAAGACAGCTGGTTGATTCATCATTTCTCTGTGTGTGTGTGTGTGTGTGTGTACAGACATGTTTATCACATAACCACACACGATCCCGATCAGCCCCGATCGGCCCCGGTGTCAATGAGACCTGCCTGTAGCAGATTCGAAGGGGGCGGCGGGTTGCTCACACCTTCTTCGCACAGAACAAAAGTGCTTCAGTTTCACCACCGCAGTGGTGGGAACACAGCAAAGGTGATACCGCCGATGACACAGTTGTTATCAACGACAAATTCCGTGGAAGTGGCTCATAGAGGCCTTTTGAGTCGACAGCCCCCATGGAGCCCATGTGCCACTCATTACATCAGCCGTGGGCCCACAAAAGCCTGCGGGTCTGTCTCTGTGCAGAGGGTCCCTGCCCCAGATACCTCAGGTCGTACGGGTTTATAGCTCTATGGTTCAGTCATTGATAGCACCACTGAACGTTATCTTGTCGTGCCACGCTTTAATTATATACCCTAAAGTTTAGACACTGTCATTCACTCTGTGGAAGAGACTTTCTCGCATTGAGTACGCTTGTCAACAAAGAGGGATTTGCTGAGGAACAGGCGGTTGAAGGATCTTGTAAAGAACACAAAACAAACACGGAGGACGGGTGGCGACCACGCAAAAGAGACGCCGTAATCCCTCCTATTCAAAAAAAAGGTATACGTTTGGAAAACACAGCACACGCTGGAAACACTTCCAATATTTGCGCTTAGCCAGGCTGAAACATCGCATGTCGACGTGTTCCCTCAACTGTGAGGAAAAACCTCTCTCTACTTCTCACCGTGCCGCTGACACTGACGTCGAAGAGCCGTCCCCAGTCATCTTCATGGCTGTCCACCATCATCATGCTTTCATCTTCCTCCATGAACCACCCTGCCTTCAGGTCGAGCTTCACCTCCTCCCCCATGGAGTGCATCCCCACCGCTGGGAACAAACCCTCCGCAAACACGGGAACCTCCACGGATCCCACCTGCATGGGCGAGGTGACCAAACGCCAGATATTATTACACACGCTTTTGCAAAAACATCATGGGGAGCCATTCTGATTCAGCACTACCGACCTCTTTGCCATTTTTGGTGAAAAAGACTATGGTGAAACCGGCTTCAACATTTTCAGAGTGTATTCCACAGCCAACGCGGTCCCCACGAGCACACTTTGGGCCAAATTGCTGTCCAATGGGGTTGCCGTTGTATAATCTAGGAGAAGTGAAGAGATAGGAATCATTATGACATGAGAGCCAAGAAAATAACCACGTTATCATTTTTTTCATAACTCCTAACCGTGATTGGCATGTGGAGGGACAGCGTGATCTCTACGCGAACAGCAACAACTCGGGTGTCATCTGTTATACCAGTAGAGTAACATAGAACTTATCTTTCACATTAAATCAAGCAAAAATCCAGATCACTCACTCTTTCTCGCTCCTGAATTATTAAAATAAAAATAGCTCAAAATTGTACTGTAGTAGTATCCTGGCTAACGTCATACCATGATCTCAAATGAGACTGGGTCTGAAAACCACATGTTCATTTCCTCGTATTTAAGGCGTGGTTTACGAACGCCCAGAGGTGTCTGTCAAATGCGCCTGTTCCTAGCGACAGTTTCTACGCGGAAGAAGGCGATCGGTCAGAGAGTTCTGTGTACAAGATGTCGTTCAGCGACTACTGCCGTTTGAGAAAGGCAAACATGAGAGGGCCATAACCTCTGTCCTCCTCTGTCGAGGGCCAGGCTGACCGGGGGGGGGAAATAAATCGTGCGCGCAAGGCAGCCTGGGAAAACCCAGGCTACTGTAGTAGAGTATTTGAGCCTAAACATAAAACGCAAACAATTTTAAACTAAAATGTTACTCAAAGTTACCTAAAAGCAATAATTAAAAAAAAAAAAAGGTTCTATTCCCCAAAATGCAGAGACTGTAGTTATGTGACGATGGAAACCCAACCGACCACAATTCATTTTCT
Source organism: Apeltes quadracus (assembly GCA_021346845.1). NCBI lineage: Eukaryota > Metazoa > Chordata > Actinopteri > Perciformes > Gasterosteidae > Apeltes > Apeltes quadracus. The sequence goes on along the minus strand of CM037928.1, from coordinate 6,750,895 downwards.
CAAACCATGCGAGACACCAGAGCTGCGTAGCGAGTAGATAAGACGGTGGTTGGACTTACTTGCCGTTGTCAGCATGGTACGCTACAGAGTGTGGCAGCCAGCCAGGCTGGTGGTCCAGCCTGTAGAAGTTGGGCACGAGGCCCACAGCAATGGTACCCCTGACCCCGGTGTCCACTATCGTCACCTACACACACACACACACACACACACACACACACACACAGAGAGAGAAAAATGTAACTACAACTGGGGCACCAATTAGCTAGTTGAAATGATCATCACAATCGGAGAGAACCTTTAGCGATCTTACTAGCCTATGTGTGTTACATGTTAAGCTTATGAATGAATAGAATTGAGAGCCAAAAATAGTGGAAAGAGTAAAAGAGCAGATATATATATATATATACAAATCTATAATAATTTTGTCCAGATGATGCAATTTAAGTAAAGGAGTCTGCATTCTTATATATTATATTTGTGTGTTGTACATTGTACGTAAGTTGATTGACTTCATCCATTTGAATGATCTCTATAAATAAACCAAACATGAGCGCTTTCCTTCATTCCTTGCATTTCTTTCTCCCCGTCCTCACTTATTTGCCTCACTCCTTCACTACCTCCCTCTTCAGCCCAAATCCCCTAATGGCTGCGCCTGCATGACGCCGCGTGCGGAATCAAACCTCTTTTCTCTGACTATTTTCTCTGTCCGATTCCTTCTCAGTCCGGCACTTTAAATGGATTCCTAAATGTGTTTGAACTAAATCAAATTATACTTTGATGAAAAAGAGCAATGCTTGGAGGTAATATCGCTGGTGTTACCCAATTTGTATTGGTTGTAAATGTTACTGCTGTGTGGCATTAATATCATAGCACAGGCCTTTTTATCTCCTTTCTGTAGACGTGAAATCAAGCCATGAACACGTTACAAATTGTAGTTAATCCTTGTTATTAATTGTCTGCCGATTGCGATGTCCTTTGCTAAACTGAATAAATAAAGATGAAGTTTAAAGATTAATAGTAAATGAACTATTTAGGCATGATTGGCCTTGGCCGCTCCTAACTCCAACTTAACAGTTTGAATACCGTGAGTGTTAGAAAAACAGAATAACCATAGCAATACGGCAATCGTTATTCAAATCATGCTATCAATGCTGCAGATGATAAAACTGGAGACAGTGGAGCACTACTGACGGATGTGAAATTAATTCCTTATGAGAGCAGAACAAGACACAAAAACACATAGGTAACAGTGACGCATATTTCAAAAGAAGCCTGACCTTTATGAGCACAAACACATCCAAATGTTTATAGATGAAAAGAAAGTATGTGCGTCACAGAGAATAATAATACAGAATAAAACTCTGGGTAATGCCCGGACCAAAATATACCATGTGCCAAATGGGAATATCATTGAAAAAGAAACACTGTTATCATCATTAAGATTTTCCTGCCGGAGAAGGAGAGGGAGGAATATTAAGGCCAGATGAGAATCAGATTTAATGGAAACGGTCACTTCTGGCACGAGTTTGGGACACCTCACAGTCACGATAAATAACGTCAAAGCACATTGTCAACCTATTTCTAATCGCACTGAAGCAGATCTGAAATGTTTCGACATCTGTGTTCATTGGTGCTTCTTTCACAAAAAAAAAAAAAAGAATAGTGGAAGAAGGAAATCATTTGCGCTGATGCTGCACCGTCACGTCTGGCTCTATTTGTAGCTCTGAATGACGCAGGTTTGCAGGATAACGTACAGCCCTAACGCTTCCTTCTGACGCTTAAAAATCCCGATGAGGAAGTACGTCTGCCTCACCTGACTTCTCGTAAACACACGTCACACGGTCTGTTCTGACGCACACCCTTGACAAACAAACTGGGTCAGAAATAACACTCTGTAGCCCTCTACACCTTATTTAGGATTAACTTTTGCTAGTTTCCTGTGCTAAATGAACATCAAAATGTATTTCGCCTCATACTCTTCTGTGAAAACCGTTAGAGCGGTCTGACGCAGATTTGCTTATTGGATGTCCGATAGGTTCTCCTGCTGCCGGTCTGCAGAAAAACACAGTGCATTAGACTAATCTTTGCGCTCAGGAGATACCACCTAACACACACACACACACACACCCTTTCCCTCATTCCGATGCAGCTCGGACATTCTTGAGGTAGTGGTTTTGCACTGGTGAACTGGGACTGTATGGGGGCAGTCAGAATTTAATATGAAGTTGAGAAAATTGTCAGCCATGGGATTCCAGGGGATGGAATTGCTGGCTGGATGGTAAAGGAATCTTGGACACACACGGATGATGGTATGTAGTAAGCCTATAACATTGTGAATAATCCCCCACACCGACAACTCCAAATGAATAACTGTGCAAAAAGACGCTGCTTATTTTCTAATGACCTTGAATCCCAAAAAGTGGATAAACGTAAAGCAGTAGTGGACCGAGAAAAACATCCTTTGAGAGTCAGGTCAACATAATTAGAATAACATGTGTAACTGTGTTAGAAGCTAAGCTACAGCATCACTGTCAGTGAGTCTTACCTCAAAGTAGCAATTTCCTTTTGATAGAGGACGGCCTGCCACATAGCAACCGACCTCTTCAGAGTTCCCTTGGTAACTAAAGAGAATAAATGACAGGTCGACAATAGGTGACTGCTAATAGGTACGACTTCTGTATGTACAATCAGAAACACATCATGAAGAACAAACTGATGTTTTCATCTGACGACGGTCGAAGCACTGACTGTATAATCAAATGTACCGGATATAATAGGTTCCAATTATTACAGTATAGGACAATTAAATGATGCGCTCTTTAGCATGATGATTAGAGGACGACATATTAAAAGACAGATAATAATAATTGGCTGTTACTGGTTTACAACAATTGGTATGTCCACCTGCTTTATAAAAAGGGATGGGATGAAAAGGACAAATCAAGATTGTTCGGAGAACGACTGAAGCTTCTGAAGGTTTGTATTAGAAATGCAATGTGTAAGGAATCACATTCTCACTTTGCATTGTAGATGGGTAGTGTATAGATATTTTAGGTTTAGAGTTAAACAATTAACTAAACTGACCTCAAACTTAATTATATTTATTTCAGTTGGGATAGTGCAGTGTTTTGAGAAAACTACTGTGCCCCTCAGGTTATGCTGACCTAGAAGCAAGCCTCTATGGACAGTGTTTCTGTTACAAGCCGTAGACCTGATTGGGTTTTAGAGGACAAAACAAACATGGCCCCTTAAGCTGTCTGCTTTCCACTCACCACCATCGTTGGTCAGTTATATTAACACCCTATTCCTTCCCCAAACACACACATTAAAAGGTTTTGAGATGCTATAAAATGTCATTCTAATGTTGCCAGACTAGATCTAAACAACAGAAACATGTTCTAAAATACATAAAAATAAAATAGAGACGCCAATGAGTCGGCAGAGGAACCAACCGGAGTGTGTCTCCCTCCTTCTGCAACCTCATGCATCGTTCCTGTGCAGGGCGCCCATCTCCATTATCTCTGATCCGACGTCTCAGATTCAGGAGGCATCTGTGGTGCAGTACGTTGATGTCATCCATCTGAACGAAGAAAAAAAATGACAATACGGAAAGAAAAATGGCACATTACCATCAGTAACAATGTTTGCTGTCACAGCGGTTTCCTGCCTGAGATAAGAAAAACACAAAAAGGAGGAAATTGAATCACAGTGCAAATACTTTGTACAAACTACCCAGCTCCTCTTAAGCATGCTTCTAATTCCTCTTTACATTGGGTCCTTGAAAGTTTCTGATAAGTGCACGGCGCTAATACATTTTTATTGTACCAATCAAGATGTGGTCACAACACCAATTAGACACTTAATTATATCTATGATATTAAGACTGCTCTTAGTATTTACGTCCCATTGCCACCCATAAAAGTAAAGGGCATTCAACTAAAGTCAATGGTTGAGTCAAAATCAATTACAGTTATTAATTAGCAAAACAAAACAATTGAAAAGATAAAACTAGGGAATGTTTGGGGTTATTTTTCCGTCAATCAACTAAAGATGGTAAGGAACTGCTAAACACAACTATCAATGTAAGATATGGTTAACATAACATTTTTTCAGTGCATTAAGAGCTTTCATATCTCTCTTCCGAGGTTTACTGTTCTTCTGTACACCACCATTATTGCAATATTTCATTTAAATAAATACAGCACGTTTAAAACCAGAATGTGAGGCAACACTGCGACATTGTTCTTTTGCTGTATTTCTTTAAGATAAGCTAGTGAGCCCTTTAAACATTTGTACATTGTACATCATATTCATTAACTGACGTATTGTTTCTGTCCGCCTGGCATTATTTGTGAGAGTATTTGTTAAATAAAAATGTAAGCGGGGATGATGGGAACTCATGTGCCAATGAAAGATGCATTTGCACACACTCTCTTGCGCTCTCACTCACGTGCAACATTGACTGTCAATGGTTTGTAGGGTTCTAATTTGGGATGTCGTTCAGCAACATTGGATGATGTAACCGGCGTTAATTAGCGATGGAAAAGTGAACCACGTCGAACGTACACGCAGTGTTTCCCCCTCACTTAGAAACTAATTACAATACGTTTCCCGCTATCTAACAGGAATACACCGAACCAAAATCTAAATAGAAAAAATCCGCAGCGAAGGGAGGGTGGGCGTTCCCGTGTTTACATCCAAGGGTGCCAAGCTTTAGCCGGCTGGGAGCTGTGCTAACGATGCAGGCCTGCTGAAATCAAGCTAGCATGAATGTTCGGGCAGTTGACCGTCGCTATTTCAGCTTAGAACGGCTCGTGGAGTCGTGTTAATCAAAGACATCTATTTAAAAAATATCATCCATTCCTCAGTTAATGACCAGAGGTGAAGTTAGTCTACACCTAGGTTTGCAATAGTAGCAGCTGGCGCGGTGTCTTTGGTTCGGTGCTTAGCAAAGAGGTCGACTGTCCCTAAAACGGAGCACGGAGCAGTGGTTTATTAGACGTTTTATTAACAATAAGTCCATCGCTTACCGGTATCTTGGCGGCTAAAACGACGGAAACTCACTTTTTGCCTATCAGCTCTTTCATAGCTCCTCATAAAAAACTTTGTAAACTAGAGTTCGGCGCATCGAAGTGACATCACGCTCTCGATCTCGATTTTGGCCAATTGGGTGGAGTTCTGAGAAATGGTGAGAAGCTTTCAGCCAATCCCAGCTCTTGGATTTTTTTTGTGCGACTTTGGGTCCAATATGACGAATTTACCAAACTTTCCAAGCAATACAAATATTAAGTGGCAATCAACATGAAAAATCCTTTAAAAAATATTATATATTATATCCTTACCAACAATTATATTGGAATTATATTTCGTATTATTAACTCTGAATCTAAAAAAATGGAAAATTAGAAGCACAAAATGGAAATACTAGAAAGTAAATGTAAGCATGCTTCAATGTAAGCATTTTAGTATATTCTTACTGTAGTTTCATTTCCCAATTGGTTATATGATCTTCAACTGAAATTTCAACAGATTAACAGAAGCTCAGTACTTCCCAACAGGGCAGAGAAATGTCTCATCACAGGGTTTGTGTGGATTCTGGTTTGCTATGTTGAATCTGAGCCAGCTGGGATAGACCTCAGCCGGAGAAGCAGAGACGAGGAAAAGCTGTTGCAAGAGGAGGAAAAATGAAGAATCTAAGGGTGAAGTGGAAAAGAGAGCCCCCGTTGGTCTGGCGTGTGTCTTGGAACACTCCAAGACACTCTTGATGTGTGGAAACAGAGTAGCTTGCGACCTAATGGGAACACAAGACGGCAGGTGATTTCAGTCCTCATTGCCAAGATTAATCAGAACAACGGGGTGCTGATGGCAAGCCAAATTTAGTGTAATCCTGGAATTTACCCATTTCTCTTTGTTCTGCAGTGCCTCAATAGGTTGCGTGGATAGTAGAACCTCCCAAGTTTCATTTTAGTTATAACAGAAGAAATCCTCTTTTAAAAACCGTTCTCTTTAAAGCTTCAATAACAGTAAATACTTTAACAGTGTTCAGAATTGGGATTGGAGAATGCTTCATGGTCCACTAAAGTATTCTATCTGCATATAATTGAGTATAATGACATCATCCAATTACAAAAAATAACTTCAGCACTAGCGTATTCAGAGCAGAGATGAGCTGACAGACTAAGTGGTGTGTTGAGCAGACAAGTGGACTTAGCAGTGATTTTTTTTTTTGAAGATGGCATCTGTGTAGAAAATCCTAACTGACTGAGTGGAGCGCTGGATTGCATTATCAGCAATTTGGCTCGGGCTAGTCGTGCATTCCTACAAAAGTGAGTCCTAATTATCCAGATGATTAATCTTACAATTCAAACAACTGGTGACTGAAAACGCCTCATGGCTTTCACACTCAAAAATGTTATATAGCCCCTGAGGAATGTTCATATATTAGGGCTGCTGTAACAGAGGTTTACTGGATTAGCGTCTTTAAAGAGCAAACGCATTGCATATCTGACTCAGCAGGGATTTGGTTATGCCGAGGCACAGTGGTGGTTAGTGGCTACATAAAGTAAGGCTACCGTTATATCTGGTTGTATACTAAGTGCATTGAGGAGATCACTTTCTTTTCCCCGTTGATGTATTTGGCCCAAAACTCATCAATTCAACATTCTCTGAACTCTAATTACTGTTCTTGTTATTTGAAAAGAAAAGACTCAGGTGTATCATTACATCTTGGTCCATGGTTTATTCCCTAAAGAATCCAACGTGGAGAAATTACACGGCTGTGGATCTCCTGTGGCAGATGGAATTGCAGTGGCGACGCTGAAAGACGCACGTATATATTTGTTACCATGGCAAACATGATTCCAGAAAGGTCTATGACACTGAAAGAAAGTGCAAAAAGCCAAAACTGACTACTACTGTTTAAGAATTTGTGATGTAAAGCATGAGTGAAAGAAGAAGGACCCGATGAATGTGTTAGTGTATAACAGGAAAGGGTGGAGAGATTTTGATCATTTCTGAAAGGAACATAATCCACCCCCCACTTGCTCTCTCTCTCTCTCTCTCTCTCTCCCTCTCTCTCTCCCCCTCCCTCTCTCTCTCTCCCTCTCTCTCTTTCTCTGAGTCCCAGCCCCTGAAGGTGTCATAACTATGCTCTCTCTGTCTCTCTCTCTCTCTCTCTCTCTCTCTCCCTGACTCTCTCCCTCACTCTCTCCCTCACTCTCTATCACCGCCTTTCAGATCTTTAAAAGCTGGTGCTCTGCTGTGTCTCTCTCGATCTCCATTTGTCTCCTCTGGCACTGCAGGGGACTCAACCGGCAAAGCACCAAGGAAAGCCACTGTATAGAAACGGGAAGAAGACTGAAGAAAGGAGAGAGAGAGAGAGAGAGTAAGGGAGAAATATACATCCAGAAATAGCATCAGCCAAATTTAACTGAGAGACAGTGACAGAGTGAAGAACCTTAGACCTGGACAGAAAATGCCTATCCTTTCTAACTTAACAACGGTGGTTTTGTTGCTGATCGCTCACTGCGGATCATGGGCCGGGGCGAACCGCTTTGGCCCCTTCAAGGTCTGTCCCTCCTGCAGGGATCCACTGGGGGCAAGTCGGCCTCCCAGGAACCATAACGTTGCCGGCAGCACGTCAGTCTTGGCCCAGGGAGAACCCTGTGGCGTGTACACCCTGAGCTGTGCCAAGGGGCTCCGCTGTGTTCCACCACCAAGGGAGCACAGCCCCCTCCAGGCTCTGTTGCAGGGAAGGGGCATTTGCGCCAAGCACAGCAGAACAAGTCCCACCGAGAGGCCCCACCCCACAGGTAAGATACGCACACACATATGCACGTGCATGAAATCATGTATGCACACTCGCACGCGTGCATCTACAGAGATACAGAGAGCGTGGACTCGGCAGGTACGGCTAGACAAGTGCAGTGGCACCGACGCCACACATCATTTACAGTGTCTCCTCAATCGCATGTGATGCTGTGTCATTCACCAACAAAAAGAGAGGCCAATTAGTGTGTGACATTTAAGCCTCAATGCGTTTGTGCAGTACAGATATAAATGCCGACCTCAAGCATCCAATACTGCTCAGCAGGGACAATTGTCATTAGAGTCGTAGGGTAAAAGCACGGTGATTTGGTGATGAGAAATAATGGCAAATCGCTTCAAACAAGGAGCTTATGTTGAGGGGTGATGCAACAGTGTATACGTGAAGATGCATATTCCTTCGTTAATATGATTTGTACAGCGTAATCTATTTCATCCAATTGAATGAGAGTGTGCATGCCAAAGATCTGTCTCACAAGTTAGTCTCTTTGTAGAGAATTTAGATTCAATATGAAACTGTCACACTGTCGCCGACATCCTGATGAAGATGCTTTTTATTGCAGTGATCTCCATCTACTGTTCAAACAAAGATATTGCGATTAACTATCTGAAAAGGAAATTAGGTCTCTTCTTGAATGACCATCTCAGATTGACCCCGTCTAAGGGACTGCTTAGTAATGTTGTGTGTAAAGATACAAGTTGAAATATGACACATGCAGATTATGTTGTAAAATGTGACATTGGATGCAGTTTGATTTTAAAGGCTGGTTTAGTCACATTATGATGCTTATGTGTCGTTTCCTCTCAGGACCCCATCCTTCCCACAGTGGTGACATTGAAAAAGTAAGTTCATGCTCATATTTTAGTCTTTAATAAGCGATGATAATGGACTGTCACCTAAATGACCAAAAATTCTAAATGGAAAAAGATTTTTATACAACAAGAATTCTAATGTTAATACCTTTCTTAGGTGATGGAGAGGGTTGTACATTGAGCTGTATTATAGAGATGTATAACTGTGGATTCTCTGCTGTTTGGGGTGTTGCAGTGGCATGTACACACACTGCCCTGAAGCCATGCATTATGGTGCATGATGTGTGTGCTGCTATGCGGCAGAACTAATTGAGCATGATGTGAATCAGGAAAGTTTCAAGTCGGCCGCTGCCTCCACACATTTCTTACTTTGCGAGCTGGGTGATCCGCAGCATTTGAATGTCGTGATGGGAACAACAATGGTTAAATAATTGTTGAAGATGTCACGTATGAATTTCCCAGATTATGACAAAAAAAACGCACAGTCACTTTCACAAACCAGTCAGTGACTTGAAAAGCCAAAGCATTGTGTAACAATATGGTTATATAATCTCACACTATATGTGACATCTGATATAAATATACATATTCACCGCTTCCAGCTCTAATGCTGCATCTCCATGTTAAATGCGTTATGGTTCACGTCGACATGGGCTGTAATCAAAGAGGATTTCTGCCAACAATCACCTGAGGGCGGATAGCAGCTCGCCACTGCCACTCATTAGACGATGACAGGTCCTCTATCTTTGCCGCTGGTGGTATTTGAAGTCACGCTGTGCGTTGGTGTTTGCAGGCACCCTGCCGCAAGCTTCTCAATAGTGTCCTGAGGGGTCTCGAGCTGACAATATTCCAGTCTGACCGTGACATCTATATACCCAACTGTGACACTCGTGGCTTCTACAGGAAAAAGCAGGTACAATCACCGGAAACGTCATTAAACATGTGAACTTTACTGGCTGTTATGTGATGGGGAAAAAAATGTGTCTTTGCTGCACTCCACTGCAGCTTTCTGTTCGGCGCATCCACAGATCTGTCTGTGACCATAGGGGCTGAGAATAACTGACACTTCTCTCTCCCTGAGCCTCTCAGCTGGGAGCTCGGAGAATCAGTACTGCGCTATGATGACATGTCCCTTTCTTCCTCTTCCTCTCTCACCACCTATCTGACTCTCCCACTCAATCTCCGCCCTCCTTTCCTTTCAAAATCTCCCACTCTTGTCTTTTAATGTCACACAGTGCCGCTCCTCCAAGGGCATGCAGCGCGGCCACTGCTGGTGTGTGGATGAACTCGGCACGCCCGTGCCCTCACGTGCCAGCGAAGATGGCACTTTACCATGCGATGGGGAGTGAGGGATGAGTCTGTTCTATTGCTCTGAGCCTGGAGGAAGAGGAGAAGGTGGAGGAAGAGGAGGAGGAGGAGGAGGAGGAGGAGGAGGAGGAGGAGGAGATGGTGATGGTGGAGGAGCAGGAGCACAGGGAGAGGGGGTGGCTTAAGCATATGCTAGACACTGCCTGCACAGGAGGTAGCAGGGATAAACCACTTCCTATGGAAAATACACACAAGTTGATGTTTATGTCCTCCTTAGAAGAAAGACACAGCCACAAATACACACACACACACACACACACACACACACAGTCCAGCAGCAGCTACAATAACATCTGCCTGAATGTTCAACAGTTGCAGCAGCGTTCTCTGCGTCGTCTGGTGACATGCTGCATGCTCACAATTACGCTCTGTGAACTGCCTCAGTGATCCAAGCGGTGTTACTCCGAATGATCTCTATATTCCCCGGCTATTTGTCCTGGCTTTCTGGTAGATTTTTTGTTTTTGACCTTTGACTTTAGGATAGCTGACACTGCCTGTGTTTGTTCTGATCTCAGTGGGCTGAAATACTGTTACGCAGGTGATGTGACACAAAAGGTTTAAAACAACGTGTCTCCCTCACCGTCCTCTCTCCCTCTCTCCAAAGATACACTGATATCAACATACCTAATTGACAAAACATTTCTTTTCTATTAATTTATTTTTGAGTATGTGTTTCCATCAAGTACTGCTTGAATCTTACGGTATCTTATATATATGTCAAGTCAGAAAAAAATAGTCATACAACTATTGTCCTGAATGCTTCTTTGTTTTATCTGTCAAAATGGCATTCTGACCGCTTATTAGTTGATTGTTTGTAAATATGTTCTGTGGTCGACTGTGTGTTCTCAAGTGGCAGACAAAAAGCTTAACGCTCTTACACTTTTCAAAAAGTTGTTAGGCATATTTTTATACACGTCAATATAATATTTTCTATATGAATTGTTGGTTTATTTAACGAACTACAGTACAATGCCATGTATTTTTATATTGTCAGCAGTTTCTTATTTAAAGATAGAGATTATTTTATTTCATTTTAGGGGAAGTGTTGTGCTTCAAATGCACCTTAATGGCAAAACTCATCACATTCATCAGAGCTCTATTGAACTGCTGCACATCTTATGGTTATATCTCATTGTTTCATTTCCTTTTTATTTATGCTTTGTTTATTTGAGGATTAATAATGTCCATGTTACTATTATGTTTTATTTTTGGCCCGTAATACAAATTCTGATTTCAATAGAGGAAAAAATGATCTAATTTGTCATTCTTACGTCTTTCCCTAGTCCTTGCAAAAGTTATGAAATTGTGTGCTATTAAAGTGTGATTAGAATTTATCTATTTCTGAACAATCTTGTTGTGCCGATGTATGTGTGCCGTGATAATGGGTCGATGCACAAAGGACCTGTAAGATTTGCAAGTATGAAAATGAAACATAATGATAATAAAAATGGAGAAGAATTAAACATATATTAATATAACAACGGCTGTTGTTTGTGTTCTTTTCTTTGGATACCGGCAGGCACTGAGGTGTTTACACAACATCTACATAATGCAGAAAGAACATTGACATTGGTACTGTGTACAACTTTGAAGATCGTGAACATTAACTTTATGTTGCTATTATGTTGTGGAAATGTAATACGTTTCATCCATTGCTTTCATTTAACAGCAACAGAACCAAATCTGAACCGAATTTCATGGCATTCGAAGGTGTCAATATATTTCATGTAAAACCACACATATGAATTCAAAGCAATCCATCTCAGTTGTGGAGATATAATCAGAATCAGAAAGCATTTATTGCCATAATATGTCCGACATACAAGGAATTTGACTTGGCGATTGGTGCATGACAACAGACGACAATGGACAACAGGACAAAATATAAAATAAAATAAAATACTATGGGTTAGTAATCTAAGGTTATGGGTTAGTTAAAAATAAAATTTAAAGCAAACAGAAAGTGATACTACATTAGTTGTATAACCCATTTATACTTCTGCACGGTCACTGCTGAATCCTTGTTTGCTGGCTGGGGGCTCCTCTTAATCTCCACCAGCACATGAACAGGTAAAAGTATTTTATAGATTCGGTTTGAGGCTTTATGCTCCATCCGCCGAGAATCGCCTCTGCGGTGCAACTGAAATTACACATCAATGTCCATTAGAGTCATGCTGCTTTACTGTCGATACAATGCACATAAAGAAAGATTTTGCAGCTGCTTCGCAACACAGGCACCAGATACATGCCTGTTTCCAAGGTAACAGCACAGTAGATCCCATTTGTCAATGCGTACTATGAAATGAAGTCCTTGCAGAAAATGAAGGAGGATGATCCTTTGTAGAATCACACCACCACCACACGTCCTACTTTTCAATCTAGGGTGGTTAGCTATTCTTGGAGATTCTTTTCTGTGCATTGAGCCTGAGATGCCGCCAGTGATATGTCTGTCAAGCAAAAAGCATCTACCTACTATTCAGTATGGAATTTAACTATTCTGATGTAAGGACACCACAGCCTTTCTAATTCAGACTCAAACATTTCAAACAAGAGTCTTGATATTGCAGATAGATTAGAGAGACGCAATTAAAAAGAACCAAGTTTAGAAAATATTCAGATGTTAACTGTGATAATTGGCTGATTATTTTTTACAAATATTTGAAACCAAAGATCACACACTTGTTCATAATACTTCATCACACTTCATTGATTGTTGTATTGTACAATTGTATTGTATTGTGGATCAAATTGGGCTGAAACTAGGACAAACTTTCATATAATATTAACGGGGCAATGGTGGTGCATGGTGGCGCATGGAGTAGAGAGCGTGTGCTGGGAACCTGCAAGGTTGGTGGCTTGAATCCTGGCTGCCCCATGTGCCATGGTGAAGTGTCTTTGAGCAAGATACCTAACCTAACCTCAATATACACAAATCTATGATCCAGCATTGTTTTAAATGTGAAGTTGAATAAAATAAGGAGAGAGTAAGCAGAAAGTCTTAAGACACCTCAACGCAGGATGTTGTGACATACGGATTAGGACGCTTCTACCCCCCAGAGGTTAGAAATCCCTTCTGGCATCTGCAATGAAAGCTGCTGTGGTCACATATTAGTATATTTATGGGTTCCTCAAGCTAAAGGAAGACACTGACACAAACAGTTCTGATAATCTTCAGTTTTTTTACTTATGAATCAATTATCATTGGGAGTGGTGAGTGAAATATACAACTTTTATCGAGTTAAAGGACCTTAACGTTAGTACTGTACACTGTAGTACTACTGCTAGTAAAGTAATGGAATGTATTTGAATAGTTTCAAATGTGATGGTAAAGTATGATCAAAACTGTACTTATGGTACTTCAGCAGTTGTATTATATGTTTTTGCTCATAGTCAGTCTCAATCAAAGCCTTTTTCAGACTGGAAGATTATAGTAAGACTGTATAGTGTGACTAAACTCTAAAGGATCCTCAACGTGGTTGAAATGTTTCTATGGGGAAGCTTCTTCAATCGGATTTAACTGGTGTTTATGGACACGCAGATAAAATGATTCTGCATATCTTCCAAAAGATGTTGGAAAAAGTTGAACATTATCATAATTATCATCATCATCATAGTGTTGCATCACTATGTGCGATACATCACGAATGAGATTGGAATCACTTCCCAAGTTAGGAATGCTGCTCAAATGGGGTTTTTTTTACGCTTTGTCCGAAAGAAGCATGAACGTTAAAATGTGGTATTTGTCTACATCTGGTGGATTAACTGCGGGTCTGCAACCGCCTTGAAAGCATTGGCACTCTGTACAGGTTTGGCTGGTCAAATAATCCAGGGTTATAGCACATAGTAGTTAAGTGTACAGTTACTCAGAGATGCCCTTTGAGGATTCCACCCTAACATGCCACTAGCAAAATTTCCGCCACGTTGTTTAACAAGCAAGGCTCACCAACGTCACAGCTCGCTCTGAAACATTTAAAGCACACAGGCCAAACAGAGCCCAACTGCAGCAAAGCAAGAATATCTGGCTTTTTTCTGAATCCGGCTTCTCGTTGACCTTAATTAAAAGGGGCCACATGAAATGACTTAAAGCTCTAACGCGATGAAGCAGCTACAAAGTCGAGGATCCCAGCATCGGGGGGTTAGTGAGAGCTGGATTCTGCTGTGGACTCGGAAGCAGCCGCCCACTGTCGCTGGCAGCAGATGGTCGCCCTCTTAGTCAGGTGTTCCCACGAGCACAGGTCGGACACGGCGGCTCACCCACAGTTCACAGAGGGACCGACGGAGACGGCTCGCTCCTAGTTGTGGTTACGTATTCTCACATTTACTCTGGGAAGATATGCCTCAATGCAGGTAGGCCTCTCTCAATGCCGTGCTTTTATCTCAGAGGGACTCTTGTCTTTTAGCACATTCTTTGCTAAAAATTATTTGGTCTTGTAGATAGTTATAGCTTCTAATTACCTAAAAGGAGTATAACTTCATATATAGTAAAAACATGTTAAACCAAGAAAAATATTTTCTATTGCTTTATCTCCTTTAGGGAGCAATCAACAGTTTTAACAGTGTTTGGCCGTTTCAGACTCACCTTTAAGAGAGACAGATGGAGAGTGGAAATAAACAAAATGGTGGATTACTCACCAGCTAAATCTATCTTAATTACACTGGCTTAACAGAAGATTTGCCCAAACAGCTGATACAGTCTTTACAGTGTGAAACACTGTGAATAGACAGACGTTAACATAAGAGCAGTGTGTACACAGGATTTACACATTCACAAGTAGTTGTTAGTCTTTGTCAGTTCAATGATAAATGATAAACAATGCAGAGCCATCACCATTGGTGGAAGGTGCATTTACTTAAGTATTTGAACGTCACCATTTTGAAGTGTACTTCTACTCCGCGACCATTGAGAGGCAAATATTGTACATTTTTCTCCACGTTTGACTTTGTAATGAAAATAAAAGTTGCCGGTAGATCTGAGTGATTCTTCAACCATGTATTGTATATTTTTGAGTGTAATATCATGCGTTATCATTGAGCTATTTTGTGTTTTGTTATTTTTGTTCCTGAAATTTGGAAATGAGAAGAAGCAACGTCCTTTCACATCAAATACGGATGTTTATAAACATTAAAAATCCATAACTCTTAAATTAGCAATAAACGTAAAAAAGAGCTGAATCTATGTTGCCATGGAAACTTGAAAAACACTCTCCTCTTTTTGCAGGTGCACAACACGAAGCAGATTAGTGCAAGTTCTTCATTCAGGAGCTTCCTCTGTCCCTGAATACCACACGCAAGATGTTCTGGTTATCGTCCTCTCATGAACAAAGACCAACCTGCACACAACAATAGAACTAATAACCCTCCAAGATGGCTCTCACTTCACTTTATGTTGCTGAGGAGCCAGGAACTGGCATGGTTGAGGTGAACATATGTACGCTTGAGATTAATATCAAGTATGAGATCCTCTCATCCCTCGTCTGCTCTGTTTGTCTTTCGTTCGGCCTCATCTTCACCTTTTTCGGTATGTATTCACAACACCGGAACAAAAACTAGACGTAAAAATTGAATTCAGCGTGTCACTGCTGGGACTTTTTTTGTAGTCTTAATGCTTCATCAGGTCACACGACAGCTTCAAACCTACAGTTGCAGGTGTCTGAAAGCTGTTTGGGTGTTACGGTGGATAAGCACAGAGACAGATGGGTAGTCCTCTGCCTGATAAAGTGCCACCTGTTCTACTGCTCAACACCTCAGTTGTTTCACAGTGTTAGTTCTGACGGTGTGGCTTTCATTTTCTTTATATTTAGTATCAATGGTGAACGGGAGATTTAACCCCGCTAGCACCACCTAAAAAAAAAATGAAGAATAACTTTCTCTGTTTTAAATGATAAAATATATGGACATAAAATGGATGGATAAGAGTCCAATAAACACAAACTGATTAGGAGAAGTGTGTCCTATGGAACGTGATGCGTTTGCAAACACACATGCTGCAAAAGTGTCCCCAGTTACTATAACAGTGTTGCCTGTAAAGAATATTATGACTGGAAACGGTTTAGAGAAAAATAAATTTTCAGCATTTTAGGCAAAGGTATTAAACTGATGTCCCTTCCATTAAAAACATGAATGATTTCCCGTTAAAATGAAGAAAGTACTGTAGCAGTGGTAGTAACAAGCTGCAATGTAGACCAATGATGGCCTTCAGACTTGTATCCAAGTTATGAAGTAGCTTTTAAACAGCTGTGTGATGCAACATTACGATTGGCTAGTCTGCGTTTGTCTCGGGATCACATTTGTCCAACTCGCTGGCCCAAATCCAAACAATGAGTTTGACGCCGTTGCTGAAACCACAGATGAACCAGCACCTGTTTTTCTTAAATCAACCTTGTTTCTTCAATTCCGGCTCCGTCCAGGATTCCGCTGCTTCAAGATGGTCATGTTCATCTCCGGCTTCGTGTTCGGCGCGACAGCCGTCCCCTTGCTGCACCACAAGGAGCGCCTGTGGGACGCCCGGCTCAGGTCAGAGGCCAGGGCCGGCATCGGCCTGGCCGCGGGCGTCCTCTGCGGGCTGGCGACCGCGCTGGTGTCCCCGCTGGGACTCGTCCTCAGCGGGCTGCAACTGGGGAGCCTCCTGTCTCTCGCCACCCTGGTGGTCGTCGGGCAGTTCCACAGCCTCGCCCCGGCGTGGGCGCCTCCGGCCGCCGCGCTGGCCGCCGGCGTCGTCGCCGCTCTCTCCGCCCTCCGCTGGCAGAAGCTGTTCACCGTCGTCTACACGTCTGTGTTTGGAGGCGGCACCGTGATGCTCTGCGTGGATTACCTGGTGGGGACGTTCGCGCTGCCGGACCGGGTGTACGACCTGTTCTGCCAAGTCGCCCCGAGTCCACTCTGCCGGTTGGACTGGGCGATCGTTGGGATCTGGCCTGTTTTGGGTCTGGCAGGTGTGTTGATGCAGCGGGGATTTACTGCCAAGGGACTATCACACAAAGATGGTGAGTTACATTCAATCCGCACTTGCTGATACATTCAAGGCTCAAAACCTCCTCCTCTGATGTCAAACACTCATGATTTACTTCCCTTTTTACTCCCCATTGGACGCTTTTCCAGCGGCACACAATAAATACAAGAAAAATATTAAGAACCACAGGTATAGAGAGTCAAGGAGAAGATATCATCGTCGGTGTAGGCCTCCGCCGCTGAAACGCTACGCTGGGGACGTCCTGGCACCGGTAAGTGACTCAGATTCCAAAGAATCACTCAGCTTTTGCCGATGAATCACATGCATGTACGAGTCACATGGCAAAACCTTCCTCCATTTACAAATGTTCTTCTGTTTGGGATTTTCCTTTTAGTTACCAACACAATTTTAGGGTCAAAGGCTAACATAGGCACACTTGTGCACGCGCAACATGTTTTTGAATGAGTTTCACTCTGACTGTACGTGACCACAATGTCAACGTGTCGTTCTCCTGTCTGGCTTTCAGAGTTATCTCCAGAGCCTCCAGGAGCGCCGGATGGGGACGGGTTCCTCCACCAGCAGCAGCAGCAGCGCCAGCACCATCACGCATACTCTGATTGACTTTGACTTTGAGACGGGCTCGATGGTGTCTCTGACCGCTGCCTCGCCCGTCTATGCAGTCTGAAAGAAAATGAATGAATGAATTAAATGCCACACACAACGGATTCATCAGCTGTCTGATGAATCCGTTGCGTGTGGCATTTAATTAATTCATTAATTCATTCATTTTTTGACTGTTAGTGTGGTTCCACTTTAATCATCAGCATGCACACAGTGAGAATGATGACAACACATCTCAGTCATCAGACTAGTTATTATCGCTTCCTTTAAACTGTTTTTTCTCTCAGACGCTGTGTTTTACAGTTCGGACGGCAAAAAACATTCATGTATGTGTCTTAAAAATGGGAAATGTTTGGAAAACCAGCTGATAAACTAGAGATTTTATAGGAATTGGACAGTTCAATGAATGTTGTTTTGGGGTGTTTCGTCCTAAATAAACGTCTGTTAAAGCAAAAATATGTAAGAAACAAAACAACTACAAACAAGACAGCCACTGTGGCCCAAAATGGCAATTAGTCTACTAGATTTCAAAGCCAACGTATTTTAGCAAACTTTATCCAGCACTATCGCTGAAAAAGAATCAACCTTGATAATTCAAAATCCTAGTAAGTGTTGCTGAATGTTGCTTATGTATGTGCTATCGAAAATATAATAACAGCATGTGGGATTCAAAATAAACGTCAGAATAACTATCTGCAGGGAAAATAAAGACTCCAAGATTTCACCCCTTAAAAACAACTCGGAACCAAATATTCACATCTTTAATTAATAATGAGCCCAATAAGTAATGAATAACTATCCTGCCACTAAAAGCTCAAGGGAGTCCATTCATCTGGATTCGGGTTATTAAAGCTTATTTCTGTGTTTTCATACTGAGTCATTGTGCCTGTAAAGGTTTCAGCTGAACCGCTGGTGGCCTCTGGTGGTTCAGGTGTCACACCGCATCCCGTGTCAGAGGGAAGGCCTTCCCCACTGCTCCGTGGTGCTGGTTCACACGCCGGTACTGGGGGTCTTCAAATGAGGGTATATGTGTGTCCATGTGAACGCAGCATCGGTGTTGCCGGGTGACCGGTGGAAGAGTTGTCCAATAGGTTTGGGGTCGGAGCAGAAGTCGCTTGAGCCAATTTCACCGGAGTATCACCATACAGACGTCCTCTATAAGAGAATGTGTGTAAACAACATCCGAATCCATTCGAAGACGGTTGAGTGTATTTACAAAAACAATGTTTTTTAATGTTTTCGTAATAGTGCATCACTGAATGTGATGCTTGTACAGATGGGAAAGAGACTCAGATTACTCAATGAGACTCAAAGTGAAACAGGTTTTCTTGTTCGCAATGTGTTCCCACTTATGAACTGTAAAATACACTTGATTTAATTATACTTTCATATTAGGCTTATTTAACAATATCCCACAATGCAATGCACCCCACACATTTGTTCTTCCTGTAAGCTTACAGGCTCTGTTGCTTTAGCAGGAGTTAATAGCTTGTTTCATACTCAGTAACTACAGAGTCCATGCTCATCGTGATAAAAGAACATGTGATTGAGGGCTGACTGGCTCACGGGTGCATTCTATTGCAATTTTATTTGTTTTAACAGTGGAGCTCTATGGCACAGAGGAATCAGCTCCATCACGCTTCCGCTACCGAGACAAAACTGGTTGTAATGATCAATGAATTAACAAATTATTTTATAGGATTTTTTTTGAATAGAGGCAAAATATAGAATACAACAACATTATACTTTGGGTATAAATGTATATAATGTTATACGACACTACAATATACATTTGTTTTAGATCCCTCCTTCCAAAATAAAGTTGCTGTTTACCCCACCACTCAAAACAATGTGAGATAAACAGGTTTCACAGCATGTAGTTTTAATGTACTGACTGTATTGATGACATGTAATGTATAAATGACATGTAATGTAAAATAGACTACACTTAACATTGGTGCAACTAGAAGGCATCCAATGCTGGGGGGGAAAAAAAAGGAAGACAAGTCAACAAACTATATTCTCTTTCACAGAACATATTGTATGTGCAAGTGATACCCGAAGCTCTGAAAAGGTACAAAATGGAAAAGGACAAACACGCACAAAGCAATTTACAAATAAAGGTATTCATAAATGATTGGCCAGGCCAATACGGATGTACAAGCAGGAGTCACGTAGATATCTGGAGATCTGAAACCAGGACCAACTGTCATTTTCTGCCTGTAAGGCGCTGGGACTGTGTTCCCTTCCAGAGCTCGTGATGAGTATGAAATAGCAAATATAATGTTTAACGGAGGCCGTGATCACAAAGCTGCAAAGGTCCCTTCCTTGTCTGTCAGTATGTAGTTTGTACGTTTAGTCTGTCCGTCTCCTTCACTGCTTCAGGAGTCACACTCGAGCTGCTGTAACTCATCCTGCAAGGCCTTTACCCGGAGCAGCTTTTCCAACTGGTCCTTCGTCGGCTCTGTTATTTCCCCCGAGTCCACTTTACGCTTCAAATCCTCAGCTTGCCGCAGCTTCTTTTTCAGGTTTTTGATTTTCTTGGCCTTTTCGTCGGCTTCCGCTGAGGAATCATTGGGAGAAGAGACGGACACCGGCGTCTTGTCGGAAGACACGTCGCCCTCTGCTATGGACACGTTCTCGACGGCGTCGCTCACCGAGTCCACATCCTGCTGCTGTTTTCGTTTTTCTTTACGTTTCATGTTGCGTTTGGCGGACTTCGAGAGGCCGGCCGCATCTGCGTCCCCGCAACCGGGAATCTTTTGCTTTGTCGGAGCCGCGTCAGACGGACTCATCCCGGGCGGCAGGTCTGGTTTGCCCTTGAAAAACTTTACAAACTTGTTTTCATAGCTGAAACGGCAATAAAAACAGGCTTCAAAAATGAGGGGAAAAGGATACAAATGACTTTACACTTGTTTTAAATCATTACCTGTCCAGTCAAAAACAACAACTCAAGTAAATATGTAGTGGGGGAAAAAAGCTGCACTTACACAGGTACTTCTTCCTGTGGAGTATAACCCTCCTTCACCCGCCTCGGCTTCCTCCATGTTCCATCAGCTCGCTGAGTGGCAGCAATGTATTTCCCTGAAGAGCAAAAGATACAACATTTTACAAACCGCATTTCCTAAAAGTTTCTTTGAGTCTTCTATGAGTCTGTCCTTTTTTTTTTATTTATGAAAACCATCGCTACCTTATCCACAATATTGCTTATCTAAATTTTTGCATTCATTCTTTCAATTTCACCTCCCTAGTAAAATAATGTAGCTTTTAAGATCAGCCTACTTGAAGGCCTACTCTATATGAATAGAATTGCATATTTGCTGTGCATTGTCAAGAACCCAATTCAGCTGATTTCATAACTTTTAAACTTGCCACATTAGTATAATGCATACTACAGTCTCACATTGTGAATGTATATAACCAAATCCTGTTTGGTTTTCAGGTTTCGCTTTTGACATTCTCAATAACTGCACATTCTAAACGAATAAGCATCATTTGAGCTCTGAATCTACTTCTCCTGACATTTGCAATTTGATCATTTCTTTCGTCTGGTGTCTTCTGGAAGTGAAACGGCATGTTTGCCCCATTCCCTTCCTCCCATGTATAGATTGTTGTCAATTGGTTCATATTAATTTTATAATGTGTATGTCCGAGTTTTTTTCGGCGCGTAAGTACTGACGGTGTTGCTGAAGTATCGTGATAGATTTACATTCCCGTTAGCTCATGTTAGCTAGCTCATGTGTCAGGTTTTTTTTATGCAAAAAGGTAACGGGGCTACTCAAAAGACAGCAAAGGCACATATTAAATGTTTCAATGGGAGAACAGAAGTGCATTTTCTTAAGCGGAACTAACCTTATTTAATAAATGAAGTAACGTTACCTAAACTAACGTTAGCCAATAGCCGATTGTGGAGACTATCCAGTTTTAGCTAGCATTGGCCCTCTGCTAAAGCAAACTATCCGAACCAAAAACCTCGTTAAACATAATAATGTTTACAATGCTTCAGATAGAAATAAAGACATGATTGTAGCTGCTGTGTTTAATGGTGGGTGGGGGAGGAGGTTTGTTCCAGTTAGACAAAGGTCTAGCACATGCATCAACCCTTACCAGAATCATCTTCGACATAGGGGGTTGCCATTTTGGTGTAACGTTGAGGTGTTGCTCCGCTCTTCCAGGCGGCCACTGCGTGACGTTGTTCACCGAACGTCCCCTCGCTCGCCGCGATCCCACACTGCAGCGAATTAACACCACTTTTTCAACTCTTGCATCCCCCGCGAGGTGAAATGTGTCATGGCAGCGTCTACGGGAGGTCTATCACAATGTTAATGCTCTGCGGGACAGCTGCAGAAACGTCTACGGTGTGTGTGTGTGTGTGTGTGTGTGTGTGTGTGTGTGTGTGTGTGTGTGTGTGTGTGTGTGCGCGCGCGTAATCGGACGCTAAGAGGAAGCAAAACGTGCGAACCCTTTTCTTCAACTTCGGACGTGACGACGTGGATCATGGGTTGCCAGGTTTTTTATGGTCAACGGGCGTTACATCGCCATATAATTTACTGCACTAACTAGCTATTGATGAGAAATGTTTCTCTTTATGTTTCGTTCCAATTATATCTACTATGCATTGGCAATGAATATAATGTACATCTTAGTCGTACTTTAGGATGAAAACCCACAGAGAGCTTGTGAAACATGATGTTTTTTTCCACCCAAGCCAACAGGAGATATATGCATTTACATTAATACATTGGTAATAATAATCTGATGATATAATACATAATAGCATATACTCTTCAAATCTAGGTTCTCTAATGACCCATTCTGTGTCTGCTGTATAGTTTTGATAACATAAGTCACTTTACACATGCAGTCTATCCCAGGAATATCCACATTTCTTGTGTCAGCAAGAAATCCGTGCCGCGATTGTTCCGTGCCGCAACAATCTTTGGATCACCTCATCTAAATGCTGTAGGTGAGAGGAAAAATCAGGAGAGTATATTATGATGTCGTCAAAATACACCAATACGGACTCTGCCATTTGGCCACTTAAACACTGTTGCGTTAGCCGCTGAAAGGTTGCTGGTCCATTACAGAGACCAAAAGGCATGCGCTGAAACTCAAACTGTCCAAGCGGGGTTGTAAAGGCAGTTTTTTCTCTGTCTTGGGCGTCCATCTCAACCTGCTAATAGCCACTGACCAGGTCAAGGGTTGAAAACCACTCCACGGCCCCACACCAGCAACTCACTCTTTGGTGGGACTTGGATCTTTTGCCGAGTAGCTGGCCGCACGTGTCCCAAGAATTCATCTTCTGTCACGGTGGCCTCGATACGTCGACAGATAGCAAGAGTATTCCTCAAAACTCTCTGGTTCCTCAGCTGCTGTGGAGTGCAGACAGGCCTTTCGGTCCGTTGAAAGAGTGCTTCCCAGCAGGCGGTCACAACATTCATACCTATGAGGAGCGGGTGGGTGCAGTGTATATCTTTAATAATCACGACTCCTCGTCCAGGTATTTTGATGCCTTTCACTTCAAAATCGAGCACTGCATAGCTAGTATATGGGATCTCCAGGCCGTTGGCTGCTTTTAACTGGAAAACTACAGGGGTCTTCCCAAGCTTAGCTTTGGAAAAATGCTGGTGAAATAAACTCTGCTGCATTAATGTGACCCGAGACCCCGTATCCAACAGTCCTTGCAACTCAACCCCTCCTCAAACTCCTGAGACAAAGAATTTAAAATCTTTCTCTATTCTAGTTCTTTAATCCCAGAATTTGGTCCATGGCTGTTGATCCAACAAAAAAGAACACTAAATCATATATCTATGTTGTTTGTCACCCAGTTTGACATGCGTCATACAAAAATATATATGTTTAACCTATTGTGCATTGAACTATTGCAAGTAATAATTCTCCAAAATATCAATCTATCCTATTCAGTCATTTCGATCATTAGCTGTCAAATAGATTATCTGATATAATCTATCCATTTTTCCCCGATGATTAGAAAATACTTATTAGAAATCTCGTTTTATCTTGGTGTTTTTCCGCGCAGTTTAACTATGTTTTCTATATACATATCCTGGAAACCCTCACATTTTCTACCTGCTTTTCAAAAGGGAGGTTACAGCAAATCCAAACTGGCAACCCGCTGGCGTCTAGCCGAGTATAACATTACCCTCAGCAGACTCTGGCATTACAGACGGCTGGCGGTGGAGTCAGTGGTTACCTACCTTCAGGATCTACAGTTCAGTTTTCTTGACAACACCAAGTACGTATTTAATAATATGTATATCGAGCTAATGACGGATTGATAATAGTCAATGTTTTCATTTGTAGCTTAGCTCGTCAACGTTGAGCAGCTAACGTGCAGCTAGCTTTAACGTTAGTTACAACAGAACGTTGGAAAAATAAAAGCTGTCTGCTAGCTGCGTGCTAGCTAAGGATGCCTTCAATGGTCCATCCATAGAAAGGATGCTAACAGCTTACGTTGCATTTAGTCTCTGTTGTTTTGGGTGGGGGGGTTAATGTCAAATTAAGGACGTTGGGTTGGTAACGCAGAGACCAGCGAAGCAAATCACACAGCCGTTATATGATGTTAGCAAGCTAACGTTCACGTAACCAGCGGACTTCACCCTAATAACGGTGTGGGAACCCTCTTGTGTCACTCAAAAATCCTCTGGATGTTTTCTGAATATACACTCTTTGTATCGGCCAACATTCCATATAGTAATTTCCCATCAATAATTTTATATTTGTAGTCAGCATTTGCATTAGGTTGGCTCTTTGATGCTTAAAGTTAACGTTGGTCGGTGGGGTAAGGTTTTACTTCAGCTGTGATTGGAGGAAACCGTGAATAATCTGGAGACCTTGTGCGGCCATCCCCGGGCTAATCTGGTTTCTGTAGTAAATCGTTTAGCCAAGTTGCACGGGCTGTAAATCAACGGTAGTTACTAGTCATTTTGTTTAAGATGTGCACCAAACTGCGACTAGTAGTGACGGGCACCACTACCGCGTTAGCTGTAACTTAAGAAGTGGTTCACTTTTTTTAGTCCATGGGCTTTTAGTGCTAGTCTTTCTACCTGTGTGTCCGGAGAACACATGATTTGTCCGTGGGATTGACTGTGTGTGTATACAAGTACTCGCTTGTTGCACCTCAATGAAAACTGAATTGTTTGGTATGTAAAACGTCAGAAGATTGAGACATTTTTTTTTTTTTTAACGAATAAATTGACTAATTGTGGCGACTTGATCTGTGACCGAGGACCCTCCTAGATTCTCCACGCATATCCACCGTATTTTTAAAGTTTTTTTTTTTTTTTTTTAAGTTTTATTCAAATGCTAACATGGCACTTCTTCTGAGTTGCATCGCAAGTGCACCTGGCTCTCTTGAAGACTCGAGCACCATCCCTCTTGATAAACATTATGCGTCCTTGGGTTTTGCATAGGCCACTTCTGCAGTGTTTGACGTCGGTGGAGGCGTGGTGGAAACAGGACTGCGTGGCGTGCCAAGTCCTTCTAATCAGCTGGGTGTGTGTTTGTACAGCTTGTAAGTTTCGCTTTTTAGACAACCTGGCCCGAAAGGGAAACCTAAAAGAAGAGCCGGGTTGGCTTGAGGCCCGGTGTGGTGTTGGTACCGATGTTACTGTGCATGTGCATCTCTCAACAGCGATCAGCAGAATGGATACGGTTTATGTTTCATTAGAGCACATTTAAGATTGACAAAGGTATTAAAAAAAAAAGTACTCAATAGTGTAAAATAACAAAATGGGCCTGCATGAGAAACCTCACTTCCATCTTGTTTGAAAGACTCTATTACCCTCCTAGGTGCAGCTCTCACAGCGTTACCGCGCAACGCTTTGCAGAGGACTTAGAAAAAGGAACTACCATGCAAAGATGTGTTTCTTTAATGTCCCGCTAATATCTTCTCCCCTCCCCCAAACTAAATGCAGCTTTTCTGCAAACAAGATTAACTACAGATTATTTTACCCAAGAATGCTCTGCCAGACAGACAATAACTTATTGAAATGTTGAACTGATTTTCATTCTTAGAGGAAATGGATTTGATTACCATTGATGGTTTCATATTAGACAAGTGGGCTTTTGGTATCTGTGCTTTTGTGTTCCATACACCATTGTGACTTTGACTGCTTTTCTACATTGTTGTTCATGAGGCGAAACGGTTCTCAGTTTTGTTTCCCTTTTGCCTTCACAGATTTCGATCATCTTGGTGAAGAAACATTTTGAGCATTACTGACAACAGGAAAAACTCAAAGTGGGATTGACTGCGCTTGGCCTCGTTATCCGAACACCATCTTTAGCATATTTTAAGTGTAATTATAATCTTGAGGAAGTACACCAAGTGCTGTCTGGATATTTGTGGGTGGCGACATGGCAAAGAAAAACCAGAAGGGTATGTATTAACTAATCTAAGATATTAAACATCCGTATTCTGTTGAATAGTGAGTACAATCGCAACAATAAAATGTACTATTTGTGTTGTGCAGATTCAAGACATTTCGGGCACAGATGAGCTGCTTCTTATTTTAAGTGTGCACAGCTTTTGCTCGTGTCCAAAGTTCTATAATTGATGCCTTCAATAAGTAAATCCAATGTATTTTCAGCTTTTTTGATCGAGTCAAACTTACGAATACATTTTTTTGCATTTAGAAAAAAAATGCGACTGTAGAACGTTGTTCATAAACGGTAGCTGACGACTCTCCAAGAAGTTTCTGAAGACGTCTGTCGGTTTTGCAGCTGTACAGTGAATTGCAAATGAGATTCAAGGCCCGAACCGACAATGAAGTTGTTTGTTGTGACGTTTTTCCAGACACGTCGGGGGTGGTGTTCGACACACGGTCCAAAATGGCTATGTCCCAGGGAGGAACGGCTGATAGGATGAAGGAGAAGGTAAGAAGCGTACACGGGGGTTAACACACTTCCTCTAATATCAAAGCACTCTTATCTGTTCCCACAATTCAAACACTCCTGGTGGATTCGCTCCTGAGCCTTGATATTCAGTTTTATTGCTGCATGGTAGTTTTGACAGCCGTAAACCTGAGAGGGAAGTTGTTTGAGGAAGAACAGTCGTCACGGTGAAGAAGAATTGCAGAGTTTGAGAGACCATCTTCTCTTAATGGGAGTCAATTTAATACGATCTGTTACCGGCATGTATTCAATAGAAATCACTTTGTTTGAGGTATATCATTTTAAACCCATGACAAGCCTTATACTTCTTAGAGCTGTTAATCTATGGTGGAACTACTTAAAGCTGAGCTCTCACTATTATTCACAGTTATGGTTTTCAAATTACATGACTGACCAAGCAAGCTGCTTTACACACTCACACACTACAAGAACTTTCACAGGGGAGATTCCCAGAGGAGTGCAGCTCCGTGCAGCTGCTCACCAAGCTGTTTAGTTTTTTTTTCTTCATGAAAACAAGCACTAGTTGTGACTTAGCAAATGATGTGATACCATGCCAGTGTCATGCTTAATGATTCTGTTGTTGGCACACATGGTCACAAGATATCCCTTCCACATACCTAACGATTCGTATTAAAGGTGCAACAGCAATTTTGGTTACTGTTGCAAATGCAACACATGGCAGACCCGTCCCAGAGTTTCCCCCTCAACCCATTTTTTTTTGCACTCTCGTTGCCATTAGCTCCCCTAAAGATTCGCGAGCGGGTCCAAATAGTTCGCCTGCTGGGTATCTGCAACGTGTCGGCGTGTTTGAATAGTTTGAGCTCATGCCAATTTTTCGCTGTTCTTGTGCTTTTATCGGGCAGCTCCAAAAACCGCCAAAGAGTGGAAAGTCCTGCATTGTTAGGCTTTGGGAAAATGGGCCATCACACAGGGGAGTCCCATGGTTTTTATGCAAGATTTGTTTGTAACTCAATGTTTTTGTGGGGTTTCGTTGTAACGAAGTGGCTCAGAATTAGAGCAAAATCTTTTTGACTAAAATGTTCTCATTGACGTGTATGATGTGGATCTTTTACAAAAAGCTCCCCAACGAGGAGAGCGGCACGCAGCTGCCCACAGAGAAGGTGCTTTTTCCTCTGAGCGTCTTTTTAATGTGCGAGTGCGTCTCGTTCAAAATCTCAGAAGCACTGCTGACAACTGCATGAAATGTGGGCGGGAGGCTTGTTTTGTCTGGGGCTCTGGATTCTGAGCGTAACGTCCCACAGACATCATTACGAGGACTGATGTGGGAGCAGATTGGCCTGCCAGACGCTGGCTGTTGGGGCGTGTTGTCGTTTTATCATGGTGCCTTTTGACTCCAATGGTCCAGTGTGAGGGCTGCCAGATTGAGTGTTTAAAAAACCTCATCCGTCCGTATATGTGACGGTAACTTCTACAACTTAGGGCGCATCTCATGCCTTGACACGTAGACATTTTTTTTTTTTTTATGTTTAAAAAGTCTACTCCAAATGTTCAATTATCTTGAGCTTTTTGATATTAAAATCCGTCTCCCTTTGCCTTGTTCTTTTCTTTTCTTTGCAGATCAGTGCTGTCAGAGCGGTTGTCCCCAACAAGAGTAACAATGAGATCGTACTGGTCCTGCAGCATTTTGAGAACTGTGCCGACAAAGCTGTTCAAGCTTTTTTGGAAGGTACGACGACGTCACTGTTTGAATGCAAGAATGCTAAATGCTGTACAGCCTCCTTTATGATTTTTTTATGATGAAACGACAAACAAACAAAACATAATGACATTCTTAATCAGCACATATTAAAGTGCTCTACCTAATAAGGTGCAGCAAATTCCCAGCAAACCGGTTGCATATTTTTAAAACGATTGATAGGCCTTAAAGACAGTGGTATTTGTACTAGATGAAGAGAAAAACAATACTTGTATATTTTGAGTACTATCTTTTGCCTCGACCACACACCCGGCATCCCGCCCACATCAATCGTCTTTAACAAGACCCGGAAGTCAACTCTGACGTGTGTTTGCATTCTAAAACTCTTGAGCGTCCTTTGCGTGCCTCTTCGCTTGGCTTGTTTAAATATAGAACAAGAAGGTTGTCCCACATGCGTCACACGGCTTTGTTTCTTTAGTCTGCGGTGGCTGATCGTCACTGCAGAGCATTCCGATATTGAGATGCCATTCAAGTTGGTCATGTCTTACAACCTTTTGTCACAATTGTCGTTCTTTACACCCCAGGCAGTGCGGTTGAGATCTTGAAGGAGTGGAACGTTACCGGCAAAAAGAAGGTGAGAACCTGAAAGGCTGCACCTTGAGTGCATGAGTTGAGTCGGCATAAGCATGCCAGCTGTATTTAAAAGAAATGACTCAATAACTGTTCAAAGTGCTCTTCATTACTTGTTACCGATTCTCAGTGACTCTCGGCCTTTAGAAAATCTTTCCCTGCTTGTACTGAAATTGTTCCCAGTCAGTGCTGTGATGGAGAAGGCAATCATAGACGATGAGAATTTGAACAAAAAGGACATGACTCCAATATCTCGTTGTTTTAGCCCAAGAAGAAAAAGAAGCCCAAGCCTCAGCCAGAGGCTCCAGCGGCGCCTGAACCACCCAAGGCCACACCGCCCGTAGAGGTCAAGGACGAGGTGAACGGCTTTCATGCCAACGGCTCAGTGATCGATGAAGAGTCCCTGGATTCTCTGAGTGAACAGTTGGACTCGGCCTCCCTGGATGCAGTTGAGCTGGACTCTGAACCCGCTACATCCGAAACCACCGGTAATCACAACTCTGATGAACGGCGAATGGCTCCATCCTGAAGCGATGTAATTGATAAGTGTCGAACGTTTCCTTCTCGGAGTACAGTGCTTCTGACTCAGCATTGATAACCGCAGTGATGTATTTGGGAACCCCAATATGAGTGCTGACACTACAGCATCTGTTTAGTATCAGTCGGGGGATTTGAGGATTCAAGGCAGTTCTGTGTTGAAATTGCTGACAGAAAAAAGTTGAATTAGTTGTGTGTTGATCTCTAGTACTTTTCTACATGTTGTTACTTTGTAAAATCTTAGATTTTTTTTTGTTGCACAGTTTTGCACTACTAAGGTGACGCATTTAGTTTTATGGGAAAGGTTAGTTTGGAAATATTTACTTTCCTTGTTGTAAAGTCATCTGTCTTCTACCGGGCGCAGAGGCAGAAAGTCAGGGCAGTGCTGTAAGCCCCCCCTTACAGCAAGGGGGGAGGAATCACCAGGGTCCCAGAGGCAACAAGAACCGCCACAGGCCAGGCTGTAATATACACCCACCCACTTCCACATTTCTACCCCCCACTGATGAGCAAGGATCCTCAGGAGTCAAGAGAATGGGTAAGAAACTAAATACCTAATGACTTCCTCATTGTTCTTTTCCTGCGTGCATACCATAAGAATATCATTGATTAATGATAATAACGAAGCACATGCAAATTGCCTAATCTGGGACATAATATGTTGCACTACTTTCTATTTGTGTCAGTAAATCAAGTTGATTTTATGTTTTTTATGTTTTTTTTTTTCCTCAGCTCCCAACATTGACCGCTCTGTGAAGGACCTGCAGCGATGCACCGCCTCGCTGACGCGCTACAGGATAGTGGTGAAGGAGGAGATGGACTCGTCGATAAAGAAGATGAAGCAGACGTTTGCTGAGCTGCTGAGCTGGTAAGCGTGTTTCTTCCAAATTCTGCTTGTCGCCATGGTGGCAGTAGAGTTTCTAAAGTATGTTGAAAAGTGAAGGCTTGAGACATCTCGACTAAACGGGAATCCTGGCTGCTTGTGTAAAGGCCCGTTTTCTGAATCCAGGTTGTTTATGTCTCCACGGATTAAGCGTTTAATATTTTAATACTGTTTGTATAGCCGGCTAACTTTTTATAATTGCCCTATACCTACTTGACTTCTTGAAAAACGAGAAGGGTTCCAATGCTTGAACACTCTTCTTGTTTTGGTGTGTGTGTGTGTGTGTGTGTGTGTGTGTGTGTGTGTGTGTGTGTGTGTGTGTGTGTGTGTGTGTGTGTGTGTTTTGCTGGGAAACGGAGATCAAAGGAGAGTAACTGGCGCTTCAATAAATCCCAGCAAAACATAACTACTCCAACTGAGCTGAAATTAAACCAAAGTCCCATTTATTTTATTGATAAATAAAGAACTTTCTGCAACTTTTTCTTTGCATAATTTTAATCAACTTAGTCCTTCAGCTTGTTAAGCGTAATGAATTGAAGGAATTCAGTGTTAAGATTTGGAATTGCTTATGCCAAAGCCTTACCAAGCATTCAGACTGCAGTATTTCTGATTTAAATTTTGTTAGTATAAATTGATAATCTCATTTACCCCTCTTGGGTAATGAAGTATAAACAAAACATGTAATGAAAAATTCCCCTCATCCTCTCTTTTCTAGCTTAATGGACAGAGAAGTGACTCTACTGGGAGAAATGGACAAAGTGAAGGCAGAAGCCAGTAAGTACTGTGTTTCTTTCGAGTATGCAGGCTGAGCTAAAGCCCTGCTTCTCACATGCCACCCGGGAGCTGTTATTATTCTTTACATATAATGATCACCTCATTCAAGGGCCTGGAGACTCTGACCTGATTCACTTCTGAAGAGGTGGTAAAAGAAATAGTTGTGTCCCAGTTTCTGGGGTGCCCTCGGCGTCCTAATGTACGTAGAGCATACCTGTGTGTGTGTGTGTGTGTGTAACATGACAGAGCAAGACTGCATGTTTATACAAGTAGGCCATTCTGTCCTCTCTGTATAGTAGTGTTGTGTGTTCCAGGCACAGAAAAAGTGAATAGTGTCAGGTGTCGAGGGAGACTCAATGCTGTCTTTGTGCGAGGTGATTTGAGGATTGAGCGGGAAGCAAAGAAACTAGCAATTCCTGGACATTACAAAAGACAGGTTCCCTCAACGAATCTCCTTGTTAAACACTGTTTAACTGGTGGACTTACTTTTTCATTAACAGATCTGCATGTTAAATAAACTATAAGCAATGTATCAATAACCATAACTCAATAATATACGTAATATGATTTGCGTAATTTGTCATTGCCCTTTTTACTTATCAGATTGGCTTTCTTAAGACAAAGCCCTTTTCTCACAACTATTTTAATAGATTTATAATTACATATATTTTTTCCTTGTCTTTTGAAAAAAATTAAATGATTCCAACTTCTATTCAGTAAAGTCACCACAGTAGCTATGGGTCCATTCAGCAGCCAAGTGTATTTAAGAACTTTTGAAATGTCGATGTTAAGTGTGTTTCCATGGAGGGAATAAACTGCTTCAGTGTTGTTTGTGGTCGGCGATGCTTGACTTTTCCAGTCCAGAAGAACACAGTGACTCAGCGGTTATATTGAAGAGGTTTAATCTGGGACTTCAGTTCATAGTCATAGTCATTTTAGAAACTATGCTTGCAGTTTTTTATACCAGTCACTGTTGATTTATTCTATTTCTATTGAACTGTTGCACACATGTACCCTTTTGCCATTTCTATTGTCGGTCAACTTGAGCCATTTTACAGTGTCTCTGTGTAAATGATAAACCCTTTTAAAAGGGCGTTCTACAACCTAAAAGCGTACGTATTGTGTCGTCCTCCCAAGCATCTGACCCAATGAAGCTTTTGTGGCAGGAGATTTTAACTGTTTTAGTGGACATGGTATCTTGCTTTGAGAGTGGCTTTATCTCTGACCCTTGTTTATCTTTTAAATGCCGAGTCATCTGTACTTTGTACTTGTCATATCAAATGACAGCTGAGTCCTTGCAGGAAACTGAAACTTACTGGCACTGCCGGGGAAATCTGTTGTACAGAAACTATATTATATTTTATTATTTGAATAATCTACAGCTGCACCAACAACCTTTTTAAATATAATACCAAATATTCCAATAATTCTATCTTGTCTCTGTTTGCTCATTGCTGGTTTTGGCCTATTTGTCTGCCAAAAGAAAACATTTCAGTAAACAAAAAATCTTTTTCTTTTAGTGTTAATTCTAGACGCGCGGCAGAAGAGAGCGGAGGAGCTCAGAAGGCTGACCGACCAGTCGGCATCCATGTCCGAGGAGCAGTTGACTGAACTGCGTGCAGACATTAAGGTACTCGAACAATGGCCTCGCTTTTCTTTCAGTTTACAGCCGACGGTTTGCACAACGGCTGCTTGTTTTTTGTCTCCATTGAACTGAATATTGAAGAAACAAAAAAAAAAAAATACTCTGCATGTTGATGATGAAAATAATCAGCGGTATTGACTTTTTTTTTCCCCTCAGCACTTTGTGAGTGAGCGTAAATATGATGAAGACCTCGGGAAAGCTGTGAGGTTTACGTTTGATCTTGAACCGCTGAAGACGAGCATCTCAGGGTTTGGATCAGGTACATTATACCGTTCATCGCTTTCATTTGTGTAACATTTTAGTAAACAAAATTTTCAATCGGACAAGCAAGCAGTTTAGCTCTTCGGTTTAAAAAAAATGTTATACAGTTGCCAAATATGTGCCACTATAAACGACTTGGAGAAGACAAAGCATGTGAAGCATGTTTTGATTTTCATTGTTGAATCTGTTAATTATTTAGTTATCTGGTCATCTTTGCGGAGTTAAAGTCACCTACTGCGCATCTGTATGCTCAGTCTCTTCCTTAGTAACCATTGCATGTCACATTGCAGTCAGCGCTTTACCACACTCCTCGCCCACAATCTCTATCCGTGTCTTATCAGTACGGACTAGTTTTTGATTGATGATCAAAGAATAACACCACATTTGTAAACTGAGCCAAGAATCTCTTTGATTCCCCTATTTAGACCATGCTAAAAATAGAGCTTCTTCGGGTTTTACTCCACGCCTAAAAAAAACAAAATTGTCTCTTGTGGGACGGGTCCCAGGTGGAACTGTCAGTGACTTACTGTGTTGTTTCTTTTTACAGTTTACCATCCGCATACAGGTTACTCAAATCGGTCCCGTTGCAGCTCCACGTCCTCTTCTGTCGCCGGCCCGAGCCTGCTGGAAACCCCGCCTCCCACCCAGACCCAAAGCTCCTCCAATGAACACCGCCCTCCACCAAACAAACAGGTCAGCGGCGAAAGCACTTCACGTATTGACTCACGGCGGCAGTGTAAATGATTCTTAAGTCGCTCACGTGAATCTGATTTCCGCATTCTCAGATTTTCCAAGGCAACAGGCGCACCTTCCAGGGACAGGGGTACCACTCGGGGGGTCAGAGGTATAACGGCAGTTCCTACAACGAGAGGAACGCCGGCCGTGCTAACCACCGCTACCACGGCGACGGCGCTTCTTCTAGTCCTGCCCAGCACTCGCACAACTCCAGAGGCCCCCCCCCTTCCACCGCGCCCTCCTCCAGCCAGGACCGACCCGCTAACAACGGGCTGCCGCAGAGGCCTCCGCGGACTCCGCAGCGCCCTTGACATTGGAGAGTCCCCATGCCTAATGGAACCCACCTACTAACCCGTGCACTCCCCTCCCCATAGCCGTCCCCTTTCCTCCAAACCCCCCCCCCCAACTAGCTCCTTTCAATGAAGAATAGAAGAAGTTTACATATTTTCTGTCAGTTTAGCTGTAATGCCACCTCTCTAAGTCTATCCCTTCATCCTTCAAACTTGAAACGCTGTTCTATATTCTTCCTTTTTTGCATTGATCCCTTCCTGGTTAAGGTAACGGCTTCTATCTGTGAGAGATCGTCTTGCTATGCTATCGTCAGTCTCTGTAACGGATATTTTTGCAGTAAAGCTATCTTCCAGAGACCGACAGGATTACCTGCAACAATGTGTGCACTATTGAAGGTGAACTCTTAGTAGTATTTCTGTTTTTTTTTGCGTGGCTTATGTCGCCTCACAGATTTGCACCTCCTGATTTTTGTTATTTCAACCATTTCAACGCCTTCACGGTGGAAAGTATAGGGAAAGTGCAAAAGTAGATTTTTGTCATTAAGCGAGTCTGTATGGTTGATTCCATGTCTACTATCGTTAATCTTTACATGGTGAGAAAAATCCGATGCATCAAACTATAATCCATTTTTGTATGGCTGGTATTAACCATAGAGGACTTGTTAACACTAGGACTTAAATGTGTTGAGAGGAGCTCTCTGAACGTGGAGGATTTGCTCTTAAAGCAAAAGTTTGTACACTTACTAAAGGTTTTGGGCTGTATGCGTGGCAGAGCACTGCCAACTGTTCTCTTTTGTTTCCAGTCTTTACACTATACTAAGCTATGCTGCTCAGCGGCTAGCTGTAGCCTCCAATCCACCGTACCGACCTGAGCGAAGTCGACTCATCAAAACGTATCATGCAACTCTTCAATATATTTCCCCAAACGTGTGGCTTGAATCCGGGCGAACGCCGCGTTGCATTGGCTTCCCTCCGGCCAGCGGGCTTCTCCTCTGTGCTCTTTTTGGCTTGTTCCGCATTGTTTTGTGAGAAAGTGAGGGATCATTACGCACTGAAAATATATCACAACAAAGGAAACTGTTGTGCTCTACGTTTATTTAGCATTATTTCTTTAGCGCGCAGTTTCTTTTAAGTTTTTGGATGCCAGAGGGCATCCTAAGGAAATTTTGCCTTTATTCACAGAGAGACTTCACATTTGCCTTTCTCGAGACGTGGATGTCTGCATCATGACTTTTTAACAGATGG
This sequence comes from Apeltes quadracus, assembly GCA_021346845.1. NCBI lineage: Eukaryota > Metazoa > Chordata > Actinopteri > Perciformes > Gasterosteidae > Apeltes > Apeltes quadracus. Next base: position 6,715,750 of record CM037928.1, on the reverse strand, counting down.
TATAAAGCAGCTGTGGGACATATAAATATATTTGTGAGTGTAAGATATTTTCTTCCCCCCCCGCTTTTTTTTTTTTTTTTCTTTTTATATTCTCACTTGATTCCAAATGTGAACATGGAAGCGATCCAAAATCTGATGAATTTATTGAAAGGTAGTATTGATTTGGCAGTTTTTTTTTAATTTCCCTTTAATTCTTTCTATGGCTGCTCAGTTGAGTCTCGTCGCCGTGTCCACAGCTGGTGAATACCTCATTGCTGATCTTAAGACTTTAGACTTTTTTGTGGTTTTCCGATCGAAGGGAGATTTTTTCCTCCGTACTTGAGATTAAGTCTTCACTCCAGTAATTTAGTTGTGGAGAGAAGAGCGTTAGCTTGTTTGCGGTCTTTGTTAAATATGTGCTGCAGTGACGCATAAAAGTTTTGACTGAATATTTAGTGAAATAGTCTTGATTCCTGTTGTTTTGAAAACACTTCTGATGCAGCACACAGAGAACCAATCGGACTACAAAACCTCCTTTGACGAGCAACAAAAAGGTGAAACCTGTGCCTCATCAGAAGCGTTTTCAAACGGTGTTTGGTTTAACAGGAGCAAAGACTTCCAACGAGAGGCTGGTTGCGTTTGCGAATATACACCTAGTTGACTACATCCAGTAAAGGAACTATCTCACACCTCGATGCCCCCGGACGGGGCAAAGAAACGGCCCGGTTTCCTTTCCTTGTGACCCCGACCAGCCTGTTGAGCTTACTGATGGCTGGTAGGTGGATTCTGTTATGGGTTTTCAGAAAAGGTAAGCAAGATGGTTTTTTTTGTTTTTTTTTTTCTTTTAAATGGTGTATTGCCTAAAACGTTAAAATGCTTTCAAAGGTGGTGAAGACTTTTATTGAAGGGGTTTGGGGGCTTCAGTTTGAATTAAAAGCTGTTTGACGGATAAACAAATCTGCTTTTACTCCACATATCTCCAGTGTGCTCTGGAGGTGCTGGATTCGTTTGAGACTCAACCAGAATAGATGTGGTCTGCCTCACTTTGTCTTCTTTTTCTTTTAAAACTCTTGTAATATTAGTTTTTCACCAAAGATAATCCTGTCCTGTTTTGAAGGTGCTGCGCTCCCCTCATCCCCCTCTCAGCCTGTAAAGAAATCCAAAAGGGATTAATCCAAAATTTCCTTCTACTTGATCCCACCTTGCTTCTGATTCCTTACTGTATATACATTTATGTAGCTATATAATTTTGTGCTCACATGGGGCATTTTGTATGTGATATTCATATTGGGCATAATAGAGGTTAAACAATCTAGTTCATTCCGTTTTCCAGTAGACTGTGTCCTCCTTCTCAAGACAACCGTAAACTCAAGTGCCTTTTCATCTCCCGCCAATTCATTGACATCCCTTCCACCAGAGTATGGACCAAAGACATCGAGCGTCCCCGAACGACCCCCCCTCCTCCCCTCTCTTTCGCCCCGCTCACTGAATTGCACACTTTTCATTTACTACGAATAAACAGTTTGCAATACTGAATGTGTCTGGGTTTCTTCTTTTATGCTGGTGTGTAACGCTGTTACAAACTTATGAAACGCACATGAACTTTGAAGTGGGTTTTCACAAATTAACTTGTAACTAAGCCTTGATATTTTAGGATTGTTTAACACCAGCTGTACCTTGACTTTGTACTACTGATCATAAAAGTGTATAAGATTTACACATGATTTCTCTTTTACACATATTAAATAGTTTTTTAATTTTTTAAACAGCAAAATGTTTGAATTTTAAAATCGTTGGTTTTAATTTATATATTTCATATACTGTCATAAAAGAATGTGAGGAAATATAGTATGGCTTAAAAATATGTTATAAAGAGCAATGATAGAATTTCAAATGCAGACCAGTCTGTTTTCCATTATTAACCTGTGTTTGTGTGTCAGTAGACTTGGCGTTCCTTCTCCTGCTGTTACTACGCAGCTGCAACTGATTAAACTATTCTTTTCTGCTGAGCTGATTTCCAGTGTTTCCTCTGGCAACACGTTGCTTTCCTTGACAACAGCGAAACGTTTCCTTGAGTGCTGTGCACGTGTGTCACGAAGCGAGCCGCACGACCATGACAAAAGGACTAATGGCTCACTTCTAATATCTAAGTGAGGTAACCAGTACAGGTCGTCACACCTGTAATAATTCCGTAACTTTTGTACTCACCTGTTCTTCAGCAGGCGTCACTTCTAATCCTCAGCGGATGACTAGCCCTGCCTCAGTCCCATTGTCATAGATGCATACATCAAAAAAAATATATAGAAAACACCAACAGCTGACATATTAGCACAGGTAAGGTTCTGAATTTTCCTTTAGGAGAACTGTGTAGTACTCTATTGTTTTACTTAAATCATCCAAATGATCAATAAATAAAACAAAGTGAAGTGAAATTGAAGGTTAACAATGGTGGCAAATAAGAATGTAGTGGCAATCATGATTTGCTGTTCCTATAGCATCATTTCCTCTGATGTAGCTTTGCCATCATGCACAGGTAGGAGTGAAATTACGCAGGTGTACAAAAGACTTTCCAGCAATTATTGGAGTTGAGGTTTGTGGTTTATTGCATTAAATAGGATAAACAGATGAACATAGCGATTCATTTTTTCTGTGTGGACTCCAATTAATGGTCAATGCACCTGTGGTCTGTCTCCTTTGGTCTGGTGAGAACTGTGTGTGCTCCCCCTTCCTGTCACCTGCACCATGCTCCTTATATACACCCATGTGCATCTAAATCACTGCCACCTAGTGTCAGTGATTTATATATATACACTAACATAAATATATCCAAAACTAAATAATCATGCCAACATTAATCATAAATGGCTCCTACTAAAAACTTGATCCGAACTATTAAAAACGTGTAACCTCACCTGATGTTCCTCTGCGCCGCCAGCAGAGGGCGCGCTGACTCCGAAAAGAGAGGGAGGTTTGGTGGAAGACCTCGTCAATGAGCCGTGCTGGGAGAACTGTTTTGCTTAGGTGATAGTAACGATAATAGAATTTCATATTAAAAGTTTACTTGTACTCGGCTGCAAGTAACAGCTTTTGCATTTATAATTCCACATCGGCAGAAGTACTTAGGTTATCATTAGCAAACATACTCATGCGTAAGAAAAGGCTGATTGGGCGGCATAATGTCATACATTACATTTTTGTATAAAATAAATAAAAGCAGCATTATTCTTTGTTAGTTTAGTCCTTGGCTTATGTGAATTAACTGCAGCTCTCAAATGTCGAGTGAAAAGTACAATATTTCCACGAGAAGAGTTTTGCTGGTTCTTTGCTCAGTTTCTTTGCTCAGGTTCACTGCTCGATGGTTCTTTAAAACACATTTGACCTTTTCCTTTCACATTCATTTGTTTAGATTGATCAAAGACAAATTCTATTCAAATCAGTTCTGAATGAAAGTTGCAACATTGCAACAACTGACTGACGGGAAACCAAAACAGAAGGTGTTTCGAGTCGAGCCGAAACTGGAGAGGAATTTAAGGCTGAATTTACTTTAGTTTAGTTAATACATCGAGGACGGCTGCAGTGCAAAGAAGACAAAACAAATTAACTGTAATTGAAATAGATCTCAAAAAGACCACGTTAATAATGATGGTGTTAAACACAATGCATCTTCTAGTGCTCATGATACGTTAATTTATTTACATGCACCAAAAAACATGCGTTCTTTTTTTTTTTTAAAAGCCTCCAAAAGCATACGATACAAAATGTATTTTTTTCCAAAACCATTTTCTGAACGAAAAGTACTCATTCTGACATGATTAAAACTGCTTAGTCACCTAGCTGAAGTGGACTGGACAATGGCACAATGTTCAATGTACGCAATGCAAAAGAAATACAAATGAGTACAAAATCTGACTAGCAGGTGTCAATCAAAACTCTTCAGTGGGAAAAGGTCACGCTGCAGCTCACAGCCCCATCGCCGAGGGAAACACAGCAGCACCTGTTGATGGACGGAAAGCTATTTCAGTCCAACTGATTGAGCTTCCCATGAACTCCTCCATTCTGACCTCATCGCCGAGGTCGGCATCAAATTCACCGTCACGTCGTACTTTTTGGGCTACCTTGACCGTCTCCCGTGTCCGACTCCGGGACTTTCCAGTCCAGCTGGCGACCCTTTTCGTAGAGTCCCTTGAGCACCTTCCTCACTTCGTCGTTCCCCCCTCTGCGACTCAGCTCCAGGTATTTCCTGTACAGCTGCAGAGCGGTGCGTGCATCCTCTATGCTGTCGTGGGTTTCCCCCTGGATGTTGAGCTCTAGGATCCACGAAAGAGAAAGAAAAAAAAAAAAAAAAAAAAAAAGACAGCCACGCTGCATCTCAACCGTGAAGCACCAGTTTTACGATGTTTCTCCGTCCAACACGCTCTACTTTTGCTCTGTTTTTAGTCTTTAGCAAACTCCACCTGACTCTTCTGTGGCCAAATGCTCCACCAAGTTTACCAGCTACTTACTAGCTTTTAGGAGCTTGTTCACTGAAAATAACACTCGGTGAGATGGAAACGGCCAGAAAGCTGAACAATGAGCTGAAATGAACTGTTAATCATAGAAGCACATTAAGCCCTCACTTACCTAGGAAGTACCAGGCGAGGAATCTCAGAGAAATCATCCTTTTGCGAGGTAAATGGAACAGGTAGACCGTGTCGACGACTTGGTCTTTCAAAACCTTATAGACAAGAAAAGAAATGTTTGCATTGTATGTATGTACTTTGTCCTATTAAAAAAAAATGAAAAATCAAATCAAACTTCAGCTTGTGAAATAACATACCAATAAATTAATAACCCGAAAGTCCTTCTGTAGACCGTGGCCAACGAAGCGAACTCCGGTGTCGATGAGGAAGCGCAGCTTTAAGTAAGTGGACTTCAGCGTGGTCAAATGCTTCGAAGAGATCTTTGCATCCAGGTCTCCTGGTTTGATGCCAGAATATTGCGTCAAATAGTCGACCACCTGGAAGAGCAGACATCCACAGGTGTTAGAATTAGAAGTGGTCGGCAGAGAGAGCGGCTGTTTCACGGGATTACGGCACGCTTCCTCGTCGGGGGTTAATGTTTGACTTTGCTTTTGTTAAAACTCACAAATAAAGCATTTCCTGTCGGGCTGTAAGAAAGTACTCAGTGCAGTGTCTCCTGTCTAACTAAACAAACAAGCAATCAATCCTCACAATCTGAGCATAAACAAAGATCGGGACATTTTCTGTGACGCTTACTTCTTGTAATAGAAAAAGAAAACGAAAGACAACGCAGTCCAACCTCTGTTGATAAACTACCCATTTCAGAACTTTCCAGAATTGCTTTATCTGCAGACAAGTGTATCACCATCACCAACACAAGGACAATGAAGGCAACATGATCACATGATGTAATCAAATTAGTCTCCTCTTTGTGCAGTAGTTTATTTTCGCTGTAAGGGTTACGTTGACGGTGGTTTCCCCTCGCAGTTTTACACTCACCTGCTCCTGAGTCGATATGTAGTCATCGATGAAGGGAACCCCCTCGTTGGGCCCCTGACCCCTCACACAAGTGATCCTGGCCACCGACATCTGACTCGGCTTTATGGTCGACTTGGTGCCGTCGCTGCGCAGCTCTGCCTCCTCCTGCAGAACAACCGAATCACGGGGATTAATCAAAGTGCTCCGCCGCAATAACAAACAGGATTAGTAAGAGCACCAGCGCACTGTCCGTTTCAGAAATGGTTGGATTACAAACTACCGGACACACCTGGTTCAGCGTGACAAACTCGGCGTCCAGCCCCACCAAGTCGCCGGCCTGCGGCATCTCGCTGACCATAAGGGGGATGAAGGTGGCGTGGCTCTTCCTCTGCTTCCGAGCCAGCGAGGCCTCCGTCAGCAGCACGCTGGCATCTATGGGGTTTTTAACTGAGGCAAACACCCAAAGCATGAGCGGGCGAAGAACACGCAGAAAACCTGCACAGAAATCCAGCAGATTGGTTGTTCTAAAAACGTACTGCGCAGGTCGTATTTGGTGTGGTAGTTCCTCTTGGCGTAATACAGAATGCCCGGCACCTTCCAGCTCACATCAAACTGGGCAGCTTCGGTCTTTGACAAAGAAAAACAGACTTTGACATGACAGGAAACATGACATCTCCCCAAGCATAAACTCAATCGAATCAACCTACCTTGTCGATTGGCTCGATTAGGAAATCGTTGAAGAGGTACCATTGCTGATGTGTGACTCCCTGAAAGAGAAACAGATTTTCTCCAGGGTTAAAACCTCAGCCGACCTTTGTCTGTCAGACCGTCCCTTCCGATCGAAGCTGGACTCGCCTCTTTTCTTTGATGGTAGGTCTCTCCTACTTTGATGTGGGCAACCAGGTTGCCGCCCGTGCGGGCGTCCAGGATGTGCGGCACGGTGACCACCAAGTCGTAGACCGACGCGCCGCCGTCCTCCTCCTCGGCGGAACTCAGCTGATGAGAGACAATTGTAAAAACGTTGTCCGTTGCACGCGGGTCTTCACACGCTGGGCTGAAACCAAGATTCGATGGGAGATCTTTCGCGTTCACCTCCTCTCCTTCGGGCCAGCTGCTGATCTCCAGTCCCTGGCTTTTGCTGATGGACATCTTGAGACTGAGAGGGATCCACACGTGTCGCAGATCCTCCGCTCGCGTGTCGAAGGTGACTGCCCTCCATACTGCAAACGCCCTCGCCGCTGCAGTGCAGGCAAAGCCACGTGAAAGGGAAGTATCGGGGGTGTCTCTCTCTTATAAAGTTCTACTCTTGTTAAGAATAAAAAACCGGCTATTTGAAGAAGGCTATTTTTTTTTTTATAGACACAACTGTGAAATTATACAAAAATAGGAGTTTATTAACAATGAAAAACGATATCATCCTATATAATCTTGAATGAAAAGATCTTACTCCAAGCACCACTCGGTGGGCATGGGCGGGGGCGGCTCTTTAGCTTTGGGAGGCTCCATGGCTTCTTTCTTGATGGCCTTATTGAAGGCGTACTGTGAAGAAAGACCGAAATAGATGTTATTCATATGTTATCCATGGCAGTATTTGTAACTACCATGATAGAAATAAAACCAGGAACGAGTGTCCTTTACCTCCGCCTGAACTTTCCAGAATTCCGCCTCTTTAGCACTGTTCACTTCACAGTTGATGACCAGAACATCTGGGAGACACCGGATGTTGCGTGTCTGCACCTAAAGTGGTGCACAGAAAAGCTTGTGATGCAGAAAAGACTTATTTAAGATCACAAAAGTATACCCGCATGAATGGAAGCTGTAACTCACTGTGGGTTGATACTTCTCACAGTTTTCACACCACGCCTGCGTGCTCTGCTCCAGACAGATGCTTTTCTTTAAGATCTCGGCAAAGTCATATTCTTTCGCTGTTTTTTCTGGCGAGAGGGAATTGTTCAACAGTTAGCCATTGTTATTTAGCTGTAACGAGCAACAGCTTACGCATACACTTCGGCTCAAGTGATCCGACAGCCGCGCGAGTGTGAAACGACCGCCCACGGACTCACCCTGGGAGTTCAGCTCGGGGTAGTGCATGGTGAAGAGCAGCGAGAGGGAGGAGCGGACCGTCTCCTTGCCACAGCGACACAGGCTGCTGTTCTCCACCTCGCATCCGAATAGTTTCCCGATGGCGGACTCACCGGAAGATCCCAGAGTACTGCGTAAACGCGTCGGACACATTAGCGACCGCCTTCACGCCTCCTCCAGGCTCGACGTGGGGGCGAGACAAACCCTTCTCTGACCTGCTGCTGGCTCCCCTGTAGGCCTGCGGGCCCTCCTGCTCCTGCGTCTCCTGGTGCAGCTGGGTAAGAATGAAGCGGTTCCAGCTCTGGATCAAGCGGCCGAGTCGCGCCTTCCCCGTTTGCTCGTCCGAGTCGGCGAGGATCAGACCCAGCGCCGAGGCCTCCGGGATGGTGCGAAACGCTCGGAGGAAGTTGCTGGCCTTGAGGAGGTGGAGGGGTCGGATTAGGAGATGCAATGGGGAGCAGCAACACAACGCTGATTAGAGAAACGTTCACGGGAAGCTACCTGACACGGGTCTCCTCGTGACAGATCCAACATGTGGAAGAGGAAGCCAAGCTCACAGGCCAAGCAAAACTCCTTCTGGCACAAATGATTCTGCACCAGGTACCGGATTGGCTCCAGGAAATATAGTACCTAGAGACGGGAGGGACAACAGCCGGGCACAAGTCAAAGAAAACCACGTCTAAACTGAAACCCACGCAGAACCTCCCTTGTGTCTTACCTGAATCATGCAGTTGCAGTAAGCATTGGGAATGTGAGGCTCCAGGCCAGCAAACAAGGTTCTGTTGTAATGTTTGAAGTCAAAGTCCTCCAATCCAAGTTTAGAGTATTTAATTGTGACCTGATCAGGAACAAGGAGGCAAACATATTCTTAAACACAGCAACAGCAGGCAGATCATTAAACGATTATTATTACTTTTTCCAAAAGTGCTTTTATATGAAAAACATGACGGATATGTTGAGTCCAACCTTTCGGTACTTTTTGGGAACCATGTAAAGGTGTGGCTCTTCATCACGTCCAATTGGAGATTCAGGGACCTGGTTGTAATTGTCATAATCCAGCTCCACGTCTTTAATTTTGTAAGGAACCTGAAAAAAGAAAATTAATTTTAGACTGTTGAAATCTGAAAACGAATTTTTTTTCTATACAGTGAGCCCTCGCTGTATTGCGGTTCACCTTTCGCGATCTCGCTGCTTCGCGGATTTGCATCGTGCATTGTGTTCTGCATTCTGATTGGCTAAACAGTCTCTTTCTGCGTCTTCTCTACGTGTGTGTCAATAACGTTGCGGTTTAATATGTACACGTACGTAAAACAGAAGACTACAACTACCGATAAAAATGTTCTTCTCTCGAAGAAACACACCCGCACCGCGGGCTTTAGAAGAAAGAAACGCTACAGAGCGGAGTCAGGATGCAGCGGCTCAGTCAGAAGAGCAGCGAAATACACGCGAGTCACTATTTGTCCTACGGTACAGTACTTTTTTTTCAGTGTACAGTACAGTGGGGTTTTTTTCTAATCATTTTTCATTTTCTCCCGTTCTAATCCGATGACTCGGGTCGCGGTGGGGCGGTGCTGATCTCCGCAATTTAAAGCCTTCTGTTCGTGTTGATGATCAAAATTATTATTTTAGCAGTTATTTATAAAAAAAAAAACATTTATACAGTACTTTTATTTGTTCTTGTTGTTGTTTTGTTCTTTGGTTTCAATGTATTTCATTGTATAATAATTGTAAAAAAAATAAAGGTTTCTACTTCGCGGATTTTGCCTACCGCGGGTCCTTTTTGGAACGTAACCGCCGCGAAAAACGGGTGTTCGCTGTATCTCAATTTAGTAGAAATGACACCACGGTGAAACCGTAAAATAACATGTTTAGATTGCATTTCGACGGCCATGCGTCCAGGAAAGCCTGTTCTTGAAGTAGTTGAGGACCTACACCGGGTGCGTTAGACATACCTGGTTCCGAGGACGGGTACGAGGATTTGCTGCATAACCAATGAACCCAACTGTTTTTATGGTGCGCAGAATCTCCGGGTCCACAGGAGGAGCTCGTCTGTCAGAAAGAAGATCAGGCCTCATGCGTCAACCGGTCGTACCAACTGAATTGTCCCTGAGTGATAAAGGAGATTGATTCGACATTCCTAACACCGACGCCGTGGTCTGCACTGAGATCATTATCAATGAATGATTGTTTATTTCTTCGATTGTCGACAAATCCCACGAAAAGATCAAAGTCAGTGTGTTTGTCTGTCTCTTGGTACTTTCCAACTTCCCTATTCTGTCTGTCCCAAGCCGTTGGGTTCTTACTGAAGATTTGCTGACCTCTGCTAGTAACATTTTGAACAAAGACATTGTTATTATTGTTGCTGTAAGTAAGGTTATCGCACATAAAAGTCACCGCGAGGGACGGTGCTCGTGTCCGTGTTACCTTGGGCTGGGCGTAGCCATCGCAGTGGACCACTCAGACAGCAGATGCTCGGTGCTGGTGAGCGGCATGGGGATGATCGAGAGGGGCAGCAGATCGTGGTTCCAGTCCAACTGGGGCAGCGTGTCCACGAGGCAGGGCAAAGCAAAATCGGTCTCCCTGGAGTAGTCGTTAAATGAAACCTCTGGAGCGTCGGACCACAGGTGCACGCATCCACCAGAGTCCCCGAAGGCCAAGGCTTGTTTGCTGGACGACACGTCGAAACTCATGAGCAGCTGGCCTACGGTGTTGACGTGAAAAATGTCCGCCATATTGGCGAGACCGGTGGGCTCACAGAACTGGCACTGACCTGGAGAAGGAAACAAGGTGATGGACATAATTCTCATTTTTATGAAATTCTGGCATAGTGTTTGTTAAACTGGTGAGTAGGGGAAAAAATAACATGTAAACATTCAGCATTTATCATTTGTGTCATTCACAAAAAGTTGATTCCCTGAAAAGAAGTTTGGAAAACACTAGACTACATAAAGGAGGCCCCCACACACCCGTCTGTGAGATGATTGCCAGACGTGACGTGTAGGTCGGAATGAAGCGCAGGAACAACGGGTCCACGTGCACTTGAAGCGGCGTCACTGCTCGCATCATGCGGAGGTCGTAGACCATGAGGAATCGGTCGCATGCCAACCCATTCATTCCTCGGCTGGAAAACCCGCACGCGGCCAGCAGGTTCCCGTGAACGTCAAAGTCTGAAAGGCTGCCAGAGAACGCGTCAAACTCGTGCTCCGTTTTGAAGCTACGCAGGTCCCGAAGGGTGATCTGTTTTTAACCAGAAAGGGAAAGTGAGCCAGCCGGAAAAACGACTCCTTCAAAAACTGATTTCATCCAAGTTGTTCTTACCTTGCCAGAAGTGTGGCCACAGTAGAAGTAGCGACCCGTTTGACGCATTATTGCCACTCCAGGCAAATTAACACTGAACTGTGACAAGAAAGTAAACAATTTATTACTTGCTTATATGTTATTTTATATAACGTGACAAATGATGTTATAGGATCCATTGTTGTACGCATACTGTATGCGTATTGATAATTGTTCACCTTTTGGGTTTCCTGAACAGTATTCAAGTCAAGTTCAACCGCATAGTTTTGTAATCCACCCATGAGCAAGGTGTTGTTATCAGTCATAAGGAGACTGTGCATATCAGCTCCTTCGTCCATCCTGGGTTGTACACATATTCACCATAATTAAGACCATAATCAAGACATAATTAAATACATGTCCAACGAAAATTCCTTATTGCTGATTTCTAATAGTGATGAGTGTACGGCTGCAGTTCCTCAAAGAAAATCAATAATCCATTCAATACTTTGTGACACTTACGGGTAATCAAACATAACAAGGCCCCCACGAGTGTGGCACTTGAGGTTAGACTTTGAAAGGAACAGGACGCCCGTCCCCAAACTCTGAATGTGTCGAATGTCATCTGATGCGTGCGCTTGGAAAGAAGAATGTCGGCCCATCGTAGGTCCAAAGAAGGAGGTCACATGACCCTGAGGAGAATGATTGAAGAAACAAGATGTAATGACAAACAATTAGTGCATTTACATTTGGCATAAGGCAGACTAAAACATCCGGGCTCCACTATGTCTTTGGCCACTATTTTCCACCATAAGCATATCCTAATCTCACCCTGTGGTTTCCCATCCACAGCATTTCCTCCTGGAGATCAAAGTGCGTCGCGGTGACGGGGATGCCAACTTCAGAAACCGCGCTGTGTAGCTCTGAAAACATCCCCTCCATCAGGTGCACCGGCTCGGTGCCCGTCCCGGACAGTCCCTCCGGGTCGAGCTCCACACCCTGCATGAGACTGGGGTTAAGGTGGGGGTCCATGGAAGGCTCCATCCCCGCGTCCAGCGTCCCGTGAAGCCTGGGTGGGTAGTCCCCCATCCCGGCGTCGAGACCGTCAAAGTTCATCATGAGCGAAGTTACTGCGAAATCAACCTGCAGATGAACAACAACGTCACGTAACGTTAATTATCACCGCAGCTGCCGTTATAGCTAACTGCTGGCGACATTATCCAGAGGCAAAAGTTAGTGTGTAATATCTGTTACACACTAACTTTTGCCTCTTTTGCATCTGTTATCTGTTAAACGTTACAGAAAGCTAAGCTAACTTTTCTCTACTCGACTAGCGTTAGCGTGGGGCGCCGCTGACGGTTCACGCAGGCTAATCCAGCTAACTATGCTAAAGCTAGCATGAAGCAGACCGGCAGCTTCTAGACACAAAACACCCGCGTTACTGAAAAGTGTGTTTTTTTCACATTAATACATTACTGATAGACTAGAAATAACAATATGAAGTTTACACCAACCTCTTCTCGTGATACGATAGAAGTCCATGCTCACTTCATTCACAACAACAACACACAATGAATAAAACACTTCCGGAGCAAACAGGGCTGCATTCAAGAAGTGCAGTGTTTGTAAGTGTTTACTGTTCAGACAAAAAATTCCTGGAATCGGGTTTTTTTCGTCGTCTGTACAGCCACTACACTCAATTCGTACTTTTAATAATATTATTATTATATTATAATATTCTTTCAATAGAGTAAATACTTGAAATAAATTAAAAATCTCATGTTTCTAAACTTTTGGACGTCTTCATTTCTCTAAATAATAACAAGTAAGCATTACGTTTAGCTGTCAATAATTTTGAAAGGAAGAGTATTCTTGGTGTTGCTATTTTCACTTAGTCAAAAGATCTGAGTAAAAACGTCCCTGCTCTACATGTTATTGGCTCGAGATAACGTGATAAATATCACATTTGTAGGCCTGAAGCTGTTAGTAAATTAATCCATTCGAAATTAATTGACAGCGATACCAATGATTGATTTTTTTATAACATATGCAACAAAATAACAGTTGCACAAAACAAGTGGAAGGTGTCCCCAAGGCTTTAGCAATTTGTGACAGTATTTTCTAGAGTAACAGTAAATCAGAAAAATATTTTCCAATACATGTTTTAAGTTGCACCAAAAACATAATGGAAATTCTGTGCTTAACTATTTATGACTCACTGCTGCTGTTACCTCAGCGGAATATTTGTAACACATGGTGCACTTCAGCCTTATGCCTGATGCATATGTATATATTTATGTTTTTGCTATTGTAATTAGGAGGGAACAGCAGTATACGAATTTCATTGTAGAGAGTAATTTGTTAACTGTACACATGGCAATGTCCTTACGTTCAGTACAACACAGGAGAAACTATTTACTTTATGTGGTGCGGCGAGAAGAAAGTGAACGTCTGACTTTAGAAGATGAGCTTGTTATTGTTGCAAACCGGAAGAATAAACAGATTAATCCTCGGTCTTAACACTACTCATATTACCATTAGTATAAAGATAGTCAACTGCCAACGTCTGGGTGATTCTCACGTAAAAGTGAAAAGTTGAACAGCATATTTAGGCTGCAGAATTGTGTTCCTTGTTGATTTTAATTAATGGAGTGTAGCTCTGAGTACTATCCATCTTCATTAACATTTCAAATGAATAGATAAATGACCAGAAAGAAAACACACAGATGGGGAAGATTAAGGAAGCAGAAAATTATCCTTAGCCTTCCCTTCAGGTTTCCTTTCCTTTAACGACACATCAGAGGAAATGGGTTTCTCTGGTAACAGGGGCAGATCGTGGACACAGATGGAAATTTTGTCTAATCTGTGAAGAGAATTCAGCTCATTGTCACTCTGCATTGTAAAGGTTAATCTCACTTCCTCGACACAGACATCGATGTGAAACCTGATTAGGACACATTATTGTTGATTGATATCAACACACTAGTGTTTTCTGTCACACACACTCTAGGTGTATGACAGGTGTTAATTGTTTTGAGTTGAATATATGTCATTAAGGCAACCCCAAATTGAGATTCCGAAAATGCATATGTTGTAAAAAATTAGAACACAAAAGCCTTGTTCATAATAGCCCATGTTAATTAACTTAACCTATTGTGATTTCAACACACAATCAGTCTTTTTCAGTGATAGAAATGAAATGTACATTTAATCAAGAGTATTTCCATTTAATTTACACATTGGCTCGAAGCCATCTCATGGGTAATTGTTTAGTTCATTACATTTAGTTGATATTTAGTCATTTTTAATGTATAAAAGCATATGCTTTGCTGACATATGATGCTGCATAATGTACTACTACCTACCCAGCAGTAGCTAGAAAGTATATCTAAAATGTATGAGCTACTCTACAAAAAGGATCTCACAATCGAAACAACTAAAAAAAAAACATGAAAGAATACATTCTGCATAAGATGTACCTTTAGTTTTACATTACATTTACAACCTGAACTGTATTTGTAATGATGTAATTTTTCGATTATGTCATTTTTATACGACACGTTTATCCGACTCTTCTTCCCTTTTTTGTGTTGACCAACAATCACCTGTTGTGATGTAATCTTTCTGACCTCATCTTGCTCGTTACGCGTAATACGGATTTGCACTCGACGTGGACTGGTTGAAGGGGCGTATAAAAGACGTAAAGCGCTCATATCGCCACATCACTGATCTCACAGGCGCTGAACGGACACAGCTCTTCAAAGAGAAAACCTAACGCCAAAACGACATGGATTCTGGTTTCAAGACTTTTGCAGCCGTTTTCCTGCTTTTAGCGGCCGCGTCCTGCGCTCCAACCGGGCACATTCCGAAAGACGCATGCGGGGATGTGCGGAGCAGCTCTCTGCAGCTCCATCGTGTTGCTCGAACGGTTGCTAAAGAGGTACGTGTGTTCTTTATTTCAATATTCGGTATCATGAATGCAAAATACATCGCGAAACATTGGATACAACATTTTATATGAAGTCTCATTTTTTTGTTTTGATTTATATGCGTTTATACATTTTTTATTTTGAAGCACAAATGTGCACTGTTTTATTACCATCAACCAGTTCAAATGTTTAATTTCACTGCTATCATTAGTATTTATTCAATCAAATTCCAGTAAATCATAAGGGCCTTTATTGTGATAAGATTTCAAGAACAGTTAGGCCAAATTATAAATATACAATTTAGTATAGTGTATTTTAATAGTACATAATAATATGAACATTTACCAAAATAAACACTACAAGTTGAGTTTCAAATATGAACCTTATAGTGGCATTCATTGATTTATATGTTTACTATTTTCCTTTTAATGCAAAATCGTTAATAAGCCTGTTTGTCTGAAATGGATTGTAGGCACGAAATGGATCCAAAGACATAACCGATTTCTCCACTACACTCCTCTGGATAGAGGCACAAGATATGTGTGGCCCTGAGAATCTCAAACAGGAGCCTGCGGTAAGAAACACACAACACATTAATTGTATCCTGCAGTGCCACTAAAGACTTAAGGGACGTACATTTTTAATTGTGCCTAACTCTTTCTCTTCCCCTCTCCTTCCTCAGAGATGTCTTGGGAAGATGCTCATCGTCCTGCAGAGCTACATCTCTGGAGTGGAGAAGGTTGCTGGATTTCCAAGCTGCTCAGAGTCTGTCCGCAAAGTGAAGCCGGTCATGAAAAAACTGAACGACGACGTGCAAAATTGTTTGAGCGCAAAGCTAGGGAGGAATCACCCAGAGGTAAGATGAGTACCTTGAAATAAATGTTGCAAAAAAAAGGAACATTGGGAAATGAATGAAGCTCAAAGGCCCTCCATCAGTCAGTAATCTTTGCCGCATCTGTCAGGTGCCATTGGACAAACATCAGAAGTTGCAGACCAATGAAGAAGAGACTGACCCCATCCCAGTCTGGCAGGAGGATCTGCTGTGCCACTACACCATGGACCGACTGTACTCCTTCTCCATCCTCAGCGCTCGAGTCTTTGCTGTTGGTGATCCGGCTCATCACACAGGCGGCTCGGCTCAAAATTGCATGTAATGCATAGAAAATGTTTGCTGTCGTGCAGCTTTTAATTTAACAAGAATCTCATGTGATCACATTGATCAAAGTATCTAGTACAGCCTTCTGTGGCTGACACATCTACAAGTGTTCCCACTCTTGTTTTTCCCGCGTGGAAAGTATTTCCAATGGAATTATTATCTAACATATTTATTTAAATCATATTTAATGATGTATTTATTGATCATTTGTTATTTCTGTGTCCTTTTTTAAAGAAAATAAATATAATGTTCATTACAGGCATACACGTGTTGTGGTTCATTAATGTTGTCCGGGTATTTATTTTTTTCACTGAAAAAATCCATGGTAAACATTTACTCACTCTACTCAATTACTGCCCTTTCTGTGAATGAATATCCAAATAACACCCAGACAAATATGCTAAGACAAGAAGGAAGCTGTGCTTTCCTAAAACACTCCTGTTGCTCTCCGGAGATCCACAGCTTCCTACTTACTTCCTTCCCCGTTATAGCGCTCAGCTGATCTCTTTCACTCACTCTGATGATGTAATGTTGCTTTAGTAGTAATTCCATGGAAAAACCGGAAGATGAGAAAGAGGAAGTGGCCGCAGGTACCTGATTGCTCTACAAGGAAGTTTGTTCTCTGAATGAGAGAATATCCATGCCCTCATCCTGTCTTTGAAAGTATAAACTCCCAAATGTGTGTATCATCAGCAGGGAGAGTGACATCATAATTGTCACAGTTATTTAGAACTTTGGCAGCATCTATCTAAAACCAAAGATAATGATGAAATGCGTAAATTAGTTGCACAGCAAAACAACACAAACAATAGTATAGCAAAGTGCCTTTACTGCTCATCCTAAAGAAAAAACGAATCTTGAGGCATTACATTTGCTTTTGAGCTTAAGCTGCCATGATGAATAACGATGAGCGTGAATGGGGTCGTATGGGTATTAAAGTGGCTTGTGTTTGCATGAGGATGATGCCAACTGAAATGTCAATTTGCTATAGTAAGTTGCGTGTGAGATTTTATGATATGTAAGAAATCCGGCCTGTTTTCTGTTATGTAAAAAATAATTGATTACAATATAAGTAGTATATATACCCCACCTTCTGTCAAAATTTGACCTTTGGTGACCTTTGTATGAAAAAACAGTTTGATCTTGTGTCCTCTATGACGTAATATGAAATTTATGGATGACAGCGGCTGATAGCATTTTGGTCCTTTTATGATATTTACGGATGACAGACGGGTTTCCTCGTTAGACTTGTGCAAGCCACGCCATGTTGAGCGCGGGATGTGTGTGTGTGTGTGTGTGTGCGTGTGTGTGTGCAGGATACGGTGTAATTTGTGTAAATAACATTATCTCAAATAATTCCCAATTAGGTAAACAAAGATAAAACGCTTAAATAAACACACAGGACTTGACCGGCACACCAGCATTTAAACACAGGTCATTTTTGACGTAAGTGCCTTAATCATATTTTTTACACCCCTCTGACGCTTCGGGGAAGAAATCTGCTTTGTGTGCCGGGAACAGCCTGTGTGTTTTTGTTTTTCTTTCCCCACCTGACGCAGTGATTTTCCCTCGTGCAAAAGATTTCTTTATGCTATGTATCTGTTGTATTAGAGTTGTTTATTGTACCATGACCATAGTCTACTTTACTTTTCATTCTTTGGATTCAAAGTTAAACATCAGTTTAATAAATGCAAGGCAACTTTAAGACGAGAAAAATCTATCTAGTGGTACTTTGCTCAATGGTTTATGGGAATTTAATTTTTGTTTGTGAGCTCCAAAACGATATCCGTCGCAAGATTTTGCTCCATGTGCTTTTGACTATGAACTGTGATGTTTAAAGTAGATAGAAAGTAGGTAGATTGATTTAATTTGTGTTTTTAGCCCCCGACGGGCAAAACTGGTGTATGAATTATAGCATTCAATCAAGGTTAACAGATAGCACAGTTGATCTCCCTGGGATACTAGTTTAGCAACATTGTTATGATTATGAATGTGATCCTGATTGGTCAGGTACTTATTTAGCCAAAGAAGCCGACAAAAAAACAAATCCCGATCAGGATCATTTCCTTTACAAAGTTCTCAAGAAAACAGGAAGAAATAAATAAAATGAATACACAGTGAATTCTACAATATCCCCCACCCCAGTCGAGTAAATATGTTAAAATATTGAGTAGTGTGCAGAATGTCACACTCCCGTACTGGTCCTACTGCATTCAGGGTTATTCTGATAATAATAACCGTCAGTGAGGTCAAAATCAATATCAATGGAAGAAGTATTCATACCCGACCAAGGCAAAGCCTGTTTGCACACACAGTGGGAACAGATGGATTATGGTGTCCAGTTTTCTATTCTTGGATTTTTGTGACTATTAATGTGTAAGCGACCTTTGAATGTTAGCTAAATAGAAGTTCACTAATAAACGGTGGCACCTGAACTGTATTTCTGGCACAGAGGCGTATTCATAACCTTACTTAAAAGTACATCATTATTATTATCAGCAAAATGTTATGCAGTAAATCCACTTTCTTTTTATTTCTGATATTTCTGGATTAACATTAGTGCTGCAATAATGTAAATGTTGTTTGCAAATTTCTCTGGGTTATCTTAATCTACACCCATACATATGATCTAAAAACCAAAAAAAATCCTACTTGTAGTAGCAACATCTTGCAATAATCTCAGACCTGTAAAAAGTGTATTTGCAGCTTTGGGCTGCAGCATTATCCAAGTGATTCAATGATTTAAGTTACGTGTGTTTAGAAGTTGGAGAATGTTCTCAATGACGTTAAAACAATTGCTCACATTCACTGAGCCATCGTGGAACTTTTGGAGATCAATTACTCTCTCATATCTCTTCACCTGTCAGAGATGTGGACAGGTGTTCTCAGCCTGGGATTTTGCTGCACACCGTTTCGGAGGAACGGAACCAGCAAAGAAGGCGGGGTCAGAGAAGAAAAAAAAACAAGGAATTTCCTGTTGCGCTACGACAACCCAGGAAGGTAAAGTTTGCTCTTTAACGCTATTACGTTTTTTACCCTCGAAAGTTCGAATGGGCGAGGCTTATTTATTACAATTTAGCAGAGGCCTTTTTGGTTTACTACTTCGGTCACCTGTTAGCTTTTAAGCGGCCGTTACATCTCGATCAACGTCACATCGAACTAACGTTAGCATGTCAACCTGTAGATAGCAGCTAACCTCGTAGCTTTCAAGCGAACGTTTTGTCACTTGAAACTACATTTCAAGCTGTTACACAAAGTGTTTTTTGTTACGGGTTGCGGTTATGTCCTCGTATTGTATTTCCGAATTAAACTTTATTTCTGCTTTATTATAGTTTCTGGTGCCGGTTGTTGTCTGAATGCTGTTTAGACCTAACGCTAGCTTCGTGACGTAGTAAAGTTTGAGAGGAAGCGCTTGTTTAGTCAAACAGAATAATTCAGTGGGGCGGAGTTTTGGATAATTCGATCCAACGACGATTAAGATGCGATAGTTTTGATTCATCCTTTAGCGTTACACCAACTCAAGAGAGAACTGATCTCTCTTCAAAGTTCCAAACCTCCGAATATTAAATATGCAGTGATGTAACCCTTTCTCATTTGCAAAAGCTGAATTAACTTAGACAAGTTCATCAACTAAACAATTATTCAAATTACCCATTTTTCTTTTATTAAACAAACTAAATGGCCATTTCTTATTTCTTATTTACCCGAACAATTTCGTTTATGAACCCATTCCATAAATCAGCATTGGATTCTTTATCTGCTCAAGGGAATTACCCACAAGTCATTGCAATGTGACGTTACAGACGTAATAACCAGTCAAAGGTTGGAGGCGTAAAAAGCCTACGAGACTTTGGCAATAAGCAGAGACTCTGGCATTGCGTAGTTCAACTTGGAAATGTTTGAGATGTAACCTGCCTGCAAACCTCATATTTCTAGTCCTAGGGGATTAAAAGTCTGTTGGTGCCTTGAATCCCCTGATGCTGGTTGTCATCATCCTGAACTGTTGTCATGTAATCCCTCCTCTGTATTTAAGATGAATGTGGGCGTAGCTCACAGTGAGGTGAACCCCAACACGAGGGTGATGAACAGCAGAGGAATTTGGCTCACCTACCTGCTGCTGACCGTCGTGCTGCACATCGTCCTGCTCAGCATTCCTTTCTTCACCGTCCCGCTCGTCTGGACTCTTACCAACGTCATCCACAACCTGGTCGGTTGAAGATGGTGCTCTATAGGATTTATCACAGATCTGATATATATGACTAACACCCGCTGGTATTTCTAGAATCACTGTCTGTGTGAAACCATAGTGCGCATTGTTAAAAAGCAACGATCACGATGTGCTCAAGGAACAGTTTTTCATTTGGGGAAATGCAGTTAATCACTTTTTTGATTTTTAGTTTAGACAATTTCCCAATACTAGACTATTTTCATTTCAGATGTTATTTTAATTTTTGCATCACTATGAACTGGATTAGCCAAATTAGACACCGTTTTTTAAATCCATCAACACTGTCTTTGTGACCAGCTCTGCAGTCTGTGCGTTACTTCTTGAAAAGTGCAAACGGTCTCTGTGGTTCGTCCTCTGCAGGTGATGTACCTGTTCCTGCACACAGTGAAGGGAACTCCCTTTGAGACCCCCGACCAAGGCAAAGCCCGTCTGCTCACACACTGGGAACAGATGGATTACGGTGTCCAGTTCACATCTTCACGCAAATTCCTGACTATCTCCCCAATTGTTCTGTAAGTATGACTGAAAAGTCCTTTACAGAACTTGTGGGGGTTTTTTTCAACACAATCTGGAGAAAAGGTTTAGACTTACTTACCTGTGGTCAAGCTTTTTGTTCTCGCGTATCTCATTTATTTTGATAACCATAACGGGAGTTTTGCGTCATCTCTTCTTCTGCAAGTTCTGCAAAGTTTCCCTTTAATGACTCAGACCTCGACGACGTTATCTCGAAAAACAATGTTTTGGTTGTATCCTGATTATTCACCATTAGCTACTTTTGAGTCACAAATAGTGATATGTGGATTCATACAAATCGATGACTGGCTAGTTTCCTGAAGTTTACAATTGATCGATTGTATTTTGATTGTTATTTATCTAAGAAGCAAAGTGACACTCTAGCTTGCATTTCACTGGGGCTTTTAAGATGATGCACTTCATAGAAACAAGTGGAGTCTATTGGTGCCATGGAGCAGTTTGGCTATGAGTGGGCTCCTTTTTTGATTAGTTCCGAGCACATTTACATAGCTGATAAGATACATTTAATAGTTTTCAAGGATTCAGGATTCAAATTGTTTAAACACAAGGATTCACACTAGTGATAACACAACATCTAAAAGCATATTTTGTCTGTTGCATTCTGCTGCAGTTTTTTTAACTCGTAGCTTCCTCAAACTGTTAGCGTAGCTATCATCACTCAGAGACGAACCGTACCCTGTATGGTTAGTTGTAGAGATATTTTCATATTTAAGACTTGAGTGTTCACCATGTTTGTTTTCTTTGGTCCTCCAGCGTTGCGATTAATGCTAAATTCACACTATTCTTCTCTGCAGGTATATTCTCGCCAGTTTCTACACAAAATATGATGCCACGCATTTCCTCATCAACACAAGCTCCCTTCTTAGTGTTGTCCTCCCAAAGTTGCCTCAGTTTCACGGAGTACGGATATTTGGGATCAACAAATACTGAGTGAACACTAAATTTTAACCACCAACGATGGACTCTTGGTTTTGTGTTCCTGCTGGACTACTTTGTTTGGAGGTTAAGGAGAAGAGAACCAGTTGGCTTGTCTTAAGTGTACGGACTGTGTGGAGTATTACATGAAAGTAGCAGTTTCTGCTGCCTGTTGCAGCTTGAAAGAAAGTAAACGCACTGCCGCTTCCTTACGAAGATCATTATTTTCTCTGCTGATATTCCTGATGTATGTTCAAAAAGCCAGACACTATGGCCTCATGAAGAGAGCAAATTTAAAGTGTGTAGCTTTTTGAATATGATGCTTATTCCATACTTGTCTGTCTCTGATGCTTTCTGTTACAAGCTGCACATCTGTAAACTGTTGTTTCCGTAGCTGCAGTGTGATTCATGTTCTGAATGACACGTGCTGAAAGTTTACTTTCATGCTTTTTCCTGATTAACTGTAAGGGATTTATATGCAGCATGCATACAATAAACACTGCAGTGTTGCTACCACACACATAACCATGTAATTGACTATTTTCAACTTTCAATTTATAAGTTGAAAGTTGTTTCAAACTCATAAAATGAGCAGCGAGAGCTTTACACGGCGAGAATGGTTGGTCACTTTATCTCTTTTCACGCAGCCGAATAGTAAAATGTCATTCCGTTTGTGTGTAGGCTCGTGAGAATCAATTGATTGTGGGCCGGTTTGTTAACTGGGGGAACTCCAGACGCGTTACAACACACAACCGTGCACAGGGTCGCATCATGTGCAATATGCCTTTGTATCTGAGGGACTCCCCCGCCCTCTCCCGCCTCTTCTGCATGCAAAGTGGCCACAACTGCGTTCCAGTGAGGGTTCCCTGTTGGTGATGAAAATCTTTGGGGAAGTTGTTTGTAGGAAACGTTGCAGTGGAGTATTCCCATCTGATCCTGGGAAACACGCAAATGACGCTATGCCCAATCAGCTGTTCATACACGTGTTAACAAACACGGGTGTATTCCATGCCTTCAAATTGTGGGAGAACATTCATGTTAATGTAAAGTAGCCGGTGGTGCGATGCAGAGGGAAATTGGGCTATATGTCATCCGATATGGCTCACGGAAACCTGAGTGTGGGAGAGAAATGAAAGAAAACAGTGTTCCAGTAACACTTGAACAGCAAATGTTGAAAATCCACTCAGTTTGTGCCAGTTATGTTATGTACGAAATTAATCAATCAACAATGGCAGGGGGTTATGTCATTAAACAAATTTGCCCAAATGTTCTTCTCAAATGAAATATCTGGTTTATATGTATCATAAATATTTGGATTTAACCAACCAAAGTCAAGAGACCATCTCACCACCTTTTATTTCCAATAATCATAATACAATTTCAATTCACAAATAAGTTTTTATTCAAAATATTTTAGGTGAATTCTTCGGATTTATGCCCATTAAAATGAAAACAATTAAATACAAACTTGAACAAACATTTATTCCCTGAGCAGAAAGATATTAACCACAACAGTCTCATGCTGCGGTTCAAAACGGGGTGAACGTATTTCATGATTACGCAAAGACATTGATCTCTCTGCGGTGAACACAAGCTTCAAAAACTAAAACTTTAAAACAGTTTCTAAGCTAAAGACAAAAAAAATAAAATAAAAGTTAAAAGTTAATTTCTGTGTCGCCATTTTAAGAGGTTTTTGTTCCCTGAAAAAAAATACAGACTTGGCTTTAGTGAAAAAACGACAGATCTGACCACGCGCTGTTCTGTCCGTTTTTTTCCTTCAGAGCCTGGACTTGAGGTCCAGACCGGTATCACAATTCAGACTATTAATCCAGCTTCCACAGTAATCTGTCAGGACGCCTGGACATCTGCGAAACCCCGGAGAGCAACTGCAAGGCAATAACAGAATTCTCTGTTTCGGAACGTCTTGTAACACAACGGTCTCACTCTGGTATCATCATGGGCTTTATGTTGACTTGTTCCTCATCGACGTCGTCGTCGTCGTCCGTGTCGAAAAATTCGTCCTCAAAAAAAGATCCTCCAAAGCCGTATTCCTGTACGTGAACGGACACTTCATTTGACATCAAGTGAGGAGATCCTTCAATGAAATCAGCAAACCTGTAAAATACAATGACAATATGTTCAGGAGTACTTCGATAACACACATTATTCTACTTCAAACTAAAAAGGGACATGTGGCAACACCTTGATGAAAAACAAGGCTCGACTTATTCAGATATTTTATCACCAAAACAAAAAACCCCACTAATATTACTTATAGAACTTATGTCATTTATTCTGCTTTGAGTAACAGTTAACCCCCCATAGCTATCTATACTTTTTTAAAGCAATAAAAAAAAAAAGGTACGAGACGCTGTATTTTATCGTCCAATAATGTAAAAGCTCAAGGGTGTTGTTAAGGCCCACGCGCAGCGGAGGGCCGGCAACCCTCGAACTAACTGTACATTATCGCTCAACAATGCCGATGGTGGCACGTGGAGTAAAAAGGGTGTGCTGGAAACCGCAAGGTTGATGGTTTGAATCCTGGCTGCCCCATGTCGAAGTGTCCCTGAGCAAGATACCCAACCCCTAATTGCTCCCTGAGTAAAATGTATAAGCCACTGATTAAAATTGCAATGCAAGTCGCTTTGGATAAAAGCGTCAGCTAAATGACATGTAATAATGCCCTGCGTCTGCATTTACACAACCTAACTTCAAAGTGAGAAACAAGATTTTGCATCCGCCCAGCTTTCTCCATCAATAGCACCCACCGACGGATCAATCACTAAAGGTACCTTTTCGGGGACTGAAGCCTGGACACTGCCTTCCACGGGCTGAACTCTGGGCTGTTGCAGTGCTTCCTCAGCTCCTCTAGAGCTCGTAAAGTTTCTTCCTCCCCCTGCTTTTGGTACTCTTCGTCACTCAAAAGGCGACGTGGCTCCGGCTTCCAGCGAACATACCGTTTGATTATCCTGCACAACACAGTAGGAAATTACAAGAAATGTATATAGAACCAATGACTTGAAACCAGGTGGATTATCAAATCATTTTCAATAGTATCAAAAACAGCTCTTAGCAATACAGAGGGTACCAATTTGTATAATGAGAGACACTTATGTTTACCATCATTGAGCTATAGTACAATACCTGAGACAACAGGAATACTGTATTTTAAAAGATTATTTCTGTGTATTACGGTGCTCTTACGCCACCTCCTGTCTGCACCGTGCACTCCCACCTGCATGCAGCAACCGTCAGAGACACTGGGTACTCCAGATGTTTCGAGAACACAGCTGCCACGATGATGGAGAATGCAACATGCTGAATTTGAATTCCTAAGTAGATCAAGAGTAGGCCCAAGAGCTGCAGCGTCCATGACAAGATGTTAATGCTCTTTGCATCCACCAGAGGGCCGTAGCGGTAACACACAGCAAAAGTGATGAATCCCACAACTGCAACATAACCTGACAAAAACACAAAAGACATTTTGACCTCCCATACATTTTGTATACACATTTATATTAAGAAAATGTCAGAAACAATGTGTTTGTTCATTTAAAAAAAAAATACTGTTTTAAGAGTCTTATTTGGTCGGATGTTTCAAACACAGGAAAGGCCATTCCCTGTAAAGTGTGAGGATCGGTACCTAATGCCAGGTGCCAGTGGCTTTGCAGAATTACGCCGAGGTTCCTGAAGACAAGTTGGATGGCGTACACAGAAAACGACCAGCCGCCAACAATAAGGACATAAAAAGGGCTTTTCTGTATAGACAACAAGAGTGCAATCATTAAATATGAGGCCAAAGTGATTTGACTCATAAAATCAATTTGGCAAGGAAATTCCTTACCTTTGGCAAAAAGCGTGCCAAAATGAAAAAGAGGATAATTAGTGAGGCAATCATGCCGGTGCTCATACCAGCAGAGTAGAAGAAAAGTTGACTCCTTCATTGACGGGAAGAAACAAATTTATTACCAAATTGTTGATATGTCGTAAAATCAAACAATCAAAATGATGAGAGGGTTAGGGTTACCTGCTGAGTGATCCTGCAAAGACAAACAAAGTCGCTCCAGCGAGGAAAACCAAAAACAGATAGATATCAAACTCTAAAAAGGAAAGAAAAAAAATTGTGTTCAATGCAATGTCTTTCAACAACCAGAAAAAAACATGCATGCATTCCTTTTCCCGACTTACTGCGAAGGGGCTTGACAGTGTACTTGGTTTTGTCAGCAGGATCCACCTTGAAGCACATCTCCTTGCTGAACAGATTGACGTTAATCGTGGTTTCATTGTGCCGCTCTCGTAACAGGCTCTGAAACCAGGTCCAGATACTGAAGCGATCCAGGTCCTGGAGCTCCTCCTCACCCGCCACAGTTTCCACCTTAAACACGTTTGAACTCCACACTTGGACCTATCAGACATAATCAGATGTTATGGACCCAATCAGCCCAGTTTCCCCCATTATTATATGTAGAATACAACTTGTTAATAACCGTTATGGGCTTGTCTTATTTCTAAATGTCACAGATGATCATGACATTTTGTAACATTAAACCACCTAACCACTAATAGGGGGGGGGGGGGGGGGGGGTGGGACGACGACACTGATAGGAACAACATTTTTGTTGACATTATCCAATTATTTTATGATTGGACAAGTGCATCAAATACATTTCTCAATTCAGCTGTCCACCATTTGTATAACTTACCTGAATTCTTGTCCACGTCTGCCTCCAAGTTGGAAACACAGAATTTTTGTAACAGAACCTGTTGGACCCTGACATGACGTACTCCTCTCCATCCTGAAGATCAGTTACACGGTGGTTGTTACCTGCGTTTGAGGAGGACACACATGCATGCATGTGAAACTAAGATTGCATCACATGTTGATTGATAAATTGAACTGTTCATAGCCACAACAATCAGAAAATAAAAAAACAAAAACGCGACTGTTTTCCTAAGTCAGGTATTTGAAGGATACCGATGGCGTTGTGTATTTGTTTGTACTGCCATCGTATAAATACCTCACACGGGTGTTTTACCATTGTCTTAAACGCCTGAATATCCAGTAAATCGCTACAAGTTGAAACAAGGTTTGTGTTCGGTGACTGCATGATCGAAAGGAC
Organism: Apeltes quadracus; assembly: GCA_021346845.1. Lineage (NCBI taxonomy): Eukaryota > Metazoa > Chordata > Actinopteri > Perciformes > Gasterosteidae > Apeltes > Apeltes quadracus. The sequence goes on along the minus strand of CM037928.1, from coordinate 6,689,054 downwards.
CTGATGGCTGCGAATAGATTACGATTCACAGATGTGTTCCCAGACAATTTCAAACGTGATCCAATTGAACTAAATGTCCCATTGAACATAAAACGAATCGGAAAAACAACCAGCAGTGTCCGGGTGAAGAGAAAAGCGTTCAAATCACCGCTCTACAGTTTTTACTTTTATCATAAAGCCCACACAAGCTAACATTAGTTAGCTTGGCCAAATAAACTTCTTTTAAATGTGTACCATATATTACGGTCTCCCTTATTGCTGCGTACACCGATTCTTACCTCTTTCCTGTAATCCCGACGTGTGTTGTAGGCAGAAAAGAAGCACTATTGAAACCCTTAATTTAGCGTTTAGAGAGCTGAAACCGTTTGTCATTTTCATGCATCCCGCCATGATGAGCCTCCGCTCTGCTCAGATCCGCCCCTTCCGCCTCAAGAGAGATTGATTGAGTTACAGGTCGTGCAGCCAATCACAGAGTCGTAGTATGTGTCGTCATCGTTATTGTGCGTTCACTGTCTCTCCAAATGACGGTAGCGATAAACGTGTGGCTGGACTAATTCATCCACTATATTTACAATAAATGGCTTATGTGTTCGACTGCAGCAGGTACAGAACTTTAGACAGAATAATTACTTGAGAAGTGTTTAAAAGCTACCATAACAAGATAAATCTTCATAAAATTGCTCAGAATTGGTTATTCTTTGCTTTGCTGGATGGAAAAATACTTAATATGGGATTTACTGTCAGCATCATTTATTATTATCATGTATTGTTGCATGGAAAGTTTCCCCCACAATTTCAGTGCAAAGTACAAACACCCTGAAAAATAACTAAACCGTGTGCTCCCTCTTCTGGACAAACAGTGGATATGTCATCAAGAGGCCTAAATACTCTTCATTATGCACTGGACCACTGCCTTGAGACACAGGCCTGTGTGGAGAACCCCATTTTTTTCCAACACATGGCTTTATCAATAGAAGGCTTCAGTTTACGTGCTTAAACTGAAGCCTTCTATTATATATGTGTGATGTTTTTCATGAACTAAATAAAATGTTAACTATAAAACTGGGCTCGACATGAAAAACACAGTAAACATTTACATTTAGCTGATATTATAGGTCCATTGGGCTTTATGCCAAAGATACAACTCGCTGATGTATACTTATCAGTATACATTTGAGAAGAAATGCGTCAGAGGTACCCACTGCTTTGATGAAACATAACCCAAAGAAGAGAAATAGAAACACTGCAAATCAGTATTTAAGTTAATTATTTATTTATTATTATAACAATTTAATAATCGTTCTATCACAAATAAACAAAAAGTGTTTCATCCAAAGCATAAAATGGTGAGCTTTAAATGTTGTACTTTTTATTTGTAACAAAAGAACATTACCTTCAGCAAAAAAGTTAACTGTTGAGCATTAACATAACATAACATAACAGAATAAAGATAGTGTCACACTGACCACAATTCCCGCATTTGTTTGGTGTCATTTGACGTATTTGAACATATTGCTCTAGACCAGTGGTTCTCAAACTTTTTACACAAAGTACCACCTCAGAAAATACTTGGCTCTCCAAGTACCACCATAATGACCAACACTATACAGTAGCGTAGTATGCAAGCCTGTTCTATGCTTCTGCGTCGAATCGACGGCGTAGCTACGCCGTCACTCCTGCGTAGACGCGGACCCTACGGCGTACCCTACGGCGTAGCTCGACGTGCACCTCCAAGAAATTGTAACTACGCGTTGAGGCGACGCAGACCGCAAGGGCTGTGATTGGTCAGAGCATCAACATAATATACATGTATATTATGTCTATGGGTCAGAGTATACATCATTCCCAGAGTGTAGCTTTTCCGGTTTCCCCCTACCGCTATACCACCAGTTTTAAAGTTTATTTTCAGTTTGTTTTTAAATGATGGACCAAGTTGAGGAACGTTGGATGGAAAAAGTACGAAAATACGACAATTTGTACAATTCCTCCTCAGCGCACTACAAAGACTGTCAAATGGCACACAACTCGCAGAAAGAGATCGTTTGTTGTTCAACGTCGATTAGCTCCAGCTGCAACTGCATTATCTCTCTTTCGCTCGCCATTGTCAGAAATGAAAACGCAGAAACGGCGCACGGAACCAAAACAAACTAGCAGAGAGATTCGCGAACCCCACACCCCCCTTGCGTTCTGACGGTGAAATGCAACGCGACCCGACGCAGAAGCATAAAACGGCTCCTACGCCATAGGAGTGACGGCGTAGTTGACGCAGAAGCATACTGAGGCAAGTATTCATCAAAAACAAGGCAGAGGTTTAATACCTAAAGAAGTATATTTAATATTGTCAGCCATTGTAACATTTTAAACAGTTTCAACAGTAAGACTGCGCTTAAATATAAATATATATATAAATATTTTAAAATTTATATTTTTGAGTAATTCTTTGGCGTAACACTAGAGGGAGCCCCGCGTACCACTAGTGGTACGCTTACCACACTTTGAGAATCACTGGTCTAGGCAACGTTATTCAGCAGTTTGAGGATGTTACTCAATTTGTAGAAGAGGAAGTTGTAGAGAATTTTTTTTTTTTTTATTTACTCTACTATGTGCTTTTGGGAAAAGGCCGAAGGAGGTTCTGAACCAGAACCCAATCAATAAAAACAATGAAAAGACAATGTCTCCATCACCAAGAAGGCTCAGCAGAGGATGTTCTTCCTGAGGCTGCTGAAGAAACTAACCTGCCAAAGACTATGATGGTGCACTTCTACACGGCCATCATCGAGTCCATCCTTTGCTCCTCTATCACCGTCTGGTTTGCTGCAGCCACAGCCAAGGCACAAGGGCAGGCTGATCGGCTGCAGTTTGCCGTATCTCCAGGACTTGTTCGCTTCCAGGACCCTAAAGCGAGCTAAAGAAAGATTGTCGCCGACCCCTGTCACCCCAGACAAAACCTATTTGTGCCCCTTCCCTCTGGCAGGAGGCTGATCGAGGTCTATCAGGACCAAGACCTCCCGCCACACAAATATTTTCTTTCCGCTGAAGATATCCGTAAATATGACTAATTTCTGTTTACTCTTAAATGACCTCGTATTATTAAGAAATATCACAAGTATTTTAAAATCAGTTGCAAACAATTTTTTTTTTCAACTCAAAAATTGTCTGGGAGCCATTTGACGTCACCGGAAGAGCCATATATGGCTCGCGAGCCATAGATTCCCGACCGCTGAATTCGATAAATAGAGAAGTAGAAGCGAAAAGGGAAGGAGTCGAGGGAGGAGCGACCATCAACGGCACGCGTTAACAGTTCTCCACTCAGTCGTCTTCTCATTTCATCGCAGGCTTTCGCATACTTCTTCTTTTAAGGTACGCCTCGTAAAACCGCTGAAATAACGACATTCTTTAATGTTCTATGCTTATCGCTGTGTAACGGAAAATGTTTTAATAGAATTTCTAAAAGAAACGGAAAAAAACCCTTTCGCGTTCGTGAAAAAGATGGATGGTTTTATATTCACCGGAACGAGGCGTTTTTCGTGTTTACGTTAGGCTAACGAAGTTATCAAACTCTTCAAATTCAATAAGAGAAGGGTTCTCTGGATGATGTAAGTTAAGTTATTTGGCCGCTGCGACAAAGCGGATACTGTTTAACGGGTGATTTAACGGTTCTGGGCAGCGATCTGCTTTCTCCTCCTCCCGGTTGATCCCTTCAATTCCGTGTTACGACTTCATATAATCCCAAAACGTTAGTTTGTTTAGGGTTCCGATCGGTTTTTTATTTTTTTTTAAAGGTCACTCAGAAACCGATGACTCATCTTTCCTTCTGCTGACCTGCACATATTACAGCTGATGTTCACTGTGCCTTGAAAGTTTGCGTCCATTTAAATATATAACGTCATATGTTTTGATCCAGGAAACCGATCCTTTTGTCAACCATGGCTGTCGAGGGTGGAATGAAGTTCATCAAGTTCCTGCTTTTCTTTTTCAACTTCATTTTCTGGGTGAGTATTCGCGATAACCACCCACCTCTTTTGAATGTTTACTATCAAAAGGTTGCAGGGTGGAAGCAGAAGGCGACTAGACGTAATGTTACTCGGGCGACCCCAAACCGAAGCCCTCATAAAGAAAACTTTTTGACCCGGCTGAAATGCACGCATTTGTCATTTCTCCTTTTTCCCTGTGAACTTTGGTCTCCTTAACCTTCTTCCACATAGTAAAAATCAGCTCTCTTTGGCACATTTAGTTGTAGCTTTCACAGCCAGAGAAGTGGGCCTGATGAAATGCAAATCTTATGATCATGATCATAAGTTTTGCATTTCAGGTTGAAAAGGGTAACAGAACGGCATCATATGACTTGTCCAGAGCAACACTTTTTTTTTTTTTTTACTGAGAACTTGAGTCAACTCTGTAGCACTGAGCCAAACTCTGATAATGATTTGTCATAGGAGGAAGTGCGGAATGACAAACGTTGTGTTTAGTTGCTCTACACACCGTACACTTGAAAGACTTCCTGCTAAAAAGATTTTCATTACTGACAGTGACTTTTGCTGCCTGTGTTTTTTTGCGAGTATCATTAGACTTTTGGTTGTACAAAACATTTGAAGACGACAACACACGCGCACATCTTATTGACTGATCAAAATAATGATAATTTATAAGCAGTATCTGATGATTTAGTACTACACTCTGTAATGTAGTTGGAACCAAGTGTTTACTCATTTTTCTAGTATATAAACAAATATACTACGAGGTTAGTGTATATAAGCAGATATCACATCACTTCATTTTCAGCAACAAATTCACATTTTAATATCCATCCTGGATCTCTGCTCTGTTTGCCTGGTTGTTTCACGCTTTCCTGTTCCTATATCAAACACGGCCACTTATTTGACTCGGGCTCAAATATTTACATTGGTTTTGCCAACAAGGAGGGGTATCGTCTACAGTGAGGGCTTAACATGAAAAACACACTACCAGCTTGGCAGAACATAACATTATATTTAATTCATGCTATTATACATCTATTTCTGGCGATTGATTCAACTTGTTGTCTGACGGTTTGAGCTCTTTAGGAGAAATGAATTTCCTGTTGTTGGATTGCACCACACCGCTGTCTCTGAGCTGAGTGTACTTTCCGCTGTGGAAGTAAACAGTGCGATGCTCACCGTGACGCTTGATCTGAAGTCAGTTGATCCCAGCTAATCCCAGTCAAACAGTTCACCCACCCACTCTTGTGAAAGCTCAAAAGAATACGTTCTCATCGCCCCACCTGACGCAGAAACATGTGTTAACACAAAACAATTTATCATCTGATCAATTCATGTCTGCGAACGGAAACTGAGGTCCGTCGCAACTTCCTCAAACTGCTTGACCATTATTGCTTATTCACTCTGAGTGATGTCTTCATATCTAAAGACAAGTTTGAATCTAATGTTACATTTTAAGTATCCATAAGCATCCCTCCTAAAGTTGATGGTCTTATTTCCCACCTTTAGCATTTCCAGCAGGTATTTTGGGGAGTAAATCTCTATGGATGATAATGTCACTCTTTGAGTGTACCACTTTGTTAGGGACTGAAATATCGGCCGGATTGTCATTTTCTTCTGACTTTCATGTCTTCAGCTAGTGCTTATGAATGATATAGATAATAGACATTTTATCTGCTGAACATTAGCATAATGGCTTTGTCAATATGATCATTATTATTTCCATAACTCCAGCCTGTACACAGTAGTGAATAAAAACATTCTGGGCTTTAGAAAAGTTGTACAAATATTAAGTCCTTACAGCTTACCAAAAGAACGGCAACTACTAATATGTGACCACGTTTATGGGTGTACTTATCAACCATTTTTCACCGACTCTTTAAGGATGGTGGTCAATGGGGAAATGCTTTTTGAATACAATAATTAGTTTTCATTGCAATTCACACCTTATGAATTCAAACTAATGTCAATGTCGATTTTTAGTTTCATTTACCAGTTCCTAATCGAACTAAACATGATTACGACCTGTCTTTACTTGCATTGTGTTACCAGGTCATCTGTTGGCTGAAAGCAGATAAAAGATCCCAAAAATTCCAACTTCAACTAACCATCCTCTTTTTCCTCCAGCTGTGTGGCTTGGCATTGGTTGTCGTGGGAATCCTAGTTCAAGTGCGTTTACACAAATCCCTGACCATCCATGATGTGTCGGCCTCAGCAGCTCCTATTGTTATCATCGGAATCGGCGTGGTGATTTTCTTCATCACCTTCTTCGGCTGCTATGGTGCCTGGAATGAGAGCATCTGCATGGTCACCACGGTAACTAGCGTAGTCTGGTGTCTGTTAAACTGTACAGCTGAAAGGCTCAATTTACTCTGCGTTTCGATAAAGATGACTGATTAATGCGTTTAAAACAATTGTTACGTAGATTACAATACTATTAACGTTGATGCAAGTCACTGTAATTCCTACGTTTTTCCACAGTTTTCCGTTTTTCTCTTCGCGATCATTGTTGTTGAGATTGCGGCAGTAATCACTGGATACGTCTACAGAGACAAAGTGAGTGGAGAATTTTATCGTTTTTCTTTCTGTGACTGTACGCAAGACCCTACAGAAGCTGCAGTTTAACTTCCACGTTGTGCTTCCCACGTAGCTGTCGGCCGTCGTCCAGGATAGTCTGGCCGACATGATTACCCGTTACGAGAACGGCACCGCTGAATTCAAAAAGGGTTTGGATCAACTGCAGGAGGATGTGAGTTTTTTGCTGTTCACTGTTTGCCGGCAACACCCTCGCACAACACCACTGCATCCTGTTGGCCTGCCCTATATGACGGTGTTGCACATAGCACTGTGGACACAGGTTACATTCTTTTTTACTTTCTACTGCTGACGTGTCCTTGTTAAAAAATGTTTCCACTCGACTCATTTTCAGTTGAAATGCTGCGGCGTGAACAATTCCTCTGACTGGAGAAGCTTTAGCAGTGCTGGAAAGTCTGTGCCTGACTCGTGCTGTGTGACTCCCTCTCGGAACTGTGGAGTCGGGACAATGACCAACCCTAACATAGTGCACCAGAAGGTACTAACGCCCTGTTTATGTGTTATAATCAGACGACAAAGCCGAAAGACCTTAATGTGAAGCAACAGTGTAGGAAATGTAGTGTTTGCAGTAGCTTAATACAGATGTGAGTACTGTTTACATACATTGTTTACTATCCACTCAAATAAAGTCATGTCATGCCTCAGGAAACATTTATAATTGAAAGAAAAAAATCTGATAGCACTATTGATGATTGCACGTTCACATTAATACATCTGCTGATTTATTGGTTGGTCTGGTGCGAGAAGAAAGATGCTGTGCATTGTGACAAACAAACGTTGCAGTTCTACTTTGAATGTTATTTTAACTCATTATTCCAAACCCCGTCAAACCTCCGATGGTGCCACCGTTAACCACACCCCTCACAAAGCTGGCGGCTCGTAACCTAAATAGACAATAGCTGGACATGGTAAATATAGCAAGTAAATATTAGACCAAAGTCTAATGGGATACTAATAGTTCTCAGACAGGTGCATGCGTGCATTAGACATCTCGGTGGTGAAACTTAACTCAAAATTGGTTTGTTGACTTTTTGGAAAACATTATGGATTATTTTGGTATAAGAAAATAACCGGTAAGATTTTTACATTTGGTGTAAAATCAACACTTTATGATCATTTCCATATTTAGTAACCTGTATCATAAGGGACGGTCCGTTTTTTGCAAAGTGAGAGGGTACTATTTTAAAACTTTTTCTAAATACTGTGTCTAATATGGTCAAGAGAAAGAAGAGAAGATTTCAAAGAAAATAGTTTGATTTTTCAATATATGTTATTATGTTAGGAATGAAAGCATTGGGGTGTGTTCAGACTATAAGAGGACGTAGAGCCAAAGTCAAGAAAATGTCTCACAATGAAGCAACAGGGCTCTTATGACAACTCAACCAGGAGAATTTCCATTTGGAATCCAACCTTTGTTTTTTTATTATTGTAGGGTTGTCGCGAAGCTTTGGAGGCTTTCCTGAAGAAAAACATGATGTGGGTGATCGTTGCGGGTCTCGTTATTGCTGGACTGCAGGTACACAACATGAATGAGAAAAAAACGTCTATAGATAAACTATGCAGAGCACAAATCATGTTTTTTACTACTAAACTTTACTTTCTAATACAATTTTTTTCATTTTGCTTCTCTAAGTGCTTCAGGATTGATTTGTTTTGTAAGTCTGTGGAGGAAAAAACTTGCCAGCAGATAATGCGAGTGATCCTTTTGAATTCCAGATATTGGGCATCGTGTTCTCCTGCTTGTTGATGAAAGGCATCCGCAGCGGCTACGAAGTCATGTGATTCATCTGCACACCTGAGGAGTTGCCTGTTCATGTTGCACCTATTTGGGATCTTCATTTGGAAACTTTTTATGTTCATCCCTCAGATCTAAAGCTGGTTCTTGTGTATTGATTTTGGATTATTTACTTAGGTCAACAATATCTCTTCTTTAATACTGTATGTATTCAGGGTAATGCTTTACTGCAATGGGTACCTTTTCAATATGTGAATTCTAACAGTTTTACTTGTTCTTTTAAAGACTTTCAAATCGGTTTTTATGTCTTGTATTGGCCTGTTTCTGTTATTAAACAGTCTTTATATTTGCCATTTGGATGTAATTTAAACAGAAAATAAAATAAGACATGGTTCCATTAAAATGTAAGCGATATTGGCACAGCAACACAACATTCAAAACCTGTTGAGTAAATGTGTGTGTTTATATATATATATATATATATATAAATAAATAATAGTTCCGGAGAAAAAGAAAATTACAATGCAAGACTTTAAATACATATGCGGTTCATCTCGCAGGAAGAACGGTTTAACAGAAAATAACTTTTGCTAGTCATGTTTCAGATGTATTGTACCAGACCTTGCGAAAGGCACAGGAAGTGCATGACATTTCCTATCTTACACTTTTAACGCACCAAACATCAGCGCTAATGGCATGCAGTTCCATTCAGCAGAACACTTAAATTCTGTGTTGAAAGGGTCTCACCAGAATAAGAAAGAATAGTTTCATCTTAATCCAAATCAAGAAAACTGTATAACTTTAAACAATAACTTTAAAGTGCCATTACAAAGCATGTGCTGCACAAAAGTATATACAACACGCTTGAATGTCTTTGCAATTGCAAACATTAATTGGGCCTTTTTTTTTTTTTTTAGACCTCTATAAAGTATTCGTCTTTTAGAAGGTGCTTTTGGGTATCAGACTTTTTATGTCGACTAGTCCTGTTTGACAAAATGATTTATTTTCCTATAAACTACAGCATGAAAATTCCCCTAGAACCAGAATTATTCAAATGTAAAGAAACGGCGAAGCACAGTGAGGTAAATGTATACGAGACGCTACAGTACGTGTTTGATGTGTACGCGTGAAAGACATTCTAACACGCCCACGTAAAAGCGTTTTTACTGTTTTAATGAGGAATGACTGAACAATTTTAACATTCCACAAGTAAAATATTTACAGCACACAAAGTGCTTATAAACTTGCTAAACAATATCCTCTTTGTCACTTTAGGTGTGTAATGATGTGCTTAGCAGTAAACAAATGACGAACCTGAGCTTTAGATTTGTGTGTAGCTTGAGATAAAACAACAGGTAATAATTTCTCACCTCAACAACGCCACTTAATATAGTTCCAATGACTCCAAACCTCCTTCATTCCCCCTTGAGGGTCTGAATTAAACTCCACTTAACAGTTTGTTGAGTCAAAATGCACCGGCCTCATTGTGCAAAGTAAAATTCCATACCCCTCTTGTTAAAGGCAAAGAAGAGTCATTCTATTTTTCCCCATATAAATCCTGTTAATTGGGAATGCATTTAGCAAATTGCACAGTTTTAAACCTTTTGGTACGATCAAGTTTTGGGCTTAAAAATGTTTTTCCTTCATGAACCGCCTAATTTTGTCAAGAACAAGAAAAGAAGGTTTATGCCGTGGGAAAGAGAGCGATGTGGACCACTCTTAGGAAGTGGTGCTGCTCGTGCATGTAGCAGAAGCTAATCGCAAGAGCAGACTGCTGCCGCCTTCCTGTCAGTGTCGGCTGGCTGCGGTCGGGTAGTTGGCAGAGAGAAACACGATGCAGTGCACAAGCAGCGACACCTCTGAGTCTGCACACAAAAGAAGCAACAACAAACAGTATTACATTTTAGAAAAGACACACGTTTCGGAAGGGTTTAAGTTAAGCAGCAAGAGCAAGAGTTAAATGAGAATTTCAATACTAATTTCATATGTATATATTACAGGTGAACTCCATATCAAAGTCTGGTTAGTGTGCCTTTTACTCCGTAAGTGGAAACAGTTGATCCAACTCATGTACGAGTAAGCAAAATTATAAAATTATTTTTTCTCTGTAGAAAAGGCAAGTCGACAGGATTAGGCAAAAGTGACAAAATTACAACAACAAAAAATGCGCATCCAAATGAAAATACCTTTCAGTGAGGAGGACACCTGAAGCCATTGGGATAACCAATCCTGGCACTGACTAATCCCAAGACCATTAGAGTGAAGTCCTCTTACATAACAAGCCTGAAAAAAAAAGGATTAATAAAAAAAGCTTAGCAAGTTCATCATGTAAATCGTGTCCTGTGAAAATCAAACGTTTCAAGTCGCGGGGAGCAACTGACCTGTCTGAGTTCGGATTCACTCAATCGGTGTGGGCCGAGCCTGCTGAGGGCCCGGTCCAGCTGGAGAAGCTCCAGCGCGTGGCTGTTTAGCCGCCGGCCCAACAGGAACCCCGGGAGGCGAGGAGTCAGGAAGAGAAGCGGGCTGACGTGTCTCTGATCGGCCGTGCGGACAGAGAGAGATGTGACGCGTCGCGTACACTGGATGAGTGATGCTTGTGCAGATGTTGTGAGAGACGTTAGGGAAGAAGGAAAGAGGGTAAACTGACCATCTGAGCCACACTCATCCTGCGTATACCCAGAGGCGGACCGGAAAACAGGCTGCGGACTGCAAGGATTTCAGACACTTTAGGATTTTCTCCATTTTGCACCTGTAAAGAGAAAACAGTTTTAAAAAAAATGGCACAGCAAGGAGATTTTCAGAAAGATATAAAGAGAATCAGAGGAATAAAAACCGCTTTCAGAATATCTGAGTGGCCCTTACAACAATAAAATGGAAAAAAAAGTTACTGTATTTTCCGCATTAAGGCGCTCTTAATAGCCTTTAGTTTTCTCAAAAAAAGACACTGCGCCTTATAATCCGCTGCGCCTTATAGTGCGGAAAATACAGTAAATAGTTAATATATAATATCAGTCGTAGAGTTCATTTTTGGGCAGAATCTTTACTTTCATTTTAACACCCTTATGCAGATGTAGAAGATAATACTTCTGTACTTACTACAGAACTTACTAATTCAGTTTTGTTTTTTAATGCTTCTATCAACTCAAAATTGGTGCATGCATAGTTCAAGGACAAGACAGTACCTAAGTGAGTTGATCAATTTTGGCTATTTATATCAGTATCTTTTCAACAACGACCCTCCTTTTCCCATACACAACGTGGCCGGTGCTGTTCTGCCTTAGAAGATCTTTTTTTGGTAGCAGTTATGATCACACATATCTTAAACCTAAACCAGTATTTTATAGCCAGTGGTATGAGAGCAAACAGCTTGAAATGAAATGGGTTTATGGTTAGACCCATTAACAGATTTTAATTTATATATATATATATATTCAACAATTTAAATATGCAAGCAAACACACCAGTGGTGCATTTTTCTAAAAAAAACATCAAACACTAGACTGCCTTCAGCTTCGTGGTGGGGATTTGGTTGAGATTGTATTCAATCTTCCAAAATCCTAACCTTTGTGAAGATTATCTTGCCATAGAACTTTCAGCTCCAATCCAAGACCCAACAGAAAAACCAGTGGAACCAGTATGACTCGCTTTTGTGGTGGGCCTATCAAAACAAGCAACCTTGCGGCGCTTTTATGAAAGCATTTTATGAAAGCACCGCAAAGTGATAATATGAAATGACAATTCGTGATATTTTCTGCACATCTACACTATTTATTCCTATGTATCCCTATGACCAAAGCGCTCCGATGTGTTACACTCACTTTAGCGCACAGGTTCTTCAGGTGGCTCTGGAGCTGGCCATCTTTGACCAGTTGGCTCGTTTTTTCGAGTCCTTTGAGCACTGGCCTGTGGTGCTGGAGCCGGTGGGAATGATACAACCCACGGAACTCTACCTGTTGCTTTGGAGTCCAGAAATGAGGGATCAGGAGCTGGCGAGGGAAAAAGTACCTGGCAGTGAACAGGAAAAGATAACAGGAAAAGAAAAGCAGAGAGAGGAGGGACACGTGGAAGGATGGTAAAATATATGCATAAACAGGGACACGATAAGATGGTAATTCCAACGCTTCACTTAAAGAACAAAAATAACATCCATAGCAATAATTTCAAATTGCTTTGCTGAATATGAAGAGTGCTAAATTATCTATAATTATGATGCTTTAGAACTAACTTACATCAAGACAAAAACCAGGTAGTTGGCAAAGGGAGGGATTGATATCATCATCAGTGGAACAGCCTTCATTATGTCCCTGCGAAACTATGAAACAAATGTTTAAAGAGTAAACCTGCTGCAAGGCAAACAGAGCAGAAAATTGAAATATTGCTGAATACTGCAGAACATCCAGAAAATAATTGTTTTAGTGTGAAATCTGCTGCTGAATTTTAGAGACTGATGTGATTAATTTGATTTATTTTCATTAAATTGCAATATCATTCTAAAAAAAAAATCACAAATATCAATAATCCATTAGATCACAATATTCTTACTCAATATCTGATCATATTTAGATTTAGACCAGTGGTGGAGGAGGCCCACCTGTCGGAGCTTCTCCAGGTCCCTGTAAGGCAAATCCTTATACTGCAGTCCATCAGAAAACATCTTGATTTTTATCCTCTGCACTTCTTTGCCATCTTGCAACAGTAGCTTGACTCCTGGAATGATTCAATTATAAAGAAAACATTCAAACAAGATTGTAATGTGCAGCAACTACCAAAATAAACTCATTAAGTGCTAAACGTGGACAACATGACATGATTTTGTCTCTAATGCTGGGTCTCAGGTAGAGAATTCAGTGCAGTCCCATACATGAAACTATGTTTATCACACATATACATAAGTAGACTACGATCATGGAGAGCAATAAACAGAACAGCTACGCGATCCTTTTCCTCAACCAAAACTAATCTGAAAATCTTAATATACCATCATTCCTTTCCACCTTTATCTTAAATTTGTTAGACAAAATATCAGTGTGACCGCTAAAAGACACAGTAGAGAGAACATTATTAATACAGTATTCAAGATGCCAGTGGTGAGTTAACGATTGATCATACCTTCCTTAAATGTGTGATAGAGATGATAAAAGCGGGGAAATCGCCTTTTGAGGAAATCTTCATATTTGGCATTTACACTCTGGAACTTGGCGACTACATATCGACCGATACCTCGTCTCACTTGGGATGAGGAGTAGTGTCTGCACAGGGGCAACCTGTAGAATTAAACGTAGATAAATTAAATCATACTAAATAAATCATGCCAGAAATCTTCTATTTTGGTGTGTATTGAACACACAATAATGGACATATTATATATTTCAGAGAATAGAAGACAAAAGTAATCAATTTATTACAAATAGAGAATTAGATGGTTGGTATAAAATGATATAGAGAAACATATCAATTCACTCATTAGGAATCGGTTAAAACAAATGCACCACAGAGGAAGAAAACCTTTTCAAAATAATTGACATAAACCCTCCCAAAACATATTTCCCCAAATCTGTCTAGCTATTTGAATAAATAATGACAAATAAATGACATTGGGTTATGTGAAGAGAAAAACATGTTTTCTTTTTATCACGTATAAAACTGCAGTATAAATAAATGAGCGTCCATTACCTATCCACTTGCTGGGTTGAAGAAAGATGAATCGTAACGGGCGAACTTGAATTGTTAAAATACAACAAGAAATATCAAAAGTTAAAATAGTTAACTTAGTCATGACAATTTTTGACAGAGGACAGAGAAAAATCAACTAACGTTGCACCTGTAGCTGTTTGAGTGTATAAAAACAAAACAAAACAAAGAGTAGATGGTAGATCTAATGCTGCACGTGTTCTGATAAAAGTAATGATGTGTATGATTTCAAGATGAACATATTTTTACAGTAAATACGTTAAGAATGTCCGGATATGCAGCTAGCTTAAATTAGCGACGGTTCAAGTGAGATGCGAGAAAAACAAAGCGAGACGTCGCGGACTGAGTACGAAGCGTTTTGAACATACCTGGACTGACAGGACACGTGAGCAGAGTAAAGGCTTTTTGTTAACGTGTTTGTCCTGAGACCACACAGCCGGGTCATAGACAGCTGGCTGCACAGCCTGGTGCCGAACAGCGCCATGTTTCACACAGCGAACTTCCGCCTACGTTACCGTAATGACGAGCAAAATACGGCAAGGTCAGAAGTATTACAAAAAAAAAGGCTTTTTACCGTAATGTTTTTGTGTACACGAATACTCAAGATGATTACTAAATATATATATATATATACACATGTTAATACGTTGCGTTGCAAACATTTTAAAAAGAGTTAACACTACAAATAACTACACATAAATACATCAATCACACAAATATGAAAATATATAACTGACAGGGATTACCGCTTTTTTATTTAAAGTTATTAGTATTTTTGCTTTGGTGCTCCTACATTTTGTAACCTGGGTAAATAGGTGCTCTACTTCTTCCACTACTGAACAGACATGCTACTTCTACATTTATTTCAGATCTTCAGTTATTAGTACAAACTTCTGGATTGATTTAAATTCCGCTTAATTGCCTTTTACAGATCTTAAGGAAAGCGGATTTTGCTTAAACCGGAAGTCACAAAGTTAGCGAAACTACATTTGGGGCGGAGCAACAAATTCGTCGAACCCGTGTAACGTTAATTACAGACAGCAACCTTGAGAAAAGGCGAACAACAAAGAAAGGTCTCTATAAATTTGATATTCTTGGAAATCGCAATGTTCAACAGATTGTATTTACTTAGCTGTTACGCAAACTTGTTGTGAAGTTGAATTAACGTTTCTGTTTTATTTGCTAATTTGCCGTTAATGAGGCGTCATGCCACGTTTTGTGCTAGCAAAACTTGCCCAACCTCACCGGGAAAACGTTATTCATGCGCTGTTTAAAGGCAATTTCTTACGATTATGAAGCTAGTTTACAGTGCAGCAAATGTTTCCGGAAAATCTGCCATCGTTGTAAAGTAACAGACTTAAAGTATGCCCCCCACTCTTCCCGCATTGATCGGTCGTACCTAACCTAGCTAACGTTAGCTAGCTGCATTCCGGGTACCTGATCGGAAACGACAGACCTGTGACGCGGTGGATTACTTAACGGTTTTACACTATTTAAGTCAAGTTAACAAATACTTTTGTGCTGAAGTCATTTGGAAGTTCAATCAAAGCCGACTACGTCTAATAATCAATATCATAATTGTAATAATCAATTTAATTTAATCAAATTCCTCATTGGGTTTTTTTTCTCCTTAGGCGGCTAATCGGTCACGCACACGCGCATCACGCACTTCATTCAGTAACGTGACTTAACCGAGTCACAGGTACCGTTATTATTCAGTTTCAAAGTAGTAAAGCTAAACCCTAATAAAACATTTTAAAAAGACCATTTCTACCTAAGTAGTTCCCTCACGATTGTTTTTGTTTTTCCTTCTTTATACGTTGCCAGTTTCGATCCCAGTTGGCGATGGCGACCACCGTCAAATTTGGAACCAGTAGCTCTCCGTGCAACACTGCATCTGCCGGAAGAGCCCTGGTAGAGGAAGCCGGTAATAGTTGAGGCGTTTTCACACATTTTAATCTTCAGTGGCCGTCTTTTCTAGTTGTAAGTATGGTAAGTAAGTAAAGGGTGATTTGTGTTCATTTGTCCTCTGGCTTAAAAGATGAAAAAGAAGAATGTGACCCAGAAAAACTTCTCCAGTGCCCGTTTGACAAGAACCACCAAATCCGTACCTGCCGCTTCCCATACCATCTTATAAAGTGCAGAAAGGTGAGTCCAGTGCTGGTTTCCTGCAAACCCCATCAAGTCTGGAAAATACTGTAGCTTTGACTTACTGTAATGATCGCTTTATCGTGCGGTTGGTTGAACTTAACATTTCTGTTTCTGTTCCTCCCATGTATGTAGAATCATCCGAAATTGGCCAGTGAGCTTAAAACATGCCCTTTCAATGCACGCCACCTGGTCCCCAGGCTTGAGCTGAAGCACCACACTGAAACCTGTGTGGACCGGATATCTGTGGACGTGGAAGACGGTATTAGTGTGCACTTTACTGTCTGTTCCTGCGGTGTCACCATGTGTTTACAGTGGTCCAGAGTCAAATTCTGTTCTGCTAACAGGGGGAAGCGCCAATGGGCATTGTAACTGGCAGGTCCCAGTCAGTACTTGGGTAAACCCAGAGATGTCTGAGGATTGGGACAACGGTAAGATTACCAACTATAATTTGTTTTTAATGTGATTAGAAGAAACATGATATAATGCGTTTTTAATTTGTGATCTTTTGAAGGTGCCTGTAGATGGATTGTCTTGCAAGTCGGGCTATTTCTGTGCAGTCTTTATGCTAAGCTAATCGTTGTATGCTTTATATCAAGCACCGGCATGAGTGGTATGCATCTCCATTAACTATTGGCAAGAAAGCGTACATGTATGCCTTTACAGTAACTATCAATGCTTGAGTTACAGAAATATTCAATACGTGGTATCGGAGGCAGTTTTCTTATCTTCCGCTTGCATACTTTGAACCAGTTTTGTTTTGCAGAGGCTGATGATGCTGCTCCTCCATTTGTGTGGGGTGTAAACATGGATCAAAAGTAAGTGGTCGTCTCCTGCCAGCATTTCTTCCGCTTGCCACTTGTGCATTTATTTTTTGATTGTACTTTTAACTCTTTTGTCTCGTTTCCACGCAGTTTGGAGTCGAGGCCCACCAACAACCGTGGTTTAAGTTTAAGAAATCCTAATGCCCTCCCATGGTCTAGTTTGAAGCCATAATGTACTTGGCATCCAATTTAAACCTTCATTTCGGGCATACTGTATTGCTATTCATAGATATTTCTTTTCATGTTTATTAATGACTATTTTGCCCACATGCTTCAAAAGGTGCAGTTTGGAGAACTTGGGTCACCTAGTGGTGAGGTTACAGTTTGCAACCAAATAACACTTAGCCAGTAGATCTCTTTAATCATTCATGCTGTTCATTTTTTACTTGCATATGTACATCTTATTCATCTCTTCTGTTGCTTCTGTCTTCTGTGCCCTGGTGTGTGAAGTACCCTAAATGCAGCGTATAATGACTATGCATGCTTTGAAACTGTTTGTGCATGCTTTGAAACTGTTCTGTTTCGGTCTTCCATTTACAAATAGCACCGGTTGAATATCTTGTAATTCTTTTTATATTAAACAGATTTATTCCAAATTGTTTGATTAAGCAAGTTTCATAATTAATCGCCTGTGCAAGGTATTAAACTTTTCTCAATTTAGGAAGATAAATTCTATTGAGCTTCAGGGACAACAAAATCGCCAAATGAAAGACCGACCGGGTGTGGAGGGGGGGTTGTAGACCAATTTTTCAGTCTCCCTGATAATGGAAGCGACCTTGTACAAATGGCAACACTGTCATCACATGTCCACTAGATGGCAATACTCGTTGAGCCAAGCAGTGACACCAGGGTGACATTGACCTAATCCAAGCAGTTAAAATTGACACTGCAAGCATTTAAAAAGTTATCAAAATTAACATACAATTAAATGACCTTCATCATTGATTAGACTATGTTTGTGTTTACAATATTACTATTCTTCCCAGGATGCAAACCAAAACGTTTCTTCTAACATCACAGTAACAGGATCAGTAAAAGATTAATAATAATCACTGAAACTGGAAGTCTGATGCCAAATACCTATATAAACACGTGTCAACCAGCATTCAATGAAACTAAATAGGCTCAGTACATCCTGTTCCAATCTTGGTATTCGGTACCAGACCAGTAAATCCAACACAGCCAAGAAAAACTAAACCGTTTGCAAAGGAACTTTTTCAACGCTCATATTTAAATGTCTTGATTCTGAAAATATTGTCTAATCATGGCATAATTGGGGAAGGTGGGGGGGGTTTAGGATGCCACTAATCAAATTTCAAAACTCCGATTTGGTTTGACATCCAGTACATTTTCTACAGACCGTTATATTCTACCAGGATGAATCCTAACTTTTTTTTCTTTTGCACCAGTGCAAAGTTCACATTTATGATTTTGAGTGAACTTTCTCAGCAGCTTTTGGACGTATAGCCACAAAATGTGGCTTTATCAGTCAGAACCCCCTCTGAATAAATTGTAATCATCTTGGCAATCCCTTTACCTTTCATATATCATACTGTGTATGACGAAATATAAACATGACATTTCTCAATCCAAAGCAAAAAGGAAAGTCTGTTCTCAGTGTTTGATATGAAATCTGACCAAAAACAGGAACTCAACCGGATGACTCAAGCATATTGATCTACCAATGTGACTGCAGCTGAATATTGATATGTACTCAGCGACTGATCTGATTTCAGGTAAAGATGCACCATAATGTGTTCTTAGTGATGCCTTTTCTAATTCTCAATCTGACAAATGCATGAAAGTACGAACTGTGTTTTCTCATTGAGCTGTCGTGTGTCAATCTAGAGCATATTGAGGGGGTATGAGAGACAAAATACTGTTGACTAACCTCCAGCTCCTGGTTTGCCCTTTCAGCTTGGCCATTGGTGTGCGTTGGGGAAACCGGAGTGGAGGGTTGCGGAGGCACCGATGGTGCAGCAGAAGGCCCTACATAGTCTGACAGTATGTTAGAAGGCATGACACAAGGGGGCGGGATTAGACTCTCTGTAAAACGCTCATCAACTCGCTGATCCTCACCCTGTGGTAAATGTACTGCGTGTCAAACTTTTAAAAAATCCAAGCCCCTTCGATTAGAAAAAGGGCAGAGTGAATAAGTGTGATGGGGAATCAGCCTTGATGCCCGGCCATAGAGCTCCATCCTCCTTGCCCAGGAGAAAGAAGCCCAAAACGAGGAGGGTGGCCGTAGGATTCCTGCATGAGATTAAATGATGTAAATCTCCTAGTAGTCTATCTCAGTGTGGCAATACGCGAGTGGAGTGGGGCACGCTAGAGGGAGCCCAAGAGCGAGCTACCTATGAGCGAACAATCTATAACACTCAAAGGAAAATTATTAAAACCCGACAACGCCACTTGGGATAGGCCCAAGACCATTTGGTTAAAGCACACAGGTCCGTGTACCAGTGGCCAGAGACCAAGACGTAATAATATATAGTTTAGTCTTCCTTTTAAAATGACAATCTGTTTAAGGAAGGGGTGAATCAATGAGTAAATAAACCAATAATTAAAATCAAATCAATAAGCGAACATGCATAATAATAAATAAAAAAAAAATACAAAAGTTACCAAAGAAGAAAACCCACATGCAATACATACAACAGTTAATACAATCAAAGAGTCACTTCCAGTTCATAGATCGTTCCATAATTAAAAACAGGTTTCCCGGAATCCAGACCGGTTCCAACCGGTGATTAAGAACAAGTACACCGGAGTCCATGACGGTTTCAACCGGTGTAACGAACGAGTGTCAAGAACAGCTCTTTCCGGAATCCAAGACGAATTCAGCCGGTATCATGAACAGTCTCAGTGGGGGAAGAAAGTGCGCTAGGAAATCTTGGCCATTTAATTAGCTGTGGCACCAGGACTGTCAACATTGGCAATTCTGTGTTAACGCTCTTAAATTGTACTTATAATGGCTCTTATCTATAACACGTTGTAAATTGGCTTTTTTTTGGGCTGAAAAAGTACTTTGTTTCTTGTTCTTTGGCTTGTATCCCTATGGTTGAAATGCACTTATTGTAAGTCGCTTTGGATAAAACCGTCAGCGAAATGACATGTAATGTAATGTGTCTGTAAAAACAACCACCTTCCACTTTGATACAAGTAGTTCAATGCTGCCGTGGGAGGAAGACCTGGTGAAGAGAGGAACTGAAAATAATTTGAATTTCCCGCATCCCCCTTGAAACTACCAAAAGAAGGCACTAAGAGGAACCTCAATTGTTAGCTTTTTTGTTCCATCAAGACGACCACGCACGTATTGGAGCACGAGACACCTTTCTGGCGGAATGTCTGCTGGATTCACCACAATCTGTGCAACCGAAAAAACCTTGTTCCTAAGCGTGACGCAATCCAACGCTTAAATGTTTGAATTGCATCCCTCGGGTTAGTTTGCTCCTCAATCTCTTTGGTAGTATTATTTTCATCAAAAGAATCCCAGTTCCTCTTCCCTTACTAAACTAGAATTCCCTCGCTTAACGATTCTCATCCCTTTGTTTCTTGTGCCACGCTTCTTTGCACCCGAGGGGGAAAGAGCCCTTGACTGGTGTTGACTGTTGGGAGCGTACAGGTTTAGCAGGTCTAAAAAGGGAGGCCGTGCGCCTCAGCTTTAACCATCACACCCTCTGTTGTTAATGCGCACATATCCTTCCCAACATTTCGGCTTGTGTCACGCTGTAGGGAAACCTTGCCTAGTGACGGTATTGTGTAAACTAAGTGCAGCTCCCTCCACCAGAGTCGCAACCTGAGCTATTTCAGCCTCACTGTCACTCTTTGGCACTGATAGCTGACCGACAATGGGTCAGGAACTCAAGGCAGGTGTTGGCACTTTGCCTGTTTTGGACCACCAAAGTGGATCTAAGAGGCCCACGCGGCCTCCAAGGGTGCACCTTATTAACCTATACTGTATCAGCGTTTAATTCAAGCATTACAAGATGTAGATGCGTGCACACGCACACAGGTACACAACCACAAGCACACGCCGCACTCCACACATAGGAGTGTTGCACAATGATGAAGTAGTCTGAGTCACTTGAGACCGCACTGGGAATTCTACCAGATTCTAAATAGAGACCAGCACATAACTTGGACGGAGGTGAACAAGGCTACATTTCTTCAACTGGTCTGCTGCCAACAGAAGGAGCTATACTTCACTCAAGCACACGCACCACGACACACAATGAATATACACAAGGGAAGATGAACAGGAGACTTTCTCATTTAATATTAAGGGAGATACATTGTCAATTCTATCTTTATATTGTTTACAAGTGCAACGGATCGTAGGGATGAAAAAATGCAGTTGGAAAATGCGGTCTTACATTTTAGAGTGTAAAAATAAACCTTTGCAAATCACATTTCCCCCAAACTGCTGAATGCGGTTAATCTGGCAACAACACCAGCGAGTTTAAAACAGATTCAAAATAATCTACATACAAATACAGTGTGAAAGACAGTTTTATACAGTATATTAGCTGCACAATGACAATTCATGATACATGAATTATACCACTGAATGTTTCTGTAGGTTTAACCTACTGTATTATTACAAAACCATATGGAGCAATCAGATATGAAGCAAACTGGCACTCTGTGGGACACGTGAAATATTTGACCTAATCTAAAAAATAAGCACTTTATGGTGTTAAGATATCATATTAATGCTTTGTTGGATGTTTTATGTGCAAAGTCAAAATATTGTTACTAAAAACGTCAAATGATTGCTCGTTACATCCATACAATTATAGTGCAGCTATAATTTGTATTGAATTTGTAACAGCTTGGGAAGTGCAATCATCTTCATTTTTAGGGCACCTGAGACCTGTTGTCTGTAAATTGCTTGTTTGGTCCATGAGCCGGCCCGTCTGCAGAGTAGACAATTTCCTAGAAAAACAAACTACATAGAACATTTTGTGCGTATGTACGTATTGCTTCTGCAACTTTTATAACTCACTTATTTTACTTTAACACAGAAAAAGCCCTTTTCCTCTAGAGAGGTTTAATCCTTTAGGATTCTTCTTCTCCAGGATCCTCAGTCTGCTCTCTTTGACTTATATGAACTCCAGATTACAGTTATCACAGGTCTCCAATCCCAAACTCAAAATTGAAGCGTATCCATGAAGATTTTTTCCACAATCTGTGGTGGTGGAACAAGATCCTCTAATTTAAGGTAAAATATGCGCTGGTAGCCTTCAGTGCACAGAGTCCTGAGCTCGGGCAGCTTCCCGAGAAGTCTAGACAAATAGTTTGGCCGCAACAAGTCAGAGCCGCAGCCAGAGATGTGATCTTTAAGGCAATCGATGAGCTGGTTCTGCAAGTCCTCCACACGTTTTGGCTCCTTGAGACCATGTCTGTCTGCAGAACAAAAAAAAAATACATGTTTGATTCTGAAATTTGCCGTACAAGCACTGTGGAACGCTAAAATGACAAATGTGAAATTATTTTATCTAAAATATTTTCTTTTTGCTCATTTGTTTATTAATAAGCTATAAAAAAAAGGCCACAAGTCCCGGTTGATTTTGGAAAATCTTAACATGGAACTAATAATAAGTCAGTCACATACACACTGGTGTTGCCAGAAGTGTTAATGCTGCTGCATTGGAACCATTCCCTGGCTGTACATCTAAACCGGCTTTGTTGTTATGTTTAGTGTGCTGTGGCATATCACTTCTTCTTTGCTCTATAGTATACATGAGGTTGTGTTACATTCTGTCGTGTACACCTGTCGCAGCAATCTGCAACGTGCAACAGCCTTCCATTGTCCCCATTATTCACACAGTGTGCAAACTGTTCTTTTTTGACTAAAGATAACCCTCAACAAACTTTAGATCAGAGAAACAGAGCTGGTTAAAGCCTGATATCTATACTTATAAAGGCAGATGTGTAAAATAATGTTGCAGGTTGACTTAAGCTCTCACCAGTGATTATGACCAGGGCTGCGAGACATGAGCAGGAGGAAACGTCTAGCTTCATGCGACGGAGACTTTGAGAAAACTCCAAGATGGAGTCAATCCAGTCCCCAAAGCCTTGGACGCACTGCGTCTTGTGAAGAACGGTCCCATTACAGAAGACAAGCGTGTTCATTTCAGGATTTGACCTTTAAAAAGAAAACCAACCCGCATTATTAATTTTCATCAAAGACAGATCGGGAAAACGTATGTGTAAGAAACGTGATGAGACTTTCACAGTGCGATGCACTCACCGATAAGCAAGACGCAAGATGAAGAGTTCAACGAATGCAGATTCCAGTAGCAGTTCCTGGTCTTCTAGGCAGAACTCGGAGTAACCTGGAATGCCCTTCGCCCACTTCTTGATGGTCTCCATGGAGGATGTGAGCAAGTCGTAAAACTGTTTGATGTCGCATGCGTCAACTTTCTGGTTGGGACTGACTTCGGTCTCGCCAAACTGAAATCGCAGACATCAGAGAAGTTCAAAATGATGCCATAATCCTATAATAAGATACTCCCAAAGCATGAGAATTATTTTTACTTTGGAGTAATCCATCTTCTCAACGCCGGGGTTTGAGTCAATGTGGGCCCTCACAAGGGAAGCAATCATGCTCACTGGAGACACAGAGGCGGTCACATCCTGGACCACTTTAGGCTTCGAAGGCAGACGACCTCTACGTCCTTTGAGGCTGTCCGTTCTCACAACTGCAAATATTGGTGACAATTGTTGTAATCAGTTCATCTTCAGCATCCTAATCTCATGCAATTCACCTGGCTTTGTACTGAACTCACCTTCCTTCACCATGCCCACAACTAGACACTTTTGAAAACGGCAGAACTGGCATCGATTCCGCCTCCTCTTGTCTACGAGACAGTCTTTGTTGGCGAGGCAAACATACTTTGAATTTTTTTGTACTGTACGCTGTGAAATAGAAAACAAAAAAATTACTCTCAACATCCCTCCAAGACTGACGCGACACACCTTAATCGTGGTAGTGCTAATAGGGGTAATTGCATGCGTGTCAGATCCCACTACCTTGAAAAACCCTTTGCATCCCTCACAGGTGCGAACCCCGTAGTGCTGGCAGGAGGCGTTGTCCCCACACACAGCGCAGCAGCCCTCGTTCCCACCGGAACGCTGCAATTTGGGTGATACGGTCCCATCAAGTTGGTCGGTGCCATTGAGATGGCGTGCTTGTTCCAGCCCCATGGCGGCGAAGGTCAGCGCGGACTGCTGAGGGTGCGTTGACGTGAAAGCCTCCTGCTCTTGTAAGTGCGGTTGACCCAAATGACACATGTCCTCCACGGGACTAAAAGGGAAGAAAGTGGCCTCTTGTGGCAGCGAGGTGTCCTCCGCCGCCCAGTATCCTGTGCTGGGCGAATAGGGCCCGAAGGCGGAATCCCAGTTGGACGCCTGGTGACCCTGGAAGCGGTGAGTCGGAGGAGACGATGTCGATGCAGGGCTTCCAAAATAATCTGACCCACCGGGGGACACGGCCTCATCCAGGTAACTCAGCGCGAAGGCTCCGGGGTAGCAGCCGTAAACCTGGAGGTCCTCCAGCTTCAGGGGGGTCTCCTGGCCAGACGATGGGGGGACGTTGGCAGAGGCCGCAGTAAACTGACAGGAATAGGCGTCGAAGTCGCCCGCGTGAGTGTCAACGAGGGAGCTGATGCCGGGCAAGGATGGCGCGGAGAGGCGGTCCCCGTGGCTGCTCATGTTCACAGTCAGCTTGGCAATAAAGTCTTTGCTCTGAAGCTCCGGGAGGCCAAGGCTGTTCTCGTAGAGCTGAGATCCATGCTGGGAGTGTATGCAAGTCATGGCTGCAAGACTGAAAAAGATGTAGTCAAAAACGTTAGATTTCAAATCTTCAAATCTTCAACAAGGGTGAGTTTTTTCATATGGGCTCACATGGGGCAGAAATGAGCAGCTGGGCCCTATTTTACTCGCCCTTTCTGTGCAATTATTGTGCTGACATACCGTATAACACATTCATATCCACCCCATTGTTTATACCATAGTTATTCTATACTTCTATACTGTTTATTCTGATCACTTATCACTGTGCACTTTACTGCTTCCTGCTGCTGCTTAAATACTGTACTGCATTTTATTGTCTGGTATTGTCTAGTACAGTCTGCAATGACCATAACGTTGAGTCCATTTGAATCTGATTCAGGTTTAATACTAATAGTTTTTCCCATTTCAATGAGTTTTGGTCCAGAACCGTAAACAGTGTTAGCAAATACTGCAACCGTTTTATAACTAATAGTTTATATTTCAATATCCATGTTTCTTAAAAAAAAGAACTATTTAGCTTTGTGCAGGAATATGCTAAATATTGCATACGCAAATACAATTTGCAAACAGTTCCCAACTCAAAACCAGTTATCATCTTGAATACCCAGTTTCTGGTGATAAATGGGTGTAACACTGAGACACGCAGGAGCTGTAAATACTTGTAACACTTTGTACTGCATTAAATGGGGACGGGGTGGCTACTTTCTCTTTGAATTCATCGCAATTCCCAGGTGTTACTTAACTATAAACGAAGAGTTTCCGCATTCACGTACAGCGTATGTATACACCTTATAAAGACAAATCAGACATATTTCCTACCTGTCGCGTTCGTCTATATGTGTTTTGAGTTGTCTGTAATCCACAAACAGCCGTCAGTCATCTTCTGTGTCTCCAAACTGAGGAGCAAGTCCCTGCGCACTCACCTCCCGCACACACTTTTATACCGTTCGCGTTGTTCTACCCATGACGTCCGCGAGGTTTCCATACAAGGGGCGGGGTGGGCGGGGAGATTTCCATCCCGTGGCCAATCACAGCGCGCGTTCTAGAGACTAGACGTTGGATGACGCACTTCGGGATTCCGTTGACGCGCGTATGCAAAAGAACCGCAGCATTGTACTCCTCCCTACACGCACACGCACACACACGCACACACACACACACACACGCACATACACACACACGCACACAAACACGCACGCACACACGACTAAAACTAATACAACTGAATATAACTTGATATTTTGTGCAGGAGTAAGTTTTAACTCCACTAGATTGCAATTACGTGGCTCGTGTTTTAATATAAAAAAAATATGAGGTAAAAACCGAAAGACACGGACGTTTCTATTTATATACACACGCACACACACACACACAGACACACACACACACACACACGCACACACGTATAAACAATATATATATATATATATATATATATATATATATACAGCTTATTTGGTGTGTGCAACATTATAATACTACATAAACCAAATTGCCCTTTACTTGCTACAGGACCTGCATGAAGTAGTTCTGCCGCAGGGTTACATTACATGTCATTTAGCTGATGCTTTTATCCAAATCGACTTCCAATAAGTGCATTTCACCCATAAGGATACAAACTCAGACGAACAAGAAACAAGAAAGTGCAATTTCGGTTGGAGAAATGTCACAAGGGCCCCATTTAACTTTGCATTTAACTGAAAATGTCTTGGATAAAAGACAAAAAGTACAATATCCCCTGACCTGTTGGTTCCTGATGTAAAGGCCTGTGCCGAAGAGCAGTGTTGGTATTGTAGTACTCTTGCTTCAGAAAACTTGAGAATGGGAACAGCAAGGAGCAGGAACAAGTTACTTAATCCAGCAATGTACTAAAACTGTGTTCAAAAAATTGTAATACGTTGCTCATTTTTGCTGTCTGTTCACGGCCACAGCTGCAAGCAGATTAGTCATCTGACTAACATGAGCTTCTTCACAACATTCTTGGATGGAACACATTTTTGGCCCGTGAGCCCTTGGTAGCTGACTGCAGTGGAAACAAATGGTACCAAAGATTCTATTCATCTGTGATTAATGATCTTATCTAATGACAGACACGAGTCAGATTTCCTGACAGCACCTCTTTTGGCAGAGATTCCACTTCAAGTTATCTCACTGCAGTAGCAGTTGTAATGTTTAGTTTATCGTGCAACGGTCTTTGATGTGCAATAAATGTGTCTGCAGTGTGTGCAACTCTTCTCCTACACACACACACACACACACACACACACTGTACTTGTTATGTATTATCACATGAGCGTACCCTTCGCTCAACCCACCACCTGTTGCTCCTCCAGAGCGCTATTTTTGAGTCCTCCAGTTTTTCAGGCAAATCTCGTCAAACCCGTAAAACACGCCTGTGCTTGTTTCTGGAGGTATGTTATTGATCTCATTTTAAATCAGCAAGGGACCAGGGGAACCATATAGGACGACAGCTGCATGGAATCAAATGAGAGCGTGTCTAATTACTGCAGTGGTGGTTGCAGACACAACTGGTGCACTTTGCTTGCTTGTCACCGTTTGTATTTCCCCAGAGGACACGATTGACTAAATTATATTTGGGACAGCTTTTGATTGCTGTGAGGTATCTTGGAAAGCTTGATGTTTGCTATGGTCTAATCCACACGGAATAAATGGGACGGTGTTTTCACTTCATCGCACTTGACCAAAAATTTGGAAACCAAAGACAAAGACAAAACGTTTCCTTTGTAAAATTCGAGAGAAACTTTAATGATACTAATCCATTTTTTTTTTCATACACCATAAATTTTCCATATATTTGAAGAAGCTGCTGCATCAATGACGAAGACATTATGAGGCCTTCCCGGCGCTTCCTCTCTTTTTAACCAAACATACGCAGCAGTTTTTCTGCGGCTCTTCACCAAAGGTCTGAAGGCACGTGTGTCCTTATCGGGTTTCCCTTTCCCGTCTCCAATGAAAAGAGGATCAGACATCACATATAAAAGATACCGCACACATAGTACCATTCAATTGGGTAAGGAGGTGTGTTCAGACTTTTCACTGATACCAAATAGATGTCATAAACTAATGTATAAATGTCTACTCTTAAATTATCTCCCTTCTTTTGCTGTCTGTTGTTCTGAACTTTTGCTGACGTTTGCACCAAGGAGGGGCAGTTTCACATACTCTTCATGCCTCATCTGGCGGTCCAACATGACACTCTAACGCATTGGTCAGCGAAAACTGGCCTGCCAAAAATACTATCTGACGCACCAGTTTAGTTGGAAAATTGAAGGGTCACAAATAAATACATTCATCAATGTCATACTAAATCTCCCAATATTGTTCAACCAGAAGATATGTAGCCAATGCAATTTGGGTGAAAACATATAGAAATGTTTAATTATATCCAACACACAAACAACCCTCCGGCTCTAGAGTGGACAAAGATTTTAAAAACAAATATTTTAGTGTCTAACTTTTGGACTGATATAGTCAAAGAGACGAGTGATGTTTAATCATAACGGCAGATTCGGAATCACAAGATAAATTTGACGAGATGCAAGATGATTAACGAGGAAGGAAAGACAGAAAATCCATTCTGACTCACACATGGATGTTTGACAGCGTAGACAAGAAAAGGCCAATTCATTTGTATCGCATATTTCAACAACAAGGCAGTTCAAAAGAGTTAGATAGATTGTTAGATAGATTGAATAGATTGAAACATAAAAAAAACGTCATTAAAAAGCTTTAAAAAAAGGCAATGTTAAAAAACAAAAACGATGGATTTAAATGAGCTGCATTACATTAACATTTTTGATACAGGTTGACATTTCAGGGAATTGATTGTAAGTATAAATTAAATTCAGAGAATGTTGGTTTTTAAAAAGGATTTGACCACAGAGACCTTACAAGGAGACATCGACCAATATCGGACTAATCGTTTTTCCATAAAGACATTTTGACATAACAAAAAAAATAATTTGAATACGGAATTGCAATGAGCTACTTGTCCTACTTTAGAAAGTGACTATTTCTCCTGCTAAATTATATGAAATCTAGAATTATATTATGTATTATATTATAATTATTCTAACATTGAAACAAACATGACTATGAAACTTTACCTTTATTCCTATTCTAATACAAATTCTTTGCTACAAACAAGTCTTTTTAGCACATCCTCAATGACCAACACTTAACCGACTCACCGCCAGAGGGCAGCAGCCTCATCTGAAAACATTTCATAACCACAGGACTTTCAAACGAATTCTCATTCATCTCGTTGATTTAAAAGGACAATGTAAATGATTGACAAACAAATTTATATTAACATAATAATCAAAAGTATATATAGGTCAATCTGTAAGAAAAATAGGCCATAATAAATGAAAGTAGGATAAAATAATGAAAACTAAAATTAGGATTTAGGCAATATAAAAAACCAGCACGTGACAAAGCACAGAATGTAACTGACATATGTATCAATGTAACACACATGGATGCTGCCGGTGGCCGGTGTCTCCACATTAATACTAATGTGAAAAAACAGGCCTCCTGACAAACTCTCCACGGTAGCTGTCAGTGCTGAACAATAACCGCCGTCCAGATTACATTAAGCGAAAATGACGCAAGGCTCGGCTGCGCCATCATCACAGGCATTTAATCAGAGCGCAGTGCGAATAATGAGCACTTTCTTCGTGCTTATGGATGTCACCCGGGTGGACAGAATCTTTTCTGTCATCCGTTTGCAGGTCATAAGAATGTCCCCCTTTGAGTATTCCCACTCTCACATTCCTCTCTCACTGACTGCCCACACACACACACACACACGCATGCACGCACGCACACGCACACACACACACACGCACACACACACACACACACACAGTTCCAGCATTGCGCTCATTCTCAGGGGCCAACCTGTCCGTGTCACTGGGACACAGTATTCAATAGTCTCCGGGCCCACTTTCTTCTCCCAGCTGTGGATTATTGAGCGACAGTATAAGATAAGAAAGGTTGGTGGAAGAAGTACTATACCTGTATTTGCACCCTCTCCACAGAAAAAAAACTCAAATGAAATATAACAATTTCTAGCTTCAGGTCTCCAATGAAAGGTATATGAATATTTTTTAAAGGGCCTTACGTGAAGCCCTAAATCCGTTGGCCAAGCCACAAAGCTGTTGGGCAATGATGTGAACCACCTCCCCATCTCCTCACAGGCCTGCACGGCCTCCACTGAGGGCTGCTGGTGCCAGGCCCGACCGAGGCATAAGCGAACTAAGCGGCTGCTTAGGGCCCCTTGGCCACCAGGGGGCCCCAATCAGCCAGCTAGCCGCGAGCTGGCGCAAATAGCCGACGACGGCGAGCTGCTGGCGAGCGGCGAACGGTTCACGTGCATGCATTGAAAAGTGTGAATGATAGCTCAGATATAAGGTGTCCGGTTAGGGAGCCAGAGATCTGGGTTTGATTCCTGCCTGGCACCAGGCTTTTTGACCACGTGTGTGGCTGACCGCTGCCCCCCCGACAGCCTTAGTTTTGTATTATAACCTCACTGTATTCGCTTATAATTTTCGCGATAAAATTATAGCGTGACATTTGTGCCAATAATCTTCTAGCACAGGTGACTCTGCGTGGTAGGAGGGGGGCCCCTAATCAAATTCTGCTTAGGGCCCCTAAGAGGCTCGGGCCGGCACTGGCTGGTGCTATTGTTTTGATTCCTCTCTGGGACTGTCGCCATCGGTGACTCACATACACGGGTTTTCGGCCCCTTTTTCATCTTCAGTGTGTCGTTTCCTCTTGTTTTTCCAGATACAGTTGAAATAGCCGTGTTGTTGTCTCAAAGCTTCCTGGACCTGGTCAGGGTCAGGAGCCATTTGTTTAAAAGTAAGCAGGGGGATTTTAGAAAGAGTGTGTGTGTGCACAGGGGTCAATTTTGCACTGATGCAAAGTGAAATCCCCAAACAACACAAGGCCTGGCCTGTCAGTACCAGACAGGGATTGAAGAAAACGTCAGCAGTTACAGCTACAGCTGCCGTTCAGATGAAAATGGATAATAGCTTTGCCCCAATGCGCTTATGTTTGGTCTCTTTTCAAATCACAATGAATTCCTCGGTCTCATCAGCACACAGTGCCGTCAGTGTGCTGCTGAATTTACCCCGACAAAAACTGCTCTCAGACTAAACCGAGGAGACTGAATGAGGAAACAGGGAATCGTGTGACCATTGCAGGGCTGTAGGTGCTCAAGATTGGATGCATTTAACACTGAAACAACAATAGCTCCCAAAAAGATTGGAAAAACACAGTACAGTAACCTGCTAAAGGACGTACCCTAGTAAAAAAAGAGAAAAGAAGAAGTAATAGCCGACAAACTCCTTTGAGACAGATAGATGCAAGTGTGTGCAGAAGAAGAAAAGAAGAAGAACAGCCGACAAACCACAGAGTGACTCGACAAACGCACAAGTTCTTCCTTCCACCTAAACGTCCAAAAAACAGATCACGTAAGGTCGTTTCAGCAACGTAGTGTCACTACGTGACTTTCGAAATCGTCATCCGTGTATCACCCTCCCCCTCAACGTATTGTTTATATGAATAAGAAATATGTGTGCGTGTGTGTGTGTGTGTGTGGGGGGCATCATAACCACAGACGAGTCACTTCTAGCACCTGGGGTTAAGAGTGAAGGCCTTTGAGGGGCGATGAGAATGGGTAACCATATATTGAACTGCGTCAAATAAAAGAACTCGCACCATGAGTCTCCGTACTGAGGAGGCACTGAATGTTCAACGGCTGTTATGACTTAAGAGGCTGTTGTTTGTGAGTCCCTGTGGCACAGGAGCATCGTCCTCGCAACAGAGAACTTCAGCTAAATGTAATCTTTGTGTTTTCTGGGAACAACGGTACAGTATCTCTGCTCCATCCTCTCTTTTTTCCTGGAGCTGGCTTTAAAAAAAAACCCCGGTGAGTCAACATCCTCTCTCCTTTTGGAGAAACAGCCGAGAGTACGACATTCCTGCAGCCCCGGTGTGCACCGCTCTGCAGCCTGTCTCCCTTCGCTCTGAGGACGACAGCGTGCAGCACTCGCTGCTCGCCGGCACTGTTTTGTCAGCGGGGACGTTGTATTTGCTCGACAAACCCTGTTCGGAACAGGGTGATCCGTACCACTTCCTGTCACTGTCACTTGTCCTGTTTCTTTTCAAACCTGTGCGGACGTCTGATGGCCTACAAGTTAATTAAAATGAAATTAATTGGTTTGTTGTTCATTTATGTGAAAAAAGTGACGCCTTTCCACATTCGCTCTTTTAATTTCTGTGAAAATGGTTCGACCTAAATCCACACT
Organism: Apeltes quadracus; assembly: GCA_021346845.1. Classification (NCBI taxonomy): domain Eukaryota; kingdom Metazoa; phylum Chordata; class Actinopteri; order Perciformes; family Gasterosteidae; genus Apeltes; species Apeltes quadracus. Next base: position 6,656,947 of record CM037928.1, on the reverse strand, counting down.
GTTGTTAAAGATACAACCCCATGACGCTTCCTGCCATTGTAATCGAGGACTTTCTCTTTTTTCGTCACACTCGAGGTTGTCAGAGGTTTCATACAGCAGCATTTCATTACGTTTTTTTTTTAGAAACTATGAGGTTAGTCGATGGGACCATTATAGCTGTATAACAATAACTCTGCCACTAGTCTCATTTTAGCCAGTTAGAACACATTAGTTAGATAGCAATTATTGCTGCAATTGTATGTGACATAACTGAGTATGCTAGCTAGCAGGTTTTAAGCTAAGCAGTGCTAGTTTGTTGGTTAAAGTAAAATAAAATCAGTAAATAGTGGCCTGGTTCAGGCTTGTGTTTTGTGTTTTTGTGTGTGTGCGTGTGTGTGTGTGTGTGTTTGTGTGTGTGTGTAGATCAGCGTGGAAGCGACTGTTGGCAGGTGGTTCCTTATCTTACTTTGTGCTGTCATCATAAAACAAAAACCCTGTTAATAACAGAACTTCCCGTCGTACACCATATGTACTCCACTGTGTGGCTAGTACGTTTCAAAACCTCTCAAAATCCCTAAAAATAGAAATAAAAAAGTATAAAACTATAAAGTGTAATCCAGATTTTTACGTAACGTATTTCTGAAGCTTTTATAAGCAAGACATGAGCGAGAGAAACGCAGAAGTGTAACAATGTGTCCAGTCACATGTGTAAAGTATTCATTCTAAGCCTACAAATGATTCATTCCCTCATTCAACCCTCACCGACACTTGCATCATGCTGCTGCTGTGTTTTCTGTGTTAGCGTTAAAGCTAAATGGTCACGACTTTCTGACATATGAGCAGCAAAGTGAAATAAAACCACAGGCTTGTCAATGAGAGAGGAACTCACACCTGTCACTCGCTTACGCAGGCAACACATACACTGTTAGAATCGGAGGGAGGTCACATCCGTACGTGCACGTGAGTGTGTGTCTGTGTGTGTGTTTCTGTGTGAGGGGAGGGGGGTCATTGAGGGTCTTATTTTATAAGTGGAGAAAGCATGAAGAGATATGATAAATAGAATATGTTGCTACAGTAACTTTGTTAATGAAGTTTTGGACGCTTCATTTTTTTTTTTTTTTTACGGTTGAAAACTTCTTCACACTCAAATACTCCTCTCATCTGACTCATAAGGACTCTGTGGGTGTTCGTTTGATCAGGTTTCATATGAAGGCGTCTGGCAGTTGCAAACAAACCACAGAGGATTATTATTTAAACTTTGGTCAACTTTGAACTGTGAGTCACAATATGTAAATATATCAACCTTTTTTTAATTTAAGCACCTCCTACTTTTCACCAGCAAAAAGAAAACCCAAAGAAAAAACATCAAAGAACCGAAATCTTTCATTTACAATTTAAAAAGCATTTGGAGGAAATTCTCATGTTCGTAGCTCATAACAAGCTAAAGCTAAATGAGAAAACATTTTCAGAACCGTAAATATATTATTTGGTGTGTTAACTGTTATTTTCATATCTTAATGAGTCCTCTCAATCGAGCACCATTTGGTCAAAATTAGATTTTGGATCTTGCAGCTTCTGGAGACTTGTCATGGACCGTATTTAGGGTAAAAAAACTGTCCATCCCATAAATAAAAGGCATTGACTGTGTACCCGAGACGTCCATAGCAAGCCACTGGGTGGAAATTATGAGCGGCCGTGTCAATGAAGAGGCTGTAAAGACATCACCTTTAACGTATCAGTTCGCTGCTGCCGATGCTGCTGCTGGGAAACACACAAAAGCGCGATGACATTGTTTCCCTCATGTCACGCTGGACGGTGCTGAACTCTCTATTTTAGCAACCTTTTTTTGAGGTAAAGGACGTTTTTTTTTTATCTGTACCTTTTACCCTCATCGTGTCGTTAACCCTCACCTACTGTCTCTCGAAGCAGGTGTTTAGCCTGCGGTCTCCCTTTCTCATTTTACTGCCCATTAACGCCTCTATCTCTCTCTCTCTCTCTCTCTCTCTCTCTCTGTCTCTCTTTGTTAAACAGACTCACGGTGATAATCGCATGCTTGCCATGCGGCCTTTTTTTTTGACCGTTGTGTTCTCTTATCTTTATGGCGGATTCCCGTCACATTTGTCGACCACATCCCGTGACTCGACAGTCCTCTCAGACTCACACGGCACAATCGGACGCAACAGACTCCCAAAGTGCCGCACGGGCCTCCTAACGCTTCGACACGCCCAAACCTTCTCAGTGACATTCACACGGGATTGTTTCGGTGGTTTCGGCTGGTGTCCTTTCCCGTGGCTGCGTTTTAAAGATGCTGCAAGTTTGAAGGCGTCCGATCGCTTCCTTATTTTTAACATCTGCACTGATCCATTCATTTGACCAGGGGCCCGTTCAGAAACGATGACGCACGCCACGCTTGAGAAAGCGCACGCAGGTGTGAGGCGTTTCACCGCAGAGGGCCTTCTGCTTCCTCTTTCCTATTGCTGTTCCTTCAACACCACAGACAAGCGGTTTTTGAGTTTTCTCAAGCCTGCAAATTCAGAAATGAAGCCAACCTCAGAAGCCGCGTTGCTGTAGAGCCCTAGAAGAAACGCCAATGGGATTTTTCCATTACATTTTGAAAAGGACCTTTGTGGCTTTCTTATCCAGTATTATTGCATCTCAACAAAATAAGAGGAAATATGTATAATAAACACAATCATAAAGGAGATTGCCAGAAAATTAATGGACACACATTTGCAGGTTGCGCCTTCATGGTTATAACTTCTGCTTTTAGAATAAACATTTGAGGATTTGAGGAGTTCGAGACTTCCTAATGTTTTACATAATGTAAGTAACTAGTTGAAGCCACGGTCTGCCTCTTCACTAAATAAAGGTGCTTTCTTTTTGCTGCCATGAGTTTATTTTTTGGCGTAGTATTTTTCTTTTAGGAGACCGGTTTGTCTTTTGATGAATATTGTTTTAAGAACACACCTTTTAAAATGTCATCTACAGAATGGAGAGAAAATTATTCCGTTCAAATTTCCAGATATTCGGGTCCCAGTAAGACCCACTTAATAATGAAGATGAAGAAACTGTCACTATCTTACAAGCTCAAATAAAATCGCTGCATATTCTTTGTGAAATAGCGACGTTTTAACAGAAGGGCAACATCAGGAAACGTGCAACAGCGTTATTGGCTAGTCACCCCCTATACTAACTGCCCCCTGGCTTGATGCCGACTACCCCCATGTCAGGCTGTTGTCTGTTAAATGGCCCTTTAACTAATTGTTTTCAGTGTGCCATCATCTTGAATAATCATCCCCTCGTTATGCTTTCTGCCCCGTCGCTCTAAACCCACGTTTCAAAACGGCGGCAAACTTGCATGACAATCCCTCGCGTCACCCCCTCCCTGCCCCTCCTCAACGTGCCCACAGCAGTCGGAGGGCCGCGCTCTAAACACATGGCCGCATACCATCGCTCACCATCGTCAACCGACCTAACGCATCTGTGAATGTGCAGCAGAGGACAAAGGGGATCCACGCCGGAGAGGGTGACCACCGCGACCTCTCGGGTCAGCCGGGAGCCAGGTTTGAAAGGACTCCGACCAACCCCCGCCACACACACACACACACACACACACACACACACACACACACACACACACACACACACACACACAGAGTGGGCTCTTGGACAACTGAAGTCACCATGGGAATAAGGGAGCGTAGAAGAGAAGGAATCAGCATTTGTTTGCAGGGAGAAAACGGTTGCGTTTGGAATTTCGGGTCATGCCTTTCGCCGCACATTCCTCGCTATCGTTTCAACAATAAACCGTGTCATGGCCGAAACAACAGCCTCCCTTCTGGATGCCGAACACCACAAGAAGCCTCAGAGCATCAGAGACCAGACATTCACCTCCGGAGCTCCAATGATGATATTCTTAAAAACAGGGAGTTGTGAAACCTTTGAGGGTCGCTATATTTAGGAATATCACATGGAGCAGGAAGCATTTCTACTGGGGGGAAATTACAAACAGATTGTGGGAATTGTAGCTGCCAAACTTACATTAGCGCTCTGGATTTAAGGGGAAACACAAACAGTTGTGGCTTTTGGAATAAAATAGCTTTTCTTGCAAGTTCTACACAAAAATACGAGAGAAATATGGAAAGATGACATCATTTATTTTTAGGATCCTTGACTTAGACAAAAACAACAACAAAAAACGGAATCAATATGAATCATTTAAAGTAGATATCACAGTTGTCTATAACTAAATGGCGCGTAGAAATTAGAATGTGCAATTTACTCGGCGGTCAAAATAAAAATTGCATACAGTAAAAACGGAGAAATCCTTCCTTTTGGACAGTGACATGTTAAAAATAAATAAATAACTTAAAAATCAAAAAAAGGAAACAAAAGTTATTTACAGCTTGGAATCCACAGAACGTGGCCACGTGATCATTGGTCTGACGTGGAGATGTGCGACTGCGTAGCCATTAACTTTGGTCTCTCTACAATCAGTCTTTTTTTTTTTTTTAAATCTTTGGTAACCGCGGCGGACAGTCGCTGCGGCTTCAAGTCTCTGGCTCTGCGACGTTGGCCGCTCACAGTTTGCTCTCCTCCTCCTCCAGCGGCCGGTTCAACCCGGGGATGAACTTGAGGAGGCGCCTGCGGAAGCTTTTCTGCTTGGGCTTCCTCTGCAGCGAGCCGAACCCCACCTGCTTCTCCCCGCAGGGGGTCGAATGCGATTGAGACCCCCTCATGTAGCTGCGAGTGCTGGCGCTGCGCGTCAGCTGCGTCTTGGCGGTCGCAAAGAGCTCGCTGGCCGGCCGGAGGCGCTGCTGCTGCTGCTGCTGCCTCTGCTGCTGCCTCTGCGGCTGCTGCTCTTTCTTCTGGTCCGCGGCGGCGGTGGAGTCCGCCGGGTACAGGCAGGTCTGGTAGAGGGGGTCGTCCTCGGTGGCCGTGCTGAGGAAGCTGGCGCTGCTGCTGGTGCTGCCGGTGCAGCGCAGGGCCCTCTGAGCGGCGGGGCTGGGAGTGCCGAGGCTGCCGTACATCCCCGCCGACTCCAGGGACTCGTAGACGGCGGCGTCGCTGAGCACTATGCCTTCGGGAGAGAAGGGCAGAGTGAGGACGAAGGACACAGAGCTTACAGGCATGCAGGGAACTATTCAAACAGGGAGGAGAAGTGCAGCTGAATGTTTGTCAGCTGGTTTAAAATCTAAATCATTAAATCATTGTTGCTTTCATGTAAAAGTTGAAATCACAAAATTGAACTAATAAGACCCACCATGAACGAGCCTCTGCTCCTGCACCATCAACGACCGATATTCATCCCATTTCTCGTGGAGAGTTTGCTGCAAAAGGAAGTCAGAAATATGTTAATGATGGACAACCAGACCACAACAAACTCATGAAAAGGGTACATTTACCATGAAGTAAGAACTTTTTTTATATCAAAGCTAAAATTGTTTAACAATTGCAGCTCATGCATAACACACACTTCAACAAAACTTACAAAAAGCAACAAAAACACATCATCATCTGTGACGACACCGCTGGTGCATTGCCAAAAGTTACTTATTGCGTCAATGCGACAGTGTGTGTCAAACAGGAAAACTGCTCCGACAATCACCTGGAAGTGCACGCAACCGTTTACAGGAAGATGACGAACAAAAGGGCTTTCCCAAATGCCACGAGCTGACCGACGAGCGATATGCAAACCACCTGGGTTCTTCTTCACCTTGCTACCGTTTGTGAAATAGTGGTCGAAATTAAATCTGCATGGATAGCACCATTAAGTGATGAATACATTTTGCAGCAGCAGGTCCATCTTTAAACCGTTGGATTAATATCCCAAAGAGCGGCTGTGTTGCGGCTCTCTCACACTGGTGGATTAGAGCGGGACAGCTGCTGTAATCTCTGGAGGGGGGGGCTGCGGAGGGGGGAGTGGAGCCGGCAGCTTTTTAACAGCCCTGGGTTTGAGAATGTCCGCAGCCAATCAGTGAGCTGCTCATGCAACAGGTGGTGGTGTGGGAGAGACAGGTGTGAAGGGAGGGGGTGTCATATCTAGTATGTAACGTGTGTGTGTGTGTGTGTGTGTGTGTGTGGGTGTGTGAGGCGGACCGACACAAACGGGCCGACTCGCCGTCGACGAAAAAAAACCTGCTGCAGCACCGGTGAGAAGAAGAAAACGCTCACCTTCAGAAACTGCAGCCGGGCTTCCAGCTCCGCTTTTCGGATGGAGTCGCTGTAAACCGTCTCCAGCCTTTGAGCGCGAGGCGAGCAGACAATGGAGTTATTGAGCGTTATGGGGAAGCACTTATTAAAACAACAACGTCAGAAAATAGCAATAAAAAACAAAAAAAACATATGAAAGGCTCTTTTCATAAGAGGTGGGAACAGGCTGGTGTCAAACAGTTTACAAGAGAGGGGGGCGGGGGGGGGGGGGGGGGGGGGGCAGGAAAAGGGAACAGATACAATTTCCACTCAAGACACTTTAAGTGAACCAAATGCTTTGAGTTACACGAGCGGGTGAGCGGTTTATAGAGCTCGTTTTCACTCCAACAGTTTACACAGACTACAGTTCTGAGGGTAATTGGATGATGTCAGTCTATAAAACTTTGCCCGCTGAGCCGCTCTGACACGGTTCACCTCGCAGAGCAGCAGCTCTCGAGACGTCGCTAATTTTCCCTTTTTAATCTTTTACGAGCAGAGGAGGAGGATGTGGTTCAGATTAAACCCACTCAGCCCTCATCATAGATGCTCAAGATCCTTCAGCTGTGGATGACAATCGTTTTTTAACTCAGAAGAAGAAGTCAAATTTGGCATCTCTTGATTATTGTTAAACTTTAAGCGACCAGAAGGCTCGATTGAGAACTGCTTGGCGGTTGGTTGAACAGCTTCTGAAAGCCCCTCCTCCAAAACCTTCCCCATTGGGGATTAAGGGAGTCTGTGTCTGTTTCAATAGCTTTCTGAAACAGAAAGTTGACACCTTCCTCACACAAGACCAGAGCCAGTGTTTAAACTTTTCCCACTAGCCCCACTTTCTAAAAACAGGCGCCTTTTTCCCCCCAATATTTGCTTTTAAACCTGGTTGTGGCCGTTCCTGGAAATACTTCACTCTTCCTTCTTTTGAAACAAAAATCGGTGAAATGTAAATTTCCCCCAGCCTGAGGCAACATTTTCTAATTGCTAACTTTGACTAAGCAACAACCTACAACCCAAACATATGCAAATGACCAAACACATACAATTAGAAGCAAGTCCTCACATTTCAGAAGCAGGAAGCAGCGTTTTAGTTATAAAAAGGTGTAAGTTGTTAAACCGGTTACAGTTAGAAGAATGAATTCCCCCACATGTAAATACTTAAATTTGTATTAAAAGCCGGAACTCAAACTTCGAATTTTATTAATAGAACAATATGTTTTGAATTCAACGGAAGTGTTTCAGCCATCCCCTCTTTTGTCCTGTTAGGACGCGTCCCTTTTATATTTACACGTTTTCCCTTCTTGATTAACTTTTCTAAGCAGCACAACATTCTTCTTTGTCTTTGCTTGATGATCAAAATTGCTTCCAACTTGCCGTCACGTCAAATTATTGTTTCAGCACTGGAATGAAGGAAACACGATTGTTCATGAAGTGAAACCTGAAGGCTCTACAAGATGTTTTTTATTTACCTGAGTGTGTGGCCGCACGCCCGGATGAGCTGAACAATCTCCTTGTGCCGAAATCCCTCCACGGTGGCCTCGTTCACACTCGAGATGGTATCTCCTGAACACACACACACACACACACACACACACACACACACACACACACTTTAATCAACTGCGACTTGAATTAATGAGATCGGCAGCCAACTGAGGCTCATTTGATCCCAAATGAAACCTCGACACATGTGCAACACAAATGTGGAAGCGGCGCGTTAATGAAGTAAAGCTGATTTCAAGGAGCTGAAGCCGCATTCGTTTCCTTCACTTCTGAGTCTCTCATTGTTCCACCGTCGGACCCGTTAGATGTGGTTTGGGACTCTGTAGCGTGACGGGATCCTCCACCAGGCTTCAGCACAAAAGCCTATTTTCCCCCTTTTCAAAAACCACCGCCTATTGTGCATCACGCCATCGTCACCGAGTCCGCAGCCAGACGCGATGAACAATGGAGCGAGCATGTGAGGAATGTAGGAAGTGAAACTGAGGTGACATGCGACGAGGAAGGAGGCTGAGGAGCACCTCACTTCTTCTTCTCTGACTCGCTGATGGAAGCATTGAGGCTGAGAGCGTTTTCTGCAGATGTAAACATTGTGTCGCATTGGTTCCTTCAGCAGGAAGCCAATGGGCTTTTTTATTTCTTTATCAAATTTTGGATTATTGTAGAAAAAAACGTTTGGTAGCAAACAAATGAAGATACGTAGATTATGCAAGATACTTATTTGGCATTTAAAAAACAAATCAGGTGAAGAAATCCACTGGCTTAGAGACGAGAGAGCTGTAAACTCAACCAGAGAGCTTCTTCTCCTCGGCTCACTGTCACAAAAATGAACATAGAGGCAGTTTTACTTTAAAATCACTGTCACTCATTTGTTTCTACCTTGGAGTTATTTCTTAATTAGAGATGCACACGAGGAAACAATTTAAGGCAACAGTTAACACTTCCTTTTAAACTGGCATTTGGGGGGCCTCTGCTCCACTATCTAAGAGCGGGAGGAGCTTTTAAATGCGTGTCATTGTGTTGACTAGAAATTGAGGAGGCAAACCGCCGTGTTTGTACTTCCCTTTAGTCCCTGGCAGAAACGACACCCTCACTTCCCCTCAGGACTGTAACGACTGCTGCTCGGGCCCAAAATAAGTCTCCCACGCAAAAAAAAAAAAAAAAAGGAGAAACAAACTCACCAACTTTGAGTCCCGCTTGCTGGGCCGGGCTGTCATCGTGCACCTTGCACACAAACGTGCACATCTCCACCGAGTTCTGGTCTTGATGGTGCAGCCCGTAAGTCTGAAATAGACGGAACAAGCTATTTAAAAAAAAAAAAAAAAAGACTTCCCTCTTCTTGATGTACCGCTGTTTTCTTAGACAACCGCGATTGACGGCAGCAGGTTTGAAATAATGTGGCCGTAAACGACACAGGGCTGATAACGGATGACGAAGTGAGGAACCCGTGACAGACGCAGACAGGAAAGCAGATCTTATCGCTCAACAGCGCTCGCGGGGCTCGAAGTTGCCGCTATGTGCCTAGAAAAGTCATTGTAAATCGCCCCCCCCCCCCCCCCCCCATGAACACCATCTGAATGCAATTTGTTTGTGGTCAAAGATGGGGTCAAAAGACCATCATGTCATGAAATATACGCAGTAAAACACAAAGTTCAGCCTCGTAAACACAGGTCATTGTGGAAAGATATCACCAGATATCACCTTCCCTAATATGCACCTGCTTTTGGTTGTCTTAGAAACCGTTTTTTTGTTACTTCCACATGTATTTGCATGCCTCGTCTCTCTGCAGAAGGTCAGAGCTCTGCAGGCCACGCAGAGATTTCCCCTTTTCACTCGACCATCGGCCGTTTCAATTGGCATCAATCGCATCTGTGGCGTTCCGTTCCCTGCAACACTCAAAGGCTCCCATTGAAACACGGACGGGTTTCTTTTATGAAACATTTGCCATGATTGTGATCCTCGCGGCTCAACTTCCTCTCCGCTGCCTGAGTGATAAACAGAACCAGTCAAATATCGTTTGAAGGCAAATAAAGAATTTGCATGCCGGACGCCGAACTCCACATCGGCGTTGAGCTAACAGGCACCCAGAGAATCGCACGATTTAAACGCTGTGCCCGAACACCCAACCGGCCCTCGTGATCTCACTTCCTCCTGGCGGCAGGAAGGGCGGGAACCTCCGTCCAGACCGTGAATAGAACAATACGTCTCTTCCTCCGCGCAGCTCTTCCCCTCGCAGACACTCGAAACACGCAACGTCGCTGCTCAACCCACGTTTGAAAGCTATTTAAGGAAACTCGTCTCCGTGACGGAGTGCACATTGTGAGGTGGTGGCGGCGATTGGATGTGACATGCGGTCGAGCGAGTGGAGCAGGTATTACGCGGGAAGCGGGTGAGCAAACCGCACTGCTTCAGATACAGACGTTAGGAGAAAAACAAACAACAACAACAACAACAACAACATCATCATCTCTTCCCTCCAGTCATGGGACGAACATTAACACAGCTATTTTACACTGTGTGACCTTTCACCCGTGTCAGAGCTGGCAAATGCTGGAATTAAGAGATTTACAGAATAAGTTACGAGTTTCAGCATCTGTCGACAGATGTGGCCGATCAGGGTAATCCGGTTTGAAAGGCACCGGAGAGGTAAACAACCGGCTGTATATTTGCTATTAATCCTCCTACCTGGATCTCGAAACCAAACGACTCCTCTTCATTTTTTTCCAGGACCACCACCTTCCTGAAACAAGATAGAGACCTCCATCACAATCACAACCCATTTTCTTGCCTGATTAATCCAAAAAGCTTCTGTAAAGATGAATAAGCGGTATGACAAAGTGGGCATTCAATGAGCATCTATTTTGCATATCAGTTGGTCTTTTAAATAATTTCTTTAAGCAGAAGATACAGTCGCTTTTATTCAGATGAGGAATTGCTGAAACAACTAATTTAGAGTCAAGAGAAGAAAAAAAGAACAAAATACATGTAATAAATGCATGAATTAATCAGCAATCATTTGGTGCTTTGTTGCTTAGTTGGGTAAGAAAATAGCCAAATATTGTAGTATTCGTAACCTGATTATTTTCTTGGTGTTGAATTTTTGGCCGGACAAAACAAAAGATTTGACGCAGTCATCTTCATTTTTCAATGTTTTCCGTTAGAAAACCAGATAATGTGAAACATCAGTGAGGTTTGACTCTAAATCCGATCCCTCTGTAATCCAGATTACAGAGGGATTTCGTAGCCCTCCCGTCGGCTTTCTAGGCTCATGATGCTAAAAGACTCATTTATCAAGCCGCATTTTTTGTACACAAGGCAAAGCCAGGATGAAAGGAGGACAACCATCTCTTGCATATCTAAACTGCATTACGAGGCGTCTCTTCTGGCTGCACAGGACTTCTTCTGTGAGGCGGCTTCCGGACGTCACAGCTACACGTACAGTGAGACGGCCCCGACGGGGCGGCGAAACACATGAAAATTCATGACGACCCTCAAGTTGTGCAGTGTTTGAATGTGGGCCTTTCACTGAGACGAGTTTTATATTGTTAATTCTTGCTTGTATATTTTATCTTATTTTATTCTTCAAATTCCTCCATGTGTAACACACGTGACAATAAATGGTTTCTGATTCTTCTGTTTGTGAAAATGTTCAGCTCGCTATCACGTAGTATAGAGGTAGTGATCACGTAAGAAAAGACACATTATATGGACATTTATCTTTAATTTATGGCGGCAGACTTTGGAATTTTCTATCATTAAAAGGATGTTGGTCCAATTAACAAATACTTTGTTGCTCATCAACATCTTGATCCATCAAGGGATGGAATGACTTTGGTCATGGGCAATTTCTGCACCATCATCATCAACATCTTAGTGGATGTGATTCAACTACGCTTTATTTATCTTTTTAGACATTTAGGCACATTTTGAGGATTTATCACAATAACATCATGATAATGCTGACACAATATGGAGCTTATGGTGAGATACCAGTGAGTGATGAAGGGGATTGTACCTTTGCGGTTCTGGGGTCAGTGTTAAGGGTCTCCACTTCTGCAACCCGCCACCCTGCGAAGAGAAAACGAAACAAACACATGAAGCGAGTGAGACACTTGCGTTTCTCATCAGGGTTCCCCCACCCCGACATCCTCAGGACACGCCTTCCGCACGCATCAGCGCATCGACCGGTTCGTCGGTTCTCGAAGCCACTGAGGATTCATGCAGGTTTAGAAACACCAGGAGGGCGAAAACCAGAAATGTGTGTCTGTTTACTTCTCAGTCACAACGTCACAAGGGCATCGAAAATCAGCCTCAATTTCACGCTAAATCTGCTGCCTTCTGGCGCTCTGACTGTTGACCTGTGTGAAACTTCAGGTCGTTCAGAGCAGTTAGTACAGATTCCCGTCTATTGAAGAAACAATAAGACACGCTTGGGTTAAAAATGAGCGACCACAATGCCGGCATTGAGTGAAAACCCGAGGCAGCAGTAGGTCTGGACTCGGCCCTACCTGGCTGTATGAATAAGGAAGGTACCTGTCCAGAAGGCTCCACTAAATCACTTACAATCAATCCTCCGTCTGTTCCAACTCAATTATTTTCAAATGCTGCCCGTGTGAAAGGCTGCTTTGTGCTGCAGTCTCTCGGCGCACTAAAATGTTGCTTTCTTTATGTCCCAACACTTACAGAATTGTCCCGCTCCCCTTCTGAATGAGGGCATTTATTACCCTCGGAGGCCGACGGGGGCGGTTGGAGCAGGATCTCTGTGGCAGTGTTTGCACAATGCACTGTTGTAGCCCTTCCCTCCAGCCACTGCACACACAATGTATGCATGCATGTGTGTTTGTGGGCAACTATGCCTCTCCTCACTGTACACAGGCACACAAGTCCGTTTCCAAAACTGGTTTCCAACCGGGACGCCAGAAACACCAAGGGAGGTAAAGTTACAGAATTGAATGCAGCTTTATGAGGCACACAATAGCCAGGAGAATAAGCCAGTTGACCCCCACGAAATGCAAGTCAACCTGATGCAACAGCAGCTGGTGTCATTTTGGATCATTGTCAGTCAACTATGGATTCACTAATTAAGGCTAACTTTAAAGTTAAGAGGTTAGAATTTTGGATTAGTTTATCTCGGATGAGGCAGTCTTGAGTACGCTCTTATTTTGAAATAAAGGCAACGTGCAGTCAATCAGTTAAAAACAAAAAACGTCATAATAACATTTCTTTTCATTAGAAATTTTGGTTTTCGTGCAAATATCCAGGTTGTGCATTTTCGCATGTATTAGTACAACTAAATAACGATATTTACAACAAAAGTTTCTCATTTACCTCCATTTAATTACCCGTCAAAGGGAAAGTAGTCAGTAGTCTGTATATTTACCTGAATGTGTTTTTAAATCCTCCTCATTTTAATCTCTACGCATATGAAGTACCTGACCATCATCAATCCGATTCTGTGTTTGGGTGGTCCACACTTTGACTGCTGACCTTTTGGTGAAGATGACCTATGTGAACCTGCACAGCTTCCCCAAAACATTCGAACAAGAATAGGGATGGAATGATTTTGGTCATGGGGAATTTCTGCATAATCGTGAATACCCTCATGAGTGGGTTGAAATCTGTCTGACTCACTATTGTGGTGGAGAAATAAAACAGAACTTGATTTAAAATAAAAGAAACTGCTTTTCATACTTTGTCAAGATCTTACATAGGTTATTTTGTACTGTAAACAAACTGGTTCTCTATCTGTAATGGGATAGAAATATGTACTAAAGTGCATCAGGAATGATAACAATAACTTACACATCTCATTCGACTTTACAAAATAAGCCAAGTAATTGGCTTATTTCAGAGAGCAAAAAAAACTCGTATCGACAAGTGGAAAAACCCATTTCATCTTAAAAGTGACTTTTGGCAGCTTTTGACTGAACCAAAAAGGACACATCGATGTCACGTGAGCGACACATTCGATAGTTCCACCCGCTCGTTTACCTTTTTGAAGTTTCTGGGCAGCGTCCCTCCAGAGTAAGCCAGAGTCTTGTGGTTGTAAACCTCCGAGGAGTTTTTCGGTAAGGCGACAGTCCTGCAACTGTCTGACTTCGACGAGGGGAAATAAATATTGCTGTCTCGAGATGCGGTTAGGCTCTCCGGCTCGCTGGAGTTCACCTTCTTCAGCCTCCTGAACGTCATGTTGCGCTCATACAAAACAAAAACAAAAAAGTTATCTCTTTTTTTTTTTTTAAAGTGTGGAAAAATATAGCGTTCAAAAAATATTCATGAAAATATCTGGCTGTCCTCGGAGAAAGAAAAAGAAAAAGAAGCTCCCCCAGCCGTCAGAAAGATGCTGACCGAGTTGTGGGCTTCAACGTGGAGCCAACAAACTACACTTTGCCAGGACAGAGTTTCTCGTGAAGAGGCGGGGGGGCGGGGGCTTTTGTTGTGAAGGTCGCGAGTCGGTGCCAATAGGGATGTTGACGCGCATCCGTCTAGGCCGCCTTCAGGTGCGCCTCGGACGATTCGCTTTTCCATTTCGGGAAGTGTTTTTGGCGTTTTGGAGGGTCGCAGGCTGCTGTAAAATCAGGCGGAAAGTGGTGTTTTTAAAAAGTGCAGTGTTTAGAAATTGGGGTGTAGAGGAATAGAGTTCGTGAAATTATAGTTGATAACTAATATTAGTAATCAATTTAGTCATTCTTTATATGGGTTATTGATTAGTCATTTTAATCATACCTTTATAAAGCACACATGCCAAATATGTACAGGTTTCACCTTCTTAAATTTGATAATTTTTAAGTGAAGTAGGACATGTGTGAAATAGTGAAACTAAAAAGATGCTTTTTTAATTTGGGAGTAGAGTTAAGAATTTGTAAAGTAAATTATTACATTATGCTTTTCATATTTGTAAAAGATGAGTGGCCCCTTAATACTGTAGCATATTTGCACTAGCTAAGAATAACGCTGTAAGGCTCAGATGAAACATGAATCTTTAATTGTGTTTCATGCAAACTGTGGTGTGTATCAATTTGACCAGCAGCTTCTTTGCAACGTTTCCAAACATACAGCACGGTAGTAATCATTTGTCAGAAAGAATTTGAATGCAGCACTTTCTGGCATACAAACCGCTCATTAAAGGTTAAGGGTAATATTACTCATTCAAAACAATATTTATTCCCAGCAAAATTCTTGCTTTGTGAACAAAGCGATTAAGTAGCACAACGAGGAGTTAAGGACTTAAGGAGGCAAAGAAAACTATTATTTTGAGTCAGTGAAGGAGATCATGTTGCTTCTATCGGACGCCTCCTTGTGGCAGGAGAAACAAACTAGCACATGAATGATGAGCTCTAACGAACACTGGTCCAGACAATTTATTAAAATCTCTACAGTGTGTTATTTCAGGCAAGTCACATATACATCTTCCAGATATATTGAAATGATACAAGTAGGATTAAGAATTTAAATAAGACAAATTGGAAGTGAACATATCTTCGCTTCCTTTCGCACAGTCAATTCAATGGAGCAACATGCCTCCCTCTTTTGGTAATCATTCTCACGTTACAGTTCCAAAAACAACTTTCAAAAATCTTCTTTTTTTCCAACAAATTAAATAACTGCAGTCACATTCTGAAATGTAATCTTATCTAACCTTCACTTTTGATTTCGATCAGACACAAATACTTAACCGTCTTTCGCAGTATCTTTATAGCCCCAACGAAAACAACAACACAACATGGATTATGCACATCGGGCTCTCTAAAGATCAGATTATGAAAAAGGCACATGAAGCTGAATATTGTTCCATTAGAGTGAAATTCACTCCAATTGTTACTTTAAGTTTGTAAAGAGCTGCGTTCCCACTAACTGTGAATCACTGAGACAGAAGCAGCGAGAGAGTTGGTATTGGTAAAAACAGAGTACATTTGGTGAAAATAACTTTCTTTCATTCTCCAATTGTAGTCACACAAAGCCATGCTTTGGTTATATGTTACAGAGATGCAGTTAACTTTGACAGTTAGTTTTTTTTTTTTTTTTTTTTAAGTGTCATTCCTCTATTTACATAAAAACGAGTGCCTCTGAGCAGTTTACTTGTAGTTGAAAAAACCAGCCGATTTGGCCTGAGGACCCATCAGCATTCTCGCTTGATTCTTGTGAGTGATGTGAATCTGCAAAGGAAAGACAGAAAACAGAATGTCAAGCAAATCGTGACATAATCAGATCAAAAGCATGTCTAGTGTCATTGCTGAATTAATATCATTACTATGTGTGTGTGTGTGTGTGTGTGTGTGTGTGTGTTTTCTGTACCGTGCAGGGAGGCTGCATCCACGGCTCTCCATCTATCTGCATCGGTAAGGCTTTCTTCACCCTGAGCGTACAGAGGAGAGGCGTCAGGGGACACAATCAAATGACACTAATGTGTAATTAAAATACCAAAAGAAAAGGCTGATGTAATTATTGTTATGCAAAGACCCATAGGATTATCGTAAGCCGGTGATCAAAGCCATTGTCGAGACTTTAAGGCTCATAGCCGGACACGTCGGAGCATGTTTCTCACCTGATGGTGATCTGTGACGTCTTGGCGAGCCTCACGGCGCTCTTGAGGCCCGTGTAGATCTGTCCCATCTCCATGGCTCCTTCCAGGCCGACGACTTCCAATCGACGGTCACTGAGATCTGGCAAGAACACAAAGACATATTGAACATTCAATCGCTCAACAATAAACACATTTCTGTCATCATTTATATTGTGAATACAGTGGAGCATTTAGATCAAAAAGATCCTTTAATAATAATTTTTCAGGTAACGAGACACACATGTCCGTCAGAACAATCAATATCAGACAGGTGGATACAAAGACACACTTTAAATTCATGCCAATGCTCTGTGCGCGCTGGATGTGTAACGGTGTGCTGCCACACAAGCGCGTAGTGTTTACAGCTTGTGGCCAGAAATAAATCAGTTTGGAAACAAGTCTTTTATTACACCAGAGCCAGTGTCATTTACTGCACTTATTAATCTGCGCAAAAGACCTTCTTAAGACACGTTAATTGATTTTTTTCTGACCCCTTGGGCGCAGCAGAAAACATTACTCCATCATTCCCTCCCTCTTTTGCTCTGTTTGGTGCAGAACCCCAGATAATTAAGGTTAAATCCAATATGCCCCCTGGTCCAACTGGCCAAAGAGCGAATACCTTGGGAGGTTACTTTCAGGATTTCTGGGTCGACGATCACGTCCGGCTCCTCCTGACTCGTCATTCCCTTCGCGTCACATCTTTTGGTCTCGCCCCAAAGGTTGGAGCCGCCGTGCATGCTGGGAATGTTTAGGACAGCGATCCCTTCTAGAGAGAGGCTACTGAGGTCCAGTGGAGTACCACAGCACTGAAGGAGAAACAGCAGCAGGTCAGGGAGATCACATCAGTGCTCGGAGTGGTTGTGGCTGTTTTTCCTCCTCGCTGCAGAAGAGCTGATGCAGCGCGCTCACCTCGATTGTTAGACTTTCGCCAAGTTTCTTGCAGGAAGCGGAGATGGTTTCTGAAGTCGCAAATTCAAAATACCACAGCTTGTTCTTCATTCTGCATGAAACAAAACAAAAAAAAAAAACGTGTTTTAAAACGACAACCAAAAAAAAAGATGGTATCTTTTCTCCTGTTATCACAAACATCTTCAGGAGTCAAGTTGCAACGCTTGCTGCAGCAAAGATTTGCTGTCGCCACCTTTGTTCTAGACAGGCCTTTTTCTTTTCACTGACAACAGGAAAAATTTAATTAAACTGACGTTTTTCAGGTCCACCTTGTTTTGGTGTGATTTTAAGACTGTGTTCCATTTAATTTGAGAGAAATATATTCACTAATATTTTAGGTAATGATATCTTATTCATATTTCATGTTGTCTGTAACCTTTTATTTGGAGGCTTCAAATAAGCCCAGTGAGCTTTCTGACTCTTGCACAGTGAACGATTTTATCATTTTTATGTTTGTTTAATAACACCCCAAAAACTCTTTAACTAAAGAAATGTTTCATCAAAAGTGTTGAATCCCCACCTGCTGTTAAATTTCTGGGGATGTTTCTCCCTCATTGTGTGAAACCGGTGGGCAATAGAGGCATCCTGTAACCACAACAAAGCACAGCAATGAGCGGCAAATTGAAAAATAAACACTTCCTCTGTGTGACTTTATTCTGTTAAACTCACCACTCCAATGGAGAAGTAATTGTTGATGATTTCATACGGCACCGGGTCGCCCTTCTCCTGATTCTCATCCGGGATGACCTGCACTGTCCAGCGGTCCATCAGCACCTGAGAGCTCCCCTCGATGTCTTTAAGAATACGCCTCAGATCCTCACCGTCGTACCCTTCAAAGAGAAAACGCACAGAAAGACCGACGTGACTCATATGACACTAATATGTGGGGAACTCTCCTTTCGGTGAATCACGTTCAAACAAACAAACAAACAAACATAGACACACAAACAACGCAGCATCTATGCAGCAAGCGGTTTCAACATTTCACGACAAAGAAAACACTCAAACGCTTGTCTTCTCACCTCCGCCCCATCGCAGGCATCGCGCAAGGTCATTTCCTGTTCCCAGGGGAAGCACCGCGACAGGTGGCCGCACCAGCAAATTGGCTTTGTCTGATAACATGAAAATGACAAAAGGGAAAGCAAACAGGAAGCGCGCGTCAGTGGTTTAATCGGAAGCTCGGTGTGCGGCAGCCCATGTTATTGAGCTCGCTCTTGTAGCGATCAATCAATCAAGCTCACCGATCGCGTCCAGGATCCAGCCGACGGTGCCGTCTCCCCCGCACACCAAGATCCTGTAGTTCTGCAGATTTCTGAAGAAACTAAGTCTGAACGAGAGACGGTGGAGATTATAAACCGCTGAGCTTCTAGCATTCAGGACGATGTGGTCCAATAAAACATATGTAGTTCAATTGACTATAAGATTTAGAAAAGCCTATTTCTATTTAATGCTACTAATAACGGGATGGACCATCTACTCACCCTGGTGCAGGTCCGCCATTGCAAAGGTTGTGTACCTGGCGTGGATTCAGTAAATACTGAAATTTATGCAGCACTCTGAAATACAACACACGCCAGGCTCAACGTTGTGACTCGACACGCATCACACTGACATTTATTCCCAAACACTTCCTTTTAAACTCACCTTTCTCCCTGCTTCCCACCACTTTTTAGGTTGACAAACACTAGAAGAGGATGGGTGTTTGGCACAGGGCTGATCTGTTGAATGACAGACAAATGTAGTTTCATTGAATCGAATGAAACCCCTGTCATTGTGAATACTGGGCATTGAATAGGCTTTGTTGGGGATAACAACAGTACCTGAAGCACCTGCCCATCAGGAGTAGTATTGAGCTCGCTGTCATCTGCTGACCCTGAGCTGCCATTTTTAACATTGTTTGGTCTTTCCTTTTGGGACAAAGAAAACAATGGAGGAAATGTTAGATTTTCCTGGCTTTTTAAGGTAAAAAAGAAAAATCTCTCTGGACTTTACCTCGGCACACAGGTGGAAAAGGATTATGAATCAACAAGCAGCCCTGAACTGATGTTATGCGTTGGTGTGACAGGCAGGGTTTGTATTGCACGTGTGCCCGAGGGTAATTCTGTACCTTTATAACAGGATATATTGCCCATGGTGGCAGAATATGGTCTCTGAGGGGCCCACAGGTGCACTGTGTTGGCTCCTGGTCAGCACATTCATCATGACGCTGCAAAACATGAACAGCGACACGTCAAATAAACTCAGCATAACGGGGGCGACAACCGACAGGATCCAAATGCATCTTTTAAAAGTTTTTACTTCAATTACTCACTGTGTAAAGACAAAGTGAATTTAGTGGAGGAGACAAGCCTTTACAGAGTAAATGTGGGTGCCTGGTAGCACTAATGCATCATTCATCCTCATTGCTAAACATCAGTCCCACGTCCTCACCATCGTGTGGCACCACACGCAGTGTTTGCCCGTTAAGCCTTGAAGGCTCTTGATCTTCTTCTGGCATTTTTCACACTTCTTGGAGTCACAGTTCCCACTCACCCAGTCGTGCGTTGGAACCTGAAATGTGAGATCAACGTTTTAGTGGTGCACTCAGATACAGGATAACCTCCAATACAGACTGCGAGCGTCACTGTAAATGTCGTCACGGACACACAGGTATACCCCCGTTTCTTTCTTTGACTTCACATACGTCCTGGTACAGGGGGCTGGGTTCCTGTTAGCGCAGCGTCCGTGGACTGTGTATTTGCAGCCTGCACATCACATCACTCAGCTGTTAGAACATTTTTTACATTAACATCACGGCTGACAAGAGCATCAATCGAGGAAATGTCGCTGCAATTCTTAAGGTCTGGCATTAGTTAGCTCGATGTCGCCCTCCTGTGGGGAGCTCTGGTACTCACAGGTGCAGCAGAGTCCTTGTTTCCTCAGACCCAGCAGCATGCTCTGGCACACATTGCAGTAAACAGGCTTATTGAAATGCTTCATCTTCCAAAGGTGCTGTCCGTCCGTTTGAGTCATCTGACAGTTGAAGGAGCAATCGTTGAAGAGGATAATGCAAACAGAAAAGAAAAAAAATGAACATCATGGGGGCGGGGGAGAATGCAAATAGAAAAAGAAATGCAGCAAAACAAGCTCATGTATTTTCCTTTGTCATAGAGTGGTTAGAAATACACAAAAACCCTTTCAATCAAAAAAGCATTATGGCAGGGCCTTGTATTTCAGTTATTTTCCACACCTACGCCTGAATAGCCTTGCCTTAATGAGATGGCCGATTATGCAGTATGTAGAGGCTCTATATATAATGACATACACGGTGACACCATATTCAAATCAACACTCAATATAATCTCAAATTCTCAACACAAGATTAAAAGGTTGCGTTCAATTCGTTCTTTTATCCGGATTGCACCGTGACATTTTTTTTTCTTTCCCCTGACGTGATGAATCATCCCATCACTTACTCCATGAACACACAGCAGGCAGAACCTGTGAAAAAGCACACAGCCGCTGTGAGGGGGCTGAATTCATGCACCCCAGGCTTCAAATGTCCATTGGTGGCTAGAAATAGCCTGAGGGGAAGTCCCTGGCATTATTGTAGAGGCCAAACCCAGCGGCAGAGTCCAGTCCTTGGTTTCAGACCGGCAGATCAGCAGTCTAAGGGTAAGTGGCGGTTACATTACTAGCAACACGTTAAACAAGGCCCATAACCCAAGACAGACCTGTGCTAGAGGTTACGTATACACGCGGTGTAAAAATTAAACATTTCTTTAGTCAAATGTAGTTTCTGAAGAATGCTTTTTTTTTTTGTTTGTTGTTGCAAGTCCTCAAATGTGGAAACACACTCGGCAGAGTAAATGGAAAACACTCAAGCACTCTAATGGTGCAGAGCTTGCATGAGAGGAGATGACATTACCACACCCTGCAACACTGAGTCAGCAAAAAGGGCGCTATCGTTTATGTATATAAGGGAGGCGGACACAGGCGAGGCGGGCGAAGACACGGTTTCACAAGAGCAGTAAAAGCGGGTTTTACGACCTGCTGTAAAAGGAAATGTATATCTGAGAAACGCACTTAAGTCCAACGCGACAGAGAGGAAAATGCTGCTTCTAAAGTACCTTAAGTCCCAACAACACCAGCAAGGGAACGTTGTTCATGCCTCCCTCCGCCCACTCGTCCAGAGACACTGTACCGCTGCTGTCGGCATCAATTGCTGTCATCATGTCCTTCAGAACCTGATGAAATGACATTCGATTGTTATAATGCAATCAGGACACAGACCTCTATTACTTGGAAGAATCATATGGTCTACGCGTGGGAGTTTGTGAATTATCCATAGGTGCATATACCGCCATATACTTGAGGCAATGATGTAAACGGCATATCATTAAAAAACAAATGTGTCTCACTATACAGACATTATCAGGGTAGTGCATTGTGACACTTACTGGCCTCAGCTCTGACACATCCCATCCAAGGTATTCTGCAGCATGCATCATCTGAGCAATAATCCGATCCACTTCCTGTTTGAAAATCAACACAAGACTTGTTTTAGTATTGCGACAGGTCTGATAGTCCTTCCACAACTAAGCTAGAACCTTTAATGTGATGTGGACCATCATACCAAAAAAAAAAAAAAAAAAAAAAAAAAAAAAAAAAAAACCTCTTACTGAGCTGTCGAGGACTCCGTTGCCATCTCTGTCATAGAGCTTGAAGGCAACTACAGATAGAGGGGAAATTATAGGGGAAGTGCTGCATCAAGTCATCACTCAAGTTACCTTGGGCACAAAAGAACCAAAGGACTCACACTCCAGCTTGTCCCTGGGCTGTCCATCCTCCAGCAGAGAGAAGTAACATGAAACATCCTTCAGAAAGACCTCTTCTACAGGAGGGACAGAGAAGGAGGTCCGTCAACCACATCTGCTCAGACAGCACCTCATTCAGGCTTTTGGCATGAAGTGACATGGGGATGCAGAGAGAAGCAGCATGGCGGCAGTGTGTTGTGTTAATGCATAATCTCACTGGCACAATCCTCCTGGGTGGGTTCAGAGTTTTGGAAAGAGCGAAAGAGTCGCTGGCAAAGGTCCACAGGGAAGTCCTCTACTTCCAAATAAGTCTTGAGGAACAGACGGAAGCCTTCTTCATTGATGCACTGCAGGGAGAAAAGTGAATCGGGAGACATTTTTACATTCGCAAAATACTTTTGCGGAGGTTATGTTTTGATCGCTGTGTATTTATTTATTCGTAAATATGTTTGTTTGTTATTCGCATAACTCAAAAAGTATTGAACCGAATCGCATTTGGTGGGTTGATTGGTCATTATCCGGGGCACATTTGATTAGATTTTGGGAGCGATCGGGTCAAAGGTCAAGGTCATGAAAAGGTCAAAAAGACACTTTTGACCATAACTTCCTTCATAATCGAGCTATTGTCATGAAACCAACGCCATATTGTTCTATGACGAAATAAAGACACTCTGACGCAAGTGCGTCAAAATGACGTCACAAGATGACGTAAGGTATGCGGCGAAGGTATGCGCTCTACAGAGTGCCCGTTCTAGTTTACTGTGTCGTTGTGAGATCTGTCTGTGTATGTGTCGACTTCTGCATCTTTCGAATCCACATCTATTCTATGAAAATCATTATTCTGATGCGTCGCTTTCGCTAGAAAGAAACTGCCTTGTTTTGAGCTTGCGATTCATGTACTCAAAATTACATCCAGTGTGGATTGAAAGGCATTCTGAAGCTGCAGGGTTTTCACGTCAAACAGGCCCAAAAAGCCCTTGAATCATGATTTTAGTCCATCTGTTTGGCTTGGCATCAGCCTTCCTTGCATCCTAATATGCTGCATGGCTAACAAGCAAACGGTCCCTTGACAACGGTGAACCACAAACTCAATTCTTGTTGACATCCTCAGATTTCCCTGGTTGAGACCCCTGCCGAGCTGCCCCAGTAATAAACCACAATGCTGCCAAATAACAAAAACAAAAAGGGGAAAAAAAAAAGAAAAAGAAGAGACTAATGAAACGAAGACCACGGAGCCAGTATCAATGTTCAACACACAGAATCTCTGAATAGTGTTGTTATTCAGTGTCTCTTGACATCTATGAACTAGAACTTTATGGCAGCATTTATGCTTCCGGTCATAAATTTAAAAAAAACGTTTCCTTCCAGTCATCTAATTACACTGGCTGCCGCTAAATCATCCATCTGAAATTACAGCAGTTGCTTCCTGCACAAATGAGTTGGCACTGTCACCCACTGAGAACCACAGCACAGGAAAGATCCTTTTCAATCCCATTTTGAGCTTACACTGCAGCGAGCAGCCAGCGTACTGCAGCCCTGCTGCGTGGGCAAAACCAGGGAGGCAATTCACATGGGCGACACTGCTCGACTGCCCTGAAGATACTTCCCTCGGACAGCTTAGTCAACGTGATCGATTGGTCTCATTCTTATTAATCAGCGCAGCCTAATCAATACCCGTCCAATGTACATTAATCAAGTGGTCCTTCCTCATTAAGCTGCTACGCTGAGACATGAAATTCAGTGCAGTCATTTTGTGGGTGAGTTTTGGACCCCTGCGGGTGAACAGCAGGACGGACCCTCCCCGTCCCCTCACCTCTCCGTGTCTGTGCCGGGCCAGACGGCCATCTGCATCAAATTCCCTCAGCACGTCCTTGACCTTCAAGCGGCAGTCTGGAAGCAGAAACACGCGGGTCACACGGGCAAACACACGCACGTCCACGTAGCTCACATGTAACTGAACTCTGTGTTCTCATTTTAAAATGCCGCGTTTCTGAGATATCTGGTTCGCATACGGTGTAAAAAAAAAACTCACGAAAGAATCCAGATTTATCAGGATAAAAAACAATAAAGATCTGAGTGCCTTATTTGCAAAAATATGAATACTGTGGCAGGCTGCGACCTCTTCCAGATATGAGCGAGCGTATACGAGTGTGCGAGTGGGTGGAAGTGGAAGTACGGGGGGGGGGGCGTTAAACGCTGAGAAAGGGGCCCCATCCTTCTGCCCGTCTTTACTCACATTCAATGTACTGCTGCAGCTGGATAAAGTCGACAGGGTTCAGTTCCTTTACTTCTGGGTGTGTGGGGGCAGACATGGTGCCGGCTTCTTGCACAAACCGCCTGCCTGTGCACAAGAGAGCGAGCGAGCGAGCGAGAGCGAGAGAGAGAGGAACAGTGAGACATAGACGGAATGAAAAGAGAAGGTGGGCGCGTGGTAGCCTGCCTCTTTGTAGAACATAAAAGCACGGCTGCGAGCAAAAGATAGCATCTTCCATCTCGCTCTGTGAAATCCACGACTGTAGGCAGGGAGAATTTCACACGACAAAGTTTGAGTGGAGCAGAGCGCCGGCAGTCACTGGAACAGAGCTGAACATCTGCATTCGACGCTGAACACAGAATGTCTTTTCCTTTTACGGGTGAACGCGATGAATAACCTTTCTATGACTCATTATAGCATTCATTTCCATGTGTGCTCCAAAATGCTGCTGCTCTGACAAGAATTAAAGGCCGCGTGTTCTCACCTTTTTTTTATCATCTCTCACCATCAGTAACAACGTGACTAGCGTCTAAAAACTGGGCCAAAAGTTTGGTGAAAATGATGTCAGGTTAACGGGTCGGCGATGAGACTTCGACTCTGGGGATTCTCTGCACCTAAATTATCCGTCTATGCATTCACTGGATAATATTTCATTATTATGAAAGACCAGACACAGGAAGCATTTGGTTCAGTTCAGCTCGAAGAAGTGCAACGGGGTAGAAAAACATTGTAGAGGTAAGAAAAGGAAACTAGCGTTTGTAGGGACCCTCCCCCCCCCAAACCAAAAGGAGAGGATTACATCTCATACACAGCTGAGAGAGGCCATGTAGCATGGGATTTTGAAATAAACACAGTTTAAGCATAATGGAGAGAGAGAAGCCTTAATGGCATGACACAAAGAGATGTACACAATGCACAATGTATGCATTAATAATTTAAGAAAGAGGAAATGGAACTTAATGGAGGGGAGAAAGATAACATAATAATATTAAACCGGATGTTATAGTGGTATGTAATATATATATATATATATATATATATATATATATATGGATGTTGATACCTGCCAGTAAAATACCAATGCACTTATTGTCATG
The DNA here is from genome assembly GCA_021346845.1 of Apeltes quadracus. Classification (NCBI taxonomy): domain Eukaryota; kingdom Metazoa; phylum Chordata; class Actinopteri; order Perciformes; family Gasterosteidae; genus Apeltes; species Apeltes quadracus. The sequence goes on along the minus strand of CM037928.1, from coordinate 6,631,627 downwards.
TTAATATCATGTCAAGGAATTTTACCTGCCAGTAAATGTGATCATCAACATCAAGCAATAGCACACTCTTCTCGGTACTTAGGATCTAAAATTTGCGTTCAAGCGAAGCCACGTAATAGTTTAATTAATGAGCAATACAATGCATCTTTGCTCGATTTAATAATATCAGGTTTCTTTTAACGTCTGGTACGACCAGTAGCTTACGATCTGGATTTTTCCAGATTTATTTAAAACATACTTAAAATAACGACTCTCTTTTATCTATCAGAGCAAGTTTTTGCTTGATTACATTTAAACAGTAATGCGGCTGAGACAATAAACTCGCTTTGAGGAGATGAATTTGCACGTAGGCCACCGTAAATGCCTGAGACCTTTCCATCATCAGCTAACCAAAACAGAAGCTTATAAAACACAGTGTGGTGGTTTTCAGTCCATCACGATGAATAGGATCTCACCATAAAAGGCTGTTCACACCGTTGTGCGCAGGCGTTATGACAAATTAAAGTGCAGCCGGCGCAGGTATCAGTGACAGCTGCCTGCTCGTCTGAGTACTTGAAAGGACAAAGAACGTACCGAGAGAAAAAAAGAGAAATAATCTAAAATTAAAACCCACTCCTTACATGCGATTGTCTCCATTTGCAGTTTATATGGACTGTGAAAGGTTCACACTGTCCTCCCTTAATTCCCTAAAAAGGTCAGCTGCGTTGCCTAGCAGTTCTGTTTATTCAGCCAATTAGGTGGTCTGAGTCTGTTTCAGCAGCAAAGTGACACATGATGTACTTATGAACATCCATCTGGCACTGATCACCTGATCCTCTTTCTTCTAAAAATATGATCATGGTTGCGTCTTCAAATGCCGTCAAAAATAGAAAAGACACCTCACGTATTAAAATCCCTTTTATATGGTTTCCAGGAGGCGCGTGATGTCATGAGCGGCATCACAGCCACTTTATCTCTTACCTACTGAGCAGTATCATCATCATCATTATCGTCTAGTTCAACAAGATTTCAAGCCTATCCGAGTAATCTGATTCCTCACTTCCTGATTAGATAATGATTTGCATGCACATTTGCACAGTGGAAAATCAGGACCAGTCTGAACACGGAGCGCCGGAAGATTTCTAACACTTGTATAGATGAACGGCGCACAGGAACACGTATGAATATTTCAGGGGATTCGAGAAAGGTCTGAGGCTTGTTAAAACTTAATACAGGCGAGGTTGCAAACTGCCTCTCGGCCGGCTATCCGAAAGGTCATAAATGTTGAGTTTAATGACTTTAAATGGTTAAAAGGACTTCACAGAAACATTTAAGAGGTGGAGGCTCAGCGGACGCGATGAAGATTTAAATGTGAGATAAAAATAAGCCAAATCATTCAGTGTGATTTACATTGATTCGCTCTACTGATAAGAAAGAGGTATAATTCTCTCCGAACAAAATGTAATTCCATCAAATCAGTTGAGTTACTTGTTGCTGGACGTTTTTCGGCACAACAATACACTCTCGAGCTGCACTCTCCTGGCTTTATGTGGTTCTGCAAATAGAGGTAAAAAACATCCTACATTTTAAAACAGCTTCTTCAAATAGCACCGGTTCCCTCACATAAACCTCTGTATAAAAAAAAAATCACACACATCTCATGTCTGACCAATCAATGGAAAAACACCAAAGCAACTGCTACACAAAACAATAACAGTGAAATAACCGCAGACTCGCAGTGTACAGTTCAGCTGGCATTTCCCTTCACAATATGCACACGTTTGATTGTGATCTCTCATGGTCTGAAAATGTCAACAACCATACGTCATTCTCTTCACCGGAATCCTCTCAAGGTAAACTCGGGGCACGACCTTTTTTCCGATGCCGGGCTAATGTTTGTGCAAGCTGCTGCTGCGACGCCCACGCCTTGGGTCAAGGAAATCTGCCGTTCTGCAAAAGGCACTTGCAGGTTGCGAGCCGTCCACTGCCTCACTCTGTGGTTGGAAAACACTGCGTAGGTTCTCCGAACAGAGCACGTCTTACTCCCGGGCCTGCGTGTTCCCCTTCTAAAACTAACATGCATCTTCCCCGAAGTGTGTATTGATTACATCAGGTTAACAGAAGGGGAGGGAGGACGAACGTCCACGGTTGCTATGGAAAGTGTTTCCCTCCATCAGCTGCTCTCTGTCACAGCAGAGCCACGAGTGACTAAGAGGTAGCACGAGGCAGGGAGGGAGGACGCAGACAGAGGGGGAAGGCGGGGGAGCCCAGTCTGTGTAGCTGCGAGTCCCTGCCCCCTCGCCATCACACCCCACCCCACCGCAGATTCAACTCCACCCACGCCATGAACCCGCATTTGGCCTTCAAAAAACCAGAGGCCGAGCTTTAACTCGCATTCTACACGCAGACGCTACTGTGACTCACTGCGCGAACGCTCCCCGGCTGCTGTGAACGGTCCGTTTGGGTCACTTTGCCAAGACAGCAGTTTCAACACGCGACTATAACTTTCCTTCATTACGCGTCTTGGATAAAATGGTTCCAGCTGATTTATCAGGTAAAAATGCAAAACCAGGGGTTGAAAGTAATGCGTATGCTAAATCCGAGCTAAACCGGGTTTTCCCTCGTGTACTGTATAGACATGTTTGAATAATCGACGGGTATGCAAACTACAGAAGGCTAAAGTTAGTAGAAACCTTGGAGCACAATAGACATGCTTTTGTAAATCTGACCAAAACACTGAAAGGGGAAACAAAAGACTCTCACCACAGAATGAATCACACATTCTCGGGAAAATGTGGGCGAGGCTCTGCTCCCTCTCGGGCTTCAGAGCAAAACGACTGCCCATCAATCGGAGTTCAGACTTGAATGAGAGTTACATCATTTTGGGGGGTTTTTTGTGCTCAAGAGAAACTAAACCTCCAACCTGCCCAGACTTGAGAGCGTGCAGGCCGTCAAGGCAGCAGCCACGTAACCTTTACACAACGGAAAAATAAGACGTACAACGACACTTTTTTTTAATCTGAAAGTTATGACTCATGTGGGAGCAAAAGTGGTTTAAAATCTCAATCTTACTCGAAGATGCATTTACTGGATTTAGAGAAGGAAAATAGTGTACAAACAGAATGTATAGAAGCAGCTGAAATGTATGCAAGTGTGGGTGCATTTACACCCTCCAGTGTAAACATTAACAACGGGAGAACCGTCCCGACTACTGTATAGATTGTCTGTGCCTGAAAGAGCTTGCAGATGAAAACATCAAAAACTAAATTTGATTGCAATAAAAGACACAGCTGGAGCGGTTTCACCTGGGAATGAAGTGGTCGTTGTTGAACCTGAGAGTTTAGTCAAAAAGGGGGGAAAAAGCCTCCGGTATAAGTATCAGGTAATTCGGTTAATTCCAGTTTTACCAGTTAGCTTTGAGGGCTGGAAATCACTTTCCCAATTTGCAGACAAATGACAGCGAAAGGATTGTGGAGGCTTTAGTTAGGCAATGAGTGACACAAACATAAGGGGAACCAGTCTGTTTTATGTCCATTTCAACAGGGAGGAATCCTGCAACCTAATCTCAGATGGGTGATAAATCCGACCAGGAATGAGGCGATGGCCACCGTTGACCTTTTTACTCAGTGCAAAAGTGATCGATGACGCTGCAGCCTGTGTGATAGCATGTGTGATTAAATAAAAACCTACAATGGGAGTTCTCAACACCAAAAGTATCTTTAGACGTGACGCTGCACCTGCTTCAGCTCCCTGTGAGCTCTTATCTGAGAAATGATTGACTTGTTCTGTGAACAGCGGCGTGGCACGAACACTCACGACACGCTGCGAAGGGAACTAAAAACCCGTGCGGTTTTGCTGTTGTTTTAAGGGCAAATGAGCGCGCATTAACACACAACCGCAATTAACACGCGACTGACTATTCGCGGACATGCACGTAGCGGAAAGCCTTCGATTACTAAATGCAGTTGTGCAGAAATAGATACAAAAGTAGCCAGAAATGCCTCGCTGTATTAGACTGCGATGCAGCAGCCTTCGGGGTTTACACAGAAACTTCTATCAATCCGTCGAGTCCGGCCCGTACGGTTTGTATTTGATAGTCACTTACCTTTTTTTTTATATTCTCGCCACTCGGTCGTTTCGTCTCAACGCGGTCCGGTTCAACAAACCGGTCAAAATAAAAAAAAATTAAATAACAAAAAAAACTGCTGCTTTCTCGAAGCGGGTCGTTAACTTCAAGCGGCGACAGGAACAGCAGCGGCGGCGGCGGCAGCGCGGAGTGGAAGCAGTGAAGTCACGCAGGGAGCAGAGCAGATCCCTCCCGTCACAGAGCACCGCCTCAGCCGCAGGGCGCGCAGCGTGCGGTGCGGTGCGGGCCGCTGCACATCCCGCACAAAGTTGCGAGAGTAACGCTCGTTTAAATTAACCAGATCAAAAACTGCCACGCGAGACTCGTCCAAACAATGAATAGCCAACACATGCATTTCGCAGTGAAGACTTGTGTTTTATAAATTATATTATTCATTCATTCATTTGTACGCAAACAAGGTCATGGGTGTAGCGACCCCTTACGTTCGATGATTTGGTGATAGCATGCTACTAGAGCAGCGTGACACGTTCTGAGTGTAATACTACACATTACATTGAATATTTATTGAAAATAGAATTTGCACAAACCTTGCAATATACAACCGTAAAAAGTTGGCCACTGTAACCAAAAAATATAAAATGAATGCTAGCTAACTGACGTTAGTTCGGTTTAACGTTAGCATAGCCGTAGCTAATGTTAGCTAAGCTAACATCAGTTGCTTGTACAGATTTGCAAAACCATATGAAGATGACTTCTTTGGATTTATAATATATTTTTCTCAAAACTATATTTATTTTTGACTACTTCTCTGGAATAGTTTTTTATAAAGAAACAGCTGACGTAGTTAATTCCTAGCTTCTGTTCTGTTGCGATCATTGCGGCTTCACCTTTTCTTCCAAATCCTGTGGACATCTCAGCGCAGATTGTTATAAGAGCACTTTGTAGAGTTTTTAGGGACAAAATCCCCTTGACTTTCCTGATACTTCCTTGTATGTAAGATGCAGATATTCCGCGGAAGGAATAACTTATCTTTGCGAACTCGTTGAGCCGCAAATAACAAATGTGACTCGTCGAAGCCGCACTTACTGTACCGCAAATGGTTTGAATTATATTTATATATATATTTTTTAACTTACGCATTAACGCTATCAGCAATGTTCCTCCAATATTGTTCTCATTGCTTTGGCAGCAGAGACGGTGTTACTGCGTGCTTGAAAAACATTTTTACATTCTTCATATTTTTGAAGAATAATGTCTTGCTGCTCCGCGGAAAAATATATTTCTCTCGCTCTCGCTCTCCATATCGAACGTGATTGGTTGTTCGGTGCTGACGTCACTTTTATGTGCACGCGCGCGCGGAGTAATCAGAGTTGAAGGATCAAAGCCTGGGTTGACAAAGTCAGTTGATAAGCGGCGTCATGGTACCAATAAAGCCTGATTGGTTTGGTTTTGCAACCCTGAGTTTGTTGAACCAGCATCATGGTACAGGCCCCAGGCGTACAGGCCTTGAGAAATGTTTTAGGTTCATCAAAACAAATTCCCGAGGCCTACTCAGAATGTGACCGCTGTACGCCTTACAGCAACCAACCACATCACACAAGCTAATGTTTGTAGACAACAGTGTAAAGCAGCGGATTTCACATTCCAGTGACCACAATGGCGAGGGATTAGGCTCCACAATGAGGACGAGGCTGGCATGAGAGGATAACAGACATGGAAAACATGTGGGTGTCTGGGTTAGACAGAGAAAGGAGAGAGACCTTCGTCCCACTGTTTTAAAAAAAAACAAAATCCTCTCGATTTATCTTGACCTGGAACAACAGCATTCCACATCTTCTCCTCAAAGCGCAGATTTTGGAAAGCCGGACTTGTGTTGTTTTTACCCAATCCTTTCAGCCAATGTGCCCTTAAGAAGTCTCCCACCCTGTGGATCTCTGACGACATGGTGTGGTTAAGGAAGGAACTGCGTTAGTCATAATCACAGAAAAATGCTTATTATAAAATCTTATCCCATTAAGAAAATACATTCTTTTGGGATGAAGTTTGACATTTTTTATTACTTTGTCTATACAACACAGTACATAACAGACACAAAACAAACAAAAACAGTTAAGAGGAAAAATAATAAAGGGTACAATATAAACTGATGTATACTGCACATCTGTGGGCTTTCATACTGGATGGTGGAAGTTTTGTTTGTCTTACTACAGCAGTAACTGATTAATGGTGACACATTTTACCCTTCAAAAGCCATGAGTGACTTTACAAATATTTTTACATTCTTCGCGCCGATGGTTTGTGGTTTGCCGACTGTAAAGAACAAGACCAATGACTATATTTCAACCGTCGGAAACAGATCTAATAGTTACCTAAAATATCTAGTGAACCATTTTGATTTGTCAAACAAAACCCATTATACATGGTTAAATCTCAAGTGTTAAACTGCTAGTTTAAACACATTCAACTGGACCCAACATAGACTATATATTTACAACTGAGGCAACAAAGAAAACACAAAACCCATTTTCTTCCTGCAATGAACTTCAAATGCACCTAAAAAGGCAGATTTCCATACATCAAATGGTAACATTTTCAAGCACGTTTGTGTAAAAGGCAACATAATAAATAAAACAAATGGCACAGAAGGTTTAGACAATCAAAACTCAGAAGCACAATGTCTTGTGAAATATTCACAAAAAACTAAAAGGAAGCACACCAAAAAAAAAGTCAACAAATTGACAAAACACAACTGAGATAATCACAATGAAATTACAGTGAGTGGAATAAGAGAATGACATGTATAATTCAATATAGTATTTGTATTTACAAGCATTTATACAACTCGGCATTAAACTGGGGTTTAAGCTTATTACTACATTAGGACATGGAGCAGAACAATGAGATCATTCACTCCACCAAAATATAAACCTTGTAAACATCACATCTCACCTTTAAATCTCAGGTATCAGTCAGATTAAGTTTCTATTAGCCAGGTTCCTAATATATTTTGTCCTTACTTTAAGGCATAGGTATCAAGCGTAGGATTGAGCCTCTGGCAAGGTATTCTTTGAAACAAGCCAGATTCAATCATAAGGTTTTCGCTCCAAACGAGAAACACCCCCCCCCCCCCCCCCCTCACCAAACGACTTCCTGCTTGTCTCTGGATCAGGTCGGTACACTGTAGAGTTACAAGATCTCCTCCACTCCGTGTGCAAAGATCATCACCAGTCCCGGCTCCAGGATCATGTCCTCCCCCATATGCTGATTCTCGCACGCCATCACCACCACGGCCTGCTTGCCAGGGATACGCTTGGCAACGTAGTTCTCGTAGTAGCGCCTGTTCATCTGCCGCGTCTCCAGCGTGGCCAGTCCCTGCGGCCAGTTCCGCTCGTGGGCGTTCTCGATCAAGTCGTTCACGATGGAGAGAGGGCAGCCGCTGTCGATGAGGGAGCGCTTGATGACGGCTTGGAGCACGGCGTCAGGCGTGGAGATCATGCCCCCCCAGCGTGTCACTCTGGCGGGTTGCATGGAGTTCACCCACCTGACGATGAGGTGAAGAGGGAAGATCAGGGGCTGAGCGACAACTCTCGGACAAAGCGAATATTAAAATGCAAGCATTGGGTGGGGTGACGGTGTACTTACTCCAAGATCTCGTTGTACTCAATGCTCTCCTCGAGGTTTTGGAGATTAGGATTAGCACTGCGGATTGCTCTCATGTAGGCTTTTAGCAGCTGAATGTCCCGTTTCTGGAATTTAAAAGCATCATCTGATATGATATGACAAAATACTCAATCAATTTATAAATGGCCCATTAGTAATATCACTGATCCTAACTTTTTTCAGACTCAATCATTGCCATAGATGATGCAAATGCAGAGCATGTTGGGATCCGCTATGGCTTCACATTTTAACACTAGCCTCAGTTTTAAACAGAGCCATCATAATAGAGAAACATCCATGTTTGTCTATACTGGTCCTGCTCCCGAATGTGCACGTGTGGCCTGTTCAGCTGAGCAAGAGAGTAGTCTTTAGTGTTCGACAAATATTTGCAAAGCAAGTGATGATGTAACACATTTAGAATATCATTGATTCCCCAGGCAGGGACATCCTAATTAGACGGGCTCCCTCCAAAGTACTTTTTCAATCGACGATTGCATAGTGGGCATTAAAATGTCAACCGAAAGCACTTTATTTTCCATGTACGCCACACAGGCTTAATGAATGAGCTCTCCTTATTACCATTCTGCTTTTTACAGCACAGCCATCTTTACTTTTCAACCACAAAGTAATCAATGTTGTCAAAAGGATTTGTATCCTAGCAAAAGCCATTTACATTTTTTTTAGCCATTTTTGTCAGATAACTATTAAGAAGAAGAAAAAAAAAAAGGTACCATGGACGAATTAGATTAGAATCGTAGCCACCACTCTGCAGAAGACTCACTGTCAATATAAAGTAAATCATGGACAAGAACTACGCTCATGAACTTCAAAACCTGTACCACAGCCTACTACATACCATATTTAACAACTTGGCTCATAAAGTCAGCAAGAAAATGTTCTTACTTGTTCCCCCAACTGGTGTTTATGCTCCACAACCGTTTTCTCAAGGTCCGAAATCTTTGTCTGTTGCTGCTGGACGACGCTCCGCAAGTGTTTAATACAGTTATGGTTAGGCACCTCATCTTTGGGCATCTCATGCCTGCAAATGTCAGGGAGTAAATAGAGTATTTAGAATAATACCATAAGGTATACAGGAGGAAAGGTCAAACATTTTTTTAAATCACACATGCATTTTATTTTACGTCACAAACATTTAATGGTGACAGCTGGGTTTCAAAAGGGAGAGGAAACTATCGAGCCTGAAGGGAAGTAGAAATTAATAATTGATGTACCCGACAGCTACGACGCATCGCTTATTTCCACTCACCCACATCCCTCCTCGCAGTTGACAGGCCTTTTGGGGTTATGTTCACAGTCCTTGAGGTGCGATTGCAGCTGGTCCAGCCGCAGAGTGGCCGTGCAGCCGAAACCCGCGTTGTCACAGCTTATCTGAAGTTTTGACAGCATGTTACGCATGATGCGGGGCACAGGTCGAAGGTGGGCTAGCGTCACTACCGTGCGGTCCACGGGACATATCTGCTGCTGGGCAAACCACTGCGTTATGCAGGCGTTGCAGAAGGCATGCTCACAGTGTGGAGCCTAAAAAAGGAAAAAAGGTGAACACAAAGCTCTAAAAATGAAGTCTTTGAAATGCGCCGGTATCAACAAGAGTGGGTCATTTTTTTTAGACAGGATCTTGCCTGCACTGGTTCTTCGAGCACTCCACTACATATAGGGCACAGCAGGTCTTCATCCACCTCCCCTTGGAACCTCGTAATGTCGTACCCCATGGTACATTACTGGGATCCACAACCTCCCGGGAGAAAATAAAACACCAAGGACGTGTGATTTTCAGGCAAGTTAAAAATGTGGCATAAATGTAAACAAATACTTTGAATCTACCTCACTCATAAAAGGCCTCAAACGCTTCCATTCAGCTCTCAACGTAAAGCTGATACATCATATCTGGCCGATCGAATCTGTCCGGTGACAGAGACACACAGACTCCCTGCGAAAAAAACGATATTCACACAGATGATTTGGTTTTAAATAGACTATGGGATGTCTTATTGTTTCAGCTGAACGACGATAGACACTCTAGATAACATTATGATTCAAACAAATGCTGCTTAGACGTAATTAAATTACCGGGATCCAGTGATGCATTCTGATCAGAATCAAGCTCTGCTCTTAACCACCATAACTGGATTATTTAATCTATCAAAATGTAAACCCACAGCCGGAACGTTAGTGTGGTTGTTGTTGTTGTGTGAAACAACACCACCCGAGGAGACCATCCTGTTGTCCCAGGTGATTTTATGTGGCTGACCTAAATTCCGTGAAAGCAGTACACACCGGTCCGGAGGCGATGCACAGGTTTTCTTTCCCCCCTCCGAATCGCACTCAGCATGCCTTGCAAACAAGCTAACACCTCCGAGCTAACGTTAGCTAACGTAAACGGTACGTCTCTGATCTCATTTCAATGTTAAACATGACGCTGGATCACAGTTCATTTAGGTTTGTAATGAGCTACGCACGTGTCACGCGGAGTAAACACCCCAAAAACCTGGAGTTCACAGGTCAGTAGAGCTCGCTCACCATTAATTAAAACGAGGCTAGCGCCTGCAAACCAGCAGAGCACTGGCAGCGCCTACTGCACCGTTGGTTTCCTCTGGATATTAGCCATCCAGCTAACCGCACAGTCCGGAGCAACTACGCCGACAAAAGGCTCATTACGAGCAGAGCCTCTAGAAGAAAAACCCCACAACGGACTGATGTACTCACTTGAACATGTAAAACAAAAAATCCCGATCCCGATGTTTGTGTATTTCCTGACGCCCCTGCTGCTGCTAGTAGCTCGCTAGACACGTCCTGTGCTACATCCTACACCTCTGCGTCGTCGCTACGCAGGCGGGCACGTCACGACGCACGATGGTGGCCTTTGATTGGTCTGTAAAATCAATCAATCAGCCAATAAATGGAATCTTGAAAGTGAAACGTGTTGATGAGAGAACCATACAACAAGGACATTTCTACAGTAGACAGAAATTATATATATATATATATATATATATATATATATATATATATATATATATAGATAGTTCATTACATAAAGATTAAGATTGTAACTCTTGCTGCCTCAGATAAGCACTATGATAAGTGTATGTGATGACTGAATGATATGTGGAATTCATTTATAAAATCAATTCATTTCTTAAGACTGCATTTTCCCCGTTCGCGCAATGCATTTCCAACACATTAGGCATGAAATGACTCTTTCTCAGCCATGCACTGTGGCAGTTCCCTGTACGAAGCAGAAGGTAAACAGTTAGGAACTGAGTGACAGCCAGCATGAAGACTAATTGCACTGCACCCAGAATGTGACGACATGTCTGGACAGAAGGAGCAGCACATTGAAAACATGAGTCATCATCATCAGTCACTAGCAGTGTTAGTTTAAGTCTCCACAATGCCTGTGGCTGTAAAATGTAATGTAGCTCTCGGCAATGTTAGTACAGTTCCCAGTTAACGGACAACCACGTCTGGATTGGTCTTTTTGACTTTGAAATTAGATTTCTAACAGGAAGCATTAAAGTAAAACCCTGAGGATCCTTGCTTAGTTGTGAAGTTTTCACATTGAAAATAATAAGAGTCAAAATCGAAGCATTTTGCCCCCCCCCCCCACATTTTTTAGCTGAGAGTTGGTGCATGACATTTACCAGAAGTGCCAATTCAGGGTGAACAATGCCAATAGAACTGTATGATCCAAAACATTTATTCACCCTAAAAATAAAAAAAACAACTTCAGACTATTTAGCAATAGCACTTTATTGAACACAAACAACCCTAAGCCACAATACTGAATGACAAGACCAATTGGCTGCAGCAAACATTTTATAAAATAGATTTAGGTTTAATGTCACTAAATTGTTTTGTTTTTTTTTCCTTTTAACGTCAGAAAGACAGATGCAGGTTTTTCCAAAACAGTGGATGATCTTTTACATATTTAACATTTCTGTAACAAATCATCATTCACATGTTTACACAAAAAGGAATAACAAGGCAAAGTGCTTTCAGGATTGCATTGTCAAAAACAGAAAAACGAATGGCTTGAGGTTTAGGTGAGACATTAGGTGGGTGAGAGGGGTGAGGGGGTGAGAGGGGTGAGGGGGGGAGTGGGGACGGACCCGCCCCTGGTTTAGGTGTGGGTGGGTGGATGGGTTGGTAGGGAGACCCTGGTCAGTAAACCTCAAACCTTTCACCTTGTCCATGTGCCCCGTATAGTCAAACTGAACGTGAAACGTCAGGGCAGTGTGGAGACAGGCGCCTATGTAGCAGAATTTGGTTCGGCGTAGACAAATGGATTCAAAAAGGCATACGGCTCGAGGGGCTCAAACTCGCCCCCGTACAGAATTACAAATCCGACCCGACTGTCTTCTTCGAGACGACCTGTGGTATCGTTACAACTGCAGGGCAAGAAAAAAAAAAAAACGATCGCTGGCCCAGAATGAAGCTGTAAACGCTGAAATGATGCTCGATAAAAAGGGCTAGACAGGGAAGTAAACGTACAAGAGGAATCCAAAGAAATACGTGGTGTTGGGAAAAAAATATTTAAAATAAATAGAAGCGAATGCACAGTTACTTATTTAATTCCAAAAAAATGATGAATCCTCTGACCATTCACCACTGAATGTTAAAGGGGATAGACTATCTTTATAATCTGCATTATAACATTGTCTGGCTTCACATTCCAGTGGTAATTTGTCGTATAAATGCTTCTCATAAATATTTATTCAAATAGACATATACAAATACAGCACAACCAAGCACACCTTTTTATGTTTAACTACCATTGCTTTTTGATAAATCTGTATTACTGTGAATAGATTTGCTTTACTTTTTTGAAGTCAGGCGAAGCGACAAAACAATACTCACGGCTGTAAAACAAGGAGGTAGGAGTAATGCTACTGAACAGCAAGTGACGCCAAACATGATCGCTCACTTAAATAAATGCGGGACTCAGCTTCGGCTCAACTTCTTGAAGTGCCAACAGTTGCTGTTCCAGTCAGTGTTTTAACAACTGCAACGTTAAATTTCCCCCCCTTTTTTTACTACAACCATGAACGAACGGAGAAGAACCCGAAGGCTCCGGATGAAGACGGGTGTAGCTGTCGTGAAGTAATCTCAGAGGCCCTTTTTTTTGCCCCACCAGAATTCAAATTGTGTCCTATGCTTATGTTTTCAGACTGGTCGTGTTCTAAAACTTCATCGCTCCGGCTGTCATCACAGGTGGAGAAGCCACGCTGCTGGTGATGGCATTGACTCCTTTACACACAGTAGAATAGTATCTTTGCAGATTTGTAAATGAGGTAATCAGCGTTAGGCTAAATAGGGAACCCTGTCATTGACGCACATGCCCACTTCATTCACCAGCAAAAAACAAACAGAAGATTTCCTCAATCAGCGGGACACGACTAGAAAATCAAATCAACTTTGGAATGTTGGGATGGACGAGATAAAACTCTTAATCTGTTTTTGTTTTGTTTGTGAAGCAGCACTGTAAAACTATTTGATTGTAACTCATCACATGCCCTGATTCAGAGTCCTTCTGATCACACAGGCTCCTTTTGCGTTTCCCCCCCAGATGCAACACTTAAAATAAAACAGGCAACCCTTTCTCTAACCGTCATCTTTTTCTTTTTTTAAATGAAATAAGGCTGCCGCAGCAGCACATCGGGACCGGCTTTAAGTCTCCAGTTGTCAATGGATTGTTAATAGCTTGCGAGTTGCAATATATAGGCAACATCTACAGTGAAGTGGACTAAACGCAAGAACATGAAAGGGGGACTAATCGCTACCAAAATGTCACAGAACATGCAGTGTTACATCCTTTCCTACGGTAGGCTATTCCTAGTAGCACATTCAAAAAGGGGGCTCCTAGTAGGTAAACTGATATGGCTCTGCATTAGCGTAACCAAGCTCGGCGTGAGACGACCTCCATCCCGGGTCTATAAGGTGCTCCGTCAAGAGACCGCTGCCTCACTTTCACCTGCACGTGTACTTTTGTGTCGTTCCGGTTCAAGAGCGAACACCGCAAAGTCTCCAACATTTCTCTTCCTTTTGTCTTAATTCATTGTCCACCCCCCCGACCTCCAAAAGACACATCCTTTGCTGGTGAAAACATACGGCACTTTCAAAAAAGGGGAATGTTTTTTCTAAAACCACAATCACAAGAGCTCCAAGTAACAAATTCTGAAAACACACACGCTGTACAGAAGATATAAATCTCATGAGTTTGTACACGCTTTAGGCTACACGCTGAAAGGGGAGGGGACACGCAAGGACCCTTAATGCTAAAAAACATTGAAAACAAATATAAGGCATTTCATATTTCCTTTTATCCGCATACGTCACTGACAGCAGGTCTAAATATTTTTGAGAAAACATTTCATTCAAAAGAGGAAGAGGATGCATATACACATCTACACATGCAAATGAAAATGTCTATAAACCAGCTACCGGCTATAAACCAGAAGTCCAAACTACAACAGCATCAAAGTCCATCAGCGAAAATAAAAAATACGCACCTACTCAAATCGGTCAGTCAACTTGTGCAGGCAGCTTTTAAAAGTCGGATATCACAGTTTTAAGAATGAAATATCGAACACTCCCAAATGCCACCTATCTGAACACAAACTGAAGGATGAATTTGCTTCATTTGCTACAGATTAGTGACGTTTGGCGTCAACAAAAAAAGGGCATATTTGAATAATATATATTTTTTTCAACTGAGGAAGCGATAATAAGCAAAAGGTTATTGCACTTTTTTATCTTTTGTCCATTTCAAAACGAGGTCAGCTTGAGAGGATTCATGCCTTAATGTCGTGGCGAGACCACAAATGTTACGTCACTTCTACAGTATGATCACACAGTTATTAACACTGCACACAGCTACAATCGCAAACCCTACTCGCAGTCAGTCTATCCTAAATAACACAAAAACAAATCTACAATCGATTTTGCAACACAGTCACAAACAGTTTGCCTTAACTTGACCTGCAATGCACGTACCGCGCGCCACCTCACAAATTTGGTTTTGCATTGCGAACTTCCTAAATCGTCGACGAACACCGAGGAGTTGAGGGTCACAATCGGAACGAGGCTCTGAGATTCCAGAAACTCTTTCTACAGTTAATGTCTTACTGACAATCAAAACTCATGCTCTCTGCGCTTGAAGGGAGTTCAGGGTTTCCCTCCCTCCCCTCGCATTTTGGCCTAAATCAGGTGTAAAGGCTCCTTGGCGTCTCGATGTTGGGAGAGCCAAGCGAGCCCACAGGTGCCTTCTTTGGATTTGTGCTTTCGTACAACGGATCCCCATCCATTCAATGTTGGCTGTGCCTGAAATCGCAACAGTAATGTGCATTATATTCCCCTCCCCGCCCCAAAGGGAGCACTGTCACTGGAAATGCATCTTGGACATGCAGACCAATACAGAAGGCTTTTCTTTTTTTGGGTTCAACATTGGGTTGAAATAAAAATCAAGCTCGGAGGGAAAATGAGCCGTGTCACGTACATTTCAGTTGAATTCTTTTTTTTTTTTAAATCCCATTTTAAGGCTTCTGGGAAATACAAATGGAAGACCGTACCTTTCGGTAGTAACGAATAAAAAGGCACCATGCCACCGCTGTGCTCAGTATTACACAGCTCCTATTGGTGGGAGGGGGGGGGGGATTAATAACCAGCTGTTCAGGCGGGGAAGGCAGTCAAACAGTCAAATTGTATTGTTTTGACTTTCAGGTAAAGTTTTCTAGTTACTTTCATTTCCTGCCTTAAATTACACTGAATCCTTCACCCTTTGACTCGTTGGTCGCAATGAAGAGAACGTGTTGAGACCGCTTTCCTGTTCTAAAAAGGGCATGTTCGTGAACGTTTAGGTTTGACATGCATATATCGAAAGGTCTCTCACACACACACACACACACACATTACGAGAGAGAAATCGACACGACTGACATGAGAAGAAATCACAGAGGAGAAATGTCAGCGTCGTCACACAAAAAGATCACTGATGAGGTAAAACTGCAGGTCCAATAAAAAGTACAAGGTGCAGTCGGCCGCCCGTTTGTAAGGTAGGAAACACACTGATCCAACACTTCCGCGTAGATACATCTGTTTAAGCAGAATTACACTACCCACAAATGGAGAGAACACAACATTTCAACTCTTTGTTAGCAAAGCTGTACAAGCATTTTTCGATATTACTTTTCATCCAACTATCTTTTCTGTTGAGGTACACGACTTTTAACTGCAGGGAAATTTGGGCTCTGGATGCTGCAGAAGCCAAAGTCGATTGTTTAGGAGTAAATTCTGAATTTGTTCATTCACAGTGGCAAATATGGCGATATCCTAAGCGACAAATCTCTGCACCGTGGCAACCTTGAGCTGTGTGCTACCTCAATAGACGCGTGTGCTTCTAGACACCCACAATAAGCCATGAATTCTTTGTTTTATAGCAATCCAACAAAGCGGTATAACTCTACAGATGATGCAATGTATCAGGTACTGCCAGGTATCGTTTCCCTTTTCAGCTTTTAAGGCAAAAGGCTCAACAGTGGATCACAAGAGTTGAATTGAAATTTTCCATTAACTTCAAGTAAAAACCGAGACATCCATTGAGGAAAATTATATACCTTATACACTATGCTTTTTTTTTTTTGGACATCATTTTTTTTTTCTCCAGGTAACTAACACACACACACACACCCGCCCGCACACACGCACGCACACACACACACACACACACACATTGTTAAACGCCCAAACAAGGGGATTGCTTTGCCAATACCAAAAAGGAACCAGCGGTATTCTTTAAAAATGTCCAATTATACAATGGACTCCAACAAACACCAAAGATTTAACAGAATACTTGCATTTAAATTCTAATATCCCATGCACATATTTCTTAAGACTAATTTAATTGGTGAAAAGACATGCAGCTCCAAACACAAACCTTTAATAATCCTACTTCTGAATTAGTTAGTGACCAAGTAATGATTTATGTCTAAAGGCAAATAAAGGTTTCTATGGCACTAAATGGGTGTAGCTTAGGTAGCATATTTTGTCAAATATAGGCTACTTAACAAGTATGTGTGATCATATCTACTATCGACCTTTCCCCCCCCATCCTGTTTTACTGTAAGGCAATCTCAATGGAATGGATGAACATGAATGTTCAATTCATCTAAACTCTTGTCTTCCGTTTACCTTGCAGGCTACACTCCACACAAATATATATGTATAGAGAGAGAAAAAAAAGATATTATACAACAGCAGGCCTATTCACCAACAATGCCACAAAAAAAACCCTATCTAGACCATCAATGCAGGAAGACTACTCTACATACTGTGTCATTCGTAGAGCATTAGGTTATTACATGCTACCTGTGGTCATATCTACACAAGACAAATGAAGAGCAACAGTTTAAGTTGGGAGAAAAGCAAATTTTCCTGCTCTAAACTGACTCTACATTCATTTAGTTAGAAAAGAATCATGGCTCAGATTTGATGGTCAGACTGTAAACTGGTTGAACATATGCATAAATCCATTGCTGCTTTAGTAAGAGGTTCTCTCCTCTCGACACATTTTGGCAATTAGGCCTTATTAGTGACAAAAGATTATAACATCCAACCCGCATTGGAATCCTCCACTGGCATTTATGCTGTGATTTACTGACTTGGCCTACATGGATGGCAGTGCAATGTTTGTGCTGCACACGATCACACACACACACACACACACTCTATTGCTACAATTGGACTTTTCATTGCGTCGCCGTTTCTGACACCAGATATATTGTATATACGCCACTCGCTTAAATTGTTACTATATAAAATATGTGATCTAGCTCCATGCACGATTACTCAAACATCACTGGTACACGGGGGGAAGGGGGGGGGGGCTGTATAAGAATACTGCAATACAACAAAGGGACTCGGTTACGACTTGTTATCAGTTGCGGGGGCTGTTTACTGGAGGTCGGAGAGCAGCCAGCGGTGTGGTGGAGGGTTTGAGGAGCCTGCCTAAGGTGTCTGTTGAGCCACTCGACCGACTTTAAGTGACTGAGGCCGGAGTCTGTGTCCTTAACAGAAGGCTGGGTAAAGAAAGCTCGTCACTTCTCTCGGGCTGGTTGCCCAGCAATAAAAACACAAAAATAAAGTCAGCGGGCAATATCCCGAAGTATTCGGAGACGCTTCTTTTTCCTTTATAAATAATGCATTATTAAGAGTACAATTTTGTTACGGCCTTTGCTTGTCTGTTGTAACCCTACCTTCCTGTATTCAGCAGCAACACATGTGCATGTAAACATAAGTACATACATTACATCTGCTCCATTTTGCACACTTTGAACCTGAATGTACTAAAGTGCGTTCTCGACTATCTAATTAAGTGCTGTGGGATTACGGTTAAAAAAGGAATTCAATTATGGAACATCCCATCAAAAGAAAAAACGTAGACATAACCATCCCGCGGAGATCTGATTGGATTAATAAATTCTGCCTGCTGCCATTTCAGCACAGATCCTGAGATTACAAAACCTTTTGTACCTATCCCGAATGTCCATAACAATAATAATGTAGTTTTTCTCATGAAATTTGAGCGAACGAAGGCCGGGGTTCACCAATTACACTCCATTTCATTTCAGTTATGGAGGTCAATTGAAATGCAAACTATGAAACTATGACACTGAGAAATAACTGTACTGAAATGGATTTAGCCATTTTTTTAAAATTATGTCAAATTCTAGATTTTTTGTAGGGGTATTTAACAACATCTACTAGTCTAGGTTCACATCTCTCATCCAGTCAACCAATGTGTGCAATTGTGCCACTTCATTACCAGCAGATATGAAGTCAACAATCCAACGCAGTGTAATTTAACCACCAGCAAAAGGTCTAAAAAATAAAAAAATAAAAATAAAAACCCAACATAAAATAAAAACAGACAAAATAGCATAGATATCTAAAAGTCACAAACAGCTCTAGTGGTCCGATACAATCATCTTTAGTACCAGAAATGGGAGGAGACAATAATAAACACCAAAAAAGCACATATTTGGATTTCTGCTATTCCTGAAATCTAAACGACAGATATTGGCCTCAGCAAAGATCCATCTCTCCTTTTGCTCCTAGTCCCATCTGCCTCTATCGAGGATGCCAACTTCATGGTCACTGATAATCCCGGGACATATAAACATACGTCGGGCAATTCCCCCCTCCAAACGAGACTACGAGTGCAACTGTGGTTCAATGCTGTTGCTCTCACATGGGTGGAAAGATAGTCGGTCTCAGGGCTCATCTTATTCTGCCATTATGCGATCCAACTGAAATGATGTGTTACAGAAGGCATGGGTCAAAAAGGCATTTCATGAGACGCCGTAAAGGCAATCCAGTGCATTTGTGTTGACACTGACAAGTAAAATGCCCGGCACACACAGAGCCATTCGTTTAGTCTTTAGGTAATTTTTCAGGAAATAATAAGAACCAAAGAAAAATCCAAAAACACATTCCAGGGAAATAAAAGCCCTTGTGACAGTGATTGTCTATTCAAAAACGTTAAACAAAAAAAATAAAAAAGGCCAAAAGTAACTATTGCTTGAAAACTGCCCAATAGAAATAGCAGACGTTACTCTTTAGCTGTTCAATTGGATCAGAAATGACCACCGAGAAGTTGAGATACGAGCCAATAGATGTTGAAGACTAGTTCACCAGCTCCAAGAAATACTCTTTTAGTGCCACTTTGTTAAAACCACAAAGCTGATGGCCGATTCAACTTAGAAAAAAGCCCGTCACGAGTGCCTAAAAACCCAGTGATCGCTCCCTTTCAATAATTAGACCTTTTGAATATGGAAATATTTAAAACAAAAAAAAAAAACACTTAAATAGATGGGAAATAAATTGAAATGGCTTGTTCATTTATGTGCTCAATATGATACTTTGATGAGGTGTTGTTGGCAGATATTACTAGTAAAGCCTTCATCTAGAACTAAACAAGGCCTCAGTCAGTCACCATCGTACAGTAGTTCCTTAAAGAGAACCAGAGGCCAACGGACCCTAGTGGAGACGAAGCAGCTGCTAAACGAGTTGACGAGGTATATCGAGATCTATTGTCTTTCTCTATACAGTACAGTTCATCTCAAATAAATAATTTATAGCCATAATAGTGTTGATCAACTTTGGTCATAAGTTATATGCTTCGAAACATTCTAGCTTAACAAACACTTATTTAGCATCTTTAAATTACAACGTCAGCGTCAAGAACAAATCGATGTTACAACGCCGACCCGAACGTTGCTCTCCTTTGGAAGGAGACGCGCCAACGTATTCAGCAGCATTACCAAATTAGATTAAAATGCCCAACAATTCCAGGCCTTACATTTAAAGTACACTATGGAATTAACATCTTTGTGACCATTTTCAGAATTTCGGATGTACTGTAGTACACAAGCATTGCACTCTTAATCAAAGTTTTCTATTTTTCCCTTGTGTGGTTCCTTCATAACAATTCTAGGCGAACAGAGAATTAAAAAAAAAAAAAAAACTCTTTGATCATTATTTTGGGAAGGCTGTATGTTCCTCTACAAGGTCACCAAAACTAAACATGATATGACTTATATATTGAGTGATATGAAGACAGAGACAGATGCAGAGATCTCATGCTCTTAGATGTCTGTTGTAGTCAACATGTCGGCATGGCTTTAAAGGGTTAAATGGGTTATAGATGGCCAGTTTGCTAGTGTTTATTTAGGATGCCACACTCCATCTGAGTGACCTTGTAGAACAATCCGCCTCTACATATCAAGCACTACCGGGAGATGGAGGAATCTAATTGCATATTAGGTTTGACTGCACCTCAAGAGAAGAACAAACACTCACGCGCACACCGACGGACACACAGACACACACACACACACACACACACAGAAAACAGACACATGGGTGGGTGCTCTCCTGGTCCTCTGGGCCGTGTTAAAGGGAGCCCCCCTCCCCCTGGTGGTGATGATGGTGATAGCAGCTGACTGAGGGGGGGCCACGTGACCTCACTCAGACAGACACCCGTCCAGGCCAACCGGCGCACCGTGCCGGTCTTTGACGTAGCCGTTGTGGAGGCCGTTGCTCGGCAAGGGGGCGCAGGCGGCGGTGATGCCGCAGTGCTTCAGCAAGTTGAGACCCGTGGAGGGGGAGACGGTGGGAGAAGGGCAGGAGCTGGAGGACGGGTCCCGCTGGGGGAAAGGCTTCATGGTAGAGAGGATCAGAGCCAGGCAGTCAGCCACGTCCTTGTTGGGAGCGCAGGCCAGGGCCGGGGTGTGGCCTGATTGACAGAGAACACATTCACATCACGCCTGGGGCGATTACTCGACAAAATTGTTCTCTCAAAAAATGTCCAGATGCAAGTGCTTTGAAATCAAGTCTTTGTTGAGCCCCTTCGGTAACAGCAACGCTTTTAAAAAAAGTCATATGTCAATGTGATGTTTACAGCCCCAATTCGGGCAAAACCATGGTGCGTTGTGGAAAACGATCACAAAAACCCTCATGACTTATAGTAGCAGACTTCATATAAACCCTTTAGGACACTTTAAATATCCAAAGTGCAACTCCCCTTCCAGGTCTAATCTAATCTAATCAGCCTGGATGAGCTATAATGGCTAACAGAGCGCCGAAAGGCCTCACCTTCTTCATCCACAGCCAGCACAGTGGCTCCTCTGCTCAGCAGTGCCTGCACCACCGTAGCCAGGCCGTTACGTGCTGCAAGATGGAGGGGCCTGCAGGAGAATGTGGGAAAAGTGTGAGGAACAGCTGGCAGATAGACTTCAATTAAAATTAAAACCTGTAAAGCTTGAAAGTATTGCCAAGTTTCTCACATTTGCAGAGCGCTGTTGGTGGCGTTTATGAGTGTTGGACTATGGATTTCCCCCAGAATCAGGAGGGCACACATCTCATGGGCCTGACGCACAAAACAAAAACCTAAATGACTTGTCTACATATTACTTTTTGAATCTCATTGCACTCAGTCGTTAGTACTCAGCACACAGAGGAGCTTATTGTACCTTGCTGCAGGCCAGGTGCAGGGCAGTGTTCTTGTTCTCATCCAGCAGTGTCAGGTCGGCCTTGGCCCGGTGAAGGAGGATGGCTGGGGGGGAAATCAAGACACAAAAGAACAGTTATTTCCGGCTACCAAAGTATGACAAGTGACAGCGTCGCGTATCGGGAACGAGCGGCACTTAAGAAACCCACAAGAGCAACGGGTCAAAGACTCACCCACGGTGCCACTGTGTCCCTTGTCGGCAGCTACCATCAGAGCGGAGCATCCACTGTTGTCCACTGCGTTGATCTCGGTGCCGTGGCGAAGCACCAGCTGAAGTCCCGCCACATCCTCGGCAAATGCAGCGGCGTGCAGTGGGGTCCTACAGGCGCAGACAGAGACGGTCCAAACAATTACTCCATGATCAGTGCTGTGGCTCCAGAGGCTGTGGCAGCGCAACATGTGAGGGGTTTTCCACTACAAGTCTTTCCTTTTATATTGTATATTTAAAATCTGACTTATTATGTCGTGTTTACATCCCAACCGTTACATCTCCGCGGATTGAGCGTTAATACTTTCACATTTATACAGTGCTTACACCTGCTTTAGAAAATGTCCGCATTCTCACCTTCCTTTGGCATCTCTGGTGTTAATCATGTGGACCCCGGCAGACTCCAGCAGCCTCTCAGCAGCACCGCTGCGGCCATTCATCCTAAGAGCAAGACCGCAGTGTAAACCAAACCTACTTATTTTATTTATTTAAAAAGACATTAGTTTTGACACTGAAGCACACACTGAATACTCACAGAGCACAGTGCAGGGGCGTGAAAGGATTTCCCTCTTCATGGATAAATGTTTTAAATTCAAGTAAAACCTCCAAACAGTCTTCATGCCCTAAGAACAAAACACACCCAGCACTATAGACAACAGATGTGACTCGTTGCAACATTTAGAGACTAATCATTTCAAGTTGATCAAACTGAGCCAACCTTTGTAAGCAGCCCAGTGTAACGGGGTGTATTGTTTGTTGTCCAGCAGTTTGTCTTGTTGGTCTGTTGCCATGGCGGCCTGCACCATACTGGCCAGGATCTCCGTATGGCCTCTGGAGGCGGCGTAGTGCAAAGGTGTCCTACCCTGAACGTCCCGACACAGTGCGGACGCCTTGTGCTCCAGCAGAGCTGTCACACAGTCATCGTGGCCCAACACCGCCTGAACACAGAGCAGCAAAAGGAGATGAGACAATCCTTAGACATCCTCTCCTCCTCCTCACATTTTTTTTTAGGTATTCCCCCTTTTGATCACACCAGCATGAATAGGATTTGAGCTACTTTCCTGGACAGAGATCTCACCTTCGTAAAACGGTCTCTGGATGTTATTTATCTCACCTAATTGTTTGGGCACTGCTGGATACCGCTGAGGTTTGTCATCAAATTAGGTTCCCATTTAAGTGCAGGAATTAACTAATATAACCAACTTCAACATTGACCCCTTAAAGCGCTTCCCTTAAATTTTCAATACTAATTAAAAGTCACAACCAAAAGTCACGAATGAGTTCATGTGCAGCATGTTTTTTTGACCTACCCCTCTGTGCAAAGATGTGCTACCCCTCTTGTCCTTGGCATCTGGCAAGGCATCCTTCTCCAACAGGTAGTGGACACAGTCGGTGTGACCTCCCAGAACAGCCAGCATCAAAGGGGTCCTGAAGGCGACAGAAGGAACCGTTTGTGCCGATTGGTCAGATTTGCTTTCAGGATTAAACTGTTTAGAACAGCTGTATATACAAACTCGAGCAGTGCTTTTCAAAGCGAACGACTCACTGGCCAAATTTGTCTGCAACATTGGTGAGATCTCCTTCCTCCCCGTAATCAATCATCATGCGCAGGCAGTCCGAGTGACCGTTGGAAGCTGGTATGAAATAAACCACAGGAGATCATTAAAACACCCGTTCTCTGTAACTTACAAAAGGGTGACCATTTAGGGTGGCAACTGTTATAGTTACATCGTTACAGAAATCTTCCAGCAGGGAGCCGCATACCTGCAACATGAATCGGAGTCCACATGAGGCGGTTGTCATTGAGGAGACAGGAGGCTCCCTGAGCCAGAAGCACCTCCACGCAGCGGGCGTAGCCTTTCTGTGCAGCCAAGTAGAGCACAGAACGCCCCGCGGCGTCCTGCATGTCCACGTAGGCTGCGGTCTCCGTCAGCACGCGCAGCGCCTGCCAGTGGCCCTTATCAGCCTGAGGGAGCAGAGGAGGGCGGTCACAACTTTGCGTGTAGTCAGCATGAAGGGGTCGACGATAACCGGTTTGAAGCAGGAGTTGATTAAGTGAGAAACACTCACAGCAAGATGCAGAGGACTGACTGGAATACTGCTCTCTATGTCTCCTAGTGCATTAAAGGACATCTCCAGGAGCTGAGAAATAAACCAATTGGATTTTTAATTTAATTAAATGAATAAATGAATAAACACCCTACACAAATCAACATGAATCAAAAGCCAAACGTCAACATGTTTTTATCATGCACAGCCTACCAAACAACACGACTGGACAAACATTTCACTCTACGGAATAAATAATTTTGTTCACTGAAGTCTTATGGACCAGATCTGTTACATCTGCTCGAGTGGAATACCAGCGTGAGCGCACTTAATGTGGGACATTTAGGGGTTATTAATACATGTGCAAAGTAAACTCGTGAAAGGATTTCAGATTAAAACGAAACAGAAAAACTCACCAGCTCCAGGTTCTGTTTGTTGCCATGGTAAGCTGCATAGTGAACAGCACTGTAACCCTTCGAGTTGACCATCGATGGATCGGCACCGTTGTCCAAAAGATGCTCCAAGCAGCTGAAATAAGATGACCAAACGTGTGAAGAGGGGATAAAGAATAGAGCGGGTTGGTTTCCATGACAACCCATACTGAGCTTTAGGACCAAATATTTTCCAATAACAAATTTGCTGTCTTTTTTTTTTTTAAATGTATTTTAAGACCCGATCACATTTTTCATGTCTCAGTGACGCAGAGGATGAAATGTGAGAAACGGGAGAAAATGATGACAAACTCACAAGTACGACTCCTTCGCCTCATCCTCGTCATTCTGATGGTTCCCAGAAAAATGACGATCAACTCTGAAATTTACAAGAAATGATATGATCCAATAATCAGTATAACAAATCATTGCAAAACCACACATTTCTTAGCGTGTTGTGGTTAGAGGTGATTGTACTGCTCAGAAGTGAATGCAAATCAAAAATCAAATCAAACATTCGGTAGATAAATGTTTTGCAACCTGCTGAAGGCTTGGGAGGCGGCAGAGTAGTGCAGGGGAGTACAGCCGGTCTGGTCAGGTTCGTTGACCTCAGCGCCAGCGCTCACCAGGGTCACAGTGCACTGGTACCTCCCATTAGCAGCCGCATAGTGCAACGGGGTCCTAAAGGGAGGGGGGAGAGAATAATCCGTCAGACTAGTTACATGACACAGCATCAGCAGCAAATTAACCCATTTAACGAAGATGAGGAGAAACTCACCTTCCCATTATGTCCCTCTTATTCAAGTCGGTACCGCTACTTAATAGCAAGTTCAGGCATTCCACATTTCTGTAAAGGGAAAATGATCGTGGAAAAGGAAATCAAGTCCGGGATTAAATGAAACGTGCTACCATAACATTTTGGGTAATATTAATACGACAAAGCAGATTCTGCATCTTACCCTCCGGAGGCAGCAGCGTGTAGACAGGTCCTTCCGAAGTTGTCGGGGGTGTTTATGTCAAACCCGGCCGAAAGTACATGCTCCTTACTCATGGATGAAACAATACTGTACAGCTGACCTGTGGGGTAGTGAGGAGACGCGACGACGTCGTTAACTAGCGCCTCAAAGCGGGTTCCACGCAGGGAGATTTTGTTTTGCGAATATTTGGGGAACAAAGACGAACCTGAGGAGAGTAACTTGCGACAACAGTCTGAAAACCCGTACAGAACCGCTAAGTGCAAGGGAAACATTCCACTGATTCCACGCCTGGAAATGACAAAACCACACAAACAGAATATTACACACCAAACAGTCATTGTTGAAAATGGAACTAAGGATGCAATTAAGAGGAAATGGTACATTTACTAATTTGCAATTTTCATCAAATTAACAGGAATTTTAATTTAAGTAATACTTTTAATGAATTTAAATAATTACATTTGTCAATTTGTGTGATACCGTGTGCTGTCTGATATTGGTGCATCCCTACATGTAACCCCATTTACACCACTTTTTTACCGGTGCCAAACAATACTTAAAGGCTGTATTTTACTGTGTAATTAAACCCATCTGCAATACAACGCAAGGCTTCTTCCTGCACCTGGCCGTGTCTGCTCCGTTGGTCATGAGAGTGCTGATCAGCAGTTCGTGGCCGTACTTAGCAGCAACGTGGAGAGGAGTATTGCCATACTTATCCACACAATCAATTTCCCCACCTGAGGTAAACGAGGGAGGAGGGTTTATGCAAAAGACTCCTGGGGATAAACATTTCACACATCAGTCAGGCGGCACCGTCATCTTTACCGTTTTGGATGAGGATCTGAGAGCGTGTGAAGCGTCCATGGATGGCTGCCATGTGCAGGGGGCTCTTCCCCTCTTTGCTCTAACAACAAAAGAATAATGAATCATCTCGAGTCTAGTTTGCAGGAATTTCAATTCACAGATTTTTGGAGCAAGACTCAGAAAGCCGCTGCAATCGAGGATCTAGGCCAGGAGACCGAATGAGCGTCTCAAGCTTACAACTTAGCATGAGTGTTTTATGCAGTGAGGATTGATTAATAATATGATTTTTATGAATTTGTTTTCTCCTGTAGTCCCTTTTCACACGTACTAAGGAAATGTTCTTATTTCCAGCAGCTTGATAAACGTGAGATACAAAAAGTTTCGGCATAGCACATTTAAAGAAAATTAGTTTTAGGGTAGGAAAAGACACTGTGATTTGTTTATTTTCCATATGTTAGATTAATTACTTTGAACCACAGCATCGCACAAATCTTTTTATATATATGAAAATGACGAAAACACAAGTGGTGCAGTACCACATCTTAACATTTCATTATCAACACAACACCAGTAATTTTATCTCGATTTGAGACACGCCTCCAACCTGCTGGTTGACATCTGCCCCATTGTTGACCAGCAACTCCAGACAGAGGGCACCGTTGGTAGAGACCGCGGCGAGGTGCAGAGGGGAGAAGCCGCACTTGTTTGGCTGGTTAACATTAGCTCCATGGTTCACCAACTCAGTGGCCACAGCTTCCTGTCCCATGTAGCAAGCCACATGAAGCGCAGTGTTTCCGAAGCAATTGGGCTCATCAATCTGACAGCAAAACACAAACACCACAAGTCAGATGAGACTCAGCCAACTGCTTGAAAAGGCAGGGGTCCTACAAATCATGAAATAGTGGGAAATTGACAGAAAATAAAAGACTACGAATTAAACTATGTGACAGTTAACGGTCAGACAACAATTCAGCTTAATCTGGTTAAATATTAAAAAAAACATTCTATACATATAAAAACTTCATCACTACAATTGAACCAAATCACTCACTTCTGTCCCCATCCTCAATAGGTACTTTACAATTTCAAGGTGACCACTTGCAGCTGCAGCATGGAGAGGTGTGTATCCCTGCTTATCCTTGCAGCTCTTGTCGGCACTCCGGGAAACCAGTAACTTCACGATCTCTGAATGCCCTACGAGAAACGCAAAAGAGGGAGAACACATTGTAGCATTATCTTTGACACAAATCATACTCAAATTGGAAGATTCAGAGAAATCATGGGCCCTAACAGAGGGGGGTCAATCGCTGCTTGTTGTGTCTTTTTCCCCTCAGATAATGACATAAGTACTCGGCGACATGATCACACATCGTTTGAGTGAAACATGTCAGCTTTTACTGCTATTTGACTATGAAAAAGTGCGTTGTGAGCAGAATTGCCAAGAAAGCCGAACATGCTTACCCAAGTAGGCAGCACAATGGATAGGCTGTCTTTCCTTCTTATCGATGGCACTCAGGTTGGCCCCTTTGTTCAGCAGCAGCTTCACCATCTGCAAGACAAATAAATACATTTGTTTTTAGGAAAACAAGATTCTCAAGAAGAATTTCAAAATAGGGAGCCAATAACGCACGACTTGCCTCCTGGAACCCGCTCTGAGCCGCGTGGTGCAAGGCCGTTCTGCCAGTACGATCCGCCATGTTCAGGTTGCTCAGCTGGGTCAGCAGGGCCTCTGCGCAGCGAGTGGCCCGGTTGGCAGTAGCCACGTGCAGCGGCGTCTGCCAGAACTTGTCTCGCGCATTTGCCTCTGCTCCGCGCCTCAGCAGCAGACCCACTGCCCTCTGGAGAGAAGGACGCCGTCACAAGAGCTTAGACCATATATTTTATCTGCGCATTGCTGTATTTCCTCCGCTCACCGCAATATTTTGGTGAACTGGTTCTACAAACTTTGTGGGTTAATACATCATGGAATTAGAGGGTGAAGCCACCTGGCAGAGAAAACTGGAGTTCATTTAAATGGCAAGATGATACAAGTTTATTGGTTACCTCATTCCTGGAAGCAGCCGCCCTGTGCAACGGGGTCAACCATACATGGTCTTTAGCGTTTACAGTGGCACCTGGTAAACAAAACAAAAAAAACACAATTGAGGGAGGTATCAGGGATGTTGTAGGCGGAAAGAGCAAAACAATGGTAAAGCGACAATGACAATGTTATGTTTGTTGGGAGTGGTTCAGAAGGATTTGAGTGACACTGTACTTATATAGAAGATTCAAAATAAACTCAAAGCCAAATATCAGTATATTTCAGTATATCAGTATAATATCAGTGATGCATTTAGCGGTTCACTCACCTGATTCAATGAGGAGGTCCAATATATGGACGTCACCCACACAGGCAGCAGCATGAAGTGGTGTGCGGCGCTCTTGGTCCTGTGGGAATGAATCAATTAAAAGGGTATAGGAGATTAAATCTTCATCATGATAACCCGTTTGCATTGCAGCTGATGACAGATAGATCATACATACCAGTGCATTGACATCCTCCTGTTTGTGCAATAATAGTTGAACTTCTTCAGCATTACGATTGAAGATGGCCTGTACCAGAGGAGGCTGCAACACAGAAATAGCCGCTTAGTTACGTTGGTATCACAACGACAACGTTAACTCGAAGAGACGATCCGTTAGTCAACATTAAACGTTCATCTCGCGGGGATTTCCCTGCGCCATATTGTGCATAATGGGTTAATACGTTATCGTGATGTTGCATGTTGTATTTGCAGTAGTGTTGGGTACCGAATGCGATTCTTGTTCCTTTCCAAGAAATACACCGAGCCCTGGCTGAGGCCTGCAGGCCCTTGTCCAACTAGCCAAAACTGCTCTGTAGCTAATTCTGCTACATGGGCCGGCACAGACCCAGAGAAGGGCCGAGACATGGGCAGCATTAGCCTACGTGCTGACGTATGTATGCCGAACAGAATCGCAAATCACCGGTGATTGTTCCGATATGCACCTAAATAAGCACGCACGGCCAAGAAGCTAAACATTAAACAGCTTGCTCCGCGCATAAGACGTAGTAAGTTTCGCACATTGAACGGGGATTTTCCAGCAAATAGACTGCGCCATAGCAAAAAAAAAAATACCTGGTCTGCAATGTTATGTACTCCCATCTCCCAAACTCAGCCAGGACGGAGCTCCTTCATTAGGATAAAACTTCGAGGTATATTGCGGTGCGCTACTGTATCCGTTTTTCAGACTACACCCATGGTTGGTTACGAACAGAAATGCGGTCTTGATCTGTCACTGTTGTTGTCTGTATCCGATGTCTGGCTTGACGATGCAGGCTACGACTGTGCTGGTCCGCCTACAGGCGTGGCGGTCTGTGCTCTCCTGCATGAGGGAAATGGCGCCATCGTGTGAAAGACAACGGTGGTCCGTTTACAGAGAACGGAGGTTACAACATGGAGGGCACATGACGTCTGTCTGCGAGGTCAAGCGCGACGTTGAGGGTCGATGGTTCGGCACAAGGCCGTTGGTCGAAGTTATGTAACCTTATACCTTATGGCTGCGTATTATTATCTGTTTTGTAGATGCCCTTCCCCTTTGTTGTCATGGAGATCCTCCGCATTGATAGTCGTTTTTTATTGATTTTATCAATGGTGGTAATTCTTAGCAATAAGTAGAATAGAAATGAATACATTTTAAAAAAGGTTGAAAAATACGTTTTGAATTGTTTGTATTGCTGGTTTATATGTTTAAAATGATTTAACGTTAAATACACACGTTAAATCCCATTAAAACATGAGCCTCCTACACTGTGGGAGGCAGCATTTTGAGCGAGGCTCGTTTGGCTGAACGCAGGCGATCAGCAGACCGGTGTTTTATTTAGCCGCAGAAGGTCGTTCACAGCTGGGCGTTATCTAGCACTATTTAAAACAAAACCAGACCCACTGCTTGTATATTGTATTGCAGATTTATAACTCTAAGCGCGTAGTGATGTGAGCAGTGCCGGAGAAAAAAAACCCAGAGGGACGCGCGTGTAGGTCGCGTTTAGCTCGTTATGAAACATTGGTAGCTAACGTTAGCAGCTAACGGCCGTTAAGGAAGCTAGCGTCGGTTACGTTGACAGCTCTAGACGCGGCTGGAGACGTTACTGACGTGACTGCACTCAGCCAGCCGGTAAACGCCGATTATTCAGGGCATTAGTACTATCTTACTATACCTACGTTGGCACTAATACCCGTACTACGCAGGGCGTTCGGAGCGGACCTTTGAAGCCTACTGCCCGGGTCTTTTTTCGACCAGACCCATTTCTCAGATTCTCGGATCCAGGGTCTGTGCTCGTTAAACCGAGTGGCTGATTTGATGGCAGCCACGGCCAGTGCTCGGCGGTTACCCATGGGTGTACGGACATTTAGCGACCTCCTCCACGTTGCCTGCGTGGGAAACCCTCGCCCGGGAGTGTTTAGAGGATGCCTGCGACAGAACATACGGTAAGTTCACCGCGGGTCCTGCAAAAACCGACGCAGTTAGCACTCTTTAGCATCGAAGAGTGGAGAGATTACAAAGCTAAGTTAATTTCGTCAGGGTCGTATTTAAGTTAGACAATTCTTAACTATGGCAAGCACTGGGATGTCCTTGGAGGTAATGCCCCCCTTCGTGCTTGATAATTCCTATTACATAACTTTCCGTATTCTATTACGTAACACCTGGCGTTAAACCTAAAGCTAACGTTAGCCAGCTATATGTTGTAATTTATGGTTGTAGAGTTTGAAACTGTTGCATGATAATAACGTTATATTCATTTTCCTGACCTGATAGACCATTACAATTGTTTGGTAATCTGAGTAATGTAAAATGGATTTACATGGACTTCTACAAAAACAAAACTGTTTGGATAAAAAAAAAATACTCTCTTCACATTTCAGTTTCGTGATAGAGAAATAATGAGAGCAGAACAATAGTTTATTTTAAGTTTCAGTCCAAACAACTATGGGAGTCTTTATCTATGGCGGCTGTATTAATGCAAAAGCAGCTAATGATAATATCAAGATATTCTGACAGCAATATCGGCTTCCTCTCTTCCCAGTAAGTAGTGATGCAATAGTCATGACACATTTTAGTGTACAGATTACCTACTGGAAACATCCATTGCTAAGTGGTGCTTGTCCAATTACATCACTGTTTACCATCCAAACAAGAGGACCTACTCGGAAAACACCAGCACAGTTAACACACCGAAAGCTTCCACTACCTCCTGGTTGACCCTATTGTGTGTTGTCATTGCCCTTGACATCTGGTAGAGGGAACGTTGTAGGCCTTTTTATGTTGTGGACTGTGCCTGTAGCAGGTTGCACTCTTTTCCAGAATGTGGCTCACAGAAAAATATTTATCTTACCTTTTTTAGACACTTGTCGTCATGCGGCATTTTGATGACAAGAACTCCCAAAGTGCTTTGCCTTCAAGATTGGGACACAATGACAGCTGCTCCTCCTCACAGCCGAAACTTCATCAGTTTCACCAACAAAAGGAAGGAGTACTCCGAGCGTAGGATACTTGGGTAATTTTTCAGTATGTGCTAAAAAATAACTCGCACGTGTTTTTTTTGTTTTTTTAACTCAACCGTTCAATGTTTTTTGTCTCAGCTTTTCTATGCAGGAAATGCATGATGTGGTGGCCAATGTTGATGAATACAAGAACTTTGTGCCCTGGTGTAAGAAGTCCCAGACCATCATGAAAAGAGCAGGCCACTCCAAAGCCCAAATTGAGGTCGGATTTCCTCCAGTGGTGGAAAGATACACGTCTATGATCACGTGTGTCCGGCCCCATTTAGTCAAAGTAAGTTTCCGTTCCGTGAATGATTTTATATATATATTCAGAAAGTGTATGGATTATGTCTATTCTATAGGGCTACAATGTGAATGCAAATAAGTTCAAATGTTAGCACTTGACTAGAAGCAAAGCTGTCTGAGACACACCGGTCATTAGATTCAGCTTGTAATGTTTGTAAAGCCAACATCTACTTAATGTCTGTAAGTCTACTCACAGTATTTTTTTTCTGGGGGATTTTAGGCGGTGTGTACGGATGGAAAGCTTTTCAATCACCTGGAGACGATATGGCGCTTTAGTCCTGGTATTCCTGGTTATCCTCGCACCTGCACGGTAGACTTTTCTGTAAGTAGCCTGCAGCTGGCTTTCTTTTGATGAAAACATTTTAGTGCCAAAAGTTAGCTGAGAATCAGATAATTTACCTTAGCTGAGGGAAATAGCTAGCCGGCCTGAGATGTCCAAACAACTCGTTGTGGTTGTTCGGCTGGATGTGCGGTCTCCTCTCTGGCGACACACCAGGAATTCACTGCTTATGGAAGCTTCACATAAGTGATGTGAATGAGAAAGCAAATGGACATGTTTCCCAAAATGTTGAGCTATAGCTATTCAAACTATCTCAACCATAACCCTAAGCCTTTTTTTCTGTCTTTAACAGATCTCCTTTGAGTTCCGCTCTTTGCTGCACTCTCAGTTAGCCACCATGTTCTTCGACGAGGTTGTAAAGCAGAATGTTGCCGCGTTCGAGCGGCGAGCCGGTAAGCTCTACGGCCCAGAGACTCGTATCCCGCGAGAGCTGATGTTTCACGAGGTGCATCAGACGTGATCTCAGGAGCTCTATGTTGTCATCTGACCTTGAACCATACCAACTGTTTATTCCCTTTATCAACACACACCTGCATGATGCTTCTTAGTCTGCCATCGCCTCCTGTCTGCAGCACCACATAGACCTCCAACTGTAGTAAGCATTATGTTGGAATTCCTGCATCAACACATTCTTTATCTCCTCTGTGTAAAGTCTGTCAAATTTCTCCCACTTAAAAGATGCTTGTTTTTTAGAACGAACCCACCTTTCATCTCGCTTCCACGGCAGTTACGAGCTGTATCATGTTACCATTATTATTATTATTATTATTATTATTATTGGGCTATTTTGAATTGAAAGCACAGTGAGACAAAACATGCTTTTTGTTACTTGGAAAAGGGCAAGACTTTTACTCTTAACAGGGATCAAGACTCGTCCATCTTGATCGGAGAGATATTTGCTACACTGAAAAGAAAAAAAAACAACTTTTCAGTTGACTTCCGCTCCTTATTCCGTAAGGATTCAAAGGGAAGTTTTGATCTATTGGTTGACATATAATGCATATCCTGGTGCAAAACAATAATTCATTTAATGCTTTTTAATTTATTCTTCAGTGTTCATTTGCATATTTTCCTGTATTCGTGGGGTTTAACAGTATGTTGTGACGTTATTGAAGGGCAACATTTTTCACAGGGAAAAGGGTAAATCATTATTCCGCTTTGGCTTCAATTTACTTTTTGGTTTGGGACATTTTGCGTTTATACAGATGTTGATGTGCTGTGAAAGTTGTGTTTTTGAACATTTAAGATATAATGCCTTATTCTATAGCCAAGAACACGTAACTATAGGGTGATTAACAGAGGAAGGGGAGTCTTAACTTTGCACCAACAATAACGTGTGATAAGCTGAAGACTACTGTGAAATGCTGCAATTGGAATTACAAATCTTTTCCATGTTCTCTAAATTATCTGCTTCAAACATGGACATGATTCAATTAAAAACTGCTGTCAACATTAATATGTACCGTAACTCATGCTGTTAAATCTAGTCTTTTCGTACTTCACAGTTCACTGAAGGTCATCAGCATGATACATTTCCATAATGTATATAATATCCTTGTGGGCTGCAGAATAAAACATTGTAGATCATTTATCACTGTATTTGCTTTAGTGTTTTTTGGGAAGATTTGAGTTTTACGCGTATAAATTTGATCCAAAAACAGCATCTACGTGTTGCATGGCTTGCTGAGATTTCAATTTCATATGTGAGGCTTTATTCTATGAGGACGTCCCCTTAAAGTACCTTGAATGTAGCTGCCGTTCTAAGAGTTGACCTTGTTCAAGTTTGCAAAATGTCAACGGATAAGTGTGTGACCTCGCTCATAATAGGAACTACAGTATGTCCACATTCTCCAAGTCGTAATTGGTTTAAGGCTAATGTACTTGGTCTTCTGTCAGTGATTGGAAATGAAGGATAATTACTCAATGCATTAAGAATGTAAAATCGCTCCAACTCTTCAATAGATGTTCAGATCAGGGTTTTTATGGACATTACTGGAATTGTATTCGGTGTAGTGCTCATGTTGTAAACATGCACTTTTTTTGCATCTTTGCCCAGAGATGGAATTTCTTGCAATGTGTAAATTCAACATTCATTCAAATAACATTTACATATCTCGGCTCTCCAGCCCAGAGTTAAAGCAGCGGTGTGAACGACCATCGCCACAGTAGCAGTCCTGTGTGTACACAATGGGCACATGCTACCAACAGAATATATTTTGCATTCATTGACCTTGCACCTTTTAAGCTTACGCCTTTCCTTGTAAATACTGTGTATTTCAGAGCTTTATTTCAATAAAAAAAGTGGAATTTGTTCTCGTTAAGCGTTCTGATTTGCGGAGTCAAACATTTAAATTCAGCGCCGCTGAACTTTAACTGAATGGTGTGATGTCAGAGGGCAATTGGGGCTCCAAAAGGCAGCTGACCGGCACAAGGAACCAGAGCAGGAGAGGGAAGGTATTTGGGACAGTTATTAATAACGGCGCATAGGTTACAAATACCCAGCTCCTAGCGGTCTTGATGTCAATTGTATTTATTTAAACTCAGTCAATATCTTGTCAGAGGAAGATACCCCTGAAAAGGGGCTAGACATTCCAGGAATATTGATTTGTCTCTGGGAATTCAAAGGTTTAAAAAAAGACAGAGCGACTCAAAGGTCAAAGTGTCTACCTTATATTTAGACATGTTGGGCAAAACACTGACCTAGAAAAAAAAAAGCGCAGCATGAAGGATTTATTCCACAGGCCCTATTTATACCTTAAGAAAATGAGATGCAAGAAATGTTAATAAAAATCTTTTTTTATTGGGTTTTCCTCAAGTTTATCTTGCCCTTATGACACATCCTTTGATCCACCTGCATTAACCAACCCCAGTTCTCTACGATCAAAATAACCGTGTCTGCTGGACACAAGGAAAAAAAAAAAAATACATGCCTGAAAGATGCCCAAAAGCAAGCTGCGATTTATATGCGTGAATGACTAGCAGGGCGAGAGTACTTTGTGGGAGGGGGGGGAATGGAACAACTTAAACTACACAAAAATGGAGTGTTGGCAAACCCATAACTTAAGAGCAAGTTTAAACCATGCAAGTGAGACGCCTGGAAAAACAGCACCAACTGCCAACAGCCCACAGAGCAAGGCAGGAGATCGTGTATGTACAAGATAGCTGCAGTTTCTTTGTTCTTGATCACAATGTGAGACTGGACATTAGAGGGAGACCGGATACTACATTGTCGGTAAACTATGATAATCATCGTAATTACAAGCAAGTGGTCGCACAGAGCTCATACATTCAAGCTATTTATATATATACCTATGTACACAACGTTTAAATAAAACCACAAGATCAGACCCAAAGATTATCGTTTTATACATTTTCAAACAGCAAAGAAACTAAAAAGAGACATTGAACCAGTGGGGTGGGAGTCTCTACAACTAAAAAGTAGGAAATCCAATCAAGCAAGTGCTAATTTGGGAGTAGCTGATGTTTAAAGCGCTCTTTTGTGGGGATTAAGTCAAACATACACTCAAATAAGACAGGATCTTTACAAGCCCCCCCACCCACTTACATATTCAAGCTTGCTCTTAAGGATTTATGACAGGCTGCCAAATAGAACACCCTTTGCAAATCTTTACTGTACATTCTTTATTCTCTACCATTCAGAGGACCCTTTGAGCAGAGAAACATTAAAAACAGAAAAGCATATTAACAAAGAATCATTTCTATTTGGACAAGACAGTTATTTTGATCATAGAGCCAATACAGGTCGCTAGTAAAGAAACAGAACTACAAATTGGAGAAAAAGGAGGGACCAACGATTTAAAGGGGCAGTATCTTTTAACCGATTTTCACAATCTTATATATTTCTGTTAAACAGCGCGGCCATTTTATTGCTGAGGACCTTTATTTGTCAACTGGAGTGTTCATAAATGGGAGTGAAACACATGGATAGACTAGGAGGGATGACATCGGTTAACATTGCATAGAGGAAACTAGGTGGGGGCGCCTCTAATGCGGGAAAAGGGTCTTTAAGCTTTGGGATATCTTCTAAAACAAAGTCACTGCATTTGCCAAAAGCAGCGAAGGGTACATACTTAACTTTTGATCTTTAAACAAATGCAATAACCTCCACGATTCCCTTTGAATGCCACTGCCCATTCATAGTTCAGACCCAGCGCCCAGTGACACACAGGCAGTTTACAGGGGACATAGTTTGAGCCTAGCATTGGTTACACTTATGTTTTGGAGACCTAAAAACCTGTCTTTTTAACTAGACACTAAATGGTGGGACAGTTAAAGAAAAAAAGGCCCTTCTTTTGTGAAATGATATTAAAAGCGTACTGTCTCTTTGAAACCCATTGAATCCCAGGGGTTGGAAGTGACAGTGAAGGTGGGAAGAGGGGTGGGGAGGGATGTGAACCACTCATGTCTGCCTTTTGCATGTTGCCCCCTTCCTCCCACCTTTCTCACTAACCCCCGGCTCTTTTCAGGTGCTCCTTCAGCCTGACTTGGCTCCCACCAGTTTCATCAGTCCATCGGTGCTCATGGACTTGGGGCGCTCCAAGGGGAAGCCCAGAGCTCTACTCCACACCAGCTGGGCCAGCACGCCGAGGGCCCGGGACACACCGAACAGCACAGTGTAGTAATTCATCTCGCTCATTCCGTAGTACTGCAGAAAGAGAGAGAGAGGGGGGGGGCAGAGTCAGGGCCGTCAGTTGCTACCGTAGGCCGACTAATGCGTGATCGGCACACGCCGCTCACCTGCAGCAGCACTCCGCTGTGGGCGTCCACATTGGGCCAGGGGTTCTTGGCCTTGCCCTGCTCCAGGAGCACGTTGGGCACAATCTTGTAGAGCTGGGCAACCATCTTGAACATGGGGTCGTTGGGCAAGTGCTTCAGGGCAAACTCGCGCTGACAGGTGTAACGGGGGTCGGTCTTCCTCAGGACGGCGTGGCCGTAGCCCGGCACAACCTACAAGGAACACCAAATGGCCTCCTGGTTATTAAAAAAAAGTGTATCTCAGGCTGTCGAAGGTCTGACTATGACCCTGACAGCCTTTGACCAATAACACTTTAAAATGATTGGCAGTAGAGCAGATATGACCACGACTTCCCAACCGAGTAAATCCCAAAACCACAAAATATTAAACGCAAAAATGTGTTCATAATGAATCCGTATATATCAGCTTGACAGCAGCTTGTTGCAACACTTCGATACTTTGTAGCGGAGGTGGCGTCTTTACCCTTCCAGACTTCAGGGTGTTCCAGATGTAATCCCTCATCTTCTCATCGGACACCTCCCCACCCAACTCCTTCTGCAGTGCAGTCAGCCACACCAGCACCTCCTGTGAGATGCAGGATATAAAAACACACAATTAACAGTAATTCTCATTAAAAGTTAATTAGTTAGTGTAGATCAAGACTTGACATTACATCAGCTTGTAATGCATTACAGTAAAAAAATACCATAAGGAAATGCTCAGATCAGTCTTAATATTGGATTGAAATAATCATTTGCTTGGTACAAAGTACAAACCTGATTAGCTAGGCCGTGCAGAGGACCAGCCAGACCGTTCATGGCTGCGCTGAAGGACAGATAGGGGTCGGACAGAGCGCTGCCCACCAGGTGGCTGGTATGTGCGCTGACGTTGCCTCCTTCATGGTCACTAACATTACAAAATAAAAGTAACATTAAAATAAAAAACATGTTAGCGCAACAATCCTTACAAGTGACATTGTCTGAGATTAAAACAGAAAGGGACAAACTATTTGTTGAACACTGACATCAAATTAAACCCCTTTGTTTTATCAGCGTATTCATGAAACTCATGTGCAATTTCATTGCGTTCACCTTTGATGGCAAGTTGTTTGGTACAATCGCGTGCCGCCGTAACAAAGTACAGATTGTGTAACGTATTTATGGCTGTACCTCAACCTCGTGTGGGTAGCAGCCAATTTAGGAAAGCAGTAGAGGCAGCGCCACACAAACTTCAACGTTAATGGTCAAACAAAAACAGTCTTACTTTGGTGGAAGGGGCCTTGAATTATGGATGTAAACTCAAGGGTGTTTAAAGGGGTTGGTAGCGGTCGCTAACCTCCGCGTAAACTCTGCATTCACTCGCGCAACGTTAGCAGTTGTGTTGTCATGCTGAAAGCGCAATCTTTTTCAGAGACCGTATAGTTTTCTTTCCGGTACGGCAAACCGGGTCCGAATATGTTACCGGTACGCCGTACCGGACACTACCGGCTTACTTTCACCTCTGCTTGACAGAGAACAGCTGAGCGTCTTTACGACAGTGCACTTTTATTTTCGGCCTCTGGGGGAGCCTCGCTGGAAAAATCAACCCCGGTTGCATAGTACACCTTTAATGGTCTAAATCAGGGGTGTCAAACATACGGCCCGCGGGCCGGAAACGGCCCGCCAGGTGGTTCAGTCTGGCCCGCGGGATAAATCTGTATTACTGAAAAAAAATAAGAATACACTTCTATAAAATCTGCAGTTCCTATATTGTCCGCTAGTGGCGCTGTTTCACGTCTATCGCTTTACCCGCATTTTCTGTTGACCGTGGTACCCTCTTCAGTGAAATGTCTTTGTCAAAAAAGAGAAAAGTGGACACAGTGTCGGATTTTTCAAAAAAAATGGACCTCTTCCCACATGTTCATGGAGGTGAATCACTGTGATCAGTTTTTATGATTAAATAAATGTTAAACTGGGTGAAAATGTTGTTGAAATTGCACATTACTTTTCTTAAAAACTCTTAGGTTGTTGATAATATATTTATTAAAAGGACAATTCATTGCATATAATGATTTTTATAATTTACTTCTTCTCTGCACTAATACAAAGAAGAAAGTGGACTTATTGTTAGTTCTATGTCATTTTAGAATGAGTTTACTGGTCTGGCCCACTTGAGATGTGATTAAGTTGTATGCGGCCCCCAGACCAGAATGAGTTTGACACCCCTGGTCTAAATGGAGATGTTTTTAGAGCCTAGTTGTGAAGGAGACAGTTTTTTGCTTTATCAAATCACCATCACTCCCCGATCCTTCACCATTTCCAAGAAAAGCCAACACACCAAGTATCACAGCTGGATTATACTCTGAAAGGATTGCTTGAAGGTGCACCTGTGGATGGTGAGGTAGAGCCTCATTAGCTCAGTGAACTGGGCATCGCTGTAGCCCAGCATGTTGCTAAAGTTGTGGGACCAGTCCAGGTTTGAGTCAATGGCGCCGATGCTGCTGCCTTCGCGGTACAGGTTGCGGTAGATCTTTGCAGCAATGCAGGGAAGCTTGGCAATCAAGTCCATGGAATCTTCATAAGCAAACTATGAGAGCCAACACAAAATGGCACGGCAAATGACTCACTTTGAACAGACAATTCCACACGCGTGTCATGCAGCCGCTCAATAGGAGACTTCCTGTACGAGTGTAGAAAAAGAACTCACCTCCCAGTACTTGGACTTGTGGACCCCCTCAGAGTAGGCCCGCGCAAAGCCGCTCTCGCTGTTCAGAGCCGTGATTGCGGCACTGAACTGCGACATGGGGTGCAGGTTTGTGGGGAAGTTATCCAACATGGTGACAACGTGAGAGGGAAGTGCTGCTCTCTTCGCCCACTCTTTGGACAGCCAGGTCACCTGGAAGAAACAGGATCACACAATATGAGGGAGGGACCCCAGACACGCTGCTCTATAACTTCATGTCAGTTACTCTTCAAGGATATAGCTGGCAGCAATAGAATTTCCATTTAAAAAGGGTAATGCAAGTGTTTGTTTCATAGATATTAGATAACAGAGTAACAATCCCCCAAAAATTCTAGAGGCCTACATTATTTAAATACTCCGTGATCCACCTTCCCAAATTCGGGCATGGCAACAATAATCCTCTTGGCATTCTGATCAAGTTCTTCAGTGAACTGATCAAACACATTTCACCTTCATCCAATACTGACTGAAGGAACACTGTCCATGTATACCAGCACTGACAGATGTAGAAAATGAACAGCTGCACTGGCCTCCCTCATTAACAATCTGGCACCATCATCAGCTCCACTCACCTGCTCCTCAGTGGGCACCTGTCCCGTGACCAGCAGCCAGAAGAGGCCTTCAGGCAGCGGCTCTTCACCTCCTGGAGCTTTAGGCAGCAGCCTCTGGCACTCTGGAATGCTGTAGCCTCGGAAACGGATGCCCTTTGTATCGATTGAGGAAAAAACAAAAAAGGTAAATTAACCTGATGAATGAATTAAAAAATATATATTTTGGGGGAATGGCTTTGGAGGCAGGCCTTTAAGGACGAGCTGTCAATCTGGTTTAGTTTCTCGACTTTTGGAGCTATTGCTTAGATACTGCAGTTACAGGATTAAATGGTTTGACATGAATGTACTTCATTATTAGTGTAACATGCAGCTAAAATAATCAGTGTGTATGGTTGATTAAAAGATTAAAACACGAAAGTTACGCAAGTTTGAGTCATCTTCTCACTCGGACAGACGTTGCACGTTAAAGTAATATGTAAAAACGGGTGACTCACAATGTGGGGTAACTCCCAGTGCCAGTCCCTACAAGACTTATTCTGCACAGTTCTCTTTTGGTTCTTTTTTTTGCTTTGTACAGTCTGTCTTTGCCCTACGTAAAGCCTCTTTGGGGATCTAGAAAAGTGCCATACAAAATTAAAGTATTATTAAAGGTTCTTCATTGGAAAATAATTGGCAACATTGGGTTTGGTTTTTCCGTTGGATCATTTTTTAAACGTTTCCCCGTAACCAGATGCATGGGAACCATTTTGCTATCACTAAAAGCTCTCAGATTAATTGAGAAAGTTAATCAAGAGAAGTTCCTTTGGAGCAGGCAGTTTTCTTGCTCATCACATAATACTCTCGGCCCCAAAAAGCCAAGCCAGTATCCCCTGAATAAAAATAAATAAAAAGCTTTGTGCCCCTTTTGAGGTAAACTGACCTCATCAGGATCCAACACAGAGGTCTCGTACACCAGACCCTTCATCCCCCTCATACCTCCATAGATCTGTAAATGAAACAGAAGCATTTAGTCAATTAATTCAATAATATTTTTTTCAACGAGTCAATTAACCCAACGACAAATGTATAGGTCACAAAAGAGGTTTTATTACAATCAAGAGCATAATATTTCTTGTCGTATTAGCATTTCATGATATCGTAAAACAAGTGTAAAAATAGATTGAGGTCCATTCTCACATATTGGCTCTTATTCAAAAAGGATTCCTGGGAAGCATTGATTGAGACAGCGAGATCAGTGGGTACTTCAGTTACAGGATTAAATTGTTATTAGTGGTACGGACATGGTTAAGACATCATGCCCTATTACAAAGAAATCACCTAAATCCTATTCAACCGTCCGAGTGACGCAGTAAAGCTTCCCATTGTGGACTGAGGAAGACGACCCAACAGTGATACCTGACCGTTAGGAAGGCCACGCAGGGCAGCTCAAGTGACGGCAATATGCCCTCGACTAATCCACATCATTGAAGACGGCCTAGATGCTCATTCCTTCATTGCCACGTGGGATCAGAAGAATCTTGGCTCAGTTCTCATTTCGTGTTCATCTCTTCAACATCAAATACTCACCATGTCAACAGAAACCTGTCCTATGTTGGTTTTGCCATACTGCTGTTTAAAGTTTTTGATCCTGGTCTGTTCCTTAGGGATGAGGTCTGCCAGAACATCCTTCAGATTCTGTAAGAAAAAACAACTACCACTTGGACCAAAATCTTGTCGTCAAATGAAACACTTTCCTCCAATGTGAGCTAGGGTTAAAGACTTAAAAAATGTTTCAGTTAAATAAAATGGCCTTCAACAAAAGTTCAGCATGTTTAATAATTAAAAATGACTATACAAGTGTATTTTCCAAATGCCCCTTACACTACAGCATAATAACCAGGTTATGATCTTACCACCCTGCAGTGGACGTAGTGTACTTACTGTTGTTGATGCGCTGGAATTTCTGGCAGCCACAAGGAAGTTTGTGGCATTCTGCAAGACAGACCACCAAACAAAAGCATTGAGTATTAATAGCACGACGATAGAATCCAATAAAAATACTTTAACAATTGTTCATATCTCGCTGAGCATTACTAATAGGCAAGAAGACCTTTGCCCAGGAGAACGAGATGATAAAACAATTACTTAGATCAAACATTCTTTCATGATATATGGTGGTTGGATTCTTAAGCATGTGACTGTCGCCTGAACTGGGAAAAGACTACAGGGTACAATCTTAAAAAAAGAATAACAAGCCCTATTCATGGAAGTGTTTGGAGACTAGTAATGTCACTGAACGCTCGGTAGTAACAAGTTGATCTTGCTTGAAGTTGACTCTGGTCGGCTTGGAAAAATTATCAATGGGAAAGGGGAGGAGTTTCACAACGAGATCTCCTACTCACAGGAAATAAAGGGAGGTAGGGTCACGCATCAGCACTGACACATACTACCCAGCTGAGAGAGAGGGTGATTACAGTAACAGCTCAGGGCCTTAAATATACAGCAGCAGTTAGACTCTGTCACTCCCACGTCGTGTCTGGGAGAAAGGTTACAGTAGCTCAGAAGAGTGAAGGGGGTCAACCCAGAAGCTGGGACCACACGAGCCATGAAAAAGCGCTG
This sequence comes from Apeltes quadracus, assembly GCA_021346845.1. NCBI lineage: Eukaryota > Metazoa > Chordata > Actinopteri > Perciformes > Gasterosteidae > Apeltes > Apeltes quadracus. The sequence continues at coordinate 6,588,534 of CM037928.1, read as the reverse complement.
CACCTTGTCTGTACACTAAACTACACACCGTGTTGACACTATGCAAAAACGGGAAACCATCTTGACGCCACCACAGAGAAATACTGTCCTTCCTCTCATGAATTCAGATGTCCTTTATCGGGTTACAGCGGACTGACCTGAGCATACGAATCTTTGTGGGAACATCGTGACATACCAGGTTAATTATTAAATATTTTTTTTTCACACCCTAAAAAAGTGTCAACTTAGGCATTTAAAAACTGCTGTCTGGAAACACATCAGAACACGGGGACCCCGCGGTGCTATTTTGTAACTTTTACACAGCGGAGGTCCTCATCAAATGGTGCGCGATTAAGATAATTGCGTGATATCTTAAACTGAAGGTCGACGCGGGTAGCGTTAGACGAAACAGAGCTTAAGTGGAGTTCAATCGAAGTGTCAATGACAGTTATTTATTAACAACAGAGACACGTTCGCATTGACTTAAAAAGGGGTCCGACGTTAGTCGCTGACATTTGGGTAAAAAAATAACAGGCGGTGACTATCAGGCCAGCCCAAGTAGCACGTTAGCTAACCAGAGACATACGTCGACAAGACACTAGAAACTCATAAAAGGTTATTACTATAAAATATCTATATACAAAAACACATCAAGGAGATCTAGGAATCGCCTAAAATCCTCTACTCTGTTTTAGGCAACTATTAGCCACGCTCTTAGCAAATAGCATTTCACAAGGTGGCTCATGCGGCTAAGCTAGCTAGCTAGCTTGCCATTACCTCACTAGCCGGCTAAACTTGAGCTATTAGCCTTTGGAGATAGCACCACAAATGTTCACTTCTAAAGTGGCATCCAAGCCGTTTAAAGTCCACTTACCTTTGCATTTAGGAGCTTAGGGGCTAACCTACTGACAGTAAGAAAAGACATTGTGTCTGTGTCAACGTGTTATTTTAAACTAAGGAAGCCGCTGCCAGTGCACCACGGAGCTGTTTGAAGGTGCCCCTCCAGAAAGCAGAAGGTTGAAAAGGGATTCGGGCCCGGACGTAGCAGGCACCTTGATTGGACGATGGACTGGATCAGGCACCACAGCGTATTGCTATTGGATTGGCTCCGCGGCTTTTGGGTGTACGCTGATTGGTTAACGCCTCTTTCCCTTTCTATGACGATATATGCACACTCGGGTTCTGTTCAAGAACGACAATTTACGAAATACTGTATCTCCACTTTCTTATCCAGTTGAAAAAAAAAGTTAAGTGAAAAGTTAAGCTCCCCATCCAACGACCTTTAACCTGCACATTGTGACGATGGTTTTCCTATACACCAGTTTCCATTTAAGATTAAGATAAATTTAACTAGTACTAGTGCTGCTCATGTGTAGTTAGAGTTCAAGGGAATTCTGTGTGGCTCCAATACAATAAACAGCTTTATATATGAATTATAATGAATTGTTTCATTTTTGTCCTTCTTACCTAATATCAGTGTTCATGATCTATGTAGGCATATCATGGCATAATAGCGTAGTCTAGATTAAAGACCATTCGTTTTGAAACCTACTCCATGCAGTCAACGTTTATGATTTGGTTGATAGTTTAATAGTAAAGACCCAGGTCAGCTTTCCTTTTAAGCTGCAAGTTAACAGTTCAACAAAGTGTTCAAATAAATAATTTAATTCTGCACTTCACAATGTTTTTTAAATGGTACGATGTAGCAAAACTGAAACATACTGTACTTTGAAATACAGTAAAAAAAGACTTCTTTGCAAACGTTCTTGAACCAGTGCTTGTGGTGTTATTGGTCACAGTTTCTTACTTAATCACAAAATACAAGTGATGCAAAAACAACAAGTGAATAAAGTCCCCAAAATAAATTTGGCACATTAGAAATTCTCCATATGGGTCATTTAACTTAAATTATGCAGGGAATACATTGTTAAAAAGACCTGAAATAACCCAGATTTATCTTACAGAATCTGAGGAGTCTCACAAAGACTGTGACCAGAAGGTCCAAGTTGCATGTTATCTTATAGTTCAGTATTAAAATATCTTGCATGTATTGTAGATTCTTACTCTGTAGGAATGGAACTTGTACACATCATGATCCAGTAATAAGGATTGTGCCCAATATATTCACGGTTGTTGGAAGATTCTATACTTTTAACCCCAATTGGTGAAATATAAATCTGCAAAACCTGGACAACTCATGTAACGTGTAAACCAATCCACATCATGCAGCCATTACGACATGCACGTTTCAAAAATCTTTGTAAAAGTTTACCAGAATCGGTAGCCTTTTCCTCTACACCAGCTGATGTACATTTTGTAAACAAACTGTCTGAAACACACAGTATATCAGCAAACATAAATGTGTGCAAAAATATTTTCCAGAAGTTGAAGGACGTGATATGATATGTTTGGTCCCCACTCCTCTGCTCTTGTGCCTGGTAATCCGACCCAAGGTGATGCACAAAATGGCCTCCGGTCCAAAGATAGTCCTTTAAGACGGCAGGAAGGGGCTCTGGGCTCAGTCATCTTCCTCCTCCTCGTCATCCTCTACAGGTTCTAGGGAGGCGCTGTGCTTCAAGCAGGATTGGAGGTAGTTCACCACCGTCCGCTGGAAGTGCTGGATGCTGGGCGCCTCCCTCAGAACGTGGCCCTCATCTGGATACAGCTGCAGAGTATAATTGGCTTCCACCTTCACCAGTCGGCTCAAGAGTTCTGCGCTGTGCTGGAAGTGTACCCTCGCTTTGGCCAAACACACACACACATTTCAAAAAATATATTCAAAAACATCAAATAAAATTGCGTGTTTTACGTTAGCTCTATTTTTTACATTTGCTGATTTTAATGTAAAGTTTCTTTGAGTACTATGGAAAGTGCTGTAAAAATACAATGTATTTTGATTTTTGAAATCTCACCATCTGCAGTTCCGTGGAGAATAAGGAAATTCTCATCTTTTAGCTTGTTAACTTCCTCCAGCAATGAAGCAGTCTGAAAAAAAATGCCAGTACAATATATGTGTTTTATTATTAGGTACACCAAGCCAAAACTAATGCTATCCAACACAGCAGCCCAACAAAAGATCCCAACTTTATATTCATCATGTTAAACATTTAGGTTTTAATGAAACTGTTAAGACTGCATTGATTTTGGGGCAAAAGAAATCTGTAACTGAGAATATATCCGTTGCCTCACCAAGTAAGCATGCTCCTCCTTAGCTGGAAGGCCCAGATACCTCTCTGAGAACGTAGCACCTGAAATAGGTAGAAGAAATTCTCAAACACATTTGTTATGTTTTAGTTTCAACACAATTACCAGTAACTTGAATTTGAATAGTTCGTCATCTGATGAACTGAACTCACTATAAAGCCTGAAGTCAGTTATTGGTGCCACAGCGGCCGTACATTGAAAGACCTTATCTGTCGCGGTTAGCATCTTCAGAGTTAAATATCCGCCAAATGCCTGCAAGGAGAACCCGAAAAGGGCAAAAACCATCAAAGCCTGCGTTAGCTTTAATGAATCCAACAAAGGGGATTGAGTTTTCCGAATAAAAATAAATAAAAAGCTGTGACCTTGCCGTAGAGGACTATTCGTCGATCGTCAATGTAAGGCAGTTGCATCAAAAGCCTGCGGGTATATTCAATTATTTAACCAGATTACAGGCAATATTCTTCCATGTCAAAAATAGAGCTTACATTTTTGTTTGTGTAACTAAACTTACTCTACAACTCCAAGATAATCTTTGACTCTAACTGAGCCAAGCTTGCGCGGATCGACGGTGGTGGTCTTGTGTCCACGGCCGACCCCGCTCCTGCCGTCCACCCAGGCCAAGGCCACGTTGTGAGTGCTGGAGAGGACCTGAGGCCAGTCGAGGGAAAATTCCTCCGTCACAGACTGACTGCCAGGCACCCCGTCCCTGAGCGACGAGACGAACAGGATCAGCGAGTAGGGAGACAGAGGCCTGGGGCCCGAAGAGTGAAGAAAAGGCCGGGGAGCATAGTTTGCAAAACATAAATCTAACACTCAGCTGCCGTTCGTGCTTACACAAGGACGAGGAGGGGGTGCAGGTTGGCCTCGTAACCCTGAGGTAGAGATAGTTTCAGGTGCAGATCTAAGGAAAGCAAACCGGTCAAACAAGGTTAACTGGCCATAGACGTGTTCTTATTGTAGCTACATTTACAGCCTCGTTCTGACATGTTTCTGAACCGTAACAATGACCTTTAAAAAAAAAAAGGTCAGTCTTGATCTGACCGAAACACAAAGAAACATGCACAATTATACTGAGATAATGATCGGCCCCTTTGCAGAGCTATGGCAGACACTAATAATGACCAAATTTTAACAAAATTGGTTGGTTACTCTCGTCCACTACTCTATTTGTCCCTTCCAGGCTGAGACACTCGCAGCCAGTGCTTAATATAGTCTGGCTGCTTGAGAAGGGCCCCTCACAGTGATCTTTGAAGCCTCCGTTTGTGTGTCCATTATGCTAAATATCAAACCACGTAAACCATTTGTTTTCTTTGTACTACCATGGTTGTCTGCCGGAAGTGTCCTGAACAGAGTCTCAGGAAGCCTCCTGTCCTCCAGAGCTTCAGACAGAGGGCCGTTATCCTCCAAGATGACATATCCTACAGGAGATTAAACACCAGTGTGTCAGACTATTATTCCTAAATGTCAAAACAGAAACATTTAAGATTTACGTTGAGGGCCAAATCCTCATGATCGCAGAGCCGACAGCTCAAACTGAGAACTACAGACAGGGGGCAGTGTTTACACACGTTGGATCAAAGACTCTACATTCTGAATGTAGCTTCCTCTGCAGGCTGTAGCAAGAAACTGCAGACAGGATTGTGTGTGTGTCGTTATATAATAAATCTGACAAGCAGATGCAACACTCACTGGAGGGGTCCTTTGTACTGTGAGCCGTCACTTTAGGTATTCCTGGGCCTGAGGAAAAGAAAACATTCTAAAACCAACTGTCTGGAAAGCGTTAAGCTTCGGGGCTTACCTCTCGTCTTTATTTTTTTCCCCCCAATTACCCAGACAATAGAGGATGAAGTAGGTTTGATCGGGGCTGAATTCAGCTTTGAAGAAGCGGCATCCGTCTATAAGAGAACAAGAGATGCACCGGCGCTGAAACACCCCATCCAGGTCCACACTTGGACACAAGAAGAAAAGAAAATGGGTTATTGACCGGACAACGGAGGGCAAGATCAGTCTCTAGAGATTGTATCAGCGCTGGGACAAGTTCAATTAACTTCCAAGATGTTAAGGAAATTAAGCAGTTGACTTTTAAGAAATAAATACACGCTAAAGAAGATCAGACATTAAAAAAAAAGCGGATATACAGACTGCTTTGTGTCGAGCGTCTGAATCACCCTCTCTACTGTGCTGCCTGCAAATTGCATTTAGCTCAAGGTACCACTGTAGACTATTGTTCTACTTTAATAACAAGACCTACCAGCACAGCTGGTTCTCTCACAACAAAACATGTGGATAATGTTTCTGTGTGAGTAGTTTAAAAAAATGACGAGAACTCCATTTCTGAGGGAAGCGTGTTTACCTGTAGAGGTGTCTGCTCTGTCGAGATTCCTCTGCGCTCAGGAAATAGCTGATGATGAGAAAAACCAATCACAGACACAGACAAGTTATATATCAACACTGATCTCTTTTAGACATCTAAGCATCATCATCATTATTCTGGATATCAATTATTCATAATGAGAATCCATAAATCGACATACTTTAGCGTGTTAAATCACACGTACTTTGTAAAGCACCATCAGGGAGGGTGAAATGACTGAATCAAATGTGGAGTGGACGTGCATCAAAGCATCCGACGTCAACTACCCACTAATACTCTATTTAGGTAGAGGACTGTGAGACAGAAAGACGGGCAAAGAGCAGACTAGATCTTTGCTTGACTCTCTGTGACGCTCAGCCGGTCGGTTCATGAGGGGTTTCTGACCCCAGAAGGATAAAAGCAGATTTAAGTGATTAAAAGCGGTTTTAAAACTTCAATAACCATTTAGCCCCTTTCAATGGTAAAGCATTGCGTTAAGCAAAGTCAAGGTTAAAGTAGTTTTATTAGGCCTTTTTTCAACTTCGGGTTAAAGAATCTCACATGTACCATTCACCCAGGGTCTTTGCCTAACAAAGGAGTTTCTAGTCTAGAAATAGCTTTCTGCTTGGAACGAGAAACAATTATTTTAATGACGGCCACTATTCTACTCCAGTACATTCATAGTTAGGAGCCGCTAGCTGTTTAAGCGTTGAAAGGCGATTGACGCCGTCTAAAACACACTGTGACTCTCACATACATTTTTCCAGCCTTCTCGTCGAGGGCACAGAGCAAAACTACGTCCCAGCTGCCTGATGTCAAGAAGCGAGCGGGGACGGAGGGGGTGGCAGCCTGCGTTACACGGGAAGACAAATGAAGAGCAATAACACACACATCTGTGTCAAAGCAACGGGTAACAGAGCAAACACACAGTTAAACCAGTTAAACCAAATGAAGGCATCGAAGGCTACAGACCGTCCAGGAACGGACCGTTATAATGAGGTGTGAATCATTATAAAACTGCCCTCCTTCACATTCATTGATTGCTAAATTGTAAATAACATATATTTTTTTTAATGATGCAAAAACGGCCAATAAAGTTTAAAAAGGTTGTGTTTTAGTAATTAGGGACGAAATGAAATGCAAATGGCTTCGATAAAAAAAGAGAGCAGAGGATTTCAAGGAAACCAGAACTGTAATCCAAGCGTTTTAACTGACTACTGTTGAAATGTCAATGGGGAATTGTGTCAGAAATCTTTCAAGGATCGCCTGAGGAAGTAAAAGCTGATTGCCTTCCAAACTGACCTGTGCTGAAAGAGCAGCAATATGGTGGAACTCTCCTCGAGCGCCCTGTTTTGCTGGCAAAATTGTATAAAACACAGAGCCGTCTGCTGAAAACAACGGCACATCCTGTTGAAGGAAAGTATTGAGTCAAAAAGGCCAAAAAGTTAGGAGGTAAATATACAATAAAAACATGAGCAATACATACCTGTCGATTGTTTTGCATTATGTCCATGGCCATTTTGTGCTTCTTTTGATTTAGAATCACACAATATAGAAAAATGTGTTAGTCACACTATTCGGACAACTAAGGCTAAGTAGCATTGTGGAAATAAAGCCTATTAACAATTAAATACAAAAGATAGAAATAATAAATGATTTGCAACGAGTGACTGAAATCTGTGAGGATTTACTGAAAGAGAATAAGCCATTGCACTGCATCCCGGGGAAATTCTTCTTTTGCAAATGACCTTAAATATTAATCCAGCCAGTAGATGTCTGAGAGCGAATTGAAATCCTAACTCTAACCTGATCCTAACTCCCACGTGTAAAAAGAAGCAACAATTCTATTAGAGTCCTGCATTGCCGCAGAGGCCATTTGCGGACTACTAATGCTCACCTCTGAGCAAGCCCCGGTGGTGGCCTCGCACACGCACAGCACAGATTGGTTCTGGACTCGATTCAGCCAACGAACCGCCAGGCGGGTGCTGCTGATCCAAGTCACCATGGAGATGTAGCTGTCTCTGAAGAGGCGTCGCAGAGAAATAACACACCGGCACGAGTGACACACAAGTGATAGTGTTATCTGACAGGTGACGACGAAAGACCTTAAGGTTTATTCTGCTTTTACGAGGGGAAACACAATTCAGACCATTTCAGTCCCAGTGCCTTCGCTCTGGTTATCAGTAGAACAAGGTGCTGATCCCATACCGTTGCTTTAAGTAGTACTGGTAATTCCTCACTGGGGAAGGAACTTTGATCAATATTTAATGTGCATGGCAAAATCACTTTTCAAAGCAAAATAAACGTTTTTTTAATACTATTTATTTCTAAAATGCCATCTGATTCTCCTATCCTATAATCTAAGTCAGCATGGGTGCATCTCTAGGTCTTGCATTAGGAAAGATGTAGTACCTGGCCCTGAGGGAGTCCAGAGGCATCATCTCCAGAGTGTGAGCTGGACCGTACAGATTCACCACAAACAGACGGACCGACGGAATACTTGAGCCCGCCTGTGACGTAAACGTGAAAAGGGACAAGAGAATCAAAAGGATGCACACTTAGGGAAATATTTTAGTCGCCACTCTATACTACTTCGGTCCAGTCTGTACTGCCGTGACAATTTCTGGATGAATTGTAATTCAAATTCAGGATTTTATCCCTTAAGGATGAATCCTTGTGGCCTTGTTGCTGGACTTACCGGTAAAAAGAGTTTTTCTGTAGCTCCCACCATAATGTTGACTTGTAGATTTGAGCGAAATGTCTCAGCCACCATGAGATGTGTTATCTAGTGATATTTGACATGACATTCATGTTCCCTTGAAAGAAATTGCAATAACTTTGCTTTTCATCAAGTCGCATGTTTAAGATTGTTCAAATACTTGCAGCTCTAATTCTCACCAGCCTCTGATGTCCTGTATGTTTACTCTTTTAAGATATTAAGACATTAACATGCTGAACTGATAATGGAAATATTAAACCCATACACTGTATTTAATAAGTGAATGTGCCGTAGTCACGGGGACTTTGCCCATTAGTTCATGTGAATGGTTTCGAAGCCTCCAACTGGTAAAATTGTTCGTCACTATGTTGTTTTATTGGAACCAAAAGTGACTTACAAGATCTACGGGACCACAACCTGACAAAATGAACATCGTAGTGTATCGAGAAAGAGTTCAAACAAGATATCGAGAGCAAAGACTTGTCTTTACACTAATGTAATAAATCAAGTGCCAAGTTGCCACATCATTGAATTCATTAATTTCCTCCTCCAGTGTGACCACAGACGAACCGTTTTTACCTTGGGGTAGGGGAAGAGCACATTGGAGGGGTAGAGACCACCAAGGAAGTGAGGTATTTCCACAGCAGGCGTGGCCGAGTTGTTGATGGCGAGGTACGCCAGCCGGGCCCCGTCCCGGGACCACCAGTGGGCCACGTATGTCAGGAGCACTTCCTCTGTTTCAACAGGCAGAGTACGTTGTTATCTCAGCTCAAAGCACACACAAACACACACACACACACACCGGAGGGCGTGTTCAGAATCACCACGGTCAGCTTGGTTTTGCTGATTTTTTACTCCTGCGTTTTAAGTGAGAAAAAAAAAGTAAGTTTGGAAAAACGTCCCACCTTCATAAGTCCAGTCGGAGAGCCCGTTCACCACGTCCTGCTTCAGGTCGGTGGTTGTGAGACGCAGGTCTTTGCTGTTCACACTCGGCCTGTAGTAGATGTCTCCGTCAAACACGTAGGCCTGGCAGGACAGACAGACAGGACAAATCCGTTATCAAAGACCGCATGGTTGAGAGGCTTCGTCGCTGGCTGCCTGAACCGAGAGCCTGTCGGATGGCGTCCAAGAGTGAATGATTCATTCGGCACACATCTTCCCTTTCAAGTTAATATGCTGCAGACATAGAAGCCAAAAGCTAATTATAATACAGGGAGGGTAGATGAAGTGTAAAACAATTCCATTATACAACGCCGTCTCCGGCAATAACCCCTTAGATGCAGTTCATCTCAAAATGACAGAGACATGATGCGATTGATGTCATAATTATAGAAAATGATGTCAAAGGACTTTGTTTTTATGGAATGTTGAGGTTGAGAAGATGTCCTTATCATATGGGCAGCTGCTTCAGAGGGCGCCGACGGCACATTGATCAGGTAAATGAGAGATGCCCCGGCTTACCAGCTGGCTCCCCTGAGGCCCCCAGGAAGCATATTGTAGCGCTGCCTTCTCCCTCTCCGGGGGATTAAGCTCAAGCAGATTCCTGGAACACACAAATACTGAGACATAAGCCCACCGTTAGGGACGAGTGTCCCGTTTACAGCCCTCTGAGGTCCACCCATGCCGTGTCCTTGAGCTTTGCTCAGGAGAGAGAGAGAGAGAGAGACACACTGCACTGCGAGGACAAAGGAGCAAGATGCAGACCGTGAAAAACAGAACAGAGGATGGAGTTGGAGCATGCAGGAGGGCGACTTTTCTTTCTACATATTCCCAGCTGCGCTGGTGTTCTTCCTAAGGACAGGCAAACATTTTCCTCCAAAGCGTAATCAGGCAGTGATCAGTACCGCAGGTCCTCCCGAATTCCTTTACCAGAACCATTCATCAGAAGCTCCAGGGATCATCCAGGAGGTTCTCCACCATTACAATGCAGAACATGAATCTCAGGCAGTGAAATCGAAAGTTAATTACACACCTTACAAAACCACTGAAGAATGAATGCAGGTCTGACGTAAACATGAGGCTCTGATTCGATGAGAAACACTCTGGAGGGGAGGATTTTTAATCCGCGGGTCTGCTTGTATTGGTGACATGCCCAGTGCAGCCCATGCATTAGCATTCAGGATTCCACCTACCCATCGGCCACATTGTAGATAGCATAGGAGGCTGTGAAGGACTGAGAGAACACCTGAAAGAGGTAGAGGATATCATGCACACAGGTGTGCCGCACTTAGATGACAGCACCCACACAAACACACACACACACACGTATAAAGGAAATTAAATACAAATTAAACAAAGGTTGGGGTTTGCCCTGCAGAGACCCATTTTGCAAACAAACAAATGCCTTGTATCCCATAATCATTTCTAAATCCCCGCAAATCACTGAGTCAAGTGGCTCATTGTATTTTGAAAGAGCAACACCATTAGCAGCAAAATTCAGGAACCCCAATTTTTTTTAGACAAATTGAATGTTATTCTTTCACCTTAAATAAGAAGTAGAAGCAAAGTATATGGGAGTGTGGCAATATTACCGAAGCTAACACGATAGCGAGCGTTAAATAAAAATCTTCAGGACTGATGTGACAATGTATTTACTCATTACGCCGTTTCTGATACCATCAGCAGAGATGTCTCACCCCAAGTGCTTGACAGAATGTTTTGATTCATGAGGTATGATGGGGACAGCTTCTGTTTCAGAACTAAAAACCCTGTTCTGCTGCGCGATAACATCGCTTTTGCAAGTGGGTTACACATTCAAGACAGAAACCCAAGTTATATATCCATAGAAATAGAATTTTAACAGAATTTTAACATCTTTCCCACTGAGATCTATTGTGGCTGGCAACCCTGACACGGGCAGCTCAACAACTAGATAAATGAATACGACGAAGCAACCACAGTGAACGAATGTGTGCAGGGGTAGGTGTGAGTGTTAATCAAAATTGACTCCAGCATTACCTGATGCATTCTGGGCAACGTATAGATTTGTGTCATGTTTTTTTTTTCTTTCAGGCAACCGGTTGAAAATAAGCTATTTGCTCGCTGGCCTCTGAAAGCCTGACCCCTCAGAATAACCAGTCCTCTCCGAAATTAAATGTCACACCGTCTTTACGGCACAGTTAGCGGTGAAATTGGATTTCTCCCCCGTGTTTGTCTGTTGCTAAAAAATGCATGGAAGGAAAAACACAATGCTGAGTGATAAAGAATGAGAAACAAGGTCTGAGGCTATATAAATGGAAATAAAGACCTGTAACAGGGTGTACAGCTGTGGCAATTACAACAGAAAAGTACTACGAGGGGAAGGAAGACGAAGAGGTGAATTGGTCCAACTATACAGGAAAAAGTGTTGGAGGGCGATACAGAGAGAAAAGGACTGAAGTATCCATCGCCATGTGAACCTCGTTCAATAAGCCGTTTATGATTAGTAAACAATCCCGGAGATTCCGCCCATGATTTAACATCATGGGGCTGGTGGAGGAGGCTGTACTTTATTGGGTGTTTGTGTTTGTCTGTGTGATAAACTGACACAGACAGTGAGAGCATCTGTCCTGGAGAGGAAGATTGAATTCTAATTTGGCTGCGAGTAAAAAATCATAAATCTTTCAGACTTCTCCCCTCCTACCTTTTTTTTCTTTCTTTCCAAACGCCCCTTACCCATAAAACGGGGGGGGGAATAGCTTGTTCATAACGTGTTAAAGAAAACTCATGGCACGGCTAATATACACTGTACATATATACACTGCATGATACACAGTAGATATCCCTGCATCCTTCCCTCTCATCGTTGTTCCTGCATCACACTCGTTTCTCAGCAGCCCCACTAAGCTCCGTCTTTGATATCAGCGTCCATCAGCGTTTGCTGCAGAGCGTAGACACGACTCCATTGGCATGTTATTTGTCCTTAAACTGCACCGTCTTGGTTGGAGGGTACATTCGCCGTCGGTCCTTATCAGAGAATTACGTGGTTCTTCTCTTTCTTGTTTTTTTCCCTTGCAGCCCATTTAAGTCAAACAGGCTTTAGAAAAAAAAAAGATTTGCCTAAAATAGGAAATCTGCGCTCCCTTGTTCATATGTGGCAAAATCCCCAATTCACTTCTAAGTATACTCTTTTATCCACATCCATTTATTTTCAACCACCGGGCACAAAAGACTCGCTGAAGCCTTCGGAGATAATACAAAATCCAGAGAAGCCTTTTAACTTCACCCACAGCCTTAACATCCATTCCACTACACTGCGACATTCTCCTCTTGGCATCTGTGTCATTCTTCGAACACCATTCAGATCTTAACAGGGCAGCGTATAAGAGGGCAGATTTTCTTATTTTCTGCCCAAATCCACCCTTCCCATGTGGCTTCCCCCGCTGCTCCCTCTGTTTTTTTTTCCTGTTTTTTTCTCTCCTGTTCTCTGCCACTCTCAGCAGCGTGGTGCTTCTCTTTTGAACAGCAAGGCTGGCGCCTGGGCGCAAACAGCTTCAGTCAGCATAAATCCCCCCCCAGAAATAGAGAGAGCAAGAGCATCCGAGAGTGAGGAAAGAAAGGATCGAGGACGGGAGGACGGATCAGGAAGGTTGGGGAGAACGGGGGAATGCACACAAAGTGTGAGGCATGCTTTAGTGAACGTATCCGTTTGTAAATATTCAAATCATTCCGGGTGGCGTGCCCACTGCCTTGGATTCCCCACACAGTGAATACACGCTGCGCATACAGATGAGAGCCGCCGATTCCTGCAGACATCAAAGAAAGCCGTTGGGATTCATCTATGATAACCCGAAGACTGGAAAGAGATCTGAGCCCTTCTCTGCAGAGATATCTGCAAAGTCATTGAACACATGTTAATCACTGAACAATGCAGTTAAAATGGATTCACACTGTAATACAGCAACAGGACCCCCCCCCACCCCCCGCAGAAAAGAAATGACAAATGAGAGCGCGAGAGAGCAGCCAGATCTGGTTTCAGGTTTTTTAATAAAAAAATCTAGTAGAAAATGTGCAGAGAGATTCGATTTCGTCCTCATTCCGTTTCCCCCTCGGTCACTAATTACTTGCAAGTGCCAAAACTTGCCTTTGAGGAGAGACCCCCACTCTCTGTGAATAGTGAACAGGTATTTGCAGAGTGAGGTGGCCCCGAGGAACAGAGCGATGTGGCGTTAAAGTAAAAGGCGCCAAACGATCCGTTTGGTTTTCTATCACGACTCTCGTGAGGGAACCACCTGCGATTGTGATTCTCGTCAGCTCCTCGTTCAAATGCACCGCCGAGCTAGCGGCGCGATTTCATTATGCCGCTCTAAAATATACCCCCTCCATCTCGCAGATGTCCCCCCCCCTCGCACCCCCTCCCTCCCTTGTATCTTACAGATCACTCACCGAGCTCCCCTCAGTCTCCTGCACCTTACGCCATCAGCCACTTTAATTATTCAACTCCCCATATGTTATCCCAGTCATGTGGCGGGCGGTGTTATTGAGCTCATGAGTGCTGCAGGAGCAGAATCTGCGCACACACAAAGACACACACACACACACACACACACACACACACACACGCTTCTTCCTCACCCTCCTCCTTCATGTTCTCGCTCCTCATCTCTGCTGTTTTTTTACGGACTCTGATTTGGATGCATTTCAGCATCGATTTGCATAACAATCTTTGATATTAGGAGGATAATGAAGGACCCCCAGATGTCTTGCAAGGTAAGGAGCTTGCAAAAATTGTCCAGAATAAGATAACCGAGTAGAAAACTTACCGGTCGAATGTTATACGCCAGGAGGACAGATGTCTTGTCCGCTGACACTTGGAATTTCGTAGCAGTCAGGTCCTGTTGAAAGATTGGACAACACATCATCAGCATCTTTGAGTTTGTTTTCTTGTGGAGACAACCCAGCAAAACCCTTCAATAAGACATCAACATACAATCGGACCTCTCTCAAACAAGTCTAGAGGGAAATCTTCCTGCTCTCCGATTTGGATCCTTTTTATGTTGCATGGTGTGCATTCACTTGGGGCGTACTAAATTGTCATAGCAATTAAGGTAAAATGTTACCCTTACTTATTTTCCACCATAATCTACCAATAAATTCATTAAGAATCCTACAGTGTGATTTTCCGGATATTTTTTTCTCATTTTGTCTGTTATAGTTGAAGTGCACCTGAATGAAAATGACACGCCTCTCTCATCTTTTTAAGTGGGAGAACTTGCACAATTGGTAGCTGACTGAATACTTTCCTGCCCCACTGTACTTTGAATATCAATGTTTGACATTACATGCATCTAGAATTGTGTCAGCCCCATTTATTTAAGGAAAGGCCATATGGATCTTAGTATTCATACCAGTATATACATTTTTATGGAAGTAGCAAATAAAGGATAAACCAAAATTCATATCATAGCACTGAGGAACGACACGTTGTCAACCTAACAACACAACCCGGCTTCTGGCGCCTCAGCAATGACCCATATAAGGCTGTCAGTGTCGCACGGAGGCGTTCGAAACGATGGCCCGGCTCGGGAAAGTCTCTTTGAAGCCACATGTTGGGATGTGGGGGAGAAATGAGCTTAAACCGTCACTCTGCCAGTTCTTTTTTTTGTCTCGGATGTGGGATGTGGAAAAGTGGGACTCTACGTCTTCTCCCTTCCTCAAACCCGGGAGCTCCATTCATCCAGTTGATTCGTCCAACTGTCTGTGGATTTAATCCAATCAATACTGAACTAAAAGCTACGTTGCCGTAACTCACCAGGGAGCTGTTGTCCACGAGAGTCGAGGTGATGTTGCTGTCAAGCGTAAACGACAGGACTTGTCCTTCTCTCGTACGGAGAGCCACTTCGTTCTCTGACGGGGGTCAAGACAGGTCAGGAAAAAGGATCGTGGGTCATTAACGTGATGGTTTAAATCTCGGCTGAGATCGGTTAAGTGGTATTAAACCGACGTGACGGGAGTAAGTTGCGGGAGTAAGATGCGGATCCCTACCGTTCAACCACGCCGCACAAGGGTTGTGAACCTTGAACTCATCCCTCTCGAGATCCTCCATAGTGAGATGGGAACGGAGTAACAAGTGAGATTCGTCTTCGGAGGGAAGAGAGGAGAGTTAGTCATATGTCACGTTTACAGTGGAGAAGCCTGAGCATGTTACAGCGTTGAATCGTTCACATTTTTTTGCTTTCATTTGACAGACACATGGGGCACAGGGGGGCTCCCAAGGTGCTCCCTTTTTTTTAATTTCTTTTTTAAAAGGAGACAAGATTAGGAGCATATATATATCACCTCTAACGTGATATATATACGAGCCGGCGCCCTGCAGCTAAGTTAGCTATTTCAAGTTTCAAATTATGGCAAGCAGGGCCGGCCCAAGGCATAAGCGAACTAAGCGGCTGCTTGGGGCCCCCTAGTTCGCTTATGCTGCAAGCAGCCCTAGTTTTGTATTATAACCTCACTGTATTTGTTTATAATTTTCGCTATAACACTATCTAGCTCTAATCTAGCACAGGTGACTGTGCGTGGTGGGACGGGGGCCCCCAAATGAAATTCTGCTTAGGGCCCCCAAGAGGCTCGGGCCGGCACTGATGGCAAGCGTTTGCTGCTTTTTCTCCCCCAAACAGTTGTCCTTACCGGGCGTGAGGAGGATGACAGAGAGAATGACCATTGACATAACAGCCAGGATCACCACCACGGCTATTCCTATGCCCTTCCAGTTCCGCGGGGGACCATCTGAACTCCCCAGGTCCTGATATGAAAGGATCAAACACACAAACACAGTGATGAGAGCCAGCGCAGCGTTGGAGGAGGACATTAGTGCCGCTTCATCCCCACAATTTCACAGAAACTCCTCCCTGGACAGGCACATCATTGCAGCGAGCCCCGGGAAGGCTACTGAGACCAGGGCTTTGCTGAGTTACACTCATTTTCCGTATGAGAAATGCATGAAATTGTGACAACTCGGACTTTGATCGGAGCAATTTTGTCCGCGCTTTAAGTTTTCTATATCACCGGCTCATTTCACCTGTTACACGACTTATGGGCCATGTGGTGGAAATTACAATGAAAAATGTGGTGCCAGAGTGCTTTTTATAGGAAAAGCTGCCACCTACTTCTTCTGCTTCACTGGATCAGAATTTATTCAATAGCCCCACATGCCACTGTTAACGAGGCAATGAAAAGGCGGAAAAGCGTTGGGAATATTTAACTGTCCAATAAATTACAGGCAAAGCCTCAGTTACCAACATATCCTGTGTGCGTGTGATCAGTGGAGAGCTGATGGAAGAAGCCACCATCCGTGTCGTTTACGATTAAACCCCACTGCGTGCCGTTCCCCGGCTGCACTCCCCTCCACCTCAACGAGTGGCTGGAGCCACAAAAGCCGCTGGGGGTGTGTGAGCTCAACCACGTATAGCAGCTACACATCTCACTCCTCGTTACGGCTGCCCCACCCTTTGGCTTCCTCCGGGCATCAGGGCAGCCGAAGGAGGAAATATTTGCTCGCTGGTCAACAGATTGCTCCTCGTGTGCTTCCCGGGTGACACCAGCTGTCTCTGACTCAGTTGTATTGGCTGCATCTAAGATATCCGCTCCACAAACGTACACTTTTTTCGCTGACATGAAGCCGCTGGGAGTATCGCAGTGCTGAAAAACCTGAGAATGCGTTTGCGGAACTGGAGTCAAGATGTCTTTTACAATCCATTTCAGAAAAGTGAAACACGGGAAAAGAGTAAAAAGGTTGATGTAGTTTAAACTGAAGCAGAGAATTTATCTTTTATACCTCTGTGTGCCATTTACTTTGATGAAAATCCTCCATTCACAATGAATTTTTTAAACCATTTTGAACATTTTTTTTTTTTTTGTAGAAAGCTGTTTCACTTAACACCCATGACAAATGGAAGACAAACCTGCTCTGTTCGATTGCAACTGTTTGCCGGCCCAGATCGCCTGCCAAGGTCTCATGTTTAAACAATCTCCTTGGCTACAGTATCACAGCAGGTTTCCAATTAAAACCAAAACTAGTTTTTACCTGCAAGGACAACTTTGAAGTCATTTTGGGACCTTCAGGGCCAGCCACAGCCTGTCAATCTGCACTGGCCTGTCCAACTATTTTCTTTCTCATTCTCCTGCCCTCTCAGCACACAATGTCTCCACCAGGTTTTCTTCAGAGCAAGATCAAATATCAATCAAAGTGAGACTTTGAAATCCCACAAGACCTGGAGGATAGAAGCCTAGATGAGGTTTGAGTCAAACACCACGTAGGAAAACTTAAATCAAAAGGTTCAATATGGGTAACACTCCTGAAGGATTACCTCGGAGATCTTTTCTTTTAGCCAAACCATAAAGAGCTTTTTGTTTTGCCAGCGGAGCAAAGGGGATTGTTTAACTCAACCCTACGAGGGAATCAATAAGGATGGTATGATAATATAATAATTTATAAAGCGGTATAAATCTAGACCGAAACCATTAATAGTGGGAATACAGAGATAAATTAGACTCTTAGGAAAGATTCCCTCCATTGAACACAATTTCTTGCCAAATATTTCAGCTCCATGCAGACCCATTCTGAATCCTTTATCATTTCGACTTAACAATCACAACTGCCGCACTGGAAAAGTAAATGAAACTGCACACAAACGCATTCCAGATAGCCAGCTTTATTCTTCTCAGAGCACCGCACACAAATTTAAACAACTACGTTTTAATGTGCCCACTAAAGGAAAGCAAGACACACTTAAATCTAATTTCTACATCGGCGCAGCGAACAACACAACTGGGTTGTGCAGAATCAAGGCGGTGCGGAGAGTTCATAAATTAGGCTCTGGAGACCTCCTTAACTCCATCTTCTGTGTCTTTGATGCATGGAGCATCCAGCGAGACATAAAAAGCAGATGAATGAGGGAGACCTCCTTAACTCCATCTTCTGTGTCTTTGATGCATGGAGCATCCAGCGAGACATAAAAAGCAGATGAATGAGGGAGACCTCCTTAACTCCATCTTCTGTGTCTTTGATGCATGGAGCATCCAGCGAGACATAAAAAGCAGATGAAGGATGAGGAAACCATTGCAGGGTTGTTTAGGGTTTCCGGTTCTGTGTTTGCAAACCTCCAAACCCCCTTTTGACGTCAGGAAAAGATGTTTATTACTAACATGAAATCTGCAGACGGATCAATGATATAATCACCAGCATTAAAAAGGGGAGCTGTATTGGCAGACACACACAGCGCACCAATGCAATCTATGTGGTCCTTTAACGACACTTTTAACGACACTATGGGATTGCTCACAGGGGAAAGCTGTAGATTGGCAAGTAACCCAAGTATGTCTTAACAGATCAATGACTCTCAGAGCAGGCTGTATCTTAAATGAGATTGGGATGAATAGTAACCAACGTGCTGTAATGAATTACGACAGATCGATACGGATTAACATCCCATCCCGTCAAAATGCTCTGTCCTCACACACTGTGCCACCAATTCCCCCCTTTTCTTTGATTTAAGAATAAAAAAGTGGGTGGTATGGACACCATGTGAGACTAACTCGGCAGACTTGTGGGCCTCAAGGCTGTTGGCAGACAATGCAGCACAAGCCTTTGTAAAATAAAGACCTACTGCTTTAGCCTCTAGTTTTCTTAGAATAATGAATAGGCTTTACCGTATGATATTATACAGTAAAATACTACACGAGTCACATCAGTGCTGAAGATGAATGTTAATACAATATTGACTCCAAAAAAACGTATCAATAAATGATTAGAATGATTGTTCTCCTCTTAAGGGATTAACAGAAAGCATTATGCATTTCTGATGTGGCTTTCATATTTGCCACCAGTAATTTATGTTCACTCCTATGCATCATGGTACGTGTGACACACAAATGACACAAGCAGCAACCCATAAACGCAGAGCTACAATGGCAACCCAGCTCAGGTTGGCCTCATTAAACGCTTTGCAGTGTGAAGAACATTGATTAGAGTTGTGACATGAAATACTGCAACATGTGCAGGTAATGGATTGTTTATAAGCCCCTGCAGCCTGCATGGCCCCTTCTCAAGTATGACAATAATCCTGCAGTGGTGTCACCCGGACCCTTACAGCAGGTAAAGGTTAGTTTGACGCTTGCATGTCACACATCCCAGTGCTGATAAACATGGTCTCTAAAATGCTTTCTCCATCGGTGCAGCTGTGCACTAATCAGCACACAATTGAAAATATTTCACTAAAAAGCTGACGGTTTGTTGAGTTGTCTGTTAGGGGGCTCACTTTCCAAGGTTTTTTAATTTTTGCAAAGTGATGTAGAGAATACTGTGGCACAAGAGTCACATTTTGGCACAATGCTTGATGCGTGCGGTTTGATTCTAATGAAGGAAACAGCGCATGTTAGAGTTACGTAAGTGATCCAATTTAAATCCAATTTAAAGCAAAGTGTGACATTTACTAGCGACAAAAAGAGATAACCGTAAGGCACATTGAAGCAGGTGTGCACGCTCATTATGATGAGAAAGCTGCATTCAATTAATTAACATTATAGATATTTCACTTAAGCCAGCATTTGTCATAATCAATGAGTGTTAATAGTTTGAGCCAAAAACACAAACAGAGGATGTATTGACTAAGAGTCTTTGTTCATTGACAATACACCTACACAGCAGAGTGAAAATCAATCATACACAGTGAAGGCTGGAGGTTTCAGCCCCGTTTTCACAGTCAACGCCTGGGCTGCTGTATTATCATACTGGAGTAAAAAAATATTAACGACGATATCGGGAAATAAAAGTGTCCACGGGACAGAGAAGCACAGAGTGTGTGAGAGGCTGTGGACGTCGAGTTACCACGGCAGCCTGCACCGCAGTGCACAAGAGTCAAGGCTGTCCACAAGATGAATATTGGTGGAAACACTCATTGATTAATCATCGTATGGTGGGTGCACATGAAGAATTCCCACTGCATCAGAGACTATACATATACACACACGCGTTCTAATCTGAGGAAAAGCCAGGGATCGAACAGTACAGAAAAATTAGCCCACACATACCAGCTCCGTAGTCATGTTTTGTTGAGTTGTGGCAATCATTGTAATCCGCAACAAGCTCTGCTGCCTCCGGAGCTTCAACACCCGTCGAGCGGCTGCACTGTTGTTTTGCGGAGCTTTTTCTGCATGCTGCTTTTTGCAAGTTTCTCTCTCTCTCTCTCTCTCTCTCTCTCTCTCTCTCTCTCTCTCTCTCTCTCTCTCTCTCTCTCTCTCTCTCTCTCTCTCTCTCTCTCTCTCTCTCTCCCTCCATCTCTTTCAATCATTACTTATTTCCAATCTGTGAAAAAATATTTATTGGCTCAGACAGAAGCATTAGGCGACAACAGTTGGGAGTCAATCAAAAATAAAGTTTTTGAATGAAAAAACGTACAAAACAATTAACAGCCATTTTTACCGGTAATGTATGCTATTTATGTTTTGGTGCCATTGAAACGTGCAATATTTCAATTCTTATGACTTAATAGCTATAAATGTAGCATTTTATAAAAAATGAAATAATATACAGTAGCCGACTAACTGTATTTACGAGGATTTTAATTAGGAGGAGTAACGCTGCAGTATTAATACCGTAAATACCTTTTATTAGACACATAGATAATAGCTTTTCATGACGCTTTGTAGAAAACAGCTGGAATTTCTGATCATGATTATTTAAAGGTGTCGAGGATCCTTCGTTGCTAGTAGGTACCTTTCAGTCACATTTTACTGACCTCCTCTACTTAAATCAGTGTAATAAACCACCGCTTCTGCATAGTCGTTATTTTTCCACTTATTCAAGGGGGAAAAAAAACGTTTTTTTGCTAATAGGAAAATATTTATTTATTTATTTATTACCGGAAGTTTAACGGCTCTCTTTCTTCCAATTTACCTCAGTTTGTTTCTATGCTCATCAAACTAATTTATAACTATTTGTAAACAAATTAAATATATACTATTCGTGTCATTTTTCGCACTCGTTTCTAATTGTTGGTGCTTTTGTTGAAACGGACGATTTTATTTCGAAAAACACGCACCCGGAAGTTCTCCACCTCAGCGTAGTGGTCATCGCTCATTGGCTAGCGGCGAAATTTGAAATACAACGCGCTCATTGTAGTTGTGGCTGCGGAAGGATGTGGACGAAAGTACGATAAGGTGGTCGCTAAACAAAAAAGAAACGGGAAAATAATATTTGTGCGTTTAACGCCGCCGACAGGGCTTCGCTGGCCAACATTTCTACAGTACCGAACTGGTAGGTAGCTGCTTCACGCTAATTCTTGCTAGCATGCACGCTAACGTTAAAAAGAAACCGCCGTGACTTTTTTCAACATTCGGTTGCCGTTGGAAATGCTAAGCTAGCGGCTGGACTAAAGGCGTCGGCGAATCAGGGTTAATATAATGTTGAAAGAAGTCCGTGGGAAGTTTAAAGCGAGGCCATTTTAAATGTCTACGAATTTTTTTTTTTGATAATTCCTGTTTCCCCATCACGTTTGCCAGATGTTTTCATCTCACGCTTGCTATGTTGAAAATAAGCCGTACGCCAGCATCATCTCACGAACTAACCGTCCATGTTGTCTCTTTGTAGTTAAAGCCAATCATGCAGACTGCCGTGGATAGCCTTCAGGTTCTGTATGATCAGCTGAGGACCCAGGTTGATCTTCTCAACGAGAACATTGAACCCAGTCAGTACTTTTTTGTTATTGGGTTCATCTTTACTACCTGCTTGCACCTGAGACTTTGGTACCAGACGCAGGTAACGTGTGCATCCTCTTTCCCAGACTTCATCCAGCTGGCACAGAACTTTGATGACTGTCGCCGCAAATGGCTGAGGTCCGAGCAAGACCTGGGCTCGTGCAAGGAGGTGCTCACCAAAGCCGAAACAGAGAGAGCATCTTTGGAGGTCAAGCTCAAACATGCCCGCAACCAAGTCGACATTGAAATCAGGCGCAGACAGAAGGCCGAGGCTGACTGTGAGAAGTTGGTGCGTAGGATCACATGCGGCCCCTTAGTTGTTGCTGTGTGTTGATTTAGGCTGCTGTTAATTCACCCAGTTCAACAAGTCTCATTTGTGCTTTGCGTGTATTTCTCTATTACAGGACCGTCAAATTCAGCTGATCCGGGACCTGCTGACTAGTGAGGGATCCTCCAACAGCATCCAGCTGAGTGCAGAGCAGCGCTCAGCTCTCGCCTTCCTGAACACAAACTCTCAGGCACCAGCCAACCTGAATACCAGCCGAAGGTAATAAACTCCGTTTTCTAATTTTGGAGAGATTTGGCATGATACGTTTATGGTCATTAACCATCTTCTTATCACACTTTCAACTCACACCTAATTTCAATTGCATTTCCTTATTGAGATTTTTTAGAGATGAGGGGAGAAATAAAACAATGAAAAAATGAGGCAAGTGGAGATAAACTGCTGACTGGCTTGACATATACTTTCTGTTGCATCCTGATAGACTGACTACGATAGATGAGTCCGCCTCCATTTTGTCAGATATCAGCTACGATAAAACGGACGACTCCCTTGTAAGTACTTCCCCTTTCACTGTCGTGTAGAGTTAAGATAATATGATGTACTGTATCAAGGATTCTGATGTGCTTCATCTGTGACAGGACTGGGACTCCTCCAATGTGAGGACCGTGCGACTGAAGAAAAGAGAGAAACGGGTACGACGGTATTCAGATATTTGTGTTTGCAAGATCAGCCTTACGATCACTGGAGATACAGATGTCGTGTCTGCTGTCTTGATTTCAGCGCTCCTCGAGAAATCATGTCGACGGGCCCCCGGTCGCCTCCAAACGGTCTCGATCAACCGGCAGAACAGGGGCGGTAAGTAAAAGCACTATGTTTTGTTTCACTTAAAATGTACGATTAAGCCCTTAAGTGATCTCGTTTTATGGTGTTATTCTTATTGTTTTCTATATTTGTGATAGGGCAACGAAACCCTTGTAACGAGGACCACAGTCACTGTTCCTGTGAATGGAGGACCCGTTGAGGCCGTTTCTACCATTGAGAGTGTTCCTTATTGGACTCGCAGCAGGAGAAAGACCGGTACGATTGGGTATATCACGGGAGTATGGAAGCATGGTCTATGATGGACCTCCTTTCTTCATGTGTGGGTCGACTATTCCAGGCTAATATGATGGGAGCCAGTTTAAATGACCGTGGTCATAATCCTGCTGACAGGATTCTTCAAACATAACTTTGTTTGGGTCACATATATATTTTTTTATAAGAACTGACAAATCTGCGGTGCTGTCGCCAAAATAAAAATGTGGTTTAATCAAGGGAGACTGCTCCTCAACCTGATTGCAGCGTTGTAATTATTGTAATTGGTGTCTTGAATTGGAGGATGCGGTAGCTGTGATTCAACAGTCTATCTTCTTGTAACTACAGTGTTCATGGCAGGCAGCGCATTAATATTTATTTTGTATCTATTTCCCAGCTGCTATGGAGTGGGACTCTGAATCGGTCCAGTCCGAGGATGTCTTTAAGCAGCCTGACAACCCAGAGGGGGAAAGAAAAGTGGCGCCAAGCACTCCGCAGAACCACGGGGGCGTCCGCCTTCACGAGTTTGCCTCTAAAACTGTACGAATACCAGTTAAACGGAGTAGAAAAAAAGCAATCAAAAGTTTAAGATCTTATTTAGCTAAACATAAAGGTGGTTGTTGACGCTCAATCTCTATCCCAGCCTTCTAAATAATGTTTACTGTCTTTCTTTAGGTCATTAAACCAGAATCGTGTGTACCTTGTGGAAAGAGGATCAAGTTTGGCAAGATTTCCCTGAAGTGCCGTGACTGCAGGGTGGTCTCTCACCCAGAGTGTCGCGAGCGGTGCCCTCTGCCTTGCATCCCCAACCTCGGCGCCACACCAGTCAAAATTGGAGAGGTGTGTGCGCGTGTGCGCGCATGTTTCTCCCTGATGTCTCTTTTGTTTAATTCCACTCCTGAATTTATTCCCAGTGCTGAACGATTCCCCTGTCTCATTTGTTCCCAGGGTGTGCTTGCCGACTACGTGTCTGACTTATCGCCCATGATTCCACCTTTGGTTGTGCACTGTATCAGTGAGATTGAACAACGGGGCATGCATGAGGTGAGTGTCCTTATTTTCGCCATGTCCTAATGTGCACAAATGTGGACGTTAGTAAAGCCTCATATCCCAGCCGTTACCTGTTTAATGTCCTCTCCCTCGAGCTCCCACAGAGATCTGTAACTAAGATGGGACCATCTGTTCCTGAGAGTTTGAATTCCTAATTGCTCCAAATCTCTGATGCCCAGCAATGAAATAATTGTGCTTCCTCTCAGGCCGGGCTCTACCGTCTGTCCGGTGCGGATCGCACGGTGAAGGACCTGAAGGAGAAGTTTCTACGCAGCAAAACCGTCCCCGTGCTCAGCAAGGTGGAAGACATCAATGCCATCACTGGCCTTCTCAAGGACTTCCTGAGGAACCTCAAGGAGCCTCTCCTCACCTTCCGCCTCAACCGTACTTTCATGGACGCAGCCGGTATGTTTGTGTGTGGCTGTTGCTAGAAAAAGGGGGGTGGGGGGACCTGAACAAAATATATTGATCTTTCAGTTGGTCTGCCTTTTTGACTTAGAAAAAAGAAAATTTTCTTGAGTTAATAAATCCACACAGCCGCCTGCTAACCAAATCGTTTTCTGTGTTCCCTTTCAGAGGTTTCTGATGATGACAACAGCATAGCTCTGATGTACCAGACCATCAGTGATCTGCCACAGCCCAACAGAGACACGCTGGCTTTCTTAGTCCTTCACCTCCAGAGGTCAGTACTGAATAGAATGCCAAATCTGATAACCAAGTCATTCATTTTGCTTTGATGCCTCGTGTATCCCACATACCGACTCATGGTTGTGTATCTGTAACTGACTTTTACTGTACCCTCTAAATTTGTTTCGAGCGAATGGCTTTAAGCAAAGATGTGTGTCTCATTAACTTATTCTGCACAGGGCAACTACTGTTTATTTAACCCACGGGTCTGATTTATGGCGTCATCTGGAATGTAGCCATAATTAGGACCTCTGTAATCATACATTGGAGCGCTACCATCCTTATGAAAACATCCACTTAAAGGGCCCATATTTTGATTATTTTTCAACATGTTAAAATGGGTCTCAGTTCCAGAAAACATGTTTCTGAAGTTGTTTGCTGGAAATAGCTTGTAGGAAACGGTTACCTCCCTCTATTCCTCTGTTTCAGCCCCTTTCAGAGTGCGCTGGTTTCTGCTGCTCATGAGCTGCAGCTCATTTGGCCTAACCATTACATTATGTCATATAGCAGACGCTTTTATCCAAATCGACTTGCAATAAGGGATAAACATAGGGATAAGAAACAAAGTACTTTCCAGCCAGGGAGATGTTACTTCAACATTAAATAGATGTTACTTCAATAAAAAAACATACACTTCCTGGTCTTAATTTATTATTTAGCTATTAAATATCTACCCCTTTTTCAAATTGTATTTTATATTTCTCAAGGAGACATAACTGAGTCTTAATAAAATCTTTCAGAGTCGCTGACAGTTTGGACACAAAGATGAACATCAGCAACTTGGCTCGAGTGTTTGGACCGACTATTGTGGGTCATGCAGTTCCCAACCCTGATCCCATGACAATCCTACAGGACACCAAACGACAACCCAAGGTGAGCCCGACTAAGGCATCACATCTCTTGCATATCACGTTCAAGTTGTAAAACAAGTGTTATTCAGAACTACACTAGTTCTCTGAATAACCAGAGAAGTGTTTCATTGTTTTGATAAAGAAGAAGCCTTTTTCCCGCCATCGTGTCATGAGATGCCTCTGTCTGTTGTTATGCTGTGAACCTGATGCATCTAACCTGCACCTGCAGGCATCCTTTCCTGCAATTGAATGCAATACAGGCATGTCGAATTCTGCCACTGAAATGATCAGTTGGACTAGTGGGATAGTTACAAAATCTAAATGAATCGAACAGCTGCTGCCAACAGTAAATGCAGTAAGAAAAATGAGGAAAGTATTCCTTTTGTGTGGCCGTTTATTTCCATCTAACCGCTCTCACATTCACTACCGGCTCCCTTTTTACCCCCCATGTCATCATGCTCATGCCCTTTTCTCTTAAAGGCCCCATGAATTGGGTGCTTTTTAGTTTTTTTTCCACTATCTTTTGTTTGGAGAGTGCTATGTAGAGGTTAACGTCAATTATTCAAAACAAAAAGACAGACTACGATAATTCACCTATTTACTACACTGCATTTAATAGAACTTCCAGCACATTCTGTAGTACAATGCGAATAAAAAGGACCGGTAGCCGGTAAAAGATTCGGAGCTACTGGGTTGAGGCAGGATGAGGTGACACAATGAAATAACCCTGATCTTCTCCATTCTCTCTGATCAGGTGGTGGAGCGTCTGCTGGCTCTGCCCGTGGATTACTGGATCCAGTTTGTGAATGCAGGAAGCTATCCGCCCAACTTGGACCACCTGATCATTGAGAACGCAAACAGCTATGCCACCCCCGAGAGAAGTACGTGCTCACTAAACCGTGTGTTTTTTTTTTCTTCTTTTTTTTCCTGTAGTGTTTTCATGTGAGCAGTTGTTTGCTAGTTAATATTTCAATGTAATATTTGTCATGTCGCAGTGAGCATTCTGGGACCGCTGACTACTCCGGAGCACCAGCTCCATAAAACCCCCTCGTCCAGCTCCCTGTCTCAGCGCATGAAGTCCTCCCTGACGCCCAGGTAAACGCACAGGCACACGCCCCCTCTGGCAAGTTTTGGCATTGTTATTTCCATAACGGTCAAGGGAACTCGCAGCATTCAACTATTTCATCATATTATGAATTTCTTCCTTTTTGGATGGTACACAATTTCGACCAGTTGAAGGGGCCAAACAATTAATGTAATGTTTTGCGGTCATTACTATAAAGTCTACTTAAGCTGCTTAATTCTACAGATGAAAACGCTATAGATTAAAGACTATCAATCTTTTTGTATATTATAAATGCAAACGAGACCCAAATTGCTATTGGATGAGTCCAATGATCTTACAATTACTTCTACCTCTAACTTGTCGCGTTCTGCTGTAACAAATGTTTAACAGACATTTTGAATATTCTCTATAGTTTACTGACTGATTCATTTTGATCCCTAATTCAATTCAATGTCCTTGTGTGTACTCTTTTTGCAGATTTGGGAGCAAGAGCAAATCGGCAAATCAAATTGGACTTTCGCGTCAAGGGAAATTCTTTGCATCTCCACTCCTGAAATAATCCAGAGAGCAGCTTCACTGCTTTATGCGGAACATGTATTACGGTACCGCTTCGAACACGTCTGTAAACGCCTTCAGACTTCCAGTCTTTGTTTTTTGCAATAGTCAGTTGTATTTTGCATGTTTGTAAAAGGATTTTTTTTTTAACCCATCTATGCACAGTTGTGTGTCTTTAGAGCAAAATGTTTATCAACATTCTACTCTCAACTCTTCAAGAGAAATTCGTAGATGAAAATATGTGCTTTATATATACAGCTTTATTATGAGCTAAATTCAGTTCTTTTCAAGACAGTTTCAACTCATGTGTCACTCAGAAGTTGAATAACTGATTCTCAAGCATTTCATTCTAGACTTGTAATTGAATGTTTGACTGCTAGTAACATTATCTTTGGCGTTTTTTTTGTTTATGTTCCTTTCTTTTGTATTTTAATTGTATTTTATCCTCCAGAGAATTGTAAATGTTTTCCTTTTCACACTGCCATCAGTAGTTGGCTGATATCAATGTGGATTTTCTAAAAGCACGACTCAGTGAAGTTGTTGATTGGCATTAATCTCTTAAACTGAAACACTGTTTTACTTCACTTGCAGTTGTGTTAGCCAGGTCAGTGATCATCAGGACTTTCATTTCTGCCAGTTCCTTTTGCTTGTCTAATGTTTATTGCCCTCTGTAATGTTTGTACTTCGGGTGGATGCTTATGAGCAGCCCCATGCAACAGGCAATTACCTTTTAAGAGCCAGTTCCGTTGTCGTGGCATTATTGGCTCACATTGTGTACACGCTAGAATTCATGTTACTTTTAAAATACACCTCTAACCTTTACAACCAAATGTCTTGTGTGCCGCTTGAATTTATTTGCTTTAACCTCACTTTCAGGATGTAAAGAGACCTTCTATGATGCATAGAATTTACCACTTCTTATGTGAGTAAGTTTCACTTTAAAACCAATAGCCTCCTTCGCGCCAGCAGATTGAACCTTTGCAACAAGTGGCTTAATCTAAAACCACTTTAGCCTATCATCATGCACGTGAGTTTACACAGACGGCTGTTTATGTTAATTTATCGTAGAAGATAACTGCACATACATGGTCGTTTTGTCGGGCATTTATTGGCACAACGGTTCAAAATTTAGGCCATGGCCAGAGCAGCGGAGTGTTCTTGACGTAGTCTTGGAAGCCCGGGTCAGAGCCCCACTTCCTGACGGCCTGCTTCTCCAGGATGGGGATTCCGCTGACGTAGCGCAACAGGAACCAGAGGAAGAGGGGCGACGCCACGCTCAGATACTGAGGGCCCTGCATCACCGACGAGGCTGAGAGCCACAGCCCGGACCACTGCAGGATCTCCCCAACGTAGTTCGGATGCCTGCTGTACGCCCACAGTCCGCTCTGGATGAATTTCCCCTGCAGCCACATGAATCAATTTAACTGCCGTTCCTTAACCGTAAATGATGCATTAAAGGTCGTGCAGCACGAGGTCTGTCAACTCGCCACGTTATCCGGGTCACGCTTGAAGAGTAATTTCTGCTGGTCAGCAGTGGCTTCGGTAGCAAAGCCGAGGCCCCAAACAGCCCAGCCAATGTAGTCCCTCGCGCCCAGAGGCACGTCCCGCTTCTCAGTGTTCAGCATAAGGGTGGGCAGCAGCGTCATAAATATCCACAAAGCTGAAAGAGACAGAAGGGAGCGGGGGGGGGGGCAAATGGGGCATCTTTAACTGTGACCATGAACTAAACACATGCAACAAACAAGTGTACTAAGAGCTGGAAACTAGACAGCGATTTTATGCGCGGCGGCCTCGAGGGTTGAGGGGGGGGGGGGGGTGCGAGATAAGAGCCACAGCAGTGAGAGGAATGCAACAGCATCGCTTCAGAAGTACCTTGCACCGTCCAATATATAAAGAAAGTCCCTGGGCTGTCTCTGACATTGTTGAACCTGCGATCCTGGCCGTCCTTCAGGATCCGCATGAAGAGGAATGTCCCCAGCCTGCAGGGGGAGGGGGGGACACGGTTAACGGCCAAATTAACCCAAGGCATTATTCATTAACTTGACTTTACGCTTTCGTGTTAGTTCCTCCTCCGAACTTGCCAAGGAGACTTCGAACTCGCACAAAACTCCGGGGGTGATAATAAAATATATTAATGGTTGTGTTCAACAATGGCGGGATGGGGGAAACTGGGGTCAAAGCTGCCTTACTTACCTGAGTCCCCACGCAGTCACCAAACCAGTCTGCACCTTTTGGCGGACATGACTTGCTCCTCCCCAGACACGACTTAGGTGGGCGAGTAGTATAAAAGTGCCCGATCCTGAGAGAGAGAGAGAGAGAGAGAGAGAGAGACTAGCTGCAGACTCGGGGCGTTTAGGACATGGTGGACGGCTCTACTAGTTGCAGATCAAGGCGTGTTTAATAAATCTTTTACCCAGGATATCCGAGAAGCCAATTGGTTCCAAAGTTCAAGGGTAAAATATCCCGGCGCACAGCACCAAGTGGAGGACAAGAAGAGGACGAGTCAAAGGCAGGTGTCTGGGCGATTCATTTGGGAAATTATAACAGGTAGGCCGTTCTGTTTTTAATTCGAAACAATTTATATGATCATTATCTGGTCGGAGGCCTGCAGCTGCGTCGATCTGCGTCTTTGCCGCCACACTTTATACGCTGAGCACTTGTCACGAGTGACACTCACGCTGAGAAGTAAGACTATAACTGCACCTTCTAGGCACGGTGTTTCCACTATTGATTTGTCTGCTAAATCAATGAGATGTCAGAGAATGGGGGGAAAACGTGGATCACAATGAGCACTCAAGATGACACCTTGCCGCTGCTCGTTCAGTCTATCAATTGACTTCTTGTCTTGAGCAGTGGTTTTCAAAGTGGGAAAAAAATGTTATCGAATGGGGTGTTTGACGTGAAACCATTTGGGCCTCGGACACATTCATTCGTATACATTTAACGTTGTGGCGTTTTCTATGAATCGCTAGTGAGGCGACAGGCTGTGTGCATTCTCAGTTTGGCCTCTCAAAAATAAAAAAATTTAAATAAATTTGGGCCCCCTTTCCGTTTGAAAAAGTCCGCCCCCAGCCTCCCGGTGTACGCCCCTGCGCACGCGCACCGGTTGCGCTGATTGGCTGCGCGAGCTGCTTAAGGAGGAGCTTTTCGGCCGTTTCACAACAAAGCTGCTTTTAGATAATACGGGTTGCATAACTCTTACAGTTCGATATGAAACGTAAAATACTAAATAACTTTGTGGAGTTTGATGTTAAAACAATTCTACCATCAGGCTGATAAAAAAAAAACAGCGGGCACGGCGGAAAATCAACATTCACAAATCAAGTTTTATGTTCGCCGATTGTTTTTTTACCTGCCAAATCATAGAACTTCTCGGTTCTGAAGGCGGCAGCCAGAGCCCAGCCGGCCCACTGGATGCCCACGTCGGCGGCGGCACATTTGATCAGAGTGCTGCCCATGATCGCGTCCTGCAGGTCGGCGAGCAGAGCCGGAATCTGATCGGAATGTATCACCGCAGCCACTCCTCCGGGGCCGACAGACATTCAACCGACTCCGTGTTTAAAGTTCACCCTGTCGTTATGTTCCCCGGGGAGAGGCGCGGCCGCGGGGAGTTCTGGGTATTGTAGTTCATGGCGGGTTTGACGCGGCTAATGAGGCGAAAGGGAGCGTCCAGGGGTCACTGAGTGTGGAGGAATGCCAGGTATTTGGAAAAGGAATAATCGATCATCCATGTTCGTACAACAATACCCCCAAATAACTTCGGGCATTTATTTAGATAAGATGACATGCATTGATATAGTTGGTTTTATTTGGTTTTATTCATTTAATCACATAATCATTGATTGGTTCGTCCTTACTAAGTAAAAATCATTCTAGAGTAAAAATATGAACATACCCCATTACAAGTAAAAAGTAAAAGCCCTGCATTACAAAACTAAAACCTATTAGCCCAAAAATAGCTGTTGGCTTTATTTGGAATAAAATAATGCTGGATTATTACTATTATTAGTAATATTTTTATTGTTCAAGGTGGAGCTCATGTGAATGACTACATACTGTAAAATAATCTCTTAACAATACATAATATTTTATGAGATTATCATCCGTTTTGTTTATACAAATCTTAATCTGAAAAGCAATTACTGCTATACACAAAATGCATAAATAAGATGAGGTGAAGTAACATGAGATATATAATACAACTCTGTAATGTGCAATTCTGCTGCATATGGAAGAACCAAGTTATACTGGAGAAAAACTTTCAATGCATGCAGGACTGGTGTATTCTCATGTTGTGGTACTTTAGTACTGAAGTATGGTATACAATCAGAATACTTTTTCCTACACTGCTCAGAGGCATCCAGAGCCCCAGCGGCATGAGGACTTCTCTTCCCGTGCTCACTGAGTTGAATATTAAAAGGGTGGTTCAGTTCCGCCTTACTCTCCTCATTTTTCCAACTCATCTGGTATCATTACATTTAGATACAGTGATGTTACAGTGAAATTATAGGATTAAAAAATATTAGTAAAAAAATACATATTTCTTAATTAGGACTATTATTTCTTCTCTGTTTCCTTTCATCCTTCAGGAATAAACACAGCCAAGTCAAAATATGGCAGAGAGCTCAAGTCCAAAAGGCAACAATGGGGACTTTGCGAAAAAGATCCAAAGACAACTAAGCAGAAGCAAAGAAAAGGCAAGTCTCCACGTTTGGTTTCCCCAAAAAGAAAGAGAAAAAGAAGGTATCACTGGGCCGGAGCTATTGCTTTGAGGCATTTGCTTTTTCTGCAGGTCCTGCAAAAGTTGGGAAAGACAATGGAGAGCAGAGATGAGTACTTTGAACAATGTTTCCAACAGTTTAACGACCAGCAGGTAATCATTACTGCACTTTAAGAGATAAGACTCATTGAGTTACCTCCTGTGTAGTAAACGTTTCAACAATACAAAAAAAAAGATTTTAGTATACAACAAATATATTCCCATGGCTGTCTCTACTGTGTAAACACAGGGATGATTTATACTCCACAAACAAACCACAATAAAATTCATAAATCTTAAGACTGAATCATGCAAACCTGTTTCACAGACTGATGGGAACCGAATGTACAAGGACCTGAGGAACTACATCAGTGCAGTTAGAGGTAAATTAAAAAAGGCTTTTGCGTGCACATTTTGCAGATAAGCATCTTCTGCACGTCTGACGTGGACGCCACTGCCTTTCACAGACATGCGTGAAGCTTCCAGGCGTCTTTCCCAGTCTCTGTTTGATTCTTATGAAAGTGACTGGGCTGGAGAGGAAGACTTAGGAGCCATTGTAGAGGTCAGTACCAGCATCAGTGGTAAAGTACTGCAGCGCTGCACACAGGCTTCTTACAAGGACAAAAGCAACAGGATTCACAAGTGGCAAGGCGGCCAAAACCCATTCTTTCTCCCTCTCTTCATGCATAATTAATACAATATTTGTGCCGTGCCTTTTTAATAAAGGGGGAGGACCTCCTGTGGAATGACCTCGAGGTGAAGCTATTAGATCAGGCTGTACGCACCATGGAGTCCTACGTGAGCCAATTCCCAGATGTCAGGGTAAGAGGAGAGGAAGTGAGCATGCAAACAAAGAGGAGTGAATACACAGACAGACAAAAGGCCTCAGAGCAAACATGCTAAACCTCACACACACACACACACACACACACACACACACACACACACACACACACACACACACACACACACACACACACACACACACACACACACTATCTGAGCAATCCAACACCCAAAATGTACTACATGCCAGAAAAATATTTGTCTATGCCAAAAGGAGCAGGCTGTGCTGCTGCATCTGGTGAAATATGTCAGCCTGCCTGCTTCTGTTCTTACCCACAATCCTTTTATAGATAAGAGCGAGTACGTCCTTGATTCTAAAGGTGTGAGATTTTCAATGCGTCGCCCACCTTTTCCTCCCTGCAGGAGAAAGTGGCAAAGAGGGGAAGAAAATTGGTCGATTACGACTCTTCCCGCCACCACCTGGAGGCACTGCAGACTGCCAAGAAGAGGGATGACGTCAAGATCAACAAGGTTTATTTAACGTGTCTGCTTTTTTTAACTGTCCCTTTCAATGTCCGTTTGCACAAAATTACATTTCCAATTTTCACTGAAGGCAAACGAAGAGATGAATATGGCCAAGAGCGTCTATGAAGCGATCAACGCTGAGTTAAAAGAAGAGCTGCCGTCGCTCTTTGAAAGGTTTGTCAGATTATGTTTCTTTTGAGATCATATGTAAGGTAAAGGTATGCACATGTTTTACACCAGGGTCTTGTTTTTTCTTTCTTAGCCGTGTTGGATGCTTTGTGACGGTCTTCTCTTCTGTGACCAATTTGAGAGACACCTTCTATAAGGAAATGAGCATGGTGCGTTCTTCTTAAGTTAGTAGTCAAACGATCCACATTGTCGTGTTTTTGTTTGGAATCACATTTGCCAGTTTCGGTTTTCTTTCAGCTGAACCTCGAGCTAAAGAATGTGATGAACGAGCTGCAGGCTCAGCACCCGAACAAAACGTTCGCTTTGAAGGGAATTCAGCGGTACGTTTTAACAACGTTTTAAATAACAATCACTTTCACCAAAAAGATATATCATCTTCACATGCTAACCAAAACTCCAACAGGCATTAAATGCCAATATTTTCACACAGGTAGAAAAATTCTTATTATTCTTATTTTGGATCGAATTCTTTTCAATAGGTGTATGTCTCCATTTATTATTCACATCATTTACTTGCTCTTTGTCTTTCTGATACAACCTAATCCAGGCATGGCTCCCTGAAAAGACGAAGCCTGACGTCCCCTAGGGCCTGGAAGGCCAGCTTCTCCGAGCTTCACAGGAGCTACAGTGCCAGACCTGTCCAGAGGTTTAGCTTCAGGTCCCCGGACAAGCCTCGCCACAGCACTCTGTCCAGAGAGAGCAGCACGCTTGCCGTCTCGCCGCAGTCATCCCGTCCGGCGAGCTGCACCCCGGAGTCCAGGGACCTGGACGCGGAGTCGAGCCACGGTGAGGCCCGCGCTTCCACGGCCGGCGGTAATGGGCTCGAGCCTGGAGGAGACAGCGAGGACGTGGAAGAGGTGAAGGGCACGAAGGAAGAGCCTCGGGCAGAATCCGACAACCAGGGAGAGAGTGAGAAAACTCCGCTGAGCGAGAGCAGCTGCGAACTGAACAACTCCGTTGATTCGGAGAGCTTGGAGCTCCAGCTGTCGGCCGCAGACAACGGGCCGCTGCATATCGTGGAGAGCGAAGACGGCTCCCTGGGGGGCGGCACGCCTAAACCGAATGCGGCGGCGGATAGCGACGCTTCCGGGTTACGTTCTGACACCCAGGACCTGGGCCTTCCTCACAAGGTGTGTGGTTCAGCGAGCTGAGCAACGGTGACCTTCTATTCGCCGTTGCGTCGTTGTCGTGACTCATCTTTCATGTGACTTTTTAGGATGCTCCTGCAGAAAAGCGGGCTTCTGCAGACTCAAAAAGCACAGAGGTGTAAAGTGTTCAGACTCAAGGTTGGTATACAGTTCATGCATTATTACGGATCTTGCTTCTACCTATTCTTTATACATCCATGTCCGCCCTGTGTTTCATCAAACAGAGAAGGAGAGGAGATTGAATTCAACAGCTGCAAAAGGAGGAAAAAATGTGGAGACAGCCGCACTGAAATGTTCAAAGGATGGACATGTTTGTCGTCTTGTTGGTGTTAGTTTTCTTATTTATCTTTTTTTTGTTTGTTTAAAGTCCAGCACAGTTCATACTATGGTAAATGTTTTATTTTTGTAAACACGTTACCTTTGAAAAGTATCAATCTTAGATACTGGTTTTTGGCACATTGAATTATTTTCTCCCTCATAAAGAGTAAATTGTAATATTGTAGGCGTTTAATGTTACCAGACATAAATTTACCTTATTAGAAAAACCAACTTACTGAAGAAGGCACGGTCACAAATGTAATGGTGCTGCGGACTTCATTTTTCCGTTTTCGTTATATCAACATGAAAGTATTTTTTATCTTTTTCACTCACAAAGATGAAATCAATGAATTAGCCATGCACAAAGATACATCATTATGTAATTCTGAACAATTGTCTTTTTTTGTTTAAATTTTATTAGAATTTGTTGGTTATGGCGAATTGTAGAAAAAATGATGAGATACGTAAACAATAAATTGTTTTTGTTTAACTTAAATTCAGGGTGTCAAATGCTGTGGTTCCTTCTCTTCCAATAAAAGGTTTGAAAACGATATGGACAATAATGAGTTCTCACTCTGACAACATTTCAGCCAAATTGCATTAGTTTGCTTTGATTGATTTGCATAAGAGCTAAAACTCCTCCAGCTTTAAGAGTTGTTTATCTCTAACGTTTATCAATTTATTTCCAATAAATCAATTCCAAAGCCCAAATGTACAGAGCAGCCTTACCGTCTTCACCAGATTCAATCAGTGAAATAAAATGATTTTCTTTAAATAAAATAAGCAAAAACAAAGAGTTCAGAAGGGATTCTCCTCAAATGTGTTATGTTCAGCTGATCTCTCACATCCTGGATTGGAGCAGCGAGAAAAGAGTTTTATGTTGGTAATCGGAACCAGGACCCTGAAACCACATTGCATTTGAGGGCACAACAATCTACTTATGACTGAGCAGTGTCAATATGAATATATTTATCTATACATATGCATCCTCTTATGTTACGTTTAGCCAAACATAACTGACTGGCTTATTATTATTTTACCAGTTTCTGAGGTGTATCCCTCTGCCTGTGAAAACATCATTAGTCAAGGGGACTTTGTGTCAACATTGTCAAACTAACCGTTATTCCGTCCCCAGGGCAATGTCAGCTTTAGGCAGAGGGTTAAAAAAAATGGTTGTTTACTACGCAGGAAGGATGTAGGGTGCGACTCCAGAGTCGACCAGACCAGTGCTGGTTTGAGATAGTTTGGTGTGGAGAGCAAAATACCCCATTGCAACAGCACGGTGAACAAAAGAATCTCATATTGGCACATTCCACGTGGCTTGTTGTGGCTGAATAATAAAGCCTCGCCTTTGTTAAACCTCAAAATCTGAGAATATGATAAATCTGAGAGAGCAAAATAGAGAATAGCAAATGAAAGATCCCGCCAAGTGGCCAAAACGTCTTTGACCTTAAAGTTTGTATATCATTCTTTGCTGTGAAGAATTCAACCATTATTTAAGTTGTGTCCTTCATCCACCCATCCAATATCCACAAACCTAAACCAACTCCAGGGTAGAGGAAAGGTCCATTCGGTATGTGACTTTCATAATAGGTTAACATCCAAAATATCATCGTGTTTCACATTTCTACCCTGGGAGTTGACCATCCTCACGTTAGACGATCTTTGACGTGAGAGGGAGAGGGGGGGAGGGACGAGGAGGAGGGGCGGAAATGAAGTTAGTGCGCTGCATGACTCACTCACAAGTACTTGGGGGAAAAAAGTAAAGCTACTTACTTGCTGCATTTCATCGACGCCCCAACAGACTCACACGAGCGGCTCGGAACCGCCACCTGAAGTCAGCCTGCGGCGCCTCGCGTCAGCTCGAGCGGACCGGAAGTGGGCCATCAGAGCCAGAAGTTCGGCTTTGCCGCAGCCAGGTAAGTTTACGTGATCTCACCCGACAGCTGTGATGAACAATACCGGTTTACCCCCCTCCCCGTGAACGCGCAGCCTGAACGCGGTGGTGTGCTTTCTTCTTCGAGGTGACTGTGGGTTCAGTACAGTTAAGGACTAAGAGCTTTTTGTTTGCCTAAAAAGGTTAAACAAAGCGTCACGTGGTCGGTTTCAGCGGTCCGCTGCGTGTCGGCCGGTTTATTTCTAACGCGGTTTGTTTAATCATTTTTCGACGACGTTTGCGGAAATGTTACTGAGTCATGTGGTTGTTTCATTGGTTTGATTTTTGTTTTTGTTTTTGTTCTCAGGGGAAGTTAGCCGGTGAGTTAACTGGCACCAATCATGAATAGTAAGTCCCCCCTTTTTGGCTGCTTGCGCCAATGACTTTTTTTCTTATTTGTTTGTACCCAATTAATTGTAAAGGGTATTTTGAAATTAAAAAGTGATACACTTGGTAGTGACATTTTGTTATACTTGCAACCTGCCTAATACTATTTGCCTAACGTTAATCGATTAGTTGATCAGAAAGGAATTCTTTAGTTTGTAAACATTTTTAAATGCCCACTACCAGATGCTCGGGCCAAATGGGACGCAGTCAGAGGTCTAATTTGGTTTGACCATCAGTCCAAACCACACAATGTTCCATTTTGAGTAATTCATGATTAATGAGTTGTTCCGTCACAAGGGAAATAAACTAGAGGCGGCCAGGGTTTGTTTCGTTGCCAGACCTTAATAACCAGATTACTGTGTCACCACGCTTCATATTCCCTCCTCGGCCAGCAGCTATGCGGTTACACAACTTCTCCACCAGCAGACCGTGCTGAAGATAGCTCCCTGGGACATTTGACACATTCCTCTCTTCTTTCAGATTCGAGTATGGCCCCTTCGACACCGAGCCCCACAAATTTAACCAATGGTAAGTCCACCGTCCTTATTTTTTTATTTAATATTTATGATATGAACTCACTTGGCTTCAAATCTCAGCGTTCGCAGCCAAGAAGCATTGTGATATCTTTACCTCAGATGCTGATTCATCAACGCATGTCATGCTTGTGTTTTGTCCAAAATCAGATGTGAAGCTTTTAACATCACTGCCCACACAGGCAGACACAACCATGATTCAGAGTAAGGTCCTACGCTTTTTATATTTTGCTCCATATATTTATTCATGTTTTTTTTTATTTATGGCACACAAACCAGCCTCCTCCTGGAAATGCACTGTAAATGCAATGTAATCCAAGTAAGTTGTGCGATGTGAGGGTCTCGGGACGGAGGACGTTGCATGTGTACAGACTGTAAAGCCCTCTGAGGCAAATTTTGGAATTTGCGATTTCGGGCTATACAAAATAAAATGAATTGAATGAAGCACGTCATCCGTTAGCAGTAACCATTGGTTCTAATGTCCTTGTTTCATTCCCCCTCCCTCAGTGGTGACGACGGCAGCCCCTCATAGTTCAGACACAGTCGTGGCAGGTAATTGGTCGCACTTAAAGCTGAGCCTTTTCCCTCCATAATGTTTGAAAAGCGGCATTTTAACAGCGCTGTTTGTCGGCTCATTCCTGCAGTGGTCGTTGTCCTCATCCTGCTGACAGTGGCGGCTTTGGGCGTCCTGCTTTACCGGTATCTCTGCCACAACAAAGGAGACTACAGGACGACGGGGGAGCCGGCTCCGGGGGAGGACCCCGACGACGAGCAGAATAACCAGGCCGTCAACGGGAAGAAGGAATACTTTATATGAACCTATTGGGACCTATTGGGTGTCATTTTCTGTGTTTTTTTTTATTCTTAAAGGGAAGGCCAGGACTTTCTGCACATGCGGGGCGGAGCCAAAAAATGTGTGTGAGGGGAAAACCTGCGCGAGCAGTACCAAAAATAAGATGAGTTATTGTTAGCCTGAGAATGAAAATCAATGAGTGAGCGAGACCACACCCGCGTGTGCGTCTGCTTTAGGTAAGCAGAGCTATGCATGAAACAAGTGGCGGGCTTTTAGCGTGTCACACTTGCATGGTCAGTTAACAGCTGACACTTTATCAGCCATGTTTCAGTTTTTCTTCTATACTATTGGCAGTGTGTTTGATTCTGACAGTTTGTTTCCCCCAAAAAGCAAACCTGTTACAAGGAGTGTTTTAAAGCTATTGCGGGTTACTTTTATATTGATTTGCTTGTAAAAACTATAGTTTTTCTATGCCATTTTTATTTGTATTATACTTTAGTTGAAAGCATCGTCTGAAATTCAACGAGAACAGTCTGAACACGTGTTGCACCTGGTTTTGTATTCTTTCTGGCTGTTACTGATGACTTCCCCATCTGGAATAAATGTGGAAGGCTATAGAACCTGTTTTTGGGGCGGGTGCCTTTGTAAACCTGTGCTCACAATGCTACATCCAGAGATCTCATACGAAGTAGCACGTGTCCAGTGTTTGTTAAGTAACACAGCTGACAGAATGTGGCATGGTTTGATGAAAATGCGAGCCGCAACAAACTGAAAACTAATACTCCTTCAGACAAAAATACAGATCCATATTTGACTCAATTCCTTTTATATCAAAGTGACAATATTTGAGTTATTGACTCTTTCGTACAGTGTATATATACTAAACTAAGGGGAGATAATTGTTTATGACAAAGGTGATATTGGTATTAAGGCCAAGCAAGTAGCATCCACTCAAACAATCAAGTTGGTTAAATGATCAAGTACCTGTGATGCAGTCCGGCCGGGGAAAGGCAACATTTAAGCTATCACAACAAAACAACCAAAAATCCCAGGGGTTATCTCCGGTCACAATTTCAAACTTAAACCTGCCTGGTTCTAATACAATGTATAGAAAATTAAACAAACATGCAGCATTTCAAATTTCCAAAATAACCTTTATTCTAAACTTACATTTTAAATTTTAAGTTTAGTATAAAAAAGTTAAGTGCACCCAAGACCTTTTTCCTCAAGTATTCCATCTTTTTGACACTCCTCTTTAGTAATCTTAAAAGATAGAATGTGTACCAAAGTCTGTCACGTTACTTTAGCACATACATCTATTTTACAACATGTTGTAAAGAGAATCCCTGAACTATAAATGTCCATAATCCATCAAAGAGTATTCCATTAGCTGGCTGTGGTTGGCATAGCATCTACTAGTCAGCTGTAGTTTACAGTGCTTCATATTGTTGGGACAAAGCCACTATTATGCTCGTTCATAAACAGGAGATGAAAATAAAGACCTCAGACTGAATCATTTTATTTTTAAAGTTTTGATAGCTGCGGCCTTTTCCCCAGCAGCGCTGTGTGAAACGACAGTATGATTGAGAGTAAATTAACATCGCGCCGTTTAAAGAAAGGACATCCGAGTGACACGCTGCTCGTGTCTGGTGGAGCAGCTTTGTCTATGAGCTGCTGAAAGGAGTTCGTCTGATGAACGCGACGCGCTTTTCAGACAGCTGCTCTCTCTGAACCTAACACAAAAATAACGGAATGCCGGTCGACAGCAACAGCATTTTTTTCTTTTTCTGGCGGCCACAGCTGTTAAAACTTGATCTGGTGTGTCGGATACCCAGTGACACAACGCTACCAGACACCAAAATTAAGAATGTCTACACATATAAACGTCTATTGTATCCATACTAACTTAGCGAGTTCCAGAGAGCTTGTTTTTTTTAGTTTGTGAGATAGCGCATTGTGCAAAGATTCTAAAGTTAAATTAAGCGCACAAAAAATGTGTTGGAAATTTATAGTTAGGGGACACTTAGTGTCATTGCAAGTTTGCATACACTTTAGGGCTACCAAACCGCACGACACAGCTCAACTTTCAAATGGACTTTTTTTTTTAAAAAAAGGGTCCAGAAATCTTAGTTATCTTTTTTAAAGCCATGAAAACACAAAAAAGGGTAGCCCCTAGTCTGCACAACAACCCAGATTTGCATTGGAGTGCATCTCTGATAAAACATATTTAATGCAATTATTACATGGCATAGGTGCAAAAGTATGCATTAATTTAAAGATGTGATTAATCCATATAATGTGACATTAGCACACAATAGAACAATTTTACTATGTCAAACTGAATGTCTTGGTAATAACAACTTGTATCTGCTTATTCGAGGATCGGTTTGCCTTCAAACAATGACATTTTTAATTTCAAGTAATAACCAAATGTAAGTGCATTGTAGACCAAATTAATCATAAAACCAATCATACTTGGTTGTACAAAAAAAAGCATTAGCCTAACCAGTTGTGTAAATGAGGAAAGTAATAAATGGGGAAAAAAGAAACACTGAAATATTTATTAAAGTTTCTTCAACCTTTTCAAACGACAAGAAACTAATGCTATCACAAAGGTGACACTTTTCTACGGTGAATAAATACTTTAAAAATTGGATTTATGTTTCTAAATGATACTGTGTGAAAAAACAGAAACAGTGGAGAGTAGTTCTTGAAGTCTGTACAATAAAACATTTAGTGTATAAACTCTGGGTATCCGACTGTGAAATAGAAACAGGAGAAATAAAAAGAAATCTAAAAATGTTACACCAACCACCCCTTCCTATTCAACGTACTATTTGGATTTACTTTAAAATTTCTTTCCTTTAAGTTTACTGAAGTTAATTTGCTTGAAATTAGGGCTACCCCCAGTGCTCTTTGGCACTTCACTATGTTCTTCTACAAATTGCCCAACAAGGTACAGTAAACCACTTTGGATATTGCATGAAATCTTAAATTATTTGCTTTTATTTAATTTACAAGATGTAACAATCTGTCAGTTAGACTGTACAACTAATTTGCTGTGATATTTTAAAGGACGAGACAATTCTAGCTAAAGCATCCGAGAAGCTTCTTTTTTTGTATAGTTGAGATGTAATTTCTCATCATCATACTGGTATTTACATGAAACTGTTACACATCTATTAATTGAACTACACTAGGAAGTTTTCAAAAAAGACAAATGGAATTTTTTTTGCACGTAAAATGCAACTTTGTAACTGCGTTTCACTTTCACCATAAAGCAGCTAAACTATAGAACGCGGGTTGGGTATTTCAATATTTAATTTACTTTGCTTCTACAGGTATACAACAACATCTCAATGTAATTTGTGATCCATTCGATCAAAAGGAGACCCGGTCTCTTGAACAAATACAGATGCCTGAAAGAGGTCTAATCTGGAATGATCAAAAGAGGTTAGACCCATTTAAGAACTATGGAATGAATTCTACAACATTAAAAATTAGCATTTGTCCTCTCCAGGCAGTGGCATTCATCGTTTGATCTCTGGGTCAGAAGTGGAGTACTGTACCTTTTAGAAGGGCGCTAAAATATTACATTCCGTTAGGTGATATCAGTATTGTGGCATGGCCAAGCAGCCTGAAGAGGGAGGCGTATGGGATGGGGGAAGAACTGGGGCATCATCTGGGGCAGGGACACGGTTTAGGCATGAAGGAGGAGTTGAGGAGTTGCTGTTACCAGATGGTATAACCTCCACTGGATCCACCCAGGAAGAAGTTATTCTTGCGCTGTGCCATTACAACATTGGCCCCCTGCATGGCAGCCAGCTGAGCTGCATTGGGGGGATGTCCAGGAGGTGGGGGCTACAAAAGGAGGAGACACAAACACAAGCGTTGGTAGCTGATGAGCTTTGGGAATTTACAATCGTCCGCGATAGTAACCGAACTGCAAGAAGTCTGAATAATTGGACTTGGCGGCTACTCACTGGGATGGAAACACCGCTGCTTGTAGTGAAGCGAGCACCAGCATCAAAGCCCCCATCTACCATCACTGTTGAACCAGGGGGGTACATGGCTCCCATCGGATAGTAAGCCATTGGGACATTCTGGCCCATTTGCCCAACCTGCATATGTGGCTGCATGGGCATAAACATCTGAGCACCAGGGTAGTGAGAGGACATCTGTGCCACCTGACTGGGCACCTGATGAGGAAGCATGTATCTGGGCTGGTATATCTGCAGAGGAACACACACGGAAAAAAGTGAATTAAACTGGTTCCCTGAGAGTACCGTGTCCCCATAGGATACATGAATGTAATGGTTACCTCAGAATACGCAGGTGGTGTGTCTGTGTAAGGAGGTGCCTGAGGAGACATTTGCATAGCAGGAGGGTATACGGGTGCAGAGCTCTGCTGAGGGTACACAGCCTGCTGAGGATATGAACCTGCAAAACATCATTTTACTTTAAGCAAATGGTCGTAGTTTAGCCTCCACAGAGGCTGACATAGAAAAATAAATAAAAAATAATAGTATGTTAAATATTTATTTGAAAGAGAAAATGTCTTTTTTTTTGTCAGGTTCAAATAGAGAATGGGACATTTTCGGCAGTAACAGTAAATAGCTTAATATTCAGAAACATGGAGTGCAGAGTCCAGTTTAGCACATGCTGCATGGCTTACAGGGTGAAAGGTGGTCCAAATTCCAGGGCTCAAGGACAGAGAGACCACAGACAAGATGTAGTGTACATACAATAAAAAAGATCAT
Organism: Apeltes quadracus; assembly: GCA_021346845.1. Taxonomy (NCBI): domain Eukaryota; kingdom Metazoa; phylum Chordata; class Actinopteri; order Perciformes; family Gasterosteidae; genus Apeltes; species Apeltes quadracus. The sequence goes on along the minus strand of CM037928.1, from coordinate 6,544,908 downwards.
TTTAAAGAAGCCAGTAAAATTACAGGACTAGGATATAAGCGAGAACAAAAAAACCATCAGAAAAAGCATAACTGCATTAGGCAAGCTTGTATAATACATCTACAAAAAATAAATGCTTAGTCGATTATTTGACGTAACATTAAATCAGATAATTTATTAAAAAGCACAAATGGTAAAAAGAAAAAAAAAAAAAATTTAAAAAATATCCGGCCCCTCTTGCCCCAAGGTGAATATTTTCCGATGTTCTATACATTATCACTGTGGTCCTTGTTTAAACAAAAAACGTCTCGGTCCATCTGCCGTAGCTACACAGAGCGAATATTCGAGGAAAATAATCGGTAATTAACCGATCATAAAAACAATCGTTATTTACCGGCCTCGGCGCTTCAAACCCCGGTAGCAACAAAGGATCCGAGTATGTTCAACAATCGTGCTTATCGCGGGAGGGGAAAGACAAAACACGTTACATCATGCACACATTAACGTAGTCTACTTCTACGAGCATTGTACGTGCAGAGCGGATTGAAGTGATGGATACATGATTTCCCCACGTAGGTGAAGTAAAACGGTAAAATCACGTTAGCTCTGCCTTTACAGTCTGCCTGCTTGTTGAGTGATGGTGGCTAACCGGGAATATGTGAATATGCGACGTAAGATCGACAGTGCCTTTCGGCGTTCATTATCATTAGCTTTGCTGTTTTGTAATAAAATACACGCCGGCGATGAACGTGTGCGCTTTGACGGTTATAGCCACATACCGACCGTTTATCGTCACGGACGGAGCTAAACGTGAAGTCCGCTGCGGGTGGCCGTAGCCACGGATCTTCGTCTCTAGTTTAACCGTCCGCGCCGTAAAACGGACAGCTGACTAATTACCCAAACGAGGTCTGGAGAAATACCTTTGTTGTTCATTGTTCTGGACTGATGCGGAGACTGAGGGGTTTCAGAGTAAACGGAGCCCGGTGTATCTTGTCACGGCCTTAGAAACAGGTTACGGCTTCACAATCATTCACTTCCTTGTTTTTCAGCTTCTTGTTGTTGTGGAAGTGGTGACGTCAGCCGTTCTCTATCTGTGGTTCGACGCACTCGGTGCTTTAAGGGCGCGCGCCCCCTACAGGCAGGAAATGTATTACGGGGATTTGGAGAAGGACTAAAATGGGGATCTGATGTCTTCCTTGAGAAGACAAAATAATGGTTTGGAAGCTGAAAAAGATACAGGTTGATATTTTAATGAAAAAAAAAATAGAGACAGATGAATTTAGAAATAGATGGAGAAATAGAGCAGTTTTACAGCAGCCAGGTAACACATGACTGATAAAACAAAAACAATGTGGTAGATATGCAAATATAATGATAGGAATACAAAAACAATTTAATAAGACATTTTTCTATGGATAAAAATAAGGTCATTGTCTGATATTGTGTTTTGTAAATATATTTTCTTTTTTTGTATCCATGAGTAACTGTATGAATACAATAAGAGGATCTTAATACTAATATTGATTGGCAGTTTTCTTTTTCTGACTTGGAATTGCAGCAAACTATCTGTGTTAACCATACACAAAAAGGCCTGTGTCCTACATTTTGACTTGTCACAGTGAAGAAAGCACGCTTGATTTATATATTTATTTAGGTGTCCCCATGCCATGCCCAATACCAGGACACTGACACGGCTAAATCGAATTTAACCATCATCCAACATGGGATTTTTCTTTTGTTATTTTTGGGGGATTGTATGGTGAACTGTATTGTTGTCTTCAGATTCATTAGATGCTTATTTTGCGTGCTTCCTGTTGTATATCTTACAACAGTACTTTTTTTAATTTCATACTTTTTTCTGAGGAGGACCAATGTATGATCCTTTGGCTACTTGAATTCCCCTCACATTTCGTATATTTTTCATAATTTTTAGTCTTTTTCATTGAGTTCCCAAACCGTTTTCCATTTGCAGTGACACTTCATTCTTTTGGACATCTACTCATTCATATCAATATTACATCGAAACAATAAAGTGGTTCTCCAAACCTAGAGCTGTATAATTTTACTTTCAGACCCCTTTTTGTGTATGGCACCATTATTTATGACTCCCCCGTTTGAACGCTGCTCCGTGTTGGGCTTTTATTCTCGTTACGTCCCCTTTAAGAGAACGACGGCACCTCGCAGGACAAGGCAGACATTTTTCAATGCGAGATTTTTCCGTGCATAAATTATGTTCATGACGTAGTGCTAAAGGCCAATTTTGTTGCAATTTAGTCCGACTCTACCGCTCAAACAGCATTCCGTGAGCCACCTGAAGGTTTTTTTTGATGATTTAAGGTGTTGCAGAGAGGGCCTCGTCATTAAATATTAAGGCAGAGGAGATCCCAGCGTTGCAACCCTCCTTATCAATGCAAATACCTCTTTTGTGTGCAGTCACAGCGCCCGTCTGGGAGCTGAGATGAATTTTTAATTATGTGGGACTGAAACAAACTGTGACAAGGACCTTTATAAAAAAAATATAAAAAAGCGGGGGATTACAGAAAACAAGCTGCGTTACCGCGGTAAGTTGAATACGATAACCGGAGTCTATTCGAGCCTGCTCCTCGCTCGCAGCAGCGAAATGGCCAGAGGAAATGAGTATTTTGGTTAATATGCAATGCTCGTAATTAGCATAATTTATATATTTATGATAAAGAGAGGGAAATACATAATATTCGGTCTCTGGGCACGGAGCAGAGGTGCTTTCTGTCTCCGGCGCTTCGTGGTTAGCGCTCGTCTCCAGAAGTGGCCGTCGCGGCGAGACTTTTATCGGTCGGGTTGGGGGTTGGGGAGCGCAGCAACACCCGCTGAAGTTTTGACAGATGCCCGTTTCTAAAAGGGCACTGCAGCAAGGATATGCACCCTCTTGAGTCTTTTTTTTTGTTTGTTTTTTACTAGAGTCTGCGATGGAAACGTAATGACTTGTCCTCGGTGATCCGCGGGACTCTTCCCGTTTTGTGCAGCTGAAGTGCAACACGACACGGCTCGTGTCCCGGCCCCTCCAAATAGTCTGCTCCTGCAGTGACAGACATATCCATTCTCGATTCTCTCCATTGCATGTATGTGTGTTTTATTAACGAGGATTTCCCCCTACATCTGAGGTTGTGTGGGTCAATAGGCGGTGGGTTCTGTGGTCAGATGAACATCACCTTTCAAAACCAAACGTTCTAGAGTCCTACTAAATGATTCAAGATTAGAACAACAAAAAATATGAGCCCAATATCAAAAACAATAGCAGCAACAAAGCTCAAACCAGGGTTCAACACATAGACACCAAATAAAAATCACATAAATAGGACTTCAGACTCAGGACAGCACAGTCCTCTTGTGTCTTCAGCCTGGATGGAGCTCCAGCCATAGGACCTCATTCAGAGCACCTGAGGGGCTGAACAGAAATGTACTGCGTTATCACCAACTACTCCGGAGTCAGATTATTCAGAGCCTCGTGGAGGAGGAGTAGGATCTTCAGGAGTGTGTCTAAATGTTTGGCACTCCGCATAAAAAATTGATCTAAATTGTAAGACAGATCTATATATTCAACATTACCCACCCACGCAAGTAGAAAACAATCCCTGTTCTTTGGTAACCGCCTCAGAAAACCGTTGACATATATATTTTCCCTTTATATCTTCTGCCATTTCACTCCTCAACTTAATAAAGTAAAGGGAGCATCCCTACACCCACTTTGAATTGATTCAGAAGGTCTCAGCCTAACAGGTCATGTGAGAGCAATATGAGGTCTTAGTGACAAGCCTTGCAGGATAACTGTAACTGGGCTTAGGCAAGAATAAAAAACATCAAAGTAGTTTTAGCTGGAGGATAAAATAGGATGAATCAACATTTCAAACTGCTTAAAAGATAGCGGTGGGAATATGTTTGCAATCCAGGGGAAAGCAGGAGGAATGAATAACTGTCTGGACAAACAACGTTGTATTGGTGGGCGATTGAGGGAGGTTTGGCGGATTTTAGTAGAGACGTTGTCTAGGGAAAGAAACTGAAATCCAGTCTCTCAGTGATTTAATCAATGAGAATTTTGAGACATCCTTGAACTAATCTCGACAAGACGTGTGCGCAGAGCAGTTAAAGTTGAGAGGTCACCAGACTGATGGACAAGTACAGGTTTATCAGTGTAGCAACGATACAACACCCACCAAATTGACGGACCACGTGCCCTTGGTAGTCGCACTGTTATTCTTTTGTGTTTGTGTTTGTTTACCCAGAATGTCAGGGAGACAGTGACTGTGGTGATGAACTCCCAGGATGCCCCTGCCAAAGACGCCCCGCTTACGGTCAACGAGCAGGTAACGGTCACCCCGTCTGTCAAAACACGATCAACAACAGTCTCTTCCCCCTGAAACGCCTGCCGGACACTCCTCCGTGACTTATGTCGTCTTCTTAGCTGCCGTTTTGCTCATGTCATCCCTCCATGTGGCAGTGCTACCATGTCGTAAAGGGGCGATTGGTTTCCACACAGGTTCCTTTGAGTGGGTTTTATCACCTAATAATGCCTGCTGCTCTAAACCTGTGAGGGTTACTGGTCTTCAAACTGCCATGCTTAATAATGACTTGTGGGTTTTCTCTATGCAACAGACAATAGCAATGCTCTTCGCTGATGTACTGAGAATAGCTTGAAGAAAGCATTGCTTGAGCTGCTTGTTGGCTGATGCTCTTATCATTGCTTGCTGTGTACTCATGCTCTTTACCTTTGTGTCCCCCTTTGTTTTGGTGTCTCTGTGTCCTAACATGTGCTCGGCTTCTCTGTTCTCCTTAGCCATTCACTGTCTGACTGCAGAAGTCTTTTTTCAGCCATTTAAATCCTGCACTTTGAAATTCCCTGCAAAAACTACCAGGTATGCATCCTCCTCTTCTCTACCTGCATTGTGTCTCTGCACCTTGTCCTCCGGCGCAGGTTGTCTTGTGGCCTCTCCTCTAGGTCTTTCATGGTTGCATACCAGGAATCATCATCAGTTAGGTCAAGAAAGGGTTCAAGTGAACATTTGACCATATTGCAATTGTTTCTGTACATAGGGATTTCACAAACCGCTAACACACTTATAACAAATCACCTATAAAATTCTAGTAGAACCAAAAACAAAATAATACAGTAGATCTGCACTTGACTCATTTCATATTTTACTCCTAATTGTTGCGCAGGTCATTGTGATGTCAAGCCATGAGACTATTCGTGTACTAGAGGTAGAGGTCGATGCACCTCTGCCATCGTCATTACCCGATGAGAAGATTGAAGTCAAAGCTCAGGAGGCTTCGGCTCGGCCCGCAGAGCAAACGGAAGATGGCGCCATGCACAGCGACTCCAATGTGCCCACTGGGGCGGCGGGTAAATCACGGTCGCGGCAGAGAAAGATCGATGGCAGATGACTCATTATTCATACATACGTGACACAGCTTCAACCCTGGCTTTGCTCCTGCAGTGCTGGGCGAGCAGCAGGTGGTGTCTGTTGAGGTTCCTGCACCTGCTGTCCAAACGCTGACTCCCTCTGTGCCCGTCAGTCTGCCCCTGATGCAGCCCCAGGCCGCCATGCCCATCACTGTACAAGGATGTCCGCAGGTATTTTACACACCCAGCCATTACCTTTTCACGATGCACCTCAGATTGGATAGTGAATAGATTTGTTGTCTGTCCCGTTTATACTTTGCCTAAAACCAGCTGAGTTGAATCTTGACCAAGTATTGGCCTCCTGCATGCACAGTTCTTTCCATGTGTTCCAGGGAAAAAGCAAGACATGATCAGGGGGTTATCCGAACCCAAAGCCTCACAAAGAACAGAACTGTTACCAACCTCAGGAATGGTTTTGATTTTCTTGTAACCACCCAAACATTTGTGCGGTTCGGTACGATGCGTTCACAAAGTCTCCATCATAGTTGTTCAATATTAATTCGTTTCCTATTACTCACAGTAAAAGAATAATGGTCGATTGTACTGCATTAGGTGCTGACCCAGGAAGGTTTGGCCACTCTGATGACGAGTATGATGGCCCAGACAGGATCTCTGGGGCAGCCCTTGATCATCCCCATCAGTATGGCGGGCTCCATCGGAGGCCAAGGAGGTCTGGCTGTTCTCACCCTCCCCACCACCAACGTAGCTACTCTGTCTGGGCTCACAGCAGCCAACACAGCCGGAAACCTTCTCAAACTGCCCTTCGCTGGCCTCCAAGGTAAAACATACACTATATGCTTGCTGCTCATGTACCACTCATATTTAGACGTGGTCCAGATTTGACCTAACTGCAGACTCTTCAGTCCTGTTGTAATGTTTTGAGTCGCTCAGTGAATTGCGTCATTGCAGAACAATAACAAGCGTCAACTCTTCACTCAGCTGCGACAGTCCTGAACTCTGTCCAGCCCCAACTGCAGACAAGCCCTCAGACCATGTTCCAGCCCCAAGCTGCCCTGCAGCCAGTGCAGGTGACGTCCCATCCAACGCAGGTGACCAACGCACAAGTGACCGCCGCTCAGGTGGCCTCGCACGCCACCGCTGTCTCTCAGTCCAACATATCGTTAGCGGCGCTGCAGACCGCAGGACTCTCGATCAATCCTGCCATCGTAAGAGCGCCGCTTTAATAACTTTCTTTGCTGTTTGTCGTTTCATGTTGTTCATGCAATATACTGACGGGTCCTGCGCTTCTTGCACACGTTGTTTGGTTATGCTCAGATCAATGCAGCGTCTTTGGGAACTCAGCCCCAGTACCTCAGTTCCCTCACCTCCACTCCCATCATCACTAATGCAATGTCCAACATGGCGGGCATCACAAGCCAGATCATCACCAATGCCCAAGGACAGGTGTGTGCCGCACATTGGTGCTTTCTCAATTTATTATGATTTTGAGTTATGGTTCTCTACTTTGCCCCTCCGGCTTGAAAAGAATATTTTATAGAGAATAACGTAACTCTGGGCCTTTTTGAAGACTTTCACGAGAGCACCGAGCCACTGGCAGTTCTCATTTGAATGGTAATTGGATTGGTAATCACACCCTCTCCAAAATTTGTATGTGGTTGGTTTCCTTAAAATAAACCCAGCCTCAAGTTAACTTAAATCTATCAAGCCAGAGGAGCAATAAAACAATTTATTTGAAAACGGACCTCTCAAACAGCTGCATTAATCGATCCTACCATGGTTGCAGCTCATTGGAGTAAGTAGTGTAGCTCTTTATGTTGTAGATTGTTAAATGTTATGAAAGTACATTCTATTATTTGTATATTTTTTCATAAACAAATTCAAACTATATTTACAGGTCATTGGAACCCTCCCTCTTTTATTAAACCCAGCTTCTCTGGCTGGAGCGACTGCAACATCCACCCTTCAGGGTCTGCAGGGTCTGCAGGGCCTGCAGTGTATACAGGGTCTGCAGGGTATACAAGGTATACAGGGTCTGCAGAGTATACAGGGCTTGCAGGGTATACAGGGTTTGCAAGGTCTGCAAGGTCTGCAAGGTCTGCAAGGCCTGCAAGGTCTCCAGGGCCTCCAGGTCCAGACTGTCACCCCACAACTGCTTCTCAACGCCCAGGGTCAGATTATTGCCACAGTAGGGAATGGATCTGCAGTTGCAACTTCTGCTGCAGTTCCGCCCAAAGCCGCTGCTCCGCCAACATTTACCAAACCCATCACACAGGTAACCAACACCGATCTGTCTGAATATTGTTTTAGAGGTCAAAAAAGTCATTTCTGCCTTTACACTCAAAAGCTGAAACCAAACAATGGCTTTTTTTTCTCACTTGCGGTTCCTGAGTGTATTTAAATTATCAAACTTTTCCACATGCATCATTGCACGTTATGTCTTTTTTTTGTCCCCCCTCTTCCCTAGGCTTCAGTAACAACTGTGTGTCAGTCACCGATTGTCATCGCCCCGCAGCCGTCTGTACTGAGGAATTCCACCACGCTCTCCTCCACAGTGCCCATCAGCTGTGGAGACATAGCAAAAGTGGGACAGCTTGTCAGCAGTATGTGCACCTGCTTCTCATATGCAAACATATATCATTTTAAGTGGGTAGGTATTGTAAACCAGATTCCCCCTCAATTGTAGAACCCCAGCAGGTAGTCGGTGGCGAGGAAGGCATTAATCTGGAAGAGATTCGTGAGTTCGCCAAGAATTTCAAGATCCGTCGGCTCTCCTTGGGGCTTACTCAGACACAAGTAGGGCAGGCTCTGACTGCAACGGAGGGTCCGGCCTACAGCCAGTCTGCCATTTGCAGGTAAATCCCTCCCCGGTTCATGTTGGAAGCTTTCTTCATTTTTTGTCTGTGTACAGACAGTGCATTTGATATGTGCATACCATGGCTTCATTCATAGAATTTGAAATTATGATGCCAATAGGACATCAATGTAGTTAAGGAACCCATCTAAACATCTGCTCATGAGTCATATTCTCATTATGGCTGTGTAGTAGCGAGAGGAATTGATTTATTTGTAATAAATACATGTGTGTTTTTCAGGTAAAGTTACTCAAAAAGATCTAAATTACATTATATTGCAAAGTCAGCGTTTTATACTCATTGGTTTAGCTGAGGCCACACTATACTGAAAAACATATGGACCACAATGAGAATATACTTGTACAGCATGTACAGCAATGGAGAAATCTAGACCGTATTCAATAGTTTGGTTAAAACTTGGTGAGCTACTACTACAAATAGATTGGATATCTTAGTCACTTCCCTGCCAACTGGTTCTTGGTTCCATACAACATGTGTTTCTTTCTCGTAATGCAGGTTTGAAAAGCTGGATATCACACCCAAGAGTGCTCAGAAGTTGAAGCCGGTGTTGGAGAAGTGGCTGACCGAGGCTGAGCACTGGAACCAGAAGGGCCAGCAGAATCTGATGGAGTTTGTCGGCGGTGAACCGTCCAAAAAACGCAAGCGGCGTACCAGTTTCACACCACAGGCGATAGAGGTTCTTAACTCTTACTTTGAAAAGAATGCTCTGCCAACTGGTCAAGAGATTACAGAAATAGCGAAAGAGCTCAACTACGACCGAGAGGTTGTGCGAGTGTGGTTCTGCAACCGACGGCAGACGCTGAAAAACACAAGTAAAATCAATGTGTTCCAGATCCAGTAGGGACTTCGCTCTGAGAGGATTCGCCGCGGATGTTTGGGGCGTTTTTGGAAGTTGAACATTTAATACGGCAACACAGTTCACAACTGTGTTGTAAATATAAGCCAAACTCTATTAAGGACTATGTACTTTTATAGAAAATAAAGGAAATTACTACAGTACTACAAAAAATCGATATTGTATTTTAAGATTGTAGTTGTGCATACAACTGCGGTGGGATGGGTCTCAGTCAGACGGCATGGGTCTATTATCATGGATGGTGATGGTAATACAGCGATAACAACGTCATATTTAAAAACATTTTAACTTTTATATAAGGGATTTTATAGAAGCTCTGTCTCTGAATAACACTAATAAGTGGCAGTGCATTGAGTCACATTGATTTTGGTCACATTGTTGTCACTATGATATTTGAATACCATGCTTTGGCCACTACGATTACAGTTTATTTTATATTCAAGTAGTACTTGAATACTCTGAGTACTACATGAGCGGCTTTGCAAACATAAGCTTCTGTAGACTGAACGCAGGCAATGGCATTTCACCTTATTTCCATCAGAGATTGTCTAATTAATGCCAAAACGGACTTTGTCTGGAACCTTGTCCCAACATTTTTTGGGGACAATCAAGATTTTGATATCTCTTACTGATAATCACAAAGGTGAGCTTAACATCTGTAGTCATTTGTAAAGTAATTTTTTATGTTCCTTGCACAACAAGTTCTTATCAAAATATTTAGCTATTGCTTATGACACAACTATAAATGGCTTTTTTGTATTTTATAATGTTTGTTTAATTTGAGAGTTACTAATTGTGGGTGAAATGTGTGTAAATTCACACAGTCTGTCATGTTTTTACACTTTTTGTTTAATGCCGAAGATACTCTGAGAGTATCTTGTGTCTCACAGTTGTAACTGTTCACTCAATGGTTTGAGGGTGGTCTGCAGCATTTCCTTCAAATCTCAAGTGAACTTAAATTGGACTATTATGAAGGAAGTTTAAAACATTCTCGCATTCGCCGGAAACATTAGCAACACGTTTTTTAATACTCCTAGTAAGCCCAATATCAACTGAAAAAATGCAATTATCTGTTCAGCCAAGAAAGAGGTTTTTTGTTATGATGACTTTAAATCTGAATGGGTAAGGAGAGTGTTTGCTTGTAAAGTTATTTTCTGCCAATGCCAATACTTCAAGAATGATTTGCACTTTAGTGACAGTAGGGACATTGAAAGGGATACTAATGGTTTATGTACAGCGTAGTACGTAGTTTTAGTAAAACTGTATTCATCAACTAAGAAGCAACAACTTATAACTTACATTAATGTAATTTTATGCGGAAGAAATTTAAAATTCTGCAGTTTAAATGTACAAGCTAATATGCATTTGTCCATGTTTTTGTATTCAATGGTGCATATTTTCTTTCCCTTTCCCATATATTCCTGAACAATTTTAAATAAATGGGCCTATTTTGCAATCGACATACATGATACATAAACATATAAAATTATAAATACTACAAGTTCTTGCTATGATACGTGTTTTTCCTTCCGTTCAATATGGGAGGACAATGTATAATATTGTTTAATATACTAAGTTATCACCAGAGAAAAGAGGAGCTAATTTACATTATTAATTTGCCCTGCAGAACTCATAAAGAGTTCAGGTCTTTGCGAGAAAGGTGGAACTGGATGTGTTTGTCATTTTCTGTCAGACAAATAAACCCTGGTTTTATTAATCCCTACTTGTTGTTTTGTTGTGTTTTGATTCATTGCAATGGTTGTAGTTGACCGTGACCCCTAACTTCCATAACAAAAACATAACTTTAAAAATGGTTTGGTTTTTATCAAACGCACCTTCCAAAAGCAGGAAACTCCCTTCTTCAACCACCAGCGAAGGGTGGCGTTAGAGAGCAGCAACCTTCTCTGCCACCACTGAAAGACACGAAGAAGAAAGAGAAACGGAAATTACGGCGGCCGCGGTTCCTAACCATGCTAGATAAACAAACCAAATAAATACATTTTATGACATAAACTCCGGATTCTCAGCTAATTCGGACGTGTATCTATGTATAGATATGTTTACCGGGAACAACGTTTCCCCGTGAATCCCTTATAAGGGCTAGCATTTTTCTTGCTAAGTTAGCTGTGGGGCTATGTAGCTGGACGTGGTTAGCCCATCATGTTTATTTTAGTGCCGAGGCGAAGGCGCACGACATGATGGCATAGAGCTGTCGCAGTGTTAGCAAGTAGCTGTCCTCTCACTGAAAGGTACGTGTTGCCTCTTTAATTCCATCACGTTATTAAACTGGAATATAAATAGAGTAACTATTTTACACGGGCATCAGTGCACGGTTTGTTCCTGTTGATCCCTGTTGATAGCATGTTCTTTCAACAAACATAACGTTACACACGTTTCTCTCCGTCGCCGAATTGTTTTAAGTTGAACCCTCATCCAATAAAGAATACACTTTTAATATGTTCACTATCTCCACTGAAGATTGGAAACTTGTAACATAAACTGCACTCCCGAGAGACCTGCTAATCGTCACCATGGCGTGGGCTCTGAAGTTGCCGCTCACGGATGAAGTGATCGAGTCCGGACTGGTGCAGGACTTCGATGCCAGTCTGTCGGGCATCGGCCAGGAGCTCGGTGCTGGGGCATACAGCATGAGGTACTGTACGAGCGTGGACGTGTTGATCCCAGTTCTTCAAATTCTGCCGTTGGACATTAATGCAAAGTGCTGCACGTTGTTGAACAACAACAACAGAAAAGGAAAAAGTGTAATTTGCGTTTGATTCGTGAGCCATCTTGATACAGGGCTGACAGATAGAAATCGCCGAAGTGAATCAATCACTTCAATCACTTTCTCAAGTCGTCATATGATTTAAAGGTCTGCTGTGATTATTTCACCTTCATATTTTTATAACTCTAGCAATGTTCTTTGGCTTTGTAGTTTGCTTCAAACAGTTATTTTCCAAATGTTTTTATGTGCAGAGAACATGCATATATTTATATATATAAAGGTATTTGATATATTTTAAATATACGGTTAAGATAACTTTTTGTATACTTTCAAATGTGTAAATGTTAAGTAGTCAGACCCTTTCACTTTTTCCCAAGGAAGTGGAAGGACCGGCCTGCAGAGCTTAGACACAACATTGTGTCGTAGATCTAGGGAAGCATACAAAAAATCTGCTGCATTGAAGGCTCTCAAGAACACCCGAGCTGAGAGGAGAAGGGTCCTTTTAACCTATGACTGAATGGAAAATTATCGGAGGAGGATTACTCGTTAATGAATCTTGCGATGGTTGTTCTACTTATCTTAACACAATGTAGCATATTTCTGAAACGGTTACATAAATATATGTGTACTCTGCAGATTTTTTGGGTTACTTTTGAAGAGTTCATAGTCCAAAAAAGTAGATGTTTATGATCTTTTTGCTAAATTGCTCCCAATACATTTAGCTTTTGCTGACTCAAGTACGTCGCTTTGCTGCAGAAAGAACTCTCTTGTTTGTGCATTTGGTTTGTGCTGGTTAAGTGCTCTGTTAAATGAGGCCATACATGCTGCAAAGTGTACGCCCGTTCCTGAAATTCTTTTGTCGAGGGGCTATGGGGGACAGACTTGGTATTTCGTGGTCGTACCTTTTGTTGCCTCCAATATAGTTAATGAACTGCGAAGCTGAAGAACCCAATAAACCGTCATTCAGCCTCAGTAGTTCCAAGACTTAATTTAACTCAACATAATTTTTTTAAATCATGATGTAGAATATATTCTGTCTTTACAATGAAAAAGCTAAATTAATCCTCTGTATAATTTAATTTTGGGAGGTGCATCGGATTGGCAGCTCACTAACAGCGTTGTTCCTGGTCTCTGTTCCCCAGCGATGTGCTCGCCCTCCCCATCTTCAAACAGGAGGAGTCCAACCTGCCTCCAGACAACGAGAACAAGATCCTTCCCTTTCAGTATGTTCTGTGTGCAGCTACTTCGCCAGCTGTTAAACTGCATGATGAAACACTCACCTACCTCAACCAAGGTCAGCATCGGGATCCATCACACACTGCCCGTTGTCACATGTCATATGATGCATCAACAAAAAAGTCACAAAAGTGTGGCACAACTTTGATACCTGTACAAATATGACAAAACTATTAGTTACTCCGCCTTGTGTGTAAATCCATACTCGTTACTAGCTCAATGTTATCGCTGCAGGCATTAAACGTAATAATCACAAATGAAAACAAAATTGAAATAGGAGACTGTAATTCATGTTTTCCTTGTATAAAAATGGATGATTTCCCCGAGCGCACATGTCTTAAAAATAAGTGCAAAAATAAGTGATGTATATACATGACCTAATAAATATGTATTATTATTATTATTAATAATACATATTATTTTGCCTAATAATCGAGAACTCTATAAATTATGCATTATAACTGGTCCAGCTTCAATGGTTGGACTTCAGATGTGACTGTTTCTTCACTATATGGATGTGTCGTTGCAGGGCAGTCCTATGAAATCAGGATGCTTGACAATCGGAAAATTGGAGAACTTCCGGAAATCAACGATAAAATGGCGAAGGTACGATTTGGACGTAAACCCGGATGCATAACTTGGCACAGGGCTTCACGTATTTGCCACAATAGCATTAACGTGGGCGTCTTTGACTCTTTCTAAAAAATGAATCTCCTTAAATCTCAGAGCATCATCCGTGTGGTGTTTCATGACAGACGGCTTCAGTACACCGAGCACCAGCAGCTGGAGGGCTGGCGCTGGAACCGGCCCGGGGATCGCATCCTGGACCTGGGTGAGCACCAAATGCACAACCATGTCTACTTTTGATGGCTCCAGAAGGCCGTGGTTCTATCTAATATATATTGGATTTGTGTGCGCATAGATCTGTTGCTGTGCAGCCTTGTATGCGTTGTTAACCGTCTAGTAGTTTTGGGACAACATCGAGATGTGGACTGATTTATAAGTGCGGTGTTACGGTGCAGACGGTGTGCAGCGAGAACTCTTCTGATAACCGCCTGTTTTGCGTTGCAGATATCCCCATGTCCGTTGGCATAACTGACCCCCGGGCTAACCCTACTCAACTTAACACCGTGGAGTTCCTTTGGGACCCTTCAAAAAGAACCTCAGTTTTTATCCAGGTAGCATGACGGACCACACTTCTGTTTTCTTTAATTACTTTCACTTATTAAAAGACAACAGTAGTTTCTCCCCACTTTGGCATCACACAGCTAAGCTTGTTAACAGTGTGTGTGCTCACTCGGATCACTTGACATTTTGGACGAATAAAACAAACGTCATTCTGCAGCCAGTAATTACTAATACAGTTCTGCCTGTTTAGCTCTGGTTTAATTAAACTCGCCTGAGTTTTTAACACCCACATTCTTGCACTGATTTTCATTTTACATTGATTTCCTCTTAAGGTACACTGCATTAGCACAGAATTTACCATGCGCAAGCATGGAGGGGAGAAGGGTGTCCCGTTCCGAATCCAGATAGACACTTTTAAAGAGAATGAGAATGAAGAGTACACAGAACACCTGCACTCGGCCTCCTGCCAGTTCAAAGTCTTCAAGGTGAGAGAGAGGCCACCTGTACCTACAATTCAAATACTTTGTTTTCAATGACCACCGCCGAAATGACTCCCGTCTAACGCTTTTCAGCCGAAAGGTGCGGACAGAAAGCAGAAGACTGACCGGGAGAAGATGGAGAAGAGGGCGCCGCAGGAAAAGGAGAAGTATCAGCCCTCCTATGAAACCACGATCCTGACAGAGGTGAACGCATTGCTAATGTTTTAAAGTAACGTGAGAGATGATTGGATAAAAAGAGGTCACCAAAATGAAACCATGAGAAGGTTAATGACGTGATCAGACCCTGCTGCTGTAAAATTTGAGGTTTTCCAAATGGACTCTTGATACCTGGAAACACTATCAGGGTTCCCCACAGGCAGCGCCGAAATCAGAAGGAGATGAGAAGAAGTTCTCGTTGTACCTTCAAGCTGCAGCTTGTACCTGGCAGCAGCGGAAGTGTATCTGCGAGGTGATTTGGATGCAACAGTAACTAAAATGTCATTCTCTTGCAGTGCTGTCCGTGGCCTGAGGTCACATATGTGGGCAACTCCCCATCGCCTGGCTTCAACAGCACACCTACCAGCTTCCCAGTGCCAGAAGGGTACGAGTGCTTCACTATGTCTGCGAAACTCCCATGACCAATGCAGCTTGAATCGACTCAACCATTGAAACCACATTTTTACACATGTTTAGGGTGTTTTGGTTGGTAGGGAGCGCACATGATGTTTTATATTCTGCTTAATCTAGATCTCTAAATTATTCCTTCTTTTCAGAAATGGATCGCCCAACCACCAGCCTGAGCCGGTCGTTCAGGTGGCAGATGTAAGAACGAGTGTAATTTTTTTTTTTTTACTGCCTGGCTACCTCCCTGAACCACTGCATATCAACTCCTAAAAACATAAAGGCCTAACCCTCCTCGAGATGTGAGGATAATAATGATTACCCTAAAATACAAAGCCTGCAGCGAGCGGGTTTTGAATTTCAAAGCTGAGATAAATCCCTTTAGTTGGTTTAATTTTAACAGCTTATTAAACGTACCCTTGGTAATGTAGTATAGATTCATGGCCAGGAGAACACACGTGTTGAGAACTAGGGATGTCAAAAAAACTTCACGCACGTGATTCAGCACATCCATCAAACCTATCCGGGGTACATTTCGATAGGACAAAATGTTGAAGACGAAATAAGATCCAATTATGGTCTGGAAGCAGGGAGAAGATTGTCTGTACCTGTTACGGTGTATAAAATGAGGCACTGGAATATTTACAAAATATTTTGTCCGAACAAACAAGTTATGAGGTTAATTTTAGAAAGATCCTGTAATTTCGTACGAGACTGTTCAAGACCAATTTGGCTTTCTCTTTTCCTCCTCCAGAATTTGTTACCCACAGCAACACCACAGGATGCACAGCAGTGGCTTTTAAGGAACCGCTTCTCGCCCTACTGCCGGCTCTTCAACAACTTCTCAGGTAGCACGGCCTTTTAACACAGACAAGCTAATGAACACTTGTTCCTTTCACTATCAAAACAGCTGCAGTGAATCCATTGAATATTGAATCTGGTCATTTGTCATAACAGCATTTGCACCGTTTCATATTTCCGTATCGACCTGACACAACTAGTAATGTCTTCTTCAACTGTAGGGCCACAGATGCATGAGATACAACGTGAAAGAGGAGCAATACCATGCTTGTCTCTGACGTTTTGGAGAGCATTGTTAAGAGATCACTTAATTATCATCTCATAGGCACTCAACAAAAATACACGGATAATTCAATCATGTCAAATCAATCAGAAGACCTTCACTCCATCTGCATGAATGAATCCATACATGTATATGCATCAGAAAAATGAAGCCAAGCATGTTACATTCTGTGCACTTGTTTTACACTTTGTAAAGCTTGGTTTCAGCAAGGTTTTCTTGTTGCAGGGGCAGATCTGCTGAAGCTCACCAGGGAGGACGTCATTCAGATCTGTGGACCAGCGGACGGTATAAGACTCTTCAACGCGCTGAAGGGACGGTGGGTCTCCTGCCAATCCCGTCCCATCGCACAATACGTCAACTTCCCAATACATCCAGAATGAAAAGGCATGTTGTTGTTGTGTTTTCTCTCTGCGGGCGCTGTTGACAGGGTGGTGCGCCCGAGGCTGACCATTTATGTTTGCCAGGAGTCTCAGCAGCCAAGGGAGCAGCAACCGAAACACGAAAATGGAGATGCTGCCGCCAACACCTTCTTTGGTCGGTGAATACTCACGGCGTCAGAATAATTAGGGGGGGAAAAAAAGCTATTGTTGGGAATATTCTCAAATACATGAAGCAATCTGATAATATCTGGTCTTGTATACAGTGATTGCTTCATCATTTTTTTCATTCTTTCCTTCACAATTGTTATTAGAGTTTGAGGAAATTAATGTCAATCCGACGTCCTGGCAGCAAATTTAAAGCGACGGGACATTTCTTATTGGCCTGATTATATGCCTTCGGGGAGCCATTTAACCAGCCAGGACTGTGGAATAGAAGTATCTGCCATCATAAGTTCAATAGTTTAGTAATAAGATGCAATATCCTATGAAATGGAAATAACACGTTAGACAGAATACTGTAGACAATTGACAAGGATTTGCTCCATGAGGCTGCTGGAGGCAAACATTCTTCAAACATCTTGCTGTGCAGAAGGAGACTTAAGGCGTTATTAAAATTCACAGAATGGGAAAATAAAGGAGCAGTTTTTAACACGTTCTGTATCATTGTGAAGACGTAGGTGAGTAATGTCCGTCGGTGGCTCACCATCCAAATGTCTGAGAGGTATTTGAAGGGCTGCCAATCTTTTGGATTATTATTGTATGTTAATTTTGCATATTTTCTCTGCAGTGTATCACGCCATTTACCTGGAGGAGCTCACAGTGGCTGAGCTGACAGAGAAGCTCGCTCAGCTCTTCAACATCTCACCCAGGCAAATAAATCAGATCTTCAAACAGGGTCCCACTGGCATCCACGTGCTGGTCAGTGACGAGGTAAGCGATCCTCCCTGTAAGCTGGGAATACGCCATGATTTCAAAAATGGAACGAAGACGTGTCTGATTATCAATGTCGTCCCGATTGTGAGGGGGAACCTGGCCTCCCGAGTTTTCCAAAGCACACCGCGTGTTGTGTCGCCATGGTACTTTCAGGTGCCGCTAAGCGAGATAAAAGGCACTTTACCTCCGGGAATCTAAAAAAAAATACTGTGGGAGCGGCTGGAGACGTCATTTCCGTCACCGACGATGCAAAGCATTACAACATTTGCTCTCTTTCCAACAGATGATTCAGAACTACCAGGATGAAGTATGTTTTGTTTTGGACACAATGAAAGGTACTTGAGTGTGGCATTAATGTGTTTCTATATTTAACGTGACGCCTTGATGTTATAAATGCAAGTTTATTTATAATGCCCACCCCCCCCCCTCTCCTCCCGTCTAATGTTGTTTCTTTTCCAGATGACACAAATGATGGCTACCACATCATCTTGAAGTGAATACTGCGCGGGAGAAAGGCGTTGTTCTCTTCTTTAAACCCGATCCAGTCAGCCCCCGTAGAGCTTCATATTCTTCGCTGTTCCTGGAATATGTGGGCGCGCCCCGCGATTAGCGCCTTGAGGCTGCGAGGACGAATATGCGACTGCCCTCTCCTTACTCTACCTTATTGTCTTACGTCTGAGGTAGTGACTGTCCCCACCGTGAAGTGAACAATCTCCCTGTCGCCGTACCGTTGTGTCCGTTAAGTGGTTGCGTTCTCCTCGGTTGCTCGCGTCTGGTGAAGGAGGTCTACGGCTGCCGTCCCTGTCTGTTTGTTAGCCGAGCATCTGGTCTGCCAAAGCTACGTGCTTCAGAAACCTTTTTGTCATCTCTTTGAACACCAAATGTGCAAAGAAGGTCATAATCACGGCGGACAGAGAGAGAAAGATGGCTGCTCTTGACAGTACTTGTACTATCAGCTGGCAATGCAGTCTGATTCCTCCTCCTTGTGTTAGTTTGGCTTATTGAAGCCAGTCTGTGAGAAACGCGGTGTGGCAAACACAATCACACCGCCCCATCAGCGCTCCATGAGGGGCATCAAATCGGGACATTGGGGGAAACTGTTGGTAACCAGCTGTCCTCTTTTACATCTGTGATTCCTTTTTTGAAAGGGATGAATGTTGGTCTTTCACTGGCTTGCAACAGTCACTTTTAAAAAAGAAAATGCTTTTTTTTTTTTTTTTTTAATTCCGACTCCCAAACACTGTTAAGTCCTCGTAGTGTAGGTGTAGAGCGCTGGCGGTTGATGCCTATGATGATGATGATAATGAAATACTGTGTTAGTGATCTCAGTGGCTACACCTCCTGTCCATGTGTTTTTATTATTTGTAAATAGGTCACTATTTTAAAAAATCGTTTCATATGGAATCAAGTGTTTCTTTTGATAGTATTTTTTTTTCAACCTAACATTAATGTTTTGGGATATTACCACATCCAGGTACTAATTCATGTAATTGGTCGCATGTAAAAACAGATGGTTAGTTTATGTTCAGTCCATTGTCCTGCTTGACATTTTAGATTCCCAGTGCTATCAGCATTATTAAAATGCATACCTGTCAACTGGCCACTACATGTAGTGTCTGTCCTTAAGGTGTTTGCAAAGAATAAAAAGAGATTTTTATACATTTTGGGATAAATATTGCAAATGTTCTTAAGCTCCTCTGGGAAATAAATGTTATTGTTTCCCTTTTCAATTCAATTCATTTTATGTTGTATAGCCCAAAATCACAAATTTGCCTCGGAGGGCTTTACAGTCTGTACACATGCAACATCCTCTGTCCCAAGACCCTCACACCGGCACAGGAACAACTCCCCAAAAAATGAAAAAACCCTTCCAGGGAAAAAAGGGAAGAAACCTTAGGGAGAACGTCAGAGGAGGGATCCCTCTCTCTCGGGATGGACAGACTGCAATTCTGTACACATGACATCCATGACTCATACAGATATACAATAAATTCAATTTCTATAACAGAAATTATTCAAAGAATTCCAAGTAGCCGGCCAGGTGTACGACAGGACCACTGCAGGGGCCACCACCATCAGATCGAACCGCCATCCACAGAAGACTGTTGATGGACACATGTGGGGAACAACTGCAGCTTTGACACCACAATAATATTCTACATCCGCATCAAGATGCGTTCACATTTTGAACAAAGGACGGGAAAGAAAAAAAAAAAAAGAAAAGCACTCCATTTCCCAGCATGCCCCGGTGCACGGCATGCCTGTGATGTCACAATAAGTATATATACGGTTCCAGGGAAGGATTTCTTCCTCCATTGTTACATGGTAACAAACGGGGCCGGGGCGACGGCGTAACGGGGAGAAAAGGCGTCTTCTGGTGGCAACATTTTGACACCAATCTGACGGGGAAACTGCGGGCGAATTCCACGTAAAATGCGAGACAACAACGAAACGAGCACCGCCGACCGAAACCGCCCCGGCGAGAAAAAGGGATAAGCGAACACAGATGTCAGCGGATTTCTCCATCGCAGGCAATTTTTTTTTTTATTTCTTTACGTCAGGAAGATAAGACATTCGGCTTTTAAATTATTCACGTTGCACCCAAAATGTCTGGAAGTAAACGGCAGACGATCCTATGACGTTCCCTCTTTCTTTAGCCTGTACTTTTTGCTTCCCTTGATTCTTTTTTTTTTCTAAATAGAAAGGCATGCAACATTTTAAATAAAACACCCCGGTCTACCACGCAGCTCCTGCGTTCTCACCCCGCGACCGATTAGTGTGCAGAACAATGAGCACCGAGCGCAAGTAGCCCGGCACGGACGCGTTCAAGTGTTGCAACAAAAAACAAAAAAATTGACTGTCGGGCAAGATTTCTGCCACATTACTTTGTTTCCATTGCACCGCGGTTGCTGTCTGCACGCACCAACCCCCCCAAAGAAGAAAAAGCAACTCATAGGGCGTTGAAAGATTGATGTGCAGCCAACATTTCGAAAAGGGAGACGAGGAGACGACCTACGAGTTGCTTGGAACAAGGGTCCCTGTTTGTATCCCAGGTAAGAGTTTAGTATTGTGTGTGTGTGTGTGTGTGTGTGTGACTGGTTAACTGGAGAGAGGGCGGTTGAGCTGTTGCCCATTAGTCTGATAACCCCCATCCGACACAGTCACTCGCTGCATGCACACGGTGGAACCAAATCGGCCCCTCCACATCCCTGAAGGTGAACAACGTACTGAGGAAGAACTCGGCAGGGAGGCTGAGCCGGATCTCCAGCAGGGAAATGAGCCTGCCATCAAAATTCTGTCTGTGCTCTCTTCGCCCCATTCATGTTGGGAGTCCCCATGTGGAACAGGGTTCACATTCTGGCTTTAAGCACAGGGGCTTAGAGCCTCGTTCCCTTCAGATTGTGTGAAATGCAACAGAAGATTTAAAAAGAGAAAAAGAAAAAACTACGTCCAATTAGGACCGCGGATGAGAAATGCACATTAATATATGAATTTGAGTGCAGTTTAAATGATATTGCACAACACGGAAAACTACGGCATCCACCTTGTGCTTCGAGGCATGAATTAAAACATGTTGTCACCGTTTCAGTTTGAGACATCGCATCTCATTTTCCTTTTTTACCCCCCGTCCCCCGGTGTTCACACATCCCAGCAAAATGTGTCCGGCTGCAGCAGTTGGATCGTTGTTCACTGCACTCGGAGCAGCTCCAGGATGTCTTGCGATTCTGACATTTTTTGTTTCTTTATTAAGCTTAAAGAGAAACTATGCTGTACGGTTGTGGAATGCTCATTGGTCCTTTTATGGCTGAGTTTTTTCCCTTTGAGAACTTAAAAAAAGGCCTTATTTTGAGTTGTCCTAATAATGTGCTGTCAGAAGCATGTGACATGTTAACCCAGAGCCAGTGAAAAAAAAGCCTCGTAGTGATGTAGAGCTGCAAAGCAAACCAGTAATTACCTTTATCGAGGGATAAAATGAGCAGCTGAGCTTGAGCACACTGTCTTTATGAAATGTCGGCATGATTTTTCATTTATTTCGATTGAAACACTTTGTGAAATGCAGTTTGCACATGGACCAAAATCTAACATCAACCTTGATCGACCTCAACCGATTCAATAGTGTCGACCCCCTCCGCTTCGTTTATAGCAGAACTATATGCAAGACTAAAAAAATAGAGTTAGAAGGCATCAAGATGATTTGCTTCTGTGCATTGACCATGCTTGCCCAGTTGCCATGGGGACGTTTCTAGACATTATGATTTCAAAGGATTTCATGTGAGATGGAGGGGAGGGAGGGGAGCAGATGGAGGAAATGATGGAGCTGGAATACAGATGACAGATGAAAGGAGACCAAACCGCAGATGTTACCGTTTGGTGTTTTGCCATTGAGCGTCTTCCTAACGCGCCAGCAGTTTGTCTTTAAGCCGTTTATTTAGTGAATATTACCAAACGCCAACAAATGAGACGCACTGTCCCCGCACCTTTTGGTTGTCATTTTCTAAAGAATAAGTGTTTTTGTCTTTGTGATCCTCTGTGTGGGTGGATGATTATTCAATGGGCGGATGATTATTCAATGGGCCCCTGAGCACATACCTGCTCGAGCCCTCCCCCCCCCACCTCCACCGCCTGTCCTACACTGGAGCAAGACACACAGGCACCATGTTTTTGTCGTCATTTTGCGTATCTGTAGTCATTTTGTGTCTTTTTGTGTTCTTTTCATTATTTATCTCGCGGTTATCTCCGTGAGTTCCTTTTGTTTCTTCGTGGTCATTTTGATTCTCCTCCCCGGCGGATACGTAACGCTTTGCGGTTGAAGTCCAGCCAGTGGGGCGGTGTGTGTGTGTGTGTGTGGGGGGGGGAGGGGCGACCTGACCACTTGACCACCCGGGGGCCTGCACCAGGTAAGGCCCGCTCGGTAATCCACTCGTATCCACCTCCGTGCCCCCAGACAACACGTTTCCATGGAGGCAGGTTCGTCCCTCGGCCTCAAACGACGATATGAAGAGGTGGACAACAACTCTCCATTCTCCACACCTAAAGACTCCGACGATGACGTCTCCAGCAGCGACAGCGCCGACAGCTGCGACAGCCTCAACCCGCCTTCCAGCACCGCATTTACCCGTAAGGAACAGCAGGAGACGAGCGTTAAAGGCAATGCACTCTAAAACCCACTCCAACCATTCATTCAGTATGAGTATGACGATGACTCGTGTGTAACATTGCAGCCCAAATGTCCCCCCCCCCACCTTTTCCAACTCCAGCCACCTCCATCCTCCGACAGCACAAGCCGTCGCCGGGGGGCAAACGGGTGCGTTTCGATGTGGTGACGGTGTATTACTTCCCCCGGCGGCAGGGATTCACCAGCGTGCCCAGCCAGGGGGGCAGCTCCCTGGGCATGGCCCGCCACCACTCCTCCATCAGGCACTACACGCTGGGCGAGTTCGCCCGCGAGCAGGACTCCAGCCACCGGCACACGCTGCGCCAGCACCTGCGCCAGGAGAAGCTCAACGCCCGCAAGATGAAGGTACGGTGCGATGGGCTCCAGGCGTCTCGTTTCGAGGCCTGGCGGCGTCGTTGGAATGGAGATTCCGACTTTTTTCTTTTTTTTTTTCTCCGACCATCCTGCCAAGTTCATCTCATATTTTATTTCTATGGGTAAAACTCTCCCCCGAAACATTTTCCTTAGCAGAACCGTTTCGTCTTCTTCCTTCTACCCCATTAATTGTCTCAAGACTCATCAAACGTATCTTTTAAAAGCCTGCAGGATTGGAAGGACTGGAATTAACATTTGAAATACTGAATTAACACAACTCTAATTAGCTTTGGCAGAAAAATGCTGGCCATGAATCCGTTTCCAAGTTCAATATCCTTATCTATATTTAGTGACCTGTGATTTTATTGAAGGACTTTCACATTGTAGCTGGTATCTCTACTTAGATAAATGATCTGAGCTCAACTTTAAATGCTCTACACTTGCTGTCACGTTAACTCTCCCGTTTAGACTTCGGCCAGGACAACATTTGCGCCGCATTTCTCCTCGAGCCGTTCTCATTGTTTCAGACCAACTACACAGCCACTTCAGACATCGGCTCTGGTTACAAAATGCATTTCCTCGCTTCTTCCCCAACAGTCCGTGGAACAGTTTTAGATGGATCATTCTGATGCACTCAAGCTTTAAATAGAGATCCGCTCTCCCACTCCCGACTGTCCCCCACAGCTGACGAGGAACGGCACGGTGGAGTGCGCTCAGGCGGACCTGCTGACTCTGGAGGACGTATCGGACGAGGACCTGGACGTGGACGGCGTGGAGGTGGACGACTGCTTCTTCCTCCAACCGCTGCCCACGAAGCGCCGGCGGGCCCTCCTGCGGGCCTCCGGCATCGCCCGCATAGACGCCCGGGAGAAAGCCGACCTCAGAACCATCCGCCTCTCGCGGGAGGAGTGCGGCTGCGACTGCCGCTTGTACTGCGACCCTCGCCACTGCGGCTGCAGCCAGGCCGGCATCAAGTGCCAGGTGAGGGGCCGTGAGCTCGTCTGCGTGGGGGGGGGGGGGGTGCAGGGAGGAAATGGCGGCTGTGCAGTCAGCCGAGGCCTCAATGGAGGCTTCAATGCTCATTTTTTTTCCAAAGGCCTTTTTTTGGGCCCCAAAAATGATGGGTGAGCGGCAGAAAAGCTCTACAACCTATGTTTATTTATTTTTACATGTTTCGTCAGTAATTCTTTAGGATGATAATGGGTGTATCTATTGTTCAGAGCTACAACATATTGAAATAAATATAATCTTATAATAGGTTGATAGTAACTCATAGTAGTAGTAGTCATTTTGAAAGCTAAACATTTGATGATTTAAATGACCCAGATATCCAGAAATGATGCTACCGTCTCCATCTCAACCCAATTTATCGTACAGTGACCCGATTTTCTCTCTCTCTTATCTTCGTGTCATCTCTCCTGGTCCTTTGCACATGTAACCAGTTTAGCACTTGGCTCTATGAGGCAGAGAAGTGCTGACCTTCTCCTCTTGTAATAAAACAAAACTTTCATCCCCAGGTGGATCGAATGTCGTTTCCATGTGGCTGCTCCAGGGACGGCTGCGGCAACGCAGCGGGCCGCACCGAGTTCAACCCCCTCCGCGTCAGAACTCACTACCTCCACACCGTCATGAAGCTGGACCTGGAGAAGAGGAGAATGCTGATACAGGGGCCCGGGGACCAGTACGCAGAATCCGACCAGATGTCCTCCCACTCCTCCACTTGCCCCGCTTCTCCGGACCTCTCCTCGGCCGCCGGCCTGGACTCTGAGCCGAAGGCGAGCGAGGCGCAGGCCGCGGTGGAGGTTCAGGATCTCCTGGCGGAGCAGGACATTCTGGAGCGGGAAAACGAGATAGCCGTGTTGCACTTGCAGAGCGCCGAGGAGCAGGAGAGGAGGGAGAGGGAGGAGGAGGCGGCGGGAGGGGGAGGGACGGTGCAGCAGGAGCTGGGCGCCAGAGGTCTGGTCGAGCAGCCTCTCTGCCTCCTGCCCGGCGCTTTGGGAGGGCGGCTGCCCGAGCAGGCGGACGCGCTGGGCGCGGCGGAGCAGGTCCTCCTGCAGGGGCCGTTCCCCGCGGGGGCCACGGTCCTCTGCGTCACCGACAACCAGGAGGAGAGCCCCTCCGAACTCCTCAAGGAATCCACGTCTCTCCTCTACTATCAGCTCAGTCCCATCGAGCCCGAGGCCTTTGAGACCCGGCCCGGAGCGGAGGAGGCTCAACCACCTGCAGGAGAAGGAAGGAAACGAGGAGCACGAGGAGCACGAGGAGCACGAGGAGGACGAGGAGGAGGAGGAGGAGGAGGAGGAGGAGGAGAGGAGTCAACGGTTGATAAGCCTGAAGAGATCGACTGCGGGCAGAGTTTAGTAAAGTCTTTGACCAGTGTGATTCTGCGCTCGGGGAGCGGCGCGGTAGCGATGGAGGAGAGGCCCTCGAGTCCCCAGCACTGCCAGCGGGAGTCGTGCTTGGCGGCAGAAACAAATCCGCCGCCTGCCGAAGTTTAGTTTTAGCTTCTCTGCAGATGTTTTGCACAACAGCTTCATGTAAGATGAAAGATACACGTTTCACATTCATCACTGCTGTCGTCAAGAATCATTACAGGCCACTGAACCATGTGGTGCATGAGGATGAGTGCTAGAATACGTGAGGGCAGGGGGAAGCTGAAAGCACATACAGATCACTCCCCAGAAAGTAATATAGATGCAGTTACAAGGCGACATTGTACATAATCCTTTTGGGGGGGGGGGGATGCGGCCTTAATGGAAAAGAAAACATGAAAACACTTGTGTGTAGGAAGTAGGGCTTTGTTCATTTCCAACGTAGCAAAAACAGAAAAATACAATGTGTGAATGCTGATATAAGCCTTTGTTTGAGGATGTCTAACACTATCAACACTCAACACGAACGTCAAGCGTTTTGAAAAACGCACAATCAATTTTTAACCTGTAAACATAACGACGACAAACATCCAAACGCATAATTGTTTTAGTCATATTTGTTGAATTAGTGATATTAAAATATTTCTGTTCCAGTCAGGGCCAGACAGCGCTGCATGTGACAGCACAGTCATCTGTACAAGAGACGATGGTGATTGACTGTGAAGCGTTTGAGGAACCTCCAAAAGGAGACTGCACATCGATTTAAACCGATAAAGAAGAACCAGATAAACCTGAACGTAAAACAACGAGGACATTTGTGAAGCGTCCCAGTGTCCTTTGTTTCCTTGAGCTGGGCAGCGCAGAGCGCTTAACCGACACCTCGATAAGTGACGCGCCGGGACGAGTCCGCTCGCTCGGCGCAGCGGGAATGGTGACGCCCAGTTTGCCAGCCTTTACGACTGCTTATGTTAGTTCTGAGCCCTGTGACGGCAGCGAACGAGTGCCACCGAGCCAAACGAAGGCCTCTGAGGATCATCCCTTAAAAACATACCTAATAATCCTGGAAATACTTGTTTTTGTGTACTGTATATGTGTTTGCAATGTGCAAGACGGAGCCGAGGTTGCTGCTTTTTTTTTTTTTAATTCTGCACACACGTTGTGAACAGAGGGTGTCGGGGCTCTGCTGTAATGAAGGTACATCAACACAGAGCGGCAGACTCACACTGGCCTTAGCGGTTTCTCCGGCTCGCCTCGGGCTGCATGTGCAATGCGGTTAAATCTTGTCAAAAACCTAGTTTACCTGTAGTTACAATGATATGATGAATCCCGTATTATTTCTTCGAGTAACGTGTCTTGCTGTTGCTGTTGGTTTGAAGTCCTCACAGTCCTTCTTACTTTTGTGTCAAAGGAAATTGCTTTCATGGGCCTCTGTCCTCTGACTGCGCCCGCGTCCTTCGCCTCGTTGAATAAGTTCTGCTATAAGAATGAGATGGAGCAAGTTAAGAAAATAGCATTTAAAGAGTCAAAGAAAGTTAGTTAAACAAAATGATGTGATTTTACTAATTTATGAAACAGATTGAAAACAACCTGAATTTGTATATTTTATGTTTAACCTGTACAGTATGTGTGAACTTTACATTAGCGTGTCAAAGTAAGAGAGAAGAACGTTGACTATGCTTCTGTGTGTGCATGTACATGTTTATGTACTGTATTATGACAAAAGGGGGAGGGGTGGTATATTAGTGAGGATACATATTTTATGTATGAAAGATGCTGATGTTAGAGATTTACAATCCACCGCTTTGTCCCCCCCCCCCCCCCGCTCCCCTCTGCCCTCGTGGGAAAATTAGATTTTCATGCAGACGGCAAATCATTATTAACGCGGCCATTCTGGAGTGAGGCGTGTGGGTCCTGTCTTTGAATGTCTTTGTTTAGGATATGTCAGACTAATACTGATGTGCGTAATTATGCTGAATCTTCTAACACTAAAGCAGTCCCTCGGTTTAATGCAAAAATACAGCTGTTGCTTCGGTTGCCAAACGCAGGATGCGCCGCCGTGTACGAGACGCCTGGTGTGTTTCTTTGCCTGTTTTTTTTTTATTTTTTTTTAATTGTCTTAATATGAATCTGCTTAAGAGTTGCACCAAAGCAGTGGTTTCAAACCTAATTAGCAGATGCTCTCAAGCATCACGTTTTAACAAAGCGGCGTAGTTATTGTGAGGGTTAGGATTAATTGTCGGCCCTTTTGTGTGTTTGTCTGACTCGCCTTGACATCATGCCGTCTTCTAGAATGGTGATGATTAGAAGCTGCCTGCTGTTGAGCTGTGTTCCTTGGCTTTCTTTCGATAGACAAAGGTTTGGGAGCACTGCGTGAAACACACTTCATTACACTATATGATTGTGTGTTTCTCCGTGTGAGAGGGGTGTGCGATTGTTGAAAACAATTGCAAGTTTAGACTCCAGCTAAAAGCTATGAGGACTCATGCTAACTGTTGCCTAAAGTGGACACATCTTTTTTGTTTTTTTTTATACAAAAATAAAAACAATAAAACCCTCACTTGAAAAAAGATATTTGTCTTATGCCTGTTGTGTTGATTTAAGTATGTGATTAATCCATTTTGTGATTTCTCCGTTCTCAATCACAGACTGCAGTGAAGAAGACAGCAGGGGAAGCTTTGGATCCAACAGTGCAAATGAAACTGTTATTTATTTAGATATAGAATCTAGCTATAATGCAAGTAATACATGACTATGTCCTCTGCATATCTCAAGAACAATGAACCAGATCTACTTCATAATAGGAGTTTTTTGCTGCAGATTCATTAGACTTCAACGTGCAAGCTGGGCACGCGTCAAGTTCAATATTAATAATAATATTCTTAATGAGACGGGTGAACGCCGCTCTATGCTGCTGTGGGGCTCCGTCGTCCTTCTCCGTTCACTGTACAATCACATCTGTTCTTCACTGCGACTGGAGGCAGATTGGATGAGCTGTGTTGTCCCCTCGTGAGTAGAGCTGTTTTCCTCGTGACTAACTCCAACTCCAAGGCCCTTACACAGGGCAGCCATTTTGACATGTGATGGCGGGGAAAACAGGTGTGATTATAAAGGCAGGGCAGAGATAAGAGAACAGAAAAAACCAGCAAGTTAAAAGCAGTTAGACCAGTATGAAACAAAAGAATAAAAGATCAAATCAACAAAATGAGACTTGCAGCCGAGCTCACCGTGGTCCATTCTGTTTTCTGCATCGTCCTCATTCCAGTGAGGCAGCACAAGGAGAACTGCTTTGGAACCCAAAGGAACTCAGTGGTCAGTGCGAAGTTGTGTCACTAAATGTGTCCTTGTCCAGACACTGGAGGTCATGACAGACTGTCTGCTCGGTGCAGTACGTTCTCTGACCACTAGGGGACGGGCCTCTACCTACAACTGGCGTCTTGTACTTTCACATTACCATAGTGCCAGAAACAGTCGAAGGGCTCATTTCACTTTTTTATTATTTATTTTCATTGCTCAAACCTTACATCTAACTGTCCTTATAAATCTAATGTCCCGTCATAAATTTGCATGCACTCCATCTAAAGTCAACCTGCTCTCTGCATGTGTGTCACATGGAGGGTTTATTCACTGCAGTTGTTCCTCTGAAATTGAGGCATTACATCTTATCTATGCCAAAGGATCATCGTACATCTGGAGATGAGGCTCAACGGGTTTATTCTACTGTGTGATGCCACTTTCTAAAACCCAATGGACAACTCTCAAAAGAGTTTTCCACTCTTACTGAGCCGGCTTTGATCCCTCACAATAAAAATCACCGGCAGGCAGCAACCTCTTTTATCAAATCGCCTTATGCTATCTTACAGTTTCGAGGTGGTCTCCCACATTTCACTGTGTACAACAACTGACCATGTTTGGCAAAATACTTGCTCTCTTCAATGGCAGGAAGTCGCTCGGTCTCTGCAGGATGCAGACTCACTGCCATGACTGATGCTTCCCCTCAAATGGCTTTGAAAACCAAATACCGATGGCCGACACAAACAATAGTGGCTCAAACAACAACAAGAAAAGGGCAATAGTATTATTATAATTAAGGGCACTGACGATTTTGCACACTGGGTTCAATTAACCAATTTTCGACATGTTTAAGTTACCCGACTAAAATGACCACCATGTGCCGTCATTCAGTCCAAGTCCAGACACAACGTGACAAACATGCAGGGACAAAACAATTGTGGCTGCAGTCCACCGATCCGAGAACTATGCATCATCTGTTTTGCCCTTCCGGCCTCTTGCTTTCTGTTGTTTCACTCATCCAATGGCCGGAAGGACTCAGCCAGGCCTGATAGCTACCAGGGTTGATGATGGAGACCAATCTGGAGCCTGTGGAAATATTTGGAGAGGCCATTAAAAAAAACAAAAAAAAACTCTTCACAATCGGAGGAGAAACCGCTCCCAGAGCTGTCTGAGTGTGTGTTGACAGATGTGCAAAACACAAGCTTTGTGGGGCTTTAATACGACTATTGTGACTCGGCCGAGCCATCTAGAACAACTGGGCCACAGGAGTGACGTATGTGCGATGGAAAGATGCCATCACCCCTTCACTCCACTCTAAGTCTAGTCTAAGTGCTGCTCCAGCGCCTGGAAAGAATGCTCTCTCTCTCCTCCTCTCTCTCTCTCTCTCTCTCTCTCAGTTCTGGGGCATCATACGGCCTCCACCGAAACCAATCCCTTTTAAATGGCACTATTCATAAAACCGGCTCACGGTATTTCTGC
Organism: Apeltes quadracus; assembly: GCA_021346845.1. Taxonomy (NCBI): domain Eukaryota; kingdom Metazoa; phylum Chordata; class Actinopteri; order Perciformes; family Gasterosteidae; genus Apeltes; species Apeltes quadracus. The sequence goes on along the minus strand of CM037928.1, from coordinate 6,514,544 downwards.
TGGTCCGCTGCCGTGCTCTTCACGTGCCGCATGGCTGAACGGAGTAAGACCCGTGCCCGTTAGCAGAAGGCCACACACGCATAACTGGAAACATTAAGTAATTGTGTATTGGATGTACTGGATGTACAGTAAGAATGGCTCCCAAACATTTTGGGCTGATGATCCTGTCAAATTGTTGGTTAAATTATAATATTGACTTGCTCATGCTAATGTTAAGGCATTAGATATTTCCGGACATTATTATTATTACACTATATTGATTTTCTTAGTTTTCTTTTGTATGAAGTAAAAAAAAAGAGGAGTTGGAACTGAAGAGGAATCCAGAATATGTAGTGGTAGTAAATATTTATAGTATATAATGTACAAAACGCCAGGTTTTGAAGCAAGGTGGAGGAAGGAAACGCTTCAAGAGCGCTTTTTCCTCGAGGACGGCTGATTATCGCAAACTGGGGTGCTGCAAAGCAAATATTTGATCAAATAAACCATCTATCTACTTCCAAAGGCCATCTAAGTGAGGGCACTTACAAAATCCATACGTGGATTTTCCAAAACATTGATCCATTACACGTATTACTAAGGAAATAAGAAGAGACATTCCTTCGCCCATTTATCATGATTTTCCCAGTAACAGCTGCCTGTTGCCACAGAGGGAGGGGGATGGGCTGTTAACATGGAAGAAGTAGCAAATATCAGCAGGTTTGTACATGGCAGCAGGCAGCCATGCGGGGCTAGAGACAGCTTTATTCTAGAAAAGACTTGGCTGCATTATTGTGTGCAGATGAAAAAGGAGGCTCTTTGTGTGCTGCTGGGAACATGTGATTATTCGTAAATGAAAGTTTATCTCATTTGACAGTTTGTTTGGTGAAATAAATGCAGTGTGGCACAACAGTCCTCCAACACATGACGATACTGTTTACACGCATTTTGGACGATGCGCTCTGCTGTTGAAATGTATTGCTTTATAATAACATCTTATTATTTACTCTACCTTCATTTATATACATTTAATCAGCTTAAATTAAAAAGCACTAACACTAACACAAGCTAAGCTAATCTGGGAAAGCCAGAAGATGACTATCAAATCATCAGGCTTTTGGGTGCAAGATGGCATTTGCCAGGACCGGCAACAAGTGGGAACTGAACAAAAGCAAAGCACGGCAGCGTAGTCGAGTGAGTCCACGCAGCACCAGAAAAACAGCTGTGTGTCCACAGCTGTGTAAAAGATGGTGTGTCTTGCTCTGCCTGCAGATCCCCAAAGGACATGTCCATCCTGGCTACATCCAAGTTCCCCCAGGAGAAATCTAGAGGTCCTATACACTGTGGGGGAATGAATAGCATGCAGTTTCTGTCCCGCGCATGTTCTTTTTGTTCCGTGTTCTCGCTTCCTTTCGGTCCTGTAATAAAAATCATCCCATTAGCTAAGCAACTGGCGGCGTGCCCGGCTTTCCAGGAGGTGGAGGATTAAATATATATATATATGCTTCCATGGCTTCATAACAACAACCAGCGGGGAACCCTCATGTTAGTGTTTTCTATCTTTTAACCCCAAAGAGGGAAGAGAGGTGACTTCATATCAAAAGTATTCCCGTGTGACCTTTGAAGAAACAAAACTGGCTTTTATTTTTGTACATTTGTTGAAAGTGGTCGGTGATGTCGGTTGCTGACTGTCCTTACTTGTTGGTAAAGGGTTCCTCCATGATGACATGTCAATGTAACAGTGCTGTAAGCGCTCGCTTCTGCACACAACTTCATGTTGAGGATGTTGTGGGGAAAAAGAAGAATATCATGTTTTTCTGCAAATCTGGGAAAGAATGTAGAATCACTTCCTTTCCATGTGCCCTACTCCCCAATGGACAATTAAGTGAATCATATAAAAGTCCCTATTTGCTTAATGGCGAAAGTCCCCCCCCCCATAACGGCTGGGAAGTCACCCCTCCGCCTTAATTAATTCCTTATTCCTGTTCCATAGTACTGTTTTGTGTTATTCTTTTTCTCTTGCTTGGGCAGAAACTGGCACTGATAATCACTCTCAGCAGGGGTCAGTCTGTGGTGAATTTTATGGTTCAGTTTTCAGTAGCACTCTTGTATTTTGATGGTTTCGTCTAAATGTCCTCATTTCCTGATACAAAGGGCTTCACTGGTCGACATGTGAAAACAGCGCTTTGGCCTGTCGTCTCTGTGACGAAGAGTTTCCACACCGAGTGTGTCTGTGTGTGTGTGTGTGTGTGTGTGTGTGTGTGTGTGTGTGTGTGTGTGTGTGTGTGTGCTGAGCTATTTTGCCTCCTCATGGCCCTTGCTGTCATGGAAACACATATGCAGAAGCAGAGGAGTGACGTCGCTTTCCACGTGTGAAACAATCTGAAAGGGTGGAATCAGGAAACGCGCTGTGAAAGGTCACAGGTGCACTAAAGCTGATAAAGAACCCTGTATTTTAGCTAACCGCTTAGCTTAGAGTCATTCAAGTGACAAAATCAAATACAGCAGATGGTTTTGTTAACTTTCTATTATCAACACGTTTTAAATTCACGAACTAGCATTTTGGGTGTTTCTTCCTGTAATTGAAAGTTCTGGTTTCAATGAAAAAGGTTGTTTTTATTGATTTAAATAAAAATCATTTGAAACACAAACGCCTCAGCCATCAAATGTGCAGGTTAATTCATCAATAAATAAATATCCAAAGAAAAGAAAATATTATAAAACATGTGAAACTATTATATTTTTTATATATTTATTTAATTCTTCATTTATTTTTTGACTAATATGCCATTTCTGGTCTCTTGTTGCTGATTTTAAACCGTGTTTCTTCATATTTGCCATGCTTGTAGTGGGGAATGTGAAATCTGTGAATTTCAGAACTTATACAATACATACATAAATGAATATATTTAAAGTTCATTAAAATAAATACAAATTGTATTGATCATTTATACTTTTAGTTAAACCTTACTGTATTACTTCATTTTCTTCATTCTTGTCCCATGCAGTTTTAGTCCTCCGCAGCTCTCGAGTTACCGCTGGGAAAACATTCACCGCATGACTCCAACAGGTGATGGACTTGATTGAGTGGCTTGTCATAACACAGGCACTGCTTCATCACAAGGGAACTACTGCTGAAAATTAATTGCACCTCAAGGAGGACTTGAGAAGATTATTTATAGCCTCTCTCAAGGGTTCTGGTGGAAAGAGGATCCCTCGGAAAGAGTGAAAGTATCGGTGAACACACTGAGCAACATCCGTTTGACTCAACTGAGTAATGGGAGTAATGGGAGGTTGTTCATGGTTTGTATTTTTAAATATCTGCTCTGCACCTGCGATCTGACGTCAAGTTTTTAGTTTTAGCCGTCGGTGACGGACAACGACCCAGCGAACGTGCTGCTGCGCTCTGGAATCGCTCTTGGGTTTCTGTTTACTCTGCTCTTCCTTCCTTCTGAGTTTATGTTTCAGATAAATCACTTACAGGCAAACCAAGCGTGAATTAATGTGCTGTCATTGTCTCTGCCGGATTCAGACGATATCGGTACACTGGAACGAGTCACCTGAGCTGAGTAAAAAAAAGGGGGGGGATTATTCGGCAGGAAGAGGAGCGAGTTAGAAGGTCATAACACTGCTGAATGTCAATTTGATCTCCTTCTTCTGGCCTGAAGGATCGGACACTCCCAGCTGCTCCCAGACAAAATGTGATGGTTCAGCACTTCCCTGAGATGCGGCGGCTCACCCCGTTGACCCCTTCAGGGAATCGCAGAGAAATCTTGTTACTGGGGATCTTCGTTTGTCTCGGTCTGAGTTAACTGAGCCTTCAGAGGACTCCGCTGTGATCTGTGTCCAGATTCACTTGACTTCCCGTGTCAGACTGCACACTGAGAGCTGATGAAATGTTTCAATAGAAACTCAAAACGCTCTCCCAGAGATTAACTTAAGGTCGAGGGCGGAGAGAAGAGAGCAAACCGCCGTGCATTTTTTTGGCGAAGTAACGTGAACTGTGGAGCAACTAGGTGGTTAATGATTAGAACATGTAGTGATCTGCCTCGTTTCCCACCCCGGCGCTTTTCCCCACAGGCCGTCCCTTTGTTTTGCGGTTGAGCGCCGAAAAGTCATTGTTTGGATTGAGCACAAAAGCTTGAATTATATGCAATTAGTGCTTTGTTCATGTCCTAATAAAACATTAAGATTAGATCTTTGGCTCTATATATATATATATATATATATATAGAGCCAAAGATCACACTATACAGTATATATACAGTGTTAGATTGCTGCAGGGTTTAAAGTGGACACACATACTATGCTAGCTCCTTTCTGAGGTGATGCATGGCTGCCCTCCCAGGGAGTGACCGCTATTCGCCATTCTTCATACCCTTAACTGAAAGGTTTCTTCCCCAACGGTTCCACTTTTAAAAGGTTTAGTCCTCTTCGACGGAATTGATTCGGACACAGTGCTTCTTAAAGGGCAGGGTTTCCCATGAAGGGCAGAGGTGATGATGTAATCGAATGCTGGCCTTTGGTGCGGATGGTTTTTGCTAAAAGCTTTGGTTTTGTTTATCCAGATTTCGAGATGACTGGAATTCAGATAATCACTGAGAAAATGCTCTCTCCAGAAAAAGCTCACCATTACATTACTTTCAATGGAACTTCTGTCCACCAAAGAAATAGTAGCCGTGATAACTGTTAAATGAACAATTTGGCCAACTAAAGTCACTCTCGCTTCACATCTCACATACTGATAACAGCTGTATTGATTTCCTCGTGGAAATGTCTTCACAGACCACGGCTGTGAGGAAAAACAACATGAAAGTGCAAAAAAACTTTGCCTGCGAAGCGCACTACATCATACATTTACCCTGACACACGTTGTTGGGTGTCTCTAGATTAGAGGGCGGTGTATTTTCCCCAATGACATAAGAGCCTGACCCTGCGGGTCTTTATCTTTGTGTTCAGGCCCCACCATTAAGCTCCTGCAGAGTGTGGCCGCTCACCCACAGCGAGGAGGTCACAGCCCAGATTTCCACTAATCACAGCCACAGAACAGCCTGGCCCGCAGCTGGCAGGTGAATCAACGCGCCCTTTGTCGAGTCACCTGAGGGTCGGTTTTCTCCCCCTGAATCGCTGTGTTGTTTCTGATTACGGGGTAAAAGCCGGTGAGTCAGAGAAGCACCGTTGTTGCGTTCGACAGGACAGCTGCTCCTCTTTCATTGGCTTGATTTGTCTCTTCTTTCTTTGAAGAGTCCTGTGAGGCACAGGTCTTGTATTTATGTAGTGGATGTATACTGGTGTATACATGTTCAGACCCAGTAATCCTCTTCCTCCCTGTGTGAGCTTAATCCTGAATTTATGGCTGACAACCGGGTTGGACGTATTTTTAGCTGCCAACCCTTTGAATGTAACAGAATTGATGTAACGATTGTTGCAGAACTGAAGCCGAGTGGCAGAGAAATGTTTATGAAATGTTACACGTTTTGTTCAACAACATAAGCTTTTGTAGACCAATGACCTCATTTCAGGCATCTAACCAAGAAACTCACCGGCTTTAAGACAAAGGAATCAGGAGTTTAAAAAAATGCTTGTTTATTTCACGAGGTGAGACTCTTTCCCACAGCACTCAGTTGTTAATGGAACTAAAGTTGGGGAGGAGGGGAAAACAGTAAATCACATCACATACGAAGCAAGAACGGTGGAGCCTCGGGGGAGGAAGAAGATCGCTAATTGCAGGATTGCGGCAGGTAATATATGAATGTGGAAGCTTTAAATCACTATAGGAGCTGGGTGTGTCTCTATCAGGGAACACCAGAAGTTACGGCCCCATGCTGTGCTAATGAGGGTGCCTGGTGCCTTAACCCCAGCGTGGGGCTCCCGCTCGCGGAGAAAATTGCGGGAAAATGGAGCTGCAGAGCGAGGAAGTCCGTAGGACCTGGGGAGGGAAACCTGACTCAAAAAGTTAGCATGAGGAAAACTGAAGTCCTGACACGTGTGTAGCGTTCATCTGGCTGGTTTAGTCATCAGACAGTTTGTTAATGTACCTTCGTTCACAGTTGTGAAGCGACGAGCAGCGGCTCAGCTCAGATCGTCCCGTAGATTGGAGGCAGGGCAAACAGCCTCTCTCCAAAATTGGTGGAATGTTCCCACCAGCAGCAAGCCAATCAATCTGTTTAATCTGGTTTGTTTTTTCCCGAGCTTTAGAGGTGCTGGTAGGCGGGTTTTGTAACCTGCATGCAAACAAAGCCAGGGTTTCCCCTTATTAGCGTAATAGTGGTGCTAATCGGTAAAGAAAGACAATAACCGAAATATCAAACTATTCTTTTACATGAATCTATGTTAGTCATGTCGAGATGCTTTTCCTGCTCATATTTCTATACAAAGAAGAATATATTTGTCTGTGATTTTGCAGGAGTGCTCTTGAGAGAAACGTTATTGATTTGTAATTACAGTGTAGCCTTTAGTATCGCTTTGAATCTACATTGAGGTTATTCATCCTTCATATGGAAAATAAAGCCAGTGTCACATTGTTAGAGGTGCTTTGCTCTGGATGCCCTAAGTTGAAGGGAAGTCGCTCTATGCTAATATGAAGCTTTTTAACATTGGCAATATGTTTTAAGGGTCAACTTGAAGTTGCAGTGATATCTGTGAGATATCACTGCAAGATGAAACCAAAAAGCTTCTGTGTCGACCTCCAGGAGTTATCCAAAGATTATTTATCTCAAAGTGACGTCTTGTCACTTACGTGTTAATGAAACACAGGAAGAAAAACACCCAGGCTTTTAGTTTGGCCCTGCATGTTGTGTTTAAGCCCCACTTGGGGTGTTTCAACACTTTGTTTTAGCGAGTGTCAGTGGTTTAAATAACATACAAATCAAATCAAAAGACATTTGCTTACTTTAATTGTGAATTGGGTAATTCAACTTTCAATATAGGTGTGCAGCTGCAAGAAAGACTATTTTCAATGTGCTGAACTTGCCCTATATGCAATATTTTTCTCTAAATATGGAACATTTCTTTCTTTGCCCTAACAGTCCTAAAACAATCAAAAGGAGACCATGTAAAATTCAGACATAAATGTCACCATTCATTGTACTTTAACCTTTAGCGAATTTGCATCTGTAGTCCCTTGACAGGCTATGAAACAATACCAAACAATACAGGGTGAAAGACATAGAAATATAAGTGGTGAAAATAATACACAAGAGACACAATACAAATCTACAGAACTCTTCCCAAGTAGTTTTTTGATGGCAAGTTGTTTCATTCATAAGTCGGGCATCTCCAGTTACACCGTCTTCGAGATTTATTTTTATTTCTATGCAGATGCTTTTATTCTGTTACTCTGTAAACTATGTCAAAAAAGGGAAACCGCAGTCAGCAACCTCCCACTGATGACGAGACTCCGGGAAGCCTCTGTGACCGGTCAGGAAAAACATAGACCAGCACGTAACTCCCCGTAAAACCCAAACTGGAATGTGTTGCATCACTGACGTGTCGGCGCGCAGTCACAGCCTGAAGACACAGACAAATAACCGCGTCTTTGTATCAATCGCCCTCATCTGTGAGGCGGCCTTTGCGTCAAAACCCCGGTTATCAATGCGTTCTATGGGCTTATTGAAAAGATGATCATGAGGTTGGCAATCAGCAAAGAATCTGTAGGCCATCCTCAGATCAGTGGTTATGTGGTGAAAACCCTCCAGATCCCAGCAGTGGATTCAGCTCGTCTTGCTTGAGGTTCTACGTGATGTGGGGTGAGAAAGACGTCGGTTCTCAGTTCTCAGTGCATCTTTCGCAATCTCCTCTCAAGAAAGACGTGTTTTTTCCTAGTGCCACCTCCAATATGTTCCCATCAAAAGGCCTTTTTTTTGGAGAAGAGGGGGAACACCTGGCAGGTCAAGGTCGGAGGAACCAGGTGGCACCTGTAGGATCCTGCTGTCAAGATGTGGAGCGCCTGAACACCTGGGTAGTACAGTCTGGGCACTGAAGTCATTCCGTCTCGCTGGAGCTTTTATCAGACTGACATGTGTTGATACGTGAAAAGAAAAGATCATCTTGTGAACCCTCACCGAAGCCGGATCAAAGGTGTTTCTCTAAGTGTAAACACAATACTTTATAAATCATCAATTCCAATCTGTTTCCAATCAGTAAGTCTCCATTTCACAGCTGAGGACCTTTCACAATGCACTGTGCTGAGTTTACCTCATTCCGTTTCTACTAAACCTAGGCGGTGACTTTAATTGGCTCTGGGAGGTTGCGGTTCGGGACGTAAGGACGCCTGACACGACTTCTATGGAAATAGCACGTTATGAGCAACGGAAAGCCTTACTCACAGAGAGCACACGGAGAGATCCGCTCACCGTAACTCTGTCATCAACGTGCGAGCCTCCTCAGCTGAGAGAACGGGCCCCGCACAGCCAGTTAATGACCCCACCCAGCTGGGCTTTGCTGTCCTCATCCAAAACCTTGCCGCTCCACCTCTTTCTAACATCATCAGCATGGCCCGCACCACAACTGAGAGACATGGAAGCAATTACAGCAGCAGGCACGGCAACACACTGTGTGGACAGGGGGGAAGTTGGATCTGGGCCTGAGAAGAAAGCACTGCCTCTGTGCTAGCATGCCAGGATAACGACCAGGAGGCTGTCAGGAAGAGGAAGGAACAGTGCTCCTTTTGACGAAGGTCACGTATCAGAAAATGTCAGGACAGCTGGAGCCCACGATGAGCAGTTTACCTGTTACTGCCGCTCAGCTCCCGGTGCGTGGTGGAAGATAGCAGCGGTGATGTCACGAGGTTTATCTCAACTTTGTTTATCGTTTATCACATTTGGATCGGAAAGCTCGGATTTCACACTGTGGACGTAGTTCGTATGACGCCAGTGTTTCCCACGCAGGGAGTGTCTGATCAGAAATGTTAAAAGATCTTTGGATCTTGACTCGTCTCAGGATCTGTGCCCGTTGAGTGTTTTTTTTTGCAATTATTCTTAATGACAACGCAAGCACTTCACCCAGTAGAGTTTTTTCATGTTGATAATCTTTTCAGAACAAGCATTGGTGACGTAACAGGAGTTGGTTTTGGCCGTGGCTGTCAATTGTGGACTTTACATGTTGCTCAGACGACATCTTAAGGCCTAAAACCATTTTTGCCAGCACAATGGCAGTGTCTCTTTCAAAGCAATATATATGGAGCTTTTAAACATTTTATGCCATCACAGGATATAGGTTCCCATTTTCCAAGACTATCTCCTCTACTAAGTTTTACATCCTAACGTAAAGCGATGCACAAAATCCACGGCTCTCATATTGTTTTCATCTGAAGCTAAAGTGAGAATTTAGTAGTCTGGGTTTGAGGAATCTGTTGTTGTTTTTTTTAACCGCAAACAAATCAAACAAATTCCCTTTTTTTGACTTTGTCTCACCACTGTGCCTCAACAAGGAAACTCTGACTGGGTGGGGAAATGCAAAGAGGGAATATCAATCAAAAAACCCATTTTGGAAGACACAGACCCTCTAACTCAGACTGCTGGAGCCTCATACCAGCGCTGGAGCAATAACTGGGAACTGAAAAGAAAAATAAAATAAATGAGGGGTGGCTTTAACCCTCTAGAACACAAAACACTTACCCTTAATGCTTTCGAAATCAAACATTTATGGATCACAGTTCCTGCTGTTACACTTTGCAGACATCCGATCTCAGACGGACATTTAAAGCAGTTCCATCTGAAATTCGTAATATGATGGAACAATACCAATGTCGTGATTGAATGCCGATCGCAACAACGTTTTTTCATTTTGTACTCGCTTGAACTGAAGCTTCCGATACGGTGTGGTATGCTAGTGTATAATGTATGGATGCTTTATTTTTAAGTTAATGGACAAAAGATAATGACCAACAATGTATTATTTGAAATCACTTTTTGTTGCTGGATCTACACCAGTGACTTTTATGAAGTGATTCATGCAATTATTTCTGAAATCAAGATGACAAAACACACACAGGCTCCTCCAACATGTGTTCTCATCCTCCAGTCATACAGAGTTCATTATCGTTCACATCACATGGGGGCATTACAAGACAAAAAGGTATTTCTCCCTAACCCCTCAGCGGCTGAGGAGGTCCGGCCAGATCCTGATGACGTGAGGTGGATCCGTCCAAGGAAAGTGGACACGCCCATGAAAGCAGCTCCTCTGGGACCCGACTCCTACGTGTTACCCGTGGAAACCAATGTGTTATCGCAACCAGCTTCCCTGGGAGACTCAAATGTTCCGGGTTGTCTCATGTCCCCTGTATCGGCGACGTGACAGTGGATTTGCGCAATGCGCAATGTGCAATGAGTGTGAGTCAAAGTGCGAGAGAAAAACTGAAGGATGGGGGGGCCTGCGTTGCAGAGGGGAAATTTCTTGTCTTTACAGCTCCCGTACCTATGCAGAGCGCACTCACAGAGGCCTGTGCCAAGTCACTAATAGAAACCAGACCCACGGCCCTTGAGGAGGGAGCCTTTCACTGCACAGCTCCGGGGGGAACCACTGGAGGAGTGACGCAGGAGAGGAAGTGGGGAGGGTAAGTAAAAAAAATAAAAAATAAAAAAAAGAATTGGGGAGATAAGAGACTTTTAACCGTTATTTGCCCTCGTAGTCTCCCTGAGATGAGAGCGTTAACTCCCTATTAGTATCTGAAAGTTCTCCATCACAGAATGAGCACAGAAGATGAGCACACCGACTGATAACGGAGAAGCCGGCATAATACTCAACTGAGATAACTCAACTGAGCCCGCTGTAAATGTGAGAAAATGCAATATTTCTTGACATCTTATGGATTTGGCTCAAGGGGTTAAATCCACCTAACCACAACCACATGCACACACACAGATAACCACCCAGCCTCAGCTTTGAACTCACCGCTGACAGCATGTGGAAATTTAGCCAGCAGCGTGTGAGAAGATACACATGGACAGAGAAAATGTGGAAAGTTGAGTATGGTGTAATAGTTTTTCTTTTTTTATTGGACAAAGTAGGTCTGAAATAGGAATAGAAGTGGAGTAATTTGGGGCTGTGGGGATTTATGAATCAGATGGTTCCTCAAGAAAACCAGACCACGCTGTTTACTCTATACTCTACTTGTTGTGTCTCATCTCCTCTTATCTCCTTTCCTCTCCTTCCCCCTCGTCTCATTTTTTATATTGACAATCGAAGTTTGGTCTTATCTCCTCTGGTTTCCTCTCCTTTGCCCTCTTCCCATTTTTATGTAAACCATCCAGTTTTCTTTGCTCCACGCCGAAGCTCCACGCCGGTCATGTGTGAGACATCGAGCGAGTAAGAACAGAGGCTCCACTTCATTGTGCTTGAGCTGCATGTCAGGTCATAAGCAGGGACAGTGAGTGCTACTGAGAAATACACTTCCTTATTTAGAATCACAGTCGGAATAGCATTTGAGTCACAAGACATTGGCAGCGCGGCCTCTCCAAAGGGAATTTGTTAGGGAGAATAAATAAGAATTTTAAACACAAACATCAGGTGTTGACGCATAGCAGCCTTTGTGTTGCAAAGCTATTACCATGAATGGTCAATATCGTTTCCTGGGGAGACATTTAGTCTCCAGGTGGAGATGAATCAGCCTTCACAGCTGTGACGTCACTTCCTAAATGAGTGTTGGAGGGCGGAAACAAAATGGTAAGGATTTATTTGTAGTTACATTGTGAACAGCTATGAACTGTATTGTGTCATTTAAATTGTCCAGAATATTTCAAGATGCTGTTTTCTGCAGTTATCAAATTCGGCTGGTCTTTTCTTTCTTACTGCAACCTCCCACTTCTTTCTCACTACCCCCCTTCCACTGCCCTTGCTTGGACCAAACCCGTCTTCTAAGTCAACCTTCATTTTACAATAATCCACACTAGGTTAACTGGGGAAGGAGCGTGGAGAATGAAGGAACCAGTCTGCTCTCTTTCCTTTGGTAGTTTCCAAATCTAGCCTGCCAGGTGAATGTGGAAAGACCTCCATAGGTATTAACTTATACCTTTTTTTGGGGACCTGAACATAAAAAGAAAACTTTCTGAGTGGAATGGATCTTGAAGTAACCCCGTACCCCGATGCGATTTAGAGGTAGAGCATTGCATGCATGTGTTTTTTGAAAGTGCACTCATTAGGTAATGGGAGGGTTCATGGGAAGTTGGCTACTGCCAAGATAATGTTTTCCTGTTTCCACCTGGGTGTTCCACAATGGAAACTGTTTGCTTCAGTGAGAGTTACATTTCTATTGTTGAAATGTCATGTCAGTGGAGACACCACTTCTGCTCCGGTGTGTTGGTGGTCCTTTGCTAAGCCCTAAGCTATCTTGTGTTATATAGTTATGCAAGTTGTGTTTGGTCAGGAAAAATACCTTTGATCGGGGTTATAACCACAATGCATGTAATAATTACAAGTGTGATTGTCATGTTCTTGAATTACATTGATAATTCATGGCCCGAGGGAGAGCAATCACAATCAGACACATCAACACATTTTGCCTGATCATGTGACATTAAATAAGTTGGGAAATGAGTCTGTTTTCCTTTTGAAGGGAAGGCGATTCATCACATAGCACCAAAACACAACATTCCTCAACACAAATGCAGGAAGACTGTGATTGTTTGTTTCTAAGTGCAGTATAGCAGTTTTCTAATTATGCAGAAATATGTTCCCAGATAAAAAAAAAAATGCCAAGTGCGGCCGATCAACGTCACAAAATCAGGACTTAAACGGACCTGCAACATCCAAATCACAGGCGGGAATCACCTTTGCTGTGCGGAATAAAAGGCTGGAGCTATTTTTAGTTGGGTACGGGCTGTTTGAGCTTCCTTACAGCACAGGAGAGTAGTCGCAGAAGTATAAACGATTGTCCCAAAGGCAAGAAGGCCCAATAAAAACATTTTCCATGGAGACGGCCCAGAGCTAGTATACTAATAAGCACGCTGGACTGGATCCCCCCTCCACCAATACCAGCTATTCTTTGAATTTCAACGATGACTTGATGTATAAATGTTCACGTCATATAATCTGCTGCTGCTCGCAGGCTGTTTTTCATGTTTTTTAACAAATAAATGTGTAGAACGGGTGGAGATTGGGTGGAGATCCTTTTCTGATATTTTAACACATGAACCTGCGATGTCTCCGATTTCAATTGGACGTTGGACCACAACAATGCCGCTGACCTCGCAGCCTGTCATCAGAGAAGACACTTCCCCTCCGCGCTGTTTGCTTGTGTGCATGCTTTAGGTTTGTTTAGGATGTAACTCTACCCGGGCCGAGCAAATCAGTCTCACCCGCTTCCAAATGACTAACCATGTCAATCATTTCCAGGAACCCCTCCTGCTCTGCTTTGCTAGGACCCTTACTCATATAAGGGAGAGGTATGGCTACTTCTCCCAGACCCCCCCGGGGTGTGACCTTGCCGTGACTTGTACATTAGCAAGGTGACAGAATATATCCTCGGCGGCTGATACCGCTAATGCACCGATCATAAACCTCTGACGGCTTCTATATAAGGCTGTGTGAGTGCGCGTGACACCTCGGTGGTCTGGACAGCATTAACATCAACATTGACTTATAAGGAGGAGCAGCACAGATTAACTGGAGGCAGGAGGGGGGTGGGGGGGTTAGGTATAACATTTTAACGGCCTTTGTGACTCACCAAAGTCAGTTTTTTGTTTATAGAAGGTGACACGGCTGAAGACGCTCTGCGTTATTCATCAACTTTACACGGAACACACAGCACACCAGGGAGTGAACAGATAAGTGAGGGAATTGGAATAAAGTGTGAGTCACCAGAAGCGGCGCGACTCAAGGAAATGTCTGAACCATTCATGGTCCCCTGGGGATTAACACCCACCGTCAAGAGCCTCTGAAGGCGGTTGTCTTCTTGCTATAGAAGCAAAAAGGAAACGGTGGCGTGTGTCTACGCTCTTGGCAAGATGTGTGGAGGGATGCTGTACTGCTTGGGTGGTGGAATAAATGGATGAATGTGATAAATGTCAACGTTAACCACAGGAAGTTAAACATGTTAACCAGAAACATTCAGGAAAGCGTAACAATGCGTTCCAGAGGATACCTGATGATAACAAATGTTTTGTGCACCTGTCTTACTGACATGTGGAACTTTTCTGCTGTCGTTGCTGTTGTATCATCCAGAAGGAGGAGGAGGACGTGCAGAAAGGCCTTTTTTTGTTGTTGTCTGGCCAGGCATCTATTTTCACCCTTTAAGGCGTTTTGTTTTTTGTCATGGGAAGTCGAGTGCGACAATTTCCAAAATAATTGCGTCAAACATGTGGGCGAGCGAGTGGCCGTGGGAAAGTAACAGAGGCGAATGGGAGCGCGTGCGCGTATGATTGTTGGTGTGTGTTTATTTGCTTGTGAAAGAATACCCAGAGGCTCGTCTGCGACCACATTGATTCACCGCCCTCTCTCGCTGTACCCCCAGATACGCATTTTACAGCCACATTCCTCCACTACGAGGCCCGGCGGCGGCCCCGCGGCACGCCGGCCCCGTATAGAAAAACACAGGAGGAGGTCACGGGGGGGCACGCCATTACTCTGAGAGACAAATAGGCCGTCCAAATAAAACATGACACCCCGAGTACCGAACCTGAAGGCAAAAGCTGGACGACTGGCTGCGCACACATGGCTTGTACAATGTTTTAACGCGCACATTCCTGTTCGCAAGTTTTTTACAACGACTCGATTTTTGGCCTGGCTTGGGGCCTCGTACCCTCGGAGGTTTATTTTTGTTTGTCTTTTTATTATGATAACCTGCACATGTGTTACCGGAGCGATTCTGTTTATTTAAGAGGCTTCTCTTAAAAGCCCACCTCGCTCTTTTTTTTTGTGCGATTGCATCTTGTCTTGGTTTGTCAGCCACTCTGCCTCAGTGACCTTCCATCAAAGCATGTCAAGCATTTCATGCAAAACACTTGAGGAGTTGTGTTTTTCCAGCAAACAAAGTCCAGTGGGGTTGGAGACTTAACGCTGCTTGAAGCAGAGTGCCTAGTTGTGACAGGGCACACTTGTGTGCAGCGGCCAATGCTGCGATCACCTCGCCCGCTACGCGCGTCGTCCGGATTGACAGTTAAGACGTACAAGAGGAAACCGTAACGCAGAAGGGCGGGTGGTCTTTGCCTTGTAAGGAGCCTACGTGATGAATTCTCCGTCTAAAACAATCACATGATTCACTCAGATACTGTGTTGCCAAGAGCTTGTGTTGACAACATTGCACAGTTGGATGTAGCAACAGCCCGGCTCAGGACTCCCACCCCTTTTCGTGACGAATGTGTCATCCAGCGTGCGGTGCCTCAGACTGTCTGCAGCGTCACAACATCTCACCACCCGTTTCCTCCTTGAACACGGGGAATGTTACGGAGCTGACAGCCGCTGCGTGTTTGCCTAACGGAAAGTATAGGCACCGGCCGAAACAGGAAGCCTATAGAGAGGCTTTTACATTGGAGGAATTTCCTGGCCGTAAGATGTGTATCGCTGCGTTTTCTACAGTTAAGGGGAAACAAAGAGCGGGAAGGAGGCGGAGGAAAAGTTTGCTCTGTGTTTAAGAAGGCGTTCCGTTGGCAGGTTTCAGGCTTAACTGTTTAGATAAAAGCTGGTTTGGACCGAAGCCTCAGTAGTCCATTCTTCTCAAAGGCTAATGCCGTACACGGCAACTGCCCCCTTGATCAGAAACCACGTTTTCCATCGTTCCCTTCGTGCTCAACAAGATATTTGATCCACAGCTAAGTCACAAATCCAATACATCCGAAATTAACTGGCCTAGATGGAAAAGTTAATTTTCCCTTTGCCTCGCTGTTCTTACTGTTGACTTGGACCATTTATATGCCGTCTGTTCCCGAGTGGTAAATTATGTTTATTCAGAGACTTAAAACACTGTCAGCTGCCTAACGGCCATCAGGGTGTCTCACTGGGCGGCTCCCGTGGAGACCATCAGAGAACAGAGATGGAGGGGGTTGGTGCCTCAGGGCAATGGCGATAATTTGAAAGTGGTAGATAAATGCCGTAGTTTGCAGGATCAGTCACAGACCACACCTCTATTTTGAAGTTTGGAGTTTAAAAGAAGTTGAAGTTGAGACAAATATATATCAGAATTGAACTTATCTCAAGCCAATTATTTGTCCTGCAGGATTTATGAAATATAATGTAGAAGTTCTAATATGCATACATCTCTGGAACAGAAATCTGAACATTGGACAAAGCCATGTTCAAAATACTCGTTTTCTTTGGTGGCCTTTGGTCAATGTTTTTAATGGAGGAACATTTTGGAGAGATTTGCCTTTTAAAGTCTTATAAGATATGGATTCTAAAAATGGAACATGATTTTAAACTAGAGATAAATTATGAGTAAACTGTTCAACAAATAGAATGTTGGCTTTCTTGCAAAAATTTGGAGGAAAATACCATCACCCCACCACGTGGCAAATATTAGGAGAGAGTTGGGAGACGGTTAGCGTAGCTTAGCATAAAGACCCAAAGCGTGGCTGAAAAGCAGTTGCGTGAACACGGGGAACTCACACCTTCTTATATCTTGATTCATAATTTGTCAGAAAGTGAATTGCTCAGTTATTAAAAAAGATAGTAAATGTGCGCATGTGCCTGTACATTTAAATGCCTGGCTTTGCTGAAGTACCAATGTGTCAGGTCTATATTTAAAACAGTCGTCGTGCACTGTGGAGTCCTGTCAAATGTTTTGCTGCGCCTCAGATCTGTTGCCATAGTGGCCAAACGATGACGGCGAAGTAGAGGCATTGGAATAAAACGACTCCCCTCTTTTCAACAGAAATCCCAGGCAGAGTGAGACGGAAAATACTGTTCAGTTATCCAGACACAATTCCGCGTCACCAAAAGCGGAACAGGCACTCAGTTTTTTTTTTTTCTTCTTCAAACACCGAAGCCGTGCTCAACGGAACACACTGGTGCACACCGCCTTGTAGGTTAAGGGGCTTCTGCATGACAGAGAGGGAGGGGGGCAAAAACACTTTTAAAGGACCATTTCTCCCATCGCCTGGCAAATCCTGATCCTTTACGATGTCAAATAGATAACTGTGGGTGGACAGATGGGATTCAATCCGCGCTGTTTAATCAGGCGCTGAAGAAGACAAAGACTTGAGACCTGATACCGGGATTATCAATGACCAAAGTGTTTGCTCAACTGTCCCCATGCACTAGGTCTGTATGTAAATGACTATGTTACTGACCACGTTCCACAGTGCACGCTGCGATGACGTGCCCTGGTGCATGAAGCGCACAAACACACACACATACACCTCATTAGGAGTGTATTTATGTTATCGGTACCGGACGAAAAGGGGTGCACATTTTGGCACCCTGGGAAAAAAAAAGTCTATTTATACGACCCTGCGGTGATGACCAATGGGATCAGAATCTCAGAGGTTTGATTGTGGCAGATTACACAAACACCCTCTGATCTGACAGTTTGCATGTGACAGGCATTCTGAAAACCAAACCCTGACTTCAGAGGGAAGGTTTTTGTCTGCAAATGATGTTGACGGTTGACTGTTCAGTCAATCCTGCCTCGGGCACCGCTTCATCCACAACTCATCCCGAGGACCTAAAAACAGAGTGAGAGACCCCTCAGGGATTAAGGCTTTGAACCATCGAGTGCCCCCAACAGCTGTGACCCCACACACACAGACAGACACTCAGTATTTCTACCCATCAGCCTACGGTCAGGCTTCGCTCACTGGTTATAAATACGAGCAGCACTTGATAGAGAGTTCATGTTGCTTTACTGCCACACAGCCAAATTTGGCCTCTGTGTTCAATCCTGGAGGCTTCAAGTGAATCAGCTAAACCAACAGTCACTAATTCCAGCCGGCCAGGAAGGTTTATTGAAGGTCTCGTTTTAGTGAGTAGCTGACTATAACCACTTTCCTTGGTCTCGTGTGACTCAGAGGCAGACATAGCACAGGAGGACGTCACATGCCCAAATGAGTTGAACGCCGCCTGTAATTAGATAGAAATACATGTGGATCACTCATTGAGATGCAAAGGGTGTGTGAGAAAGGTGTAATTAGTGTGGAGTTACACGAATACGTCTTTGAGACTTGAATATTTGGGATGTTCATTGGACCAGTGGAGCATTGGCAGTTCATATTCCTAGTTTTATCTCAGAATCATTGAAGGATCTGGAGCTGCCATGAAAACAAAGGTATACCAGCTTGATCAGTGAAAACCTCCAAAGATAAAGATTCAAAAGAGTACCATGTAATTCGCATCGTTGGAACCCGATCTGTGAAGCTGCGTTGACCTTCTCATCACCTTCTAGCAAATAAGAGACCTGAAAGCTCAAGATAACTGTGAGATGAAATCCAAAGCAGGATTTTTGATCCATTGTTCTTTCTGGTTAATTATCAAGTGACCACATTTTACACCGCACTGGTCAACACGATAGATTCTTCTCCCTTTTTTTTTTTTTTAAAGAATCCCAGGCTCCTCCTCCTTCTGTTCCAAACTTTGTCACGGGAGTGGGAACTCCCTGCTCCTCCGTGAGTCGGTGAGCAGAGGAGGCGTGGGCCCGCAGAGAGAGGAGACGCACAGAGGAGCTGCCCGCAGCACTAAATGACACACCGGCCGCTCGCAGTCACAAGGGGATGCAGTTTTAGCCCAAAAAAGTCCACGCAACGACTTTCACGCTTTGATTTGCCGACTCGAGAGGCGTCAAAAAAAACTGGGACAATTTCCACACCGAAAAAAACCCCCAAATCATTTATTTGTCCGACATGCGCGTGGAACGGTCTCGCGCAAAGACGCCGGGGCTCGTCGCCCTCCTCGTCCGCGCGCTGCTGCTCACGTTCTCTGCGTGCGAGGCGTTTAACTTGGACGTGGAGAACCCGGCTGTCTACAGCGGACCTAACGGGAGCTACTTCGGATACGCTGTGGATTTTTATCTGGCCGATTCTGCCAGGTGAGTGTTTTTCTTCTTTTTTTTTGGAACAAAAGTACTGTTATTCAGGTTAAGTGCAGTCTGAAAAGTTGTCCGAATATATATGCAAACGTCCATGAGGGCAACGGGGGGGAAGACACACACACAAACACACAAACACGATGTTTTGCCTAAACATTTATATTTCCACTCTGCAGTTCTGGAAGAAGTTTTCATTAGACTCTTGCATGCTGATTGGGATGCTTCCCTGTCACACCAACCATGCCGTGATTCTCTTGCATTCTTTCTGTTTTGGCGTCAGTCCATAATGAGGGACTCCCAAGGACGAATGCATACATGCTTGGGATTATGTCTCTTACTACTGCGAGAAGATACTACAGTGGGGAGTTCTGACTTTTTTTTTTTTTTTAAAGAGCACGTAGTGGTGATTTCAACAGGAATGAGGCAGAAAAGCCCCCCAAAAAGTTGACATCTGTATTGATTTACATTCAGTACACTTTGGACCAAAAACCTGTGATCGTCATAATCATTAACAAAAGGTTTTTTTCAGCCACATTCAAGGTTTCACTCAGACATAATCAGTCTTCCTGGCTGAGTCTGTGTCTGCTCAGCAGCACCAGCGGCGTCTCGGGGCCCACAGTCGGCTCCAGCCAGCATGCTGGGGATTTAATGAAGCGCTTTGTGCCGAGTAGGCGGCTCTAGTGTCCCTGTGTGTCTTCTCAGATGCCCGGACACGAGGGACAACCCCGCCCCTCTTCCCCCGGCGCTCTCTTGTCTTCATCTCCGTGCCTTGGAAGCAGCGACTTCAGCAGAGAGGGGGGGGGGGGGGGGGGTGATTTAGGACGTGAAGCCTGAATGCACGAGCCTCTCTTCTCTCTCCAGCCTCCCCCCTCCTCACTTCCTCCTATGCTGATGTCATTCTGCAGCGGGGCCTTTTCATTTCATCCATCCCCCCACCGTCTAGCCGCTCTGCCATCGTCTCTCCTCGACTCATTAAGTGTAAGACGGGGTAGACGTCATCCTGGTGATGACTTGACCTGAACGTTGCTACAGCACGGGATGCCATGCTCATGGATGAGGAGATGAGGAAAAGCTCCTGCGGGAACAGAATTAATGTTTAAATGCAGCTTCCTACAAGACAGTGCCCTGTAATTTTCGCATGGATGATGTGTATTCAGAAGCCAAATGTCAAGCACAGACAAAATTGCGCAAGAGCGGAATTATTATCGTGACTCTGATGGCTCTTTATCGGCCAAACACGCATATCTGCCGCTTTTCACTCACAGCCTCTTAGATGTGGACACGTATCAGCAGATGTCAGGAGAGTAATAAAACAACTTTCCGTTATCTCTTGTTTTTGCCGTCACATCATCATCGCCCACACTAGAAACAGGGGCGCTGGAATCCAGGGGGGGAAGGTCAGTCAAGGGTTGCACAGGGAGTTTTTCCTTCTACTTCTTCTTCTCAGGATGAGCTGCTGTTTGCCTGGCTACATTTTTTTTTTTTTCGCTGGTTAGACTACAAGCGGATAGATTAGCAAAACGAGACGGATGGCAGATGCGGAGACGAGGGAGGAGGATTCTGTGTCCCTCCATAACGAGCCTGCGAGCACAAAGGCTCACTTTCTCTCAGTTTGACGCTTGACAACAAGTTTATATACGTGGCGGGGGTCTGTCGTGCCCTCTGGCCCGGCGTAATAAAATTAAGCTTAGACACTGTCAGACAGCCCACCGTGGAAGATCGCCTGAGGATGGTGTCTGTGAACTGGGAATGAAGGCTCTAGTCAGACGCGCACAGGAAAAGGAATATGCTCCCCTGTTGAGTACATTATCTCCATTACCGTCAATTACTGTCAGTCCCCCGCACACCGTCCTCGCCATCGCGGGGAGACGTTCTGAGGTGCCGACTCTCGCCTCAATTAATCAATCGCCCGCCAACGGCCTCCTCTTTTTCTTTTGCCGGTGCCAGGCAGGGATGAGGGAGTGGATCACGCTGAGGATGGACGCAGTCAAAGGGTCGGGTGCTGTAAATAATAACAGACCTTGCCAGGAGTGCACGAAAGGACCAGGCAGCTTCTGGTGCCTGCTGAAGGTTGGATTGTTGGAATGAAACATGAATTTAAAACCACTTGATTTTGCAGTGGAAACTGCTCCTCGAGTTTATGGAGCGACGTCCAATGATGGACGACCGCCCGATGGAGATGTGCATTAGCACATGAGCAACATCGTGCCGAGGTCAGCCTGTCCGTTCGGGTCACTCTCCTGGAGTTCACCCTCCCAAGCGGGGTTAGAGTTGAACCAATGTTGACGTTGGACTGAGGTCTTCTGGCCACTAAAACTGCAGTGTTTTCTCACAGCGGCCCTCCTTCATACACGATGCTGCTCATTTGAGTGATTGTTTTGGTTGGTGTTCTTCTCTATGGAGTTGCTTTTAATGAAACCAGTCAGTGTTAGAGCTGCAGCAGCGCCGCTTGTATATTTGTGTTGCCAAACTTTTCTTCATCCAGGTTCTTGCCGTTGAATGCAGACAATAGGGCGCTTTGTCTGACGGCAGAAATAGTTTTCTATTTAAGTCATTTTCACTAGGACTCATGACTTTACTGTTCTACTAAAAAGTTAATTTCCAGTTGTACACACCTATGATAATCAGCCTGGTGGGTTGAGAGTCTTAATGTCTGCAAAGGTCAGCTGGGACATACTTGGCTTGGTTACAAATGCAGTCGGTCTCAAACACAACGTGCCTGTTTAGCTTTTACTGGTCTATTGGTAAAGGGGGGGGGGGGGGGCTTTAAATTATGAGCCTGTGTGCGTTTCACTGGAAAAAGATGTCAGGGTGGCCCGTGGACCTTTCTGTCAATGTCTGCCTCGTTGAGCTGGGAATGCCGAGAGGACGTTATGTCTACTTAAGGAATGGAGGTAGCCGTTGGTCGGGGTCGCCCTGACTCGTACTTTGCTAGATTTAATCTCTGACTGCCATGGGGGCCTGGCTTGTTTTAACCCCAGGTCACTAAATAACTCTCAGCTACGGTCATTTTGTAGAGGTTATTGTTTATGTAGCAATACGCAAACGACACCATCGTCCGCCTTGGCCACTGCAAAAATTCCACTGGCTGGAATTCAAATTAGCATCTCATTTTTGTAATGGAAATGTGACGTAACCGCTGGCCATTACTGTCTGTGGATGTGCGTTCTGTATGTATGCGCGTGTGGGTGTGGCCGAGATCGTGGTGGGTGAACAGACAAAATGTTGCAACAGCTGCTTCAACCCCAATCCCTCCTCCCCCATCATCAGGTCTAGTACAACAACCTCTCGATTGTGAGGTGAGAGGACTGGACCCCCTGACGTGGGCATTGTGCAGAGGTGTGAAGCCCCAGCAGTTAAACTCCCTGCATGAGCATTTTAAAGAGGCTGGGCTGTGAAAAGGGAGGAAGGGGGGGGGGGGGGGGGGGGGGGCGGTGGTTTGCCAGTGGGGGTGGAGGTGAGAAAACAGTTCGGAACTAGAAAATGCGTTTGCGGAAGTCATTTTGATCAAAAGATTAAAGTTTAAAATGTCTCATGAGCAGCTGCTGGTTTTCACACATTGACTCCACTGGTGTGGACTTTGCTGCTTCAAATACCAGACTTGTGACTGTTGGCCAAAAATCACATCACTGTTTAAAATATTACCTTTTTAAATGTTCCTGTTGGACAATAAAAATCATTATTTGGTTACTTTGGCCGGCAGCCCTTTTATGCCTTTTTGAGGATTTTTTTTTTTTTTTTTAGAATCAAATCCTCAACAGACTAGACTGCTCTTCTGATCCACCCTGGTCGGTGCGGCTTTAGATCTCAATTGCTCCTTTTCAAGTTCATCCTGGAATGTGGAAATGTCTTCAGCTTGTCCTGAAATACTTGCTCCGGGCTTGTAAGCCACATGCAGAACCGTCATCCGTTATGATAAGAAATGTGGCTTCAGCTCCGTACAGTAGACTCTCTGTAGTCCGCGCACGCCATCCCGGAAGGCACTGCTACTCTCATCATCGTCAGGCTCCTGGACAGCAGCACTGAGAACATGTGTGTGTGTGTGTGTGTGTGTGTGTGTGTGTGTGCGTGCTCGTCCATATGGCGGACGTCGGGACTCAAAACAGCTTCTGTCTGGCCGTGGTTCTGAGAGGACGTGAGGATATTGGTGTGGCTCCATGTGGTCTTGAACAAGTCATCACACACACTACTTGTCCTCCTCACTTCTGTCATTGAGCTGCTTTCACACTAAGTGCCCACGCGTGCTTTCTAAAGTCAATATTGCTGCAAGATGACATCATGCAATTATTCATTAATCTGTTCAGCGTGTCAACTGGGGGTCTACTCCCATTGATCCAGGGACCATCAAATTATGCTGGCGAAGTGATTCTTGGAGAGTCTTATTTTGCATCGGGGGGGTGGTGCGGTGGGGTGACGGTCTATAGCGACCTCTGGCTCAGAAAAGGTCGCTGAGTTTCTCTACTCCGGTGTTTAAGCACTTGTTGATAGCTCTGTGATTCAAAAAGGCCGAAACTCCTTTGTCCGCTCCACGGCGTCTGCTGAGCCGTGTTCATGACTGCGGCTGGAGATCGCAGCCGGCACTGCCAGGATTAACATATGCGATTTGTTTTCCCTCCCCCCTCTTTCTAGCTTAAAGCGGTTAGTGTTTAAGTGACATCAGCTTTTGCAGCTGGGTGGAAGACAATTAAATGTGGAATGAGACTAAAGGGGCGGGGACGTGGGGGGTTCGGAGGGGTGGTAACAGAGGTATTTTCCCCTCTGACAACCTCCTGCTGTAACCTCATGATACATTTTATTAGCCACGGCCATGCTACGGTAGTGTCACATCAGCAAGTTCCAGCACTCCGCCTCACCCCACATACGTTCGTGGTTACGTTCGTGGTTAGCGTCTGGCAGTTGTTTGTAAAATGCCATGTGATTGCTTGAGTCCTCAGTCACAGTGAAGCGGTTTGTGCATTCCTCATTCGCCACCCAAATTGCCCACAGTAGTTTAATTAACGCTTCATGGCCGTGTGGCAGCTGGTGGGATAGAGCTCGCTAGACAGGATGAAGCTGCCATTGCTGAACATCCTCCACTTCCCCCTCGCTGAGGCATTGCTCGTGTTGCTGTCTGGTGAAACGGGTTTGGTGTTCATCCACCGCAACATGAGACTGACGAATGAGCGAGTGAAAAGTAATTGAATTCTCCAGTAGACAAAACATGTGAGTGAGCTGAGGATTGGTCACGGCTTTTCAGGTGCATCCTGAGCTTTGCCAGCTGGGATCCCCATCAAACGTGGGATGGTGCAGCTTTCAATCCCTCCAAGAACTGAACACAGTTTTGTCCCTGAGACGGTCCTTAGAACGCCGTCTAGTGGTCCACGTAGTACAGCTGAGACTAGCATTACTCAAATGTACAGCTCAGATGATTTATTTATTTTTTCTGTTAGAAATGGCGTCCTAAAAAAAAAAAAAAAAGTTTTCAATCAAAAGTGTCCCAAAGATTTCCTTGGCCTCGACTCACCACGGTGGCTTGGACACAAACCAGTCGTTCCGTCAGCTCAACCGCTGAAGATTGCAGGACCAGGACGACAATTACATGCATTTGCATACCCATCCCTGGAGTCGCTCATGTAGCCGGTCTCCTTTCACAAAGGAATTTGCAATGCAGCACCCAGCCGACTGCAGTTACGGCTTCATTAAGTGCTAATGATGCTAAGCTCCACCTTTTTGAGCACAGAGCTTGGAGATAAGGTGTGGGGCGGAGAAACACTTGTTTGGTTCCCGACTGATCCTTTGCCAGATAAAGGCCCATTAAATTGTAATTCCTCCTCATTTAGTGGCTTTTTAGATGGTTATCAATCGGTGTGTCGGCACATCTGTGTGTATCTGTGTACGGCAGTGAAAGGTTTCTTCAATCGCCAGCTTACTGATTACAGCGTTTGGTTGTTATGTTTTCCCTGTGTCTGGGCTGTGTCCACATCTGCTTTAACAAAAAAGATGCTACGAGGCAAAGTTAATGTATACATGTTCTTCCAGTTGTTTGGAAAATGTTATTGACCGTTGTTGGTTTTTCTTCATTTGTCGGCTCAGAACATTTTTTCTTCGGCAAAGATGGTCCTTCTCACAGTGAAGTGCGGTCTGCTTCTTGCTCTCCTAGTTGCATTGTTTTCTTCTATGCTCCACTTTTTAGGATTGACATTGCACAGTATCTCATCTCTCATGAGGTATTGGGACCACAGCGTTGGATATTAAACCCACAAGTCTGCCTCTGTGAGCTTCTCTTTCTTCTGCTCATCGTAATGTTTTTACAAAACCATAGATGATGAAATGATTAGAAAGCTTTGTACCGATCACCAATGAAATCTGGCCCCCTTGGGCTATTTCTTTTTCTCTTCCACAAGCGATCTCATAACGTTTGTGATTCACTTTGTCTGAGTTGATCGGTGGTTTCAGCGGGATTAATTATCCTGGATAACAAACCTTGGATTATTGCTCGTTTTAACTGCAGGTTGGCCCTTCGGCGGAAGAACGCTACGTTTGACCAAAATGTAAACGTTCATGCTCGCTTGGCTGATCTGGGGCAGGAAAGGGTGTGCCCTTCCTGCTCGGGAGCCCCCCCGACACCGTCTGGTCTCGGTGGTCACTTGCCCCTGTTGCCCTACGTCAATGCCAGCGGCTGCATCTGTGATGCTTGCCGGGTCAAGTGGGTCCAGAGTGAGGTAATGGCTAAATCTTCCACTTAAGACACACATTATCTACTTAGGGATATTGTGTCCAACTTTACCCTGGCCCAATTTCTGTTCCTGTTCCTGTTTCCATCCCTCTTGTTTCTTCTCTGAAGAGTCGCCTGTCATCTCACGGAGTCTGTCTCTGCGAGCTGAAGTGGCCGGCTGCCCTTCGTGCAGGTGTACAGCACAGCTCCCAGGAGACGGTAGTTTAATAGCACAGCTGAAGCAACGAGAGCATGCCTCGAGCAGCCGCTCAGCTCTTCTGTTTTCCTATTGAACCTGTCCTACGGGGACGCTTGTGTGTGTGTGTCTCTCCTGACTGCGGGGGCTGTGTGTCCGTGAACATCACAGGTGCATCACGTGTGCACATGGCATAGTACCGGTTCGCACTGGTTGAATGGGAATTATGCCAAACAGGGCTGCAACCTGTTAAAACGTTTTGGTTGTTGGAGTCCGAATACAGCTTACAAAGCGGTTAAAATGCATCCACGCGTCACGTTTGAAGCTGGGCTAAGATCTACAAACCCTAGCAATGGCTTGGCGTGTTCATGTGGATCATGGGGTTTGGTAACCATGTAACATTTAGACTTACACCAAGTCTCAATTTCTGTCCTACTTTTGCAGTGTGAGTTTGGTGATCGGAGCTCCGAAGGCCAACACCACGCAGGTGAACGTCACAGAGGGAGGAGCCGTCTTCTACTGCCCATGGAGCCTCGGCCAAAGAGATTGTCACACCATCGACTTTGATACGGAAGGTAAGCAACCAGACCCAAATCCTCCTCTAACTCCTCAGATGGAGTCGACTGACTACCTGCTTGTGTGAGAAACAGGATGTAATGTTTAAATTCCCCTTGGCTGCATCTCTGGACACTTTTGAAGCCATCAGCATTTCCTCTCTGCTCCTGTTGTCAGCAAACAGTTCAGGATCAGGCGTCAGCGTTCCACTCCACTAACCCCAACCCTGATGTCGGCTGCTTTGGTTCCTGAATGCAGGATGAACCTTTTTTTCCTCTTCCTGTCCCCTCTTTGGGGATAAAAAGGATAATGAGGTGTTAAAGAACTTTTTGAAGGATGCTCTTTTTCTTCACCTAGGTCGTGTTTGTGTTGACTTGCCCCAGGGAGATAAGCGCAACCAATAAACAAATAGGTCTCACAAAGAAAGGTCCTGTTTGTATGACGGGTGACGCTGACACCGCCGGTCCTCACAAAAAGGCTCCAGTTGGAGTAAGTCAAAGCGTTGGCGGAAACACAGGGACATTGAGGAGGTTGTCTGATAATTGGATTCATGTTTCAGGATGTTGTCAGATTACCCGTCAGCCCGTTTTTCTACTATAGAGACATGGCGAGGTGAGAAAAGGGACACTTAAAGTATAATGGCCGCCGACTTTTTGAAAGAACTTGCCCTAAAAAACACAAACGCAACAGTGTGAGGTTGACTTGCCGGGGAGCTTTTGGCTTCCTTCTTGAGAAAGCAAAACTGAGCGTTGTCGGCCAACTAAAAATTCATTGTCCATAATGCACAATAAGGACAAAAGTTCCACTGAGTTTCCACTTGTTTCACAAGACCTGGTTTAACAATATTCTTTTATTGGGCACACCGGTGCTGGGTACCCTTTGCTTCACTGTTTTTGGACGTTATTTTTCTTGCAAAATAAAATATAGCGCTGGCTGGAGGCCACAGTGAGTGATGTTGTGTGCAAGCAGCAAGGCCTCGCAGTGAAGGTTAGTCCCCTGGGCTGTCCTTCATATTTTCCAAGGACCTTTTTGAAGAAGCTGCTCAGAGTGTCAGAGTCGGTTCCAACATCTGGATCGCAGCAGATCAACCGTACAGTCGAGGAACAATTAAAATATGGACATCTGCATGGAAACAGCAACTGTTACATGGATGACATTTATTTCTGGAATTAATTTTCTGCAGATGTGACATGTAAGTACTAGAGCAATAAAAACATACTTTCCAATATATTTCTTAACAAAGTCCCAGGGAAATGAAAGTTCTTAAGCCTCTGTACGACAGAATATTTCAGTTGTGTATTTGAAATTTCTTGGGTGGGCGGGCTTAGAATTTAGTGCCTTGCAATGCTACAAAGGGCTGCATACTCATACATATCGTGTTGATTAAATCTGTAGATTGATTAATCGGTGTCAATGAATTGGTTGAAAGTTTCTCACTTCATATTCATTGTTAACATTTGCACTTTCATCTTGACCATGGATGCTAGTGAAACGTTGTGCTGTGTTCCACTAGAGTTTCTCACTGTCTCTCGGTGTGTTTGAGCTCCGACCTGCAGGCCATGGACCCTCTTAATTAACCCAACTAATTGGGTCAAAGTGGCCAGAGGCCCCCTCCCAGCCCCTTCCGCCTCCATCGAGATAAGAGCCTGTGGATGGACCTTGGAGGAGGAAAGTGGAGCTCGGGCAGTAGGGAGGGTGTGAAAAGGGCACACACAGGATGGGAGGAAGGGGAGGTAGGGTAAGAAAGCCACAGGGGCAGGAGGAAAGAGGGAGAAACCAGAGCCTTGTTCCTCCGCTCTGTCCCCCTCTGCGCTCCTGCTGTCGGTACTCCCACAGGGGCGGCTGATGTGATGAGTGAATTTGGCCATTTGTCTTCAACCCCAACCGACACACACAGAAATACACGCGCGCACACTCACACAGAGGCTCTGCCTCCGCTAATGGCCGTTGTCTCACACACAGTTCAAAGGCTACAGGGAGTCTGTGGACGCACTCCAGACCCCCGCACTGCTCGGCTGGTCTCAGGAGACGCCGGGAACGGCACCACGTCACATCAGCACAGCGCTCTAAGCGGCCTCCCGAGGGGACTTTGGTCAGATGGCATGTTGCTGGAGCCCGTCTCCGACTTTCCCCTCTATCTCCAATCTGACCCTCCTCCGAATCTCGCGGACAACAAACAGAACTTCTCATCCCCCCCGTTATGGTGACACGGGACTAAAGCTGCCGTGTGAGAGCGTAAGCTTCTTAAATCGATGCTAGATTCTTCCATCTGTTTTACATGGCCAATTCATTTATCACAGTTAGGAATTACTGCTATTACTGGTTGCCTTGGTAACGCGACACAAACCGACTCACTGCACTGTGTACTCAACATTTATACCATCTCCAGACATACCTTGTGGCGCGTATCTTTTTGATTGACTTGATTTTGGAAGCAACCAAGGTTATTTGCGTTCGCCTTGTCCACACAAAGGTTCCTTAGTTATGAAAATATTCAAATGTACGCTTTATAAGGTGCCACGCAGTAAAACCGATTTAGGAGCCATTTATTTTGCTGGTCTTGTCATTAACTGTATTTTTTTCACACATGGACTATGGTTCAAGGGATCGCTGCTGGATGTGGGAATGAATAATGTTGTTGAAGTGATTGAGATTAGGCAGAGATACGGTTGTGTTATTAGAAAAACTCTAATCTCCCTGTTTACTGTCTCGGGTATAAGGGAGCAGCACTATGAGAGATAGGCCATATAGACATGTTGACTAGGGCAAGATTGTGCAAGAAAATCAAATAGGTAGAATGAGACAATTTAAAAAAATGAAATCAGAAAAAAATTGGAGAATCGTGTGCATAAACGGCTATGAGGAAACGGTTCCAGAATGTGTGTTATCGTTGGACTTCAGGCCCTCCGCTGTTTCCACGAAAACACGGAGCAGCTCCAGATTGCTGAGTTGGCAGGGAGGGAAAGCCGGGGGTCGACAGCCTGCTTTCTTCACGTCAACATAGGTCATGATCTCTTGCGTTATGTAGCGTGAGACACTGTTTCGGTATTTCGCAATAGGCCTGTGGTTTGGCAAAGTCAAGTTGTGAGGCAGGGCACCGCGAAGGTTTAAGGAGGAATGTTTTGGTTTGGAGCCCCCAGCGTGTGACTCGACGTGGAAGGGATGCGACTTCCTTTGCCGAATCCATATGTGCGCATTTCGTTCTCCATCGCTGAACCGACGTAACATCTGTCCACCTATAAAGTTGTGTTTTTTAAAAATTTGACTCCCCTGACCATCTGTCATGTCACCTGTAGCTGTCAAAGCTTTGAGGTGGGGAATCGGCGTCGGTGGCCAGGTGGTCAAACAGAGCGAAGGGTCAGCGAGGTTAAGCTCGTCCAGTCCAAACCTGGCCGAGCCGAGGGAACCGCCATATCTTTCAAATTCTCACCCCGGTTGTCTTCAATGAAAAATAGTGCAACAACTGGTGTCAAGCCTTCTCCTGCCAACTGGCCAGATGTTTCTAAGGGTCTGAACGGGCAGAATCAAGAGGCTCACGATCCACACGAAGGAATGCATGTCGTTTCACACTGCTGCCACTCAGTCATTTTCTCCTGTCTTTCCCAGGGAATCGCAACGTCTTGCTCAACAACACAGAACATCAGGGAGATTTTAAGTCGCACCAATGGTTCGGCGCCACCGTGCGTTCTCACCGTGACACAATTCTGGTAAGCTGACCCTCTCGGGGGTGACTTTGGGGGTTGGGCTGCACCACAACACTGGTGCTCTCTGCTGTTATAATTGTGTCTTTCGGTAAAGACTTCTCGGCCCACGTGGCTGCAGGAGACAACTTCTACTTTGACTTGTTGTCAGTGGGGTCCAGTTTTCACCTCCGGTCTCGACACAACACAAATAAATACGTTGTGCCCTCCCACCCACGCCTAAAACTTGAGCTGGCTTTTGTTTGGTCTGACGTAACATGACCTGGGTTGAGTTACGATGGTCCACGCTCCAGATGTACCGCTGACCTAAGCCCGAGTTCAACAGTGTGATGTTGCAACTGGGAAAACACATCTCCCTCCTGCCAAACTCGCGCCATTCATCACCAATTCTCCTCCCTCCCCTTCCCCGGCAATCCAGTATCTCTCTCCACCTCCCCTCTGACCCAGGCTTGTGCCCCGCTCTACTCCTGGCGGACTAAACAGGACGTCCCCCACTCCGACGCTACAGGAACTTGCTACCTCTCAGTCCAGAATTTCACCAAATTTGTGGAGTACGCTCCCTGCCGCACAGGTAACTGTCCCCTCTCTCTGTGTTAGTTATGTCATGTTTTGTAGTCATATGAAATGGTTATTGCTTGAGGTGAGTAATGATGCACCACATCCTTCCTGCGTGTTTCAGAGTTCAGCGACGCGGTGGGACAAGGCTACTGTCAGGGAGGATTCAGTGCTGACTTCACAACGGTAATAACTAAGTCACTGTTAGGGACCCACTAGGGGTTTGTGGGGTAATCATTTCTTATTCAATTATAATGATTCTAAGTTCTGTCTTTCAGGATGGCCGAGTTGTATTAGGAGGGCCAGGCAGCTACTTCTGGCAAGGTAAGTAGGGCACAGCAATCAGCCACTTGACAATGTGAAAAGTTAAAGTTTAAAGTTAAATTTCCATTTCCCCCGTCATACTTTAGGTCAGGTAATAACTGCAGCCAAGGAGGACATCATCAAAGCTTACTATCCAGGCTATTTCATGCAGTCTGTGGAGAGACAGATCGAAACCAAACAGGTGATGTCTCAACACGATGACAGTTACCAAGGTAAGAGAAGCTTTGGTGCTTTTTTAATGGAGGCATATTCCCACTTCTCTTCATCCATTTCGCAATGCAAGCGGAGGCTGACGTGCGTCCTCTTGTCCACAGGGTACTCCATTGCTGTCGGGGAATTCAGCGGTGATGAGGTGGAAGGTGAGTCAATAAAATGGGGCATTCACCCGCACGGCCAATGCTAGTTAAGGCATGCAGGATGTATAACAACATAATGTCACAGAGTAATGCAAATATTACGGCTGGATTAAACGCAAGCTACAATATTTTATTTGATTGTTATTGTGTATATGCATAACTTGTATTACCCTCCTGCTGGGCTTGACCTGTATGTCTCCCCCCTCCCATAATCTTTGCTTCATGTCTTTGTGCGCCTCAGATTTTGTGGCTGGCGTTCCAAAAGGACTCATGCTTTATGGCTTGGTAAGAAAGCTCAATTGCTCTCATTTTGGCTCCAATTTTTATGCTTTAATGATGAAAGATCTCAACTACAGATTTGAGACCGATACAGGAAAGCAAAAAAAGTGCATTGTGGGGTTATCACTGCAATGAATTACATACCAGATACTGTGTTTATATTAAACTGTGTATAAAGGTTCACCATATGTGGCTGCTGTGTTGCAGGTGTCCATTCTGAATGGGACAGATCTGAAGACCATAATTAACTACACTGGTGAGCAGGTGAGTCGCAGAGATCCAGGCCCGGCGGCGCTAAAGCTCCTTCATGCTCCGCTTCCTCTGTTTTCTTTCCTCTGCTCATTACGAGAGCTCATGACTTGTTGACGTTGAAAGCAAAAATAATTTCCTTTTACAACGCTCTGAACTCGATTTTAGTCTCCTTTGTGTTTTGCAGTTAAGTTATTGAGGGGGAAGGTACACTGGAAATTTGTGCAAATGGGAATTGTGGGAATAAAAAAGGAACTGGGCTTGTTTGAACAGTGGTGATTGACTCAGCTGAATAAACATAATCATAATAATAAGTGAATTTGCTTACCCTTTAGTAATTCAGACTGCTGCAGCATGATGTATGATCGTGAACAAACCAAATCTTGACGTTAACGTCTTTTAATCCTACAATTTTCAGTCACGGAAACTCTTTTCTTTACAGATGGGATCATATTTTGGGTATGCAGTGGCAACGACTGACATCAACAGTGATGGGTAAGTAGTCGCCTCGTCCGCTGTCTGCTTTTCTCACCGCCCTCCTCTGTCTCTTGCTTGCTAGACCATTCTCTGCCAGAGTCTAGATTGGAAGCCACCACCAATCCATTACAGGCGTCATTGTGTCTGAGCCTAAATTGGTCTGTGATTTTCCTTTGCTGTCTGCAGGATGGCTGACCTGCTGGTGGGAGCTCCCATGTTCATGGTCCGAGGCTCCGATGGGCGTCTGGAAGAGATGGGACGCGTCTATCTTTACCTGCAGCGGGGCCCCGGGAGCCTGGAGCTCCGCCTGCCCAACCTGACCGGCACCCAGGTGTACGGGAGATTCGGCAGCACCATTGCACCCTTGGGAGATCTGAACCAGGATGGTTTCAATGGTAAGCGTGGGAATCGTAGCACGGAGGTTGATGGAATATTGGAAGTAAAATGATTTTGCGTCAGGTTTGGCTGCTGCGGCTAAATTTTTCATGACATTTGACCCCTTGTTAGATGTGGCTATCAGCTGTCCTTTTGGAGGGGAGGATCGGCAGGGACTGGTCTACATCTTTAACGGGTACTCCGAAGGACTCAGGGAAAAGCCGTCTCAGGTGATAACTGGCCAGTGGGCTGCTGGTGCGATTCCTGCCAGCTTTGGATTTGCCCTCAGAGGTGCCAAGGACCTGGACATGAACGGATACCCAGGTGCGGGAGATTTCTAGGCAATAGTGACCAATTCCTTTTTATGTATGAAGTGTGTTTTCTAATTCTGAGCCTTTATTTCCCCAGATCTAATTGTTGGTGCCTTTGGTGTAAATAAGGCAGTTCTCTACAGGTATATTGTTTCGAATCACACACTGTATGTAATCATGAAACTTGTGTATTGACTTGAATACTCGCGTCTACACTACATAATCTACAATAATCTGCTAGTCTGACGCTGTCCAGTTTTTACCTTTTTAGATGTCCAGATATCTGTTTATATCTATACGGTATTGATCTTCTCATTTAACTCTTAAAACAATTAAAATGTTGATCTTTCGCTTAAAGTCAAACCTTTCCCTTAAAATGCCATTGCGTATTGTTTCAGGGAATTTGTTAGCAGCAATGAAATATAAAGAGCATAACTGTTTTTTAGGGAAATACAGAATAGTTATATAGTTTTTAATTGGCTTAGAATAAGCCATAAGGGAGCGGCTGCTTTTCACAGAGTCCGGGTCTTCAATAATCTTATTTTATTTTTTATTACCCACAGATCTCGCCCAATAGTTAACACCAGTGCCACTCTGACTGTTAACCCCACAAGGATCAACCCTGAGGAGAAGAACTGCATGGTCACCAGTGGAAACACCAGCATTCCTGTTTCCTGGTGAGTGTTCAGCAGCTTGTCCAGTGCCAACACTCTGCTTCCTGTGACTCGTCTTCAGTACTGCTATCGTGGGATTAGTTTGTCCCAACTGGAAGAAAAAAAAGAAAGGGGCTTCCTCATTTCCGCCACATGCAGAAAATCCCATCCTGACAGGAAGTTCTGATAAGGAATAACCTTTCCATAAGCAGTTGCTGTATTTATTTGCATCCGCTCTTATGTAAAAAAATCTCTGTAGCTCACTGTTTCTGTTGGGAAATACATTACTGAATAGCAGCATTGTCAACCCAACTTGCTCAACATTCATCTCCCGAAAGGTCGGAGAGGAAACGGACGGCAACGTGGTTGACACCACGCTCATGTGTCTGCTTTACCCCCCTTTACAGATCGTGATCCATAAAGGAAGCTCTTGTATACATGTGTGTCTTGATTACACTGCGTTGCCTGGTGATGAGGAGGTTTTGGTGGGGGTAAAAAGGGAGCACAAGGGATAATGGGATGGGGAGGGGCTGCAAAGCTTCTGCTGTTGCTTTTGAATGAGATATTGTTTTGGTGATGGAACACAGCTGGGAAACATCAGGACACGTAGACTCCTGTGAGCGTGAACACACAGCCGCGCAGGAACAGGCAGACACAGGAGCTTATACATGACGTTAATACTACTCCTTGGAAGAAGTTCTAGTACGCACTGTGTCTCTTTGTCTCATTTTTCACCTCGCTTCCCTTTCCTGTGTTTTTTTTTCAGCACTCTCTTTTTCCCCTTTCTTACTTCTTCCAG
Organism: Apeltes quadracus; assembly: GCA_021346845.1. Classification (NCBI taxonomy): domain Eukaryota; kingdom Metazoa; phylum Chordata; class Actinopteri; order Perciformes; family Gasterosteidae; genus Apeltes; species Apeltes quadracus. Next base: position 6,480,092 of record CM037928.1, on the reverse strand, counting down.
AGTTTGCTCTGCCTCTCTTGTGTAGATTTACTGGGTAAAGGATTGGGGGGGTTTGGGGTTTCCAGGCTTTTGGACTCGAAGTAGAGCGTTGCGCAGATGATGTCATGGGAGACAACTACAGGCTTATATAGATGGCCATTGACTGGTCAGCACTGAAACCCGAGTCGGCCCAATTTCACCCATCTTAAGTTAGCCATTCCTTGTCTGTCGTTGTATGTCTGTAGAAACGGAGACGCACCAATCCATCTGCTCGGCTGGCAAGAGTCGTCAGATGCCAGCGTGTTTCCAAACATCTGGCAATTAGTCATATTATGCATTGTGTTCCTGTTACGTCTTGTACATTGTAATGTAAACCATGCAAGCAGCTGAGACTAGAGACGTGGGCCGTGGGAGAACACAAGGTGACATGCATCCCTCTTCATGTTTTCATCCCCTCTGTCCAAACAGTGTTAATCTGAGTTTCTGCATAACTGCTGATGGGAAGCACCTACCAGACATCATAGGTGAGCCAATTTTCACATTTGCGTAAAGAGGTTAAAAAAGTACAGTAATGTTTTGAATCCATAAAAGTCTGTAGGTTTGTGTTTTTGCCAGGAAAGGGTGCGCAGTATTCAAAAGACCCTCTGTGATCCACCTTCAACGATCAAACCTCATGTTTTCATTGCCTGTAATTTCTCTGTCCTTTTACATTAATCGTTGTCCGTGCTGTTGAGTACAAGTCACATTCCCGTTGGTCCTTCAGAATATTAACGGAGCTGCATGTGTGTGTTCCAGATTTCCAGGTGGAGGTGCAGCTCGATAGTAATAAGCACAAGCAGAAAGGTGCAGTGAGGAGGGCTCTGTTCCTGGATTCCCAGCAGCCTTTGCTGGAGAGGAGTGTGAGCTTGCGCCATGGCGAGCGTGTTTGCCAAAACACCAAGATCTACCTACGGGTATGCTCTTATTCACACTAATCAAACTAAATGTCTGACTGTGATCATTTGCTCTGTGACTCCTCTGTCCAAGCATGTTTTCAAAGAACACAAATGTCAGTACGTCCCACCCGATCGGTACTGCCCATGTGCGACTCTCAGCAGAAGTGAGAAAGTAGCGAGATGTCGCTTTTTGAGAATTGCTCATGTGCTGGCAAAGAGTGTAACCTTGCCCGAAACTGGCAAGAGGCAAGCTAGACCTATCGCACTGGATGATCAAAGAAAGGCATTATGGCATTCATTCTCTGCATGTTCTTGATCACAGTCGGCGAACGTCACAATGATCCGTAGCTCCACAGCACATTCTCAATTTTTGGTACAAACTGCATCTGACAAGACCTGCGGGATGTGTTTCTTTGATCGCAGGCCGAGAAAGACTTCAGGGATAAACTCTCCTCCATCTACGTGGCCTTGAACTTCAGCCTGGATCCAAAAGCTGCCGCCGACTCCCACGGCCTGCGGCCCATCCTCAACTATCAGACCACCAACGTGATCGAGCAGAAGGTATTTTGATGAGGATTTTGACCTTTTACTTCCCCGATATTCTATCCAGCGCAGTCAACAAACCCCGGGTTTCCATACGGTGTGAAAATGCTCCCTGATAATGTAAGTCTTGGATTTGGATCTCCACCACGTTAGGTAATCATTTCCTATATCGCTCGCTCGCGGCCCGAGTGAAAGGGTCTGTTCTTTTGAACGTACAGTCAGACCTTCTCCGCCTGGACGAGGTCTCACGTGCCTGGAAAGCTGTTTTCAAAATGAAAATGTAAGGCATCTGTTGGAGCATTTCCCTTTCCAAGCAGTTATTGCTTTTAGCCGTCTTGGCTGCGTATCTTTACCTAGGTGACTCAACACAGACGGTTGGTGGGTATTTTAGGGAGGAGCACAGCCAGGCCCATGTGGTTCAGTTCTGTCGGCGTTTTTTCCAGTTTTCCTCAGGAAGCGAGTAGTGTTTTCTACACGTAGGCCCCCTTTCAGCCGTGGCACAGCATGCGCCAAATGAGCTCAGCAACAGCCATCAGATTGCAGCATTCAGGGAATGGCAATCGGTGTAGTTTCAACTCTTTCTCCATTTCTCTTTCTTTGACGTGGTTTGTTCCGATCTTTTTTGGATCCGCATTGAAACCTGTCGTTGATGTGTTTCTGAGATATTGAAGCCGTCGGGCCTGCAACTGATGTGTTCTATTGCTGAACCTTGAACCGAGCCTGAGCCAAATATCATCCATAAACTTAAAAAAGGGGCCTTTTTGCCAAACCTGGAAAACCCACTCCGTGTTTATGTGTGTAAAAGGGGAGTGGGAGCCGCTTCAGACGGCCAACATATTTTATTAATTTTGCTTTAGACTGTGCTAATTTAATGGTCTTCAAACAGCGAAGGGTGACTGTTACACCACAGCCGTGGCCTTGATCAGACACACGATGCCCTGTTGATTTACACATGAGAATGTGTGGCAAGCCTATGTAACATTTCATTCGCTGCCAAATTCTTACTGCCTTTGAACTGGAGTGAGAATGATGTGGTTAATGTATCGGGCAGCAGCTCAATCTCTGTCCTCATGTAACATATTCCACATGTTTCCATTTGGAGCTAAGACACTGTGATGGATCTATTAATTGCGGGCATATGTTTCTGCAAAACCAGACAGTTTTCACCTTTTTTTTTTTAGAATTTTGAAACGGCTGAAAGTGGGTATCAATAGCTCCATCAACCAGCCCACGAACTGAACTGCTACAACAAGTATAGTCGTTTAGAAAAAAGTTTATTCTTTTCCGATCATGGTAGTAACTGTTAATAAAGCCCGATGTAGTGGATTATCTCTACCTCTGCTCCACCTTGAGGCATTCAGGGCACTCCAGCCAAAACGCAAGGTGTCAATTGGGCATATTTCTCAATATTGAAAATATGAAAATGTTCTTGCATGAGTACCATTTGGCCAAATCAGTGGGAATCTGGCCTCCTGTTGTTAACTACAGCAAAAGGACTCAAAACGTTGTTTCCCTGCTTTACACTGACACTCCACAGTGCACATGTGGCCACGTTAGCTCGGTGGATACCATGGTGTCCATAATTAGAGCCCCTGGAGGGTGTAATGACAAGGGGCTCGTTTCGCTCCCTCTAATCTCCTCTATTTCTATATGTTATTCTCCTCGTTACGAGCATCATCACACTGTCCCGGGCGCAGCGGGATGCAGCTTGGTAATCCGCAGGGCTTTCCCTGCCGCTGCCGCGCCACACGTTCGGCGGTCATTCACTTAACCAGCAGTGTTTCTGCTCCTTTCTTGTGTTTTCCCTCGACTGTAATCTCCGAACCCCCCCCCCTCCCCCCCGCTTCTGCTCCTCAGGTCAACAGAGATATCCGATGTCTGTAAATTTCTCCAGGATGAAGGCTCCTCCCTCTCCGTATGATCATAACTATAGGGCTGCGGTTTGCCGGGTGGCGGAGCGTGTGGTGACGGTGTGGTTTGCCACACGGCTGTGTGATGTGGGACTCTGGTGGGAGCGGGGCAGCTTTGTGCTCAATCTCCACAAGAGCATCTCCTCCGGCAGCGCCGCTTTGGGCCTGACTCTTCCTCCTCCCCACGCTCATCGTCCCGATCGCTGCAAACAGGAAAGCATGTGTGTGCCGGCACAGCTGGTTCAGGGGAGTAGCTCTGTGCCTGTCGTGACCTCGCAGTCAGACCGCGTCCCGCCGAGACGCTTTGTGATGATGCGCTGATGAATGTCATGTAGACAAAAGGGGGCTGCAGCGCAGGTGTGTGTCGGGGGTGGGGGGCTGGGTGGTGGAATGCATTAGTCATCCCACGCTGTCGCGTCTTGCTTCACACATCCTGTTGTCTCCCATAAACAGACATTTGATTTATCGCGTGCGCCTAATTCTCTTCACGTGTAAAAGTGTGGAACTAATAACGATCACCGCAGCCCGCGGCCCTTATTACAACTCATGTCATCCCCACAATCTTCCAGGCTCAGATTCTGTTGGACTGTGGAGAGGACAACATCTGTGTTCCTGACTTGAAGCTGACTGTTCACGGGTGAGTCCGTTCATTTCATTTGTTCATTGTTCATTTTGTTCATTGTTCATTTCTTCACATATTTTGACCAACCCCAAGGCATATGAATTTCATAAAAATACATTCCAATTTGATGGATAAAACATAGTAAACTGTGAACAGGGGCACTGACCTCTCTCTCTTCCACACGGTGCTTGAATTTTAGTGCTAAAGTGTAAATACAGCTGTTTGTGTTGTTCCGCTGCTCTGTTTAGTTGAGCATACCAGAGAGGGAGTGTTAATAGCCCCAGAGTTGCAGTAGAAGTAGGGGTACACGAAAACAGGAAGCCGGTCTGCTCTACAGGTGCTACGCGGACATTAATGGTGAAAAGGCAGGAGAGATGAAAGGCCGAGCATGCGAGCTGCGTGGCACAGTCCCAACACTGCCTCGCTTTCTGACGCCCTCACGAGCACCCGGCCTTCCACACGACAAACTCAGGAAATCTGTTAGCATTTTTCTCAAAAATAACAACTCCCTTCTCTGCTCTGTCATTTTATTTTACATTGCTATATTTATCTGCCATCTGCCTCCATTTCTTACAACAAATGACTTCTCCATCACATGTGGAACCACCTGCTGTTTGTGTGCATGCGTGTGCATGTGAGTGCATGTGAGTGCATGTGAGTGCATGTGAGTGCATGTGAGTGCATGTGAGTGCATGTGAGTGCATGGGCTCTGTCAAAGTGCAACTCCAGAAATTGAGCCGCAGGGAGTGTGAATGGTGCAATTTGAAATAATAGCTGAATGTTTTTGTCTTCTCTGTTGTAAATGAAGAACGCCAAAGAGAAGTAAGACGGGTTGACAGGATGGACGTGATTTAGTGGAATTTCAGATAAACTATCCATCCATGTTCCTACAGTGTTTTTTTTATTCTTTTCCACTGCCAAAGCACACAACACGTTCAACCTCTGCGGGAAGCTTTAAGTTCTGATTTCACATTTTTAGCCATCGTTTGGATAAAAAAAACGTGCCGTGCCGGTTAGAGTAATATGGCGGTTGACTCCGTAGGCTGGCAGAGGATCAGCTTTAGAAATCTTGTCTCTCCTGCTCTGCTTTATGAGACTGGGCCTAATTAAAAGTGTCTGTGTGGCCCTGCAAATGGAATTTCTCATTGTCCTTAGCTATGGAGAGAAGTGGAGGAAGGGAGAGAAAGCAAGGAAGTGGGGGGTGATTTTACATTCCGTCACCGTGTTGGGCTCTTAAAAAGCACAGAGCCTGAACTTGGTATTGGTGTCATTAAAGCAGTTTCTAGCAGAGAAATCTAATCTTACATTGATACAAATCTCAGCCCTACGTACACAATTGTCTAAGGAGTCTAAACATCTGCCTTGTTAGTGATCCACTGTTCCTCTGTCTGGGTGCTCAGGAACAGGAAGGAAGTCTACCTAGGTGACTGACAACTCGCTGACCCTCACTTTCAACGCCAAGAACGAGGGCGAGGGAGGGGCGTACGAGGCCGAGCTCTATGTCGTGCTGCCCCCTGAAGCCGACTACAGCGGCATCGCTCGCAACAATGAAGTGAGTGAGAATTGAAAATACAGAGGAAAGACGACGACTTTTGGAAAACGGTCGTTCTCGGGACATCCTCACGGTCCTGATGGTCCGACCGATGGCCTCTCCTCTTGTTTCTCAGAGCCTGTCCCAGCTCACCTGCAGATATGACACGGAGAACCAAACCCAATACCTCAGCTGTGATTTGGGCAACCCGATGAAGTCCGGGACCAGTGTATGTACAGCTCTTCTGATAGTATTCATGCTCCGGGTTGTGATAAACATTTGACAATGGGGGTGTTGCTATATACTGGTATTGACGGTAACCAACACTAGAAAAAATAATTCCAACATTGCTGTCGTATTAACAATGCTCATTTGTGTAATGATCCAAAACCTCTTAAATCCCTACACTTTTTTTTTATTGTGTTATTGTTGTCGTTAATTACTTTGGCTACCATAATCATGTTGTGATTCTGTGATCTTATGACCGCCCCACTTGTCCAAACATCATGATTTACTGCTCTCCCTTAAACAAAACGTTGTATGCTCGTTGTACGGTTGGGTGTGAACCGCAAACAGGAAAGGTCAGAACGTGTTGGGAAATGTTGTGACAGGAAGCAAAGATTCCCATCTGTGCCCCCTTTTTAATGATCGTCCAAGCCGGCAGGCTTTTAATCTCTACCGTTGCGCAGAGGAAGACTGTCTACAAAATAAGAACGAAGGAAAAACCCCCGTTATCGATGGATAATTAATCTGTACGATGGATAGAAAAGCACTTTAAACCACCAAAATGCTGAGAAAATCATCTATCAGGAGGCAATGAGTACATAAGGAAAGCCCTCGAAGTGCTACTTCTCAGTTTCTTCTGAATTAATGGTAAATTAACATTCTCTTTTTAATCTTTCTCCTGGCAGCTGTGGGCTGGTCTGCGCTTCACAGTGCCGCGGCTGAAGGACGCGCACAAAACTGTTCAGTTTGAGCTGCAGATTCGCAGGTATAACTTGCTTTCAACATTCACCATGTGTATATATTAACCATAAAGAGATATAAACGTGTGGTTTCAGCTGATCTGATCTGGACTAATCAGAATCTTTTTTCACTCCCTGTTTCCACAGTAAAAATGAAAACAATTCCCTCAGTGAGGTCGTGCCTTACAAGCTGGAGGTGGTTGTTCAGGCTGAAGTAATTCTACAAGGGTGAGTTCAGTGTCAGGATTCCCTCATTTGAACTTTTGGAATTTCATTAAGTCTCTGGGGCCTTCCCACACATTCTCTCACATCCCCGCTTCTCTTTTAAGTGTGTCTCGACCAGATAAGGTCTTCTTCCCGCCGGCCAACTGGAAGGTTACCAAGACCTACGAGGCAGAGCAGGACGTCGGGCCTGCAGTGGAACACGTCTATGAGGTAATCAGCCACGTTGTGGGATGTGCAGACTCATCGGGGCTGAGCAGATTGGGTCCGAAAGCGGACACTACTGTTTGCAAAGAACCTCCCTGGGCAGCCATGAAGGAAAGCCAAAGGAAATATGCACCAGTTTACACAGTATGATTTATTGTCAGCTTTTTCTGATATAACTTTAAAAGTAGGTGCAAGAAAATCTGTTTAGAAAAAAGTTCTAAAAAGGAAAACATGTTAGCCTCCCAGCTACAACAAAAATATTTTCCTCATACTCCTTATTTTCTTGCAGCTGGTGAACAACGGGCCTAGCCGGATCAGCGACACCCTGCTCGAGCTGCGCTGCCCCCTCCGAGTTCAGGGCCAGACGCTGCTTTACCCTCTTGAGTTCTCCGTGGAAGGCCCCATCAACTGCACCTCCGACAAAAACATGAACCACCTCCGCCTCAAAGTAAGTCTCTCTGAGTCAAACCGGGCCTCAGTCAGGACGGTGAACATCTCCCACTGGTTTCCACTGTGTGATTAACAGTTGCGCCGTCCCGCTGGTCGGCCCGCACCCACTTCCTCCTCCCAGCTCGTTAGCCCCACCCAGCACCGCTTTGAAGCCCCGTCTCTTCCCTGTCCTCAAAACAGCTGGATGAGCCATCTCGCCCAGCAACGCAGAACGCACTCGCCCCCGAAATCCATGCAGCAACCAGCGCCCCCTTAAACCGAGCTGTAGCTTCTCAGCGCGGTTGTTTGTGTTTACATTCAAAGCGTGACACATGTTGAGCGCGTTTATCTGTCTTCCCTGTGAGATCTAACCCCACCCCCCCCCCCCGCCCCCCGCCCCCTCACCCCATCATCCATCCCCACACCAGTGAATTTGTAGGTACAGTTATGTTTGGTCTCTCTATCGACGATGCTCTTTTGCCTGTTGGGAGGTCCGTGCCTGTGTTGTTCTAATTGGTGTCTTGTGTGTGTGTGTGTGTGTGTGTGTGTGTGTGTGTCTGTTCCATCTCCTTCTTTTAGCTCCAGCGCACATCCACAGAGCCACCTATCCTCGCGCTGCAGGCACACGAGCACCGCGTCGAGAGGAGGGACGTCCACAGAAACCCGCTCGCCCACATGACGAATCTGGTAGGAGGCTTGAAGTGTCAGGTTCTATAAACAACGCTTGTTACAGGCCCAGATGAACTTTGTTGGGCCAAAAAGCCCAAGTCTAACAAAGTCAAATGTAATAGCGGACTTGCAAGTGAGGAAATGAGGAGCTTGAGTTTACAGTTAAGGGTTTAATGGGGTTATGCGGTAAAAATAATTTTCATGCCCTCATTGGATGGGAAAAAAAACGGAAGGTTTGAACAATATAGGTCGCTGCTTTAAAACCTGCCTGTTTATCATCCATTCGGTTGTGACAGTCAATGAATAAAATGGGAAAGGTTCAGTTTGCCTTAGTTTGCACTCTGCCCGTTTGCTCCTAAGCGTCACAGGAGTCTCACCCCAGCAGCTCGACAGCTGTGAGCACTAACAATAGCCGTAGCTCCTGGTTTATTTTGCCGGGGACTATTTCGAGGGAGCTGTTTTGGAAGCGGGCCCGAAGGAACGGGCCGCCAGGGTTGGAGGCTTTTGGACTTTGTCGCTGGATTTAGCGTTTGTTAGCTAGCACTGCTAGTACTATGCTTTAATTGGATTTGCCAACACTGGACTGTGATTTTAATAGTTGGCTCACGTTGGCCAACCGTGGCGTTGAGTTAAGCGCGCAGGTCTGGATCTAGTTTGGCGACACTGGCCATGCTCTTACATGAGGCGCCTGGGATTGGATAATTAGGTTATGATGTCGTTAAAAGGGAGGGGTCAGAGGCCACGAGCTCGTCCCGTTGTGGTGATTAACATTAAAAAGTCTTTGATAATGGCGGAGGGGCTTATGGGACCTGGGAGGCTTTTTTTGGGCGGGGGAGGTCAGTGATGCACTGGTTACTATACAGACTGCTCTCTAATTTTTGGCTGTGGGTGTTATGAGGCCCAGAGCCCCACACAGTGGCTCTATTGATACAACCAGCTGCAGGTAGCCTTTCTCTCCGCTTCAGTCTTTTGAATACCTGCCTCCACCAAAGGGGTCTTTGTCTGCGGCTTGTCGCTTCTAACCACGGTCGTTCATCAAGCATGTCCAATGACACCTCAGCATGAAGGGACCCCATTCTCCTGTTTCCCCGCATGTCTGCACTTTACTTAGACTTTTTGAAAGGAGACCTCTCCGTTCAAAGTGCCTCTTAATCGAAGTGTGGTTGTGTAAAGCGACGCTCGGATGAATGCGTCAGCCCGGGTCGTGGTGTGATCATTTTAAAAACGCCACGCTTAGTCCTTGAAGAGCTGTGCACGATGACGTCCACTAATGATTGAGAGGCATTTTATTATTTACAGAAGCATTTTGTCGTAGGACTCTCATGTGCTGAATGGTGGTATTCCAGTATGTTGTTTCACTACTTTCTAATACGCGACCGGGGCGAAAGGTGTTATTGGTTATTTACAAATGCTCACTGATCAGTTGTAGGAATCTCAACCACAATGGGGTTGCCAGGTTGTGGCAAAAATGTATACAACAAAGTCCTGCTTTTAAAAACACCCACAGAGGATTTGGACAAAAATGAATGTACTACCGTTTCCAACGGAAAACGTGATGGTTTATTAGAAAGTGTGCAACCTACTTTATTAATGAAATGATTATGACAAGTATTTCCAAATAAAATACCAACAGCGTTTATTAATGAATCATTACTGGCATTTTCTACTGTATCATTCCCCAATACAGTACCAACAGTGTAGTTATTTTACAAAGCTGTGGGAACAGTCTCCTTATTATGACCACATAATCCCACCAGGGAGGATATGTGGGTCTCTTGGGTCGGAGGCATCTTTGGCACTGGCCCACGCTCGGGTCATTTCCACAGCCCTCTGTGGCCCCCGGTGCCCCGGAGCTATGAGGCAGTCCACCAGGAGGAAGTGGACTGATACTGTCTGTCTGAATGCACTCATTACGTCTGCACAGGCCTCAGGGAAGCCGCCGGGTCCTCTCGTCTCCTCCTGGATTGGCCCTACTTGATGTAATAAGTACACTAATGCGCTCCCTCTGGAAATTGCCAAACCCTCTCTATTTTGGGGTGGTCTCGCTGCGGAAACGTGTTTTAAAACGCAGTGTGTGTGTGTGTGTCTTCTGAAATGTTGAGCTGCGTTTATGGAGATTTGATTTAAGACTATATTTTACAGTGTTGGCCGGTTTTAGTGGTTGGGCAGAAATACGGAGAGTTGTGCGTGTTGCATTTTCACAGTCTCATGACATTCCTTCAATCTAATTCAAAGCAGGCGTGGAATACTGATCATAACATTGGGCTCTTTGTTATATTTATTTGACCTGCAGCATTAACATTGCTGTTATTTGTCCTTCCCAAGTTCTACCAGTTTTCAGTTTTGCCTTTATTTGTCTTGCTGGTAAAGTTTTGTTGTCATATGTTCATCTACATTGTACTTATGCGCAGGAATGACTTAAAAAAAATGAAACGAAGCATTGAACTAACTTGTTTCAACTTTTGTGTCTGTTTCTGTAGTCGTGCTCCAATACGGAGTGCTGGGCACTGCAGTGCACCGTGGGTTTGTTGGAGAAGGGGAATACCGCCATCCTCAAAGTGCGTTCTCGCATCTGGGCCGAGACCTTCACTGAGGTTTGTCAAAGATGACCCCCTGCCTTAAAAAGACTGCAGACATGCACTGCGCACTAACGCGTGTTCCTACCAAATGACAGCAGGCATAGCAAAGGAAATGTCTGTGGGCTGTAGATTGTGTATTTTCTCATGTCGGCAGGAAGTTGGAACCCATTTTTCTTCAAAACATAAAAAAAAAAAGTTGCAATCTCAAACCCTACAGTAGTTAGTCTCACACAGCTGTTTGTGTTAGACTCCCAGTATTTAAGTCCCAAATATTTGCCTCCTCAAATGGGACAAGTTTACATTTCTTTTGCCTGCCACATTGGAGCCACGCACATACTATTACCCCCCCTCTCCTCCCCCCCAAATGCACACCCAAGGCATGCACACCAATGTACTGAAAAGGAATTATCTGAGATCAGACCTGAAGGAATTTTCTTTAGAAAAAACCTACGGTCTCTGTCGCCGCCTAGTGTGTAAATGGTGTATTATTTTAATAAAACCAAAATGATATCAACTTCTGCTACTTCCTTCAGAGATCTTACAAGCAGTATGTGCTGGAGTGCCTGGCCAGATACAATGTGCAGAAGATGCCTTACGCCATCTCACCCAAACAGACTCCCAGTGGACACAAAAAGGTACGATCATATGTCTCCTTTCATTCTCCCGAAAGGGCCTACTCGGCCTAGCGGTTGAGTTTTCTTTGAGAGAAACTGACAAAGTGTGTTGTTGTCCACAGGTGGTGACCCCAGTAGTGTGGAACAAGCCAGATCTAGAGAACTCGGTGCCTTTGTGGATAATCATCTTGGCCATTCTGGCTGGTTTGCTGCTTCTCGCTCTGCTGATCTACGTGCTGTACAAGGTCAGTGCTCCTGTAAACAAGTCGATTTGGGGCTCGTTTCAAATTCCGGCTGTTTTTTCTAAACAATGTTTTCGTCTCGTAGTTGGGCTTCTTCAAGAGATCTCTACCGTATGGAACCGCCATGGAGAAAGCACAACTCAAACCGCAGGCTGCCTCTGAGGCCTAAACGGCAACCGTCGCTACCAGAACCACAGCACCTGGCCATATGATTGCAATGGAGATACACAATGGAACATGTAGCAAAGCGGTTGAGGAGGAAAACGTAAAAGAGAGACACCACTGGAACTGCACAGTGCTGCAGCAGAGGAGGACAAACATCCAAAGTTCTCCAAGCCAAATGAATGTTTCTTTTTTTTTAAATTATGTCTTGTTTGTTGGAAGGTTGGGAGATATTTACTAAATTAGGGCTTTTTCTCAGTGCCTGAAGGCTGACATTAAACTGAAAAATGAGAAACGGACTGCAGAGTATGCGCAGGCCTGCGGATGCAGTGAGCTGCCTGTTGGGTTTACTCGCACAGAGTTCCTTAATATCCCTTTGACTGCCCTGTTTTGGTGCTAATGATCCCACTGGATACGGCCCCATGTGGCCCGCGGCAGCCAGGAGCCGTGAATTACGCTGCCCGCCGAGGCCTGAAAGAATGCGTCTGTTGTCTGTCTCATTTGTTTTGGCGAACAGGTTTCCGGTGAGCACCTTCACCCGGCTACAGAAACGTCACTATCGCAGGCCTAGATGTCAAGAATCCATCCATGTAACAGCTCTGCTTTTAAAACAAGATTCAAAGGTTTACATTAACTTGACCTGCTCGAGGTGTTCCCCCGGTTCTTGCTTAATGCATGCTGGCATATGTGCTCCAGCACCTGAACCGCATCGGTGGATGCCTCGTTGCGTATCTGTCTCTGCCTCAGGTTGGTGGACAGCGCTGGGTTGAGTTGTTTTTGCACTCAAAGGAAATCTACTGATATAATTTCACCCCAAGGCTCACTGACTGACCTTCCTTTTTGAGTTCTGATTGACTCCTACTGATCACTTTGTTTGTTCGTGTTCAGAGTCGCCGTCGTTGCGTAGTCGATTGCGATGGTACTGGAACCACCACAGACCTCACGTCAGACTTGAACCAGCGTGGTGCTTCTGTCAAACAAGACAAAGTGGCGTTCTGCTCAAGGATGGTTCACTCCTGCTCGTTTTGAATCAAAACCACATGCAAGCAGATGAAGCTCGGGGGGGGGGGGGGGAGGGGAGGGGACCACAGAGGTGACGGCCGATGGCTTTATGATGTCTTGAACCAAAGAAATGACAATCAACAATGTTGCAGAGTGTTTGAGTCTGAGAGCAGGTGGGATCATCACTCTTTTTAGTGGAGGGCTGGGTGACACAGAAAAAATACAAAATCAAGATATTTTGGTATGGCTTTTGTAGCATTGACTATTGATGCTTTTACATTTTTTTTACGGAATGACATTTTTGATAGATAATAAAAAACAAAGCCAACATTACAATATCTAAAATCTAAGATGATTTCAAGTCTCGTTACAATATCAACGTAATATTAATATACTGCCAGCCCTGTTTGAGTGTTGAGGATCTAATTCCAGCTCACAGCATGTAATACAGTCGCATACTGTATTTGTGATTGCTCCTTGGAATAAAAAGCTACCAATGTTGAGGAAGAGAACTGGTGGAAGTCATTCCACTATCAAAAGGATACAGGCACCAAAGATTGAAATGCCTTGTGTTGGTTTCTTTTACTTGTCACGCACATAGATTTTATGTGCCTTTTTTTTATATGTAAATACTTCCTGTCTGTGGGTAAGCGTTGAAGTTGCGTGTGCTTGCTTGTGTGCAAGTGTGACTTTGTGTGAATGGTATATTTATGAATGTTTGTTTTGTGTATGAATTGGTTAGTACCTTTCCCATTGTCTAGTCCCGTTCATCCCCATCTGGAGATTGAGGTTAGTCGAGTCTACATTGCTTTTAGCCGTGGTAGCATCGCTAGTTTTACATCTTTCTCACCAAACGGTAAACGTGTGGTATTCAAAAATTGAAAGTTAAAAAACATTATTTTTTCATCAATACAACTGCAAGACTCCTTTCATGTAAAAAAAAAAAAAAAGTATTTCTTTATCTGCTGTTCTTTAAATTAAATGTATTTCTTAGTCAGGATGTTAATACAGATTGTTCTACATTTAGTTGACATGCAGGAGGTGGAATGTACATAGTGAAATTGATCAGAAACATGCTCAAAACCTGTTCTATTTATTGTTAAAAAGTCTCACAGTTGGATCGCGGGCCGTTGCTCGGCCTCCCCAAACCTGCAGGATGCCTCGTAACTTTAAAAAGAGCAGCAAGGCACTGGGAACTAAATGTTGTTTGGAAGTGCAATATTTATATTTACTCTTTGTTTTCTTTTAAAGTATTACAGTGCTTTCTTTTGTTTCCTTTTTTTTTGTCCAAGTTGTAACAAACCAGGACTTTTTGTCTGAATAACCGCATATGTTAAATGATTTGTAAGGTTCTGGTTTTTCAGTTTCACTTGCTTTCTCACTAAATCCAACTCTGATGCAATCGCCACTTCTTCACTGGACCACTTATCTGATGGTACCGGCTTATTTTTTTATGTTTACAAACTGACAAAAAAATGCAACCAAGAGAACGTATCAATAGTTTTGTAGTTGATGTGCTCTACTGTTGCACCTGACCAAACACAGACGTCGTATTAACCATAAGTTTTACACGTGTCTGCCTCAGCATCACACTCTCTTCATGAACCTCTTCTAACTAGCAAGCGACTTACAATTTGTCAAATGATCCATCAAATCCCCATATGGGTAGTTGATTTAAAACGTCATCTGTTCTCGTCTCAAAATATCTACCCATTATTTATAATGACGGGATCATTTTACTACTTCTATGGTGACATCAGGGGAAGGAAGTGCGTTTTACTTTCTTTTTCTCGTCTCAGCCCAATTTCACTCTCCAGGACTTCCAAAAAGATGTACATATTTATGACGAGTGTTTTTTTTTTTTTTAAATCAAATGTTAACTGATTTGTTGTGAATTTCTTTCACCCCATATTGGGGAGAACATTCGTCCGGAGAAAAGATGGGAGTCTTTAGGTCACTTTTTACCTGTTACAGTTTGTACTTTTAATAAAATATTTTTCTTTTTACAAACTTGTGCTTTTGTTGACACACATAAGAGAAAATAATTTATTTAGAAAACATGTGAAAGTTTATGAATGTCAGTTAGAGCATCATTGCAAAAAAAAAAAATGGTAAAATTAAGCTGTTTTAATGTGAAACACTACAAAAAAACTGACCTTTTGTGTGTTCTCATGGCCCTTTTGTACATCCACAGACAGCAGCAAGGACCCTTTTTCATTGCCACTCCAGCTACTGCATTAGCAAACATTGCAACAGAATATACTTGGTGACCCATTTTACAACGCTAATATATCAAGTTTTATACAAAATGTTGCATCAAAGAATCTTGACAGTTTGCGTCACTGTACATGTTGTGGCACAGCTTGTGTTTCCACTGTGGCACAGGCGCTGTTGTAAGGCTTTTTGGATTGAGAATTGGATTCTCTGGTCCATTTTTAAGGATACAAATGTTCTCACAATACTTTTGTGCAGAAAGCTCATCGATCAAAGTCCTTGAATGAACAATGCAACCAGCACTTCCAGACATCCATCTTATTTAGGCGAGTGTGGATGTTTTTGTGGATCCAGCTTAAGTCAGTCTCATTTGCGCTACAGTCTTTATGCATTCACGGCTTGTTGCTCTAGCCTTCTATTGTCCTGGAGAGCTGTGTCAGCCTGCGCTGGTTGTCGATCACTTTCAGGTTCTGAATGTAGTGTCGGATGCTGCTGGGACTCCGCAGAGGAAGGGAGAGCTCGGAGTCTAAGTGGGAAGAAGAAAAAAAAAAACCTTTTTTTTGGACTGCGCTCACATTTAAGAATTTGTACAACAAATCTTCCTTTTTGATGTTTTAGCCAGTGCAATTTTTAAAAAGACTAATGTCACAACAAGGCAAATGATAAACCGTTTTAAGTCTGTGCAGCCACACCAGACGCGACAAAACCGAACAAACTGTTAATGACGTTGAAGATTTTACTAACATGTCGATATGCGAGTGGAAGGCCCTTCCAGAAACATGCGATCCGCCAGGCCCCTCTGTGGAGACGATGGCACTGCAGGTAAGAAATCAAAGTTTATGGAACTGATCCCATGCCAGAGCTATCGGTCCGCTGGCTGACAACTCGACTGGTTCCCTCACCGTACGGCTGGCTTCTGCACCCTCGTACAATTTTCACTGTCTTGGCGATCATGCGCTGTCAGAGTGGAAGGACGCGGAAACATGTCAGGTTCAAGTCGTGGGGAGAATATAATGGAGCTTTCCAATGGGGAATTTCTTTTTTTCTTCTCTCTTACCACTTTCTCAAAATTCACCAATTTGTCCACATAGTTCGGATTTCCATCATTGATGAACGTCATGTCTGCAGATAACACGTCAGAGATGAATTAAGTAATCTTCATTCTAACGCCGTGTAGGTGAAACTGCAGGTCTTCTCACCTTTGAGCAGCAGAGGCATGAAGGGGATGTAAGGAGGACTGAGTTTGGCCACAGCCAACCTGTAGGCCCTGTGGTTGCGTGAGGGATCCTATGAGGAATCGACCAAGCACCCTTTTTTTTTAGTGTCTTGGTGTACAAAATTAACGTACTAAACAGTCAATCGAGAGCTACGGAGCATTTACACAATGTGCTGAACGCGAGCATCTCGTGTAACTCACCATCAACCTCTCGTAAGCGCAGTAAATTCGTTTTGTCTTGCTGGGTATTCTCTGGGAATAGACAATAACACTTTTTGTCATTGAGTAAAACGAGGATACCCTTATTGTATCATCATTACGGTTGCATTCCGGGGTTTCTCACCTCCCAGGTCTTGTAAAGCCGGTGCACTGCACTGTTGCTTAAGCCGAACATCACAGCAAAGAACGAATTGAGATTCTTCTGTTCCTTTAATCTGTAACCGAGAAGACGCATGGTTACAAACTAGTGTTTCACAAACGTATTGATGAGGCGTGTTGTTCATTGGATTGCAGTGGTTTCGGAATTTTTAAATGATGAGTCCCCAGGAAAAAAAAGGGCGGGAAAAACTGCAGTCGTGAGCGTAAATGTCATGATGGAGCTAGAATGAAAGTGACTACAACAGTCAGTAGGCCTAATCCTCTGCGGAACACGATTGATTGTAAAAGGGAATGTACAGTTCAGTCAGTGTGGAGCAACCTGCACTCGCCACCAACACAACATGTCATGCAACTAACCCAAACTTACACTGCAGCAATCTTTATGAACTTCTTGAGCAGAACGGCCCGTTTCACCAGATCTTCACAGATGCACAGCTCGGTTACCACCCAGTACTGCACCTCATTGAAACGACGCACAAACCGCTCCAGGTTAGCTGTGATGGCACCAGGGAACTTATTACGGCCGAATATGTAGTAGACGAGCTCCACCTGCAAAGACGACATATTTATTATAGGAGTTCTTAGAAGTAGCTTAATGAGCATGATTTGCTTCAGAAACATGTGAAGCATGCAGGAAGTGTTGTACTTTTTATATTGTTCATACGGAAGTGGCTTATTTGCTGTAGTGACAGGTCTGCTGGAGTTACCTCATGCATGGCAGTGAACAGTTCCCAATCATAGTTGGTGAGTTCATTGGCGATGTCTTTAGAGCCCATCTGTTCGAGGAGGTCAGTTGTTCCTCGTTCTGGACCTTGCTGCTCCTTCAGAGGCACCTAGGAGAAAAAGACAAAGAGAGACAGATTGTGCTGCTGTTCACCGTGTAAAGTAGGTAGAATCATGATAAAATATATAATAATTTATAAATGTAATGAAAAAGTGTCATAGCAATCTACTCTTTAAAAAAAAAACAATATGGAGAGCATCTATTCCTCACCAGTTTCTCTGCTTGGCTGCTTGTGCAGATGAACAATCTCTCGTTGAGTCCCAGAGCCGTGTAGACTGCATTCGCATCCAGCTTTAACTGAGCTCTTTCTGTATGGACATAATGAATCAAAAAAACACTTTTCAGCATTCTGAACCGAGAAAGAACGGTCGAAAATCACATTAGCATCCAGCTCGGAGTGCAATTTAAATAAAAAAAGAAACTATGCACATTTGTAAAATCCTGAATATGTCTAGGCACACCTCCCATGGAGTTCATTTTGACCAAGATGTGATCTCCCACAGGTTTGACTATAGCCGACATCACATCCTTTGCAGATGTGTTCACTGGGAGCATCAGAGTGAGAGGTTTGTTGTCTGGCCTGTAAATCTCATACAGCACTGCAGCGAGACAGACAAAATATGAAGATTTGATCATTGATGAAGTGAGTAATGATGTGTTAGACACTATGTGAGGTTACTCACCATCTATTGCAAAAGGTTGTAGTTATCATTAGATATGAGTTAAGTTTCAATGACGTGAACTGACTTGATGGTTTAATTTGTTTTATCCTACTCGCCTTTATCTTGAGCTCTGATTGGTTGTAACCTCCCGACTGGCTCCTCGCAGTTTGAAAACCAATCGAACGGCTGATTCTGTCGACGGCATCAGAGTGACTTACGCAGGCAGTAAAATGACAGCTGCCTGGCATTCTGTTTTCTCATTAAAATGCATCACTGATTTCACACGATTGTGCCGCCAGCTGTCATGTGCAAAAAGACAAGACGCTCACCCTGCTCAACGTCTGATATCCGTTCTCCAATCTGTACAATAAAAGATGAAAAATAATTTAGGCCTTCATCCTGCAATATTCATGACGTGGGGAATGTCTCAGTAATAGCAGAGGTTATGAGAGGATAGAGATCATTTACGCTTTTGTTCTCCTCCTTTCCCTGAATTGTTCTTTTAGCATGCTGAGCAGACGGAAATCTCCCGCCACCTCCTTCTTCAGCCTCTGTTTGAGCACAACCATGGGAATAAAAAACAAAACAAACACGAGGATTGATTCTACTGAAAAAATGGCTATTCTTAACATGCAAGCATGCACAATGTAATTGTTGAACAAAAGGATAAAATGCAGCAGGCAATCCCGACCTCCAGCGAGTCCAAAGCAATGGGGTCCTCTTTCAGCAGAAGGCCATACAGCGCCACCCAGTGGCCAATCAGCTTGACTACCTTCTGCTTGGTGGTGAGAATGTAGGAGGCCTTCTCCTGATCCGAACCCTCAGACAGCTCCGCCTGATAGGTGCAACGAGCGTTAAGGGGCATGTCACAGAAAGCTCAATCAGCAGCAGCAGGGGCGGCACACATTTAATCCACATCGGCATCGCGGCGCGTTAGCATCTCAGGATATTGGTGCTGTAGTGCGGCACACAGCTGGCTGGTGGGCATGAAGACTTTGTGAGTGAGGAGAAAGTCACTCACACATGGATCTGAGAGACAAGAATCACAACAACAAGAGTTTAAGGGGAGGCACCACAGTTGAATCGGGACAATATATATATATATATATATATATATATATATATATATGTTATCATGCAACATTCCCAGATGAATAATTAAGACATGGTTTTGTGTATTACATTTGCACATAAGGCATTATCTTTATCCAACAAATGTGGGCTGATTTCCGTTGCATAAAGATTCAAGATAGGCAGATTCCAAAGAATCGTACACTTATTCTTGTTATATTGACAGTCAAAGGATTTTACAGAGCAAATTTCGGATATCCCACCTATTGAGTCGTTTGCATTGGAGTCCAACTTTATCGTTTCCAGTAAGTGTTCTAGGATTTTCTCAGGTGTTCCTGACATCACTGTGTACCTGCACAAAACAGAACAGAAGGGTTCAAATGTTCCTATTTTCTTTGTATTGCACAGCCTGCATGCACCTTTCTTCATGGTTGTGTGATTAGTGCCTGATCATGTAGTATGATGTTTCATTACAATTTCTCTTTCCCTTTAATGGTGACGGCTTAGTCTTACACACTGCGTTATGGGTTTACATATGTGTTGACTGATAACATGCGCCAAAAAAAATGGTTGCATATGTTTTGTGGTGTAGCAGAAGCTCTATCTATGTACATACTAGATTACAGGTGATCGTTCATGTGACGGTTAATGCTGGAGGACATGCAACATTATTTGAAACTACATTGATGATCTGTCATTTAATTTCTCTTTAATTCCAGTCAAGGGCTGATTATCATCTTTCCGTTTTATTTGTTTGATTAACACTGCTTGTTTTTTCATATTTTAAGCAACCGAGCGCTGTCAGTGAGCAGTGGTTCCTATTCCCAGAGTGGGTGACTCGGGCACTTACACCTGTGTGTGTGTCTTAAAACCATGCTTTTAACTATTGATTTCGACAGCTGTCTTTATTCCGAACTAAATGAAGCGGTATTTATTGTCTATTAAAAGTTTTATCACTTTACTACGGGCCACAAGAAGACAGTTGAAGGTGTGCAAGTGAGGAAGGTCAACACCATTCTTCTTGACTTTTTCTGTTTGCTAAAACACTTTCAAGACTGATAAGAAGTAATAAAACATAGCAGGGTTGAAGTCCATTCCGTTTCCCCCCGGCGTGTCAGATAACAGCCGTTTAACTAAAGCTTAACTGCGTTGGACAAACAGATCTGCACGCTCGTTATGGTGACGAATAGCCGCGTTTGTGTTGTTGACGTAGTACAGTATCTGCCCACGCCCAGGTAGAGCGTTTTAATGGTCGTAAATCTGATGGTGGGGCGAGTGTGAGAGTCGTCTCACTTGCTGTTTCCTGCCCCTCCCTGATGGGCCCACTCGGTTCTCTTCTCCAGCACCAGCACGGTCTTCCCATGCTCCTCCAGTCGCACTGTGTTGGCCTCCACATCCTGAGGAGGGAGAGCCCAGTCAAACGCGTATTGTGTATGTGAATGTGGATCTGAATTTGTGGGGAAACGGGGGAAAACATTCCGATGAGTAATTGGTTACTCGGACACACCTTGAGGATGCGTATGAAGTCCTGTTTATCAACGCGGAGGAAGTGGCAGTTATCTTCTCTTAAGATAATGGTGGCAGCACGAGGGGCATCGTTCAGCAAAGCCAACTGCCCAAAGTCCTCGCCCTCGTGCAGAGTAGTGACCAGGCCCTGCGTGAACAAAGCACTTTCAACATCCCATCATGCTAACTTGGAGGCATTTCATGAACGCAATTCAGACGTTTCTTATTATGGCAGAAAATAATTTGATTTAATAAATGGATTTACCTTCCCATGTGTGATCACATTTACAGAGCCTTTCCAGATGATGTACCAAGAAGTCCCTTTTTCCCCCTGACTGAACACTGCGTCACAAAAAGACAGTCGGGACAAACATTGGTCCTTTACACGTGTTGTTTACGAGGGAAAAAAAAAGGAACTTACGATTGCTGACTTAATCCATCAATTGTGACTTCAGGCTATTTCAATATCACACAGATCATATATCCAAAAGGTGTGACTCACAGACTGCTCCGGCCTTGGCATGTGATTCGAAGACCAGCACCGCTGCCAGCTCCTTACGCACCTACACGCACAGCAGGCAAAGAGATTAGAAGTGCATCGATGAATGCTAATGGTTCTTTGGTCCAAGTAGTTATCGTAAATAAACAAACTAAGCGGACTTGTTGAGTGCAGTGCAATCGACCCTCTTGCCCTCAAACACACACTGGCCAATAATTGTGTAGCATCAGCAAGTTCAAACCAAGGTCCAAAAGTTATCTGCCTCTGCTCCATAGACTTTAATGCATCCGTTTCAGATTTTCTTCAGTCTAGTTTTGTGGATTTCGGGGCTCACGGTGCGGTTCAATTGCTTGTTTTCTATGCACAAAAAACTGCATGCATTGGCTTTAATTATAAGGGCATCATAAGGCCCTAAAAGTAACTCACAGAGGTGGACAGATGAGCTGCAGCCTTGACATGGAGCAGCTCCTCATAGATGACCTCCAGGTCCTCTGCACTCCTCTGACTGGGGCTAAACACGGACGTCAGTTGTAATCACCCATGGGTGCACTTTGTTAAAAGATGTAGGCCGGACTGTTGTGTTACTTATTGGCGCTTATCACGTGAAGGCTGAACGTACTGACCACTTGCGCAGAATCATAGTGAGCAGAGCGTCGGGTCCCAGCTGAGACAACAGCGACAGACTCTCCTGCAGCTCTTCCTCTGAGTCCTTCTCGTTGGATATGTGGTTCAGTCCAAACTCGTGCTCCTGGAAGCGGTAGAATTGGGTGTCCTTGTCATGGAAGTTCAATTCACGTTTCACTTGATTGAGGCAGAACACAGAAGAGAGGAAACATCAGTAAGACATGAATGTAAAGATGAGGTGATTAAAAGGTTATTTTCAAGAAGGAAATAAATAATATATTTTGACCTTCAGGGGAATAACCGGTTAGACACATGGAAATAAGATTCATTTATTCGGAGTGATCCCCTCCATCTGATGATGGAGCCTTTATATCCTGATTGGAGTGGTCTCGTGCAGGCACACAGAGAGCAAAAGTGTTTGATGGAAACGTGGCTGAGTGGGAACCCTTTGTGAAACCTTTGGCCAGGCAGGCGCAGTGAACCCATTCCCTGCTCCTCAGGCACTTCAGAGGAATTCTTAAGTGCAGCCTTAGACGTTAGTGTCCGAATACATTTTAGAAAATACATACTTCTACAGCCCATTAAGGCAACACATGGTAATTTCTCCTTAATTGTGGCGGCCGGTCAACGGTCTGTTGTGAAGCACAAAGCAAAGATGGATTCATAACTTTTCATCTGACCCAATTCGACAGAATGCAGAAGGGTATTTCTTACCATGAACTAGGATTCCTTCATCCAGCAAGACCTGCCACATTCCAACTGCTTGACTCCTTGATTGCAGGCATTCACTTTGTTTCATCAGCCAATCCACAAGTTCCTTTCCCGAACAACATTGTCTGAGAGAGAAATGCAGTATTTGAATCGGCACATATATTGTGCACAACATTATTTTGCGATATGGAAGACAGCGAGGGTACCTGTATGTTTTGAGGTGATGCTTTCTGTCTCTAATCAGACCTGGGTTCCCATCGATCAGGACACTATGGACCGACCTCGCTGCCTTTACCACACGATCTGAAAGGAACTTAACGAACAGGAAATCATTTTAAAAAAGCAGTTAAACAAATGGATCTTACTGTAAAAAGATATTTGTGAGAGTTGTGTTCCCATTTATCATGTGGCAAATAGCGAGTGGGGCGGTGTACTTAAAGAAGAAGAAGAAGAAGAAGAATACTGGCGGTGTTGTTAACCGAAACAGTCACCCGGCGTGCTGGCAAAAAAGGTGGCAACCAAAATTAAAAAAAAGGTTTGCACGTATAAGTGTTTCTGCACTTTCCCTCGCTGTGAGCATCTTGTGGCGAGATGCACGTCGTGAAAGTGGAGACTCGTGTGGGCGTTGTACTGTATTGCGGTGCGTCCGTGGGTTGCAGGGAGGCGCGGAGGTGTTAAAAAGTGTCTGTGTTAAACTCTCCCACGTTGCGCTCCGTGCCTCTGCGACGCAGCGACACAAAAAAAAACTCTCACTTTGTGAGCACCCTGAGCCCATGTCCTTTGAACCTTTCTCAATCATTTCGGCCCCCCTTAATCCCACCCTCGGACACACATACACACGACTCGCTTGAGTCGGGTCGGGTCTTAAAAGAAACGAGCCACCGATGCAGAAGCAAAGCTTATGTAACTAGATTGGGCTTTGTTTTCGCCTGTCCCATTCGCGGGCCTTTTGGTGCTTTACACGATACACTCTTCTTCTATCTAAGACAATAACTAATTGGACTTTATGGTTGACTGGAGAATACATCTTTGTTGTGCTTCGCTCTGTTAGGCTTTCACATAGCCTGTATACCAAGTTGTGTGACTTCCAGAGTGACTGAGATGGTTGCTTGTTGTTGTCTTTGGATTTTTTTCTAATTTTCTTTGAAGAGCTTTGGGCCCAGGGTGGTGGTCTAGACATGTAACCCAACAGTAACCATTTCCTGTTTTAGTGTACTCTCTTCTTAGTACCAATGCAAGGAAGAAAGGGTTGCCTGCACATTTTGCCTTTTCTAATGTTCTGCAACTCCTTCATGATAAAAAAAAAAAAAGGCTACTGAAGTGTGGCCGCTTGCGTTGGCTTGCGTCGGCATCACAGTGTTTTCTCTTTGGGGACTGTGACATGTACCTGTTGGATCTACCTGCTTATGATAGTGTATACCTATAACAGACTACTGTGGGTAACACTATATACAGCACAGACGTCAACCTGCCACCCCAACATTGGGTTGTTCCCAGACCTGCCGTCAACAGAGTAACCCAAATGTGCCCCGAGGCGGCGGCTGTGCCCCTCTGGAGTTGTGTTGTCTGGAGGTCAGCGCTTTTCCCAGGGGCCCGGTTCCCCCGGGACTCACATTCTCAGGGATGTCAGAGCCAAAAGCCATTTTCTTGATGAGGCCATTTTCCATTACCTAACCCCGTCTCTCTAAAAACAATATCAGGAGCCATATTTCACGAAGCAGAGCCTCCCCTGCTGAACTTGACCATTGTGTAAACATGCAAAAACATTTTCTGTGACTATGATTCATTCTGGTTCTGGCTGTCTGCCTTCAACAGGATAAGCATATAAGAACAAGTGCACTAAGGAGTCGGACCCGGCTGATCAACGTCTTATTGATTTGCAAATAAACCTTAAATAGTATAGAATGTTTACCCATGATCCTCAATAACTACAACAGCCTGTACATTTCTACACAAAAACGCAAGAAAGTAGTAATATCGCAGCACAATCACACCATCTATTCTCTATGTTAGTTTCTTTCGTTTCATTCTGGCCCTTTCTGAAAGTGTGAGTCAGAGTCTTTTGAATTGTATTGTACGTGGTTCGGTTCCATTGCGTTTTGCGAGGTGGAATGATGATGATGAGTACATTTATCCACTGTGTCTCTCCTCTGTGGGCGAGAAATATCTTTCTTACTCAGTGACCTCAGTGGGCCGGGCTGTGTGAGAAGTGGCTACAGATGAACGCTGTGCGCTAAATAGCACCGTTATGCAGCATTTTCCCGTTCTCCCTCCCTGCCGGCCTGTGCCAGGGTCCTTTAGATCTTTTAATTTGTAGCTGCGCGTCATGTGAACTTGCACCTCTGAGCTTCACAAGATGAGAATGTGAAAATGGCCTGAAAAGGTCAAACACAATGAGCAGTATAATTATGAACAATGAGTTTCCAAGCTCCAAAGCCCTGCACCTGCAGCACAAACTCAGTCAAAAGCAAGTAAAAAGTATGCGAGTATGTATGTATTATGTAGTATTTGCACCTTAAAACCCAGGTTATTAAAAAACATCCGTCTCGTACAGTATTATCCAAATGTATGATTCTCATTAGTGACTTGGGATCTGGAGCCGACAGTCGCATTTCCTAAGCAGCTGAACAAAGCCAGAAGGTTATGAAAACTTGCCTCCTGTAGACACTAAATAAAATGCGCGTGGAGCGATTATTTTGGGCTTGAACGATGTTCCCCCTCTCTTTCTTCTTTTTCACTTCCTGTTTCTAGTGCAACCAAATTGACCGATTGACGTTCCATTTTAAACCCTGAGTGTTTTAAAAGTTCTCCCCTCGAACCCGAGATGCCGCAGTATGAGGGGACTGGGCTAGGTCGGGCTCGGCTAGTTTTGGGCCCCCGAGTGCCCTCTGGACTCCTTGTGACTGCATGCTTCTCTGAATCTGTTTTTTTGAGATTTGCTTGGGCAGCGAGGGGGGTTAATATAACAGCTTCAGCAGTTTGAGAGGATGCAAACACTGCAACTCTGGTTGATAGCCGAGGAGAGTGGAGTCACGTGAAAGGAGAGGCTGGTCAAAGTTTAAAGACTCACATTTAAGGGATATGCCAACAAGTGTCATGTGTGTTGCTCAGCTCAGCTCATTTGCAGAATGCCAGATGGAAAGCTTGGTGTGTACTTACAAAACACAATTGTTTAATGGGTGAAATAGAAATCACGCTTCATACATACTTTCAGCAGGAACTTAAAAATACCTGTGAGAATGTTGGATTACCCGTGTGTGGGTGTAACAAAGCTACCCATCTCTGGTATACACACCTGCTTCATTGAGTCCTTTGAATTCAGGGCGTCTGGCAGTGGAGTCTAAGAGAAACAGGAAGAGAGACATTATCACCCCTCAGCTATTTCTTCACATCCAAAGCCTCTGAAATAAAGCAGATAACTTGCTTTGGAAAGCGACACAGGAACACAGGAACTATCTGAACCGGTCGTTGATAATAATCTCCCTGCACTTCCACCAAATAAACACGTTAACCAAGCTGGACTGGCCAGATAGAAAGAATCATTATTTTCTTTTCGTTGTGATGAAGGTCATCACAAATACGCCACAGACCTCTGCTCTGTCGCCATCGTCTCCAACGAGCAGTGGGTGTGTGTGATGAAGTAGGAGGGGAGAGTACAGAGTACAACGCCTGTGGCCACGCGTTTTGTCAAGTGAAAAGGGTGCTTTTAACTGCGGACGTTTGTTTTCCACTGAAACGGTAGAAACACCTGTATGTCCAATGGAGCATACCATAAAGTAAAGAGGGAGACGTTTTTATGCCCTCAAACAGGTGAACCCGTCTCAGTAGCAACCAAATGTACGCTTATCCAGCACAAACTATACAGGACACCCCCCCCCCCCCCCCCCCCCCTGTGTGGACAGCCCAGATAGCACCTGGCCCCCAATGTCAAGTGCGCCCAGTATGCGACTGTGCACGCCCAAAGTTGTTGGCAGCTACAGCGCATGACAGAAGCGTTGTACCAGATGTGGCTGATTGCATGTCATTTTCAAAATTAATAAAATAATTTCCATTAAAGACAACAAGATATTTTTATAAACTAAAGCGTATTTTAACAAGCAGTGGTTCTCCAGGAACTAATGCCTAACACAACTACTAATGCTAACTGCATTCGGTATTTGTTGCCACTGAATATTCAAGAATTTTGACTTTTTGACTTTAAATATTATTCTATGTGCTGCGTTGATGCATTGGCTGCATCGTGAAATGTGCGATAGAAATCACATGCCATCCATCTCTCCCGTCTCATCACTGACAGACATCCACGATGTGTCTGCAGCCCTCGTGACAGACTTTATGACATGTTTTGTCTGGTGCGAGGTGCCGTCTGCTGTCTCACACGATCGTAGCCCAGATGACACACGGCCAACTGTTTAATGTCCTCTGACAAGCTCTGTCACCGCATAGGCGCAGAGCTTGATATTGGTCCCAATTAAAGTATAATTGACTGAACATTACAGAATATAACAGTTATGACCCAATTGATACGTGCCCCCTGACTAGACAAATACCCTGCATTCATAAAATGTTTTATGGTGTCTTCCTGTCTGTCTAAACACAATAAAGACATGATTGTGCTCTTGCTTCTCCTACTGAGGCCAGACGATGGAGATCAGTCATGATGATCAGCAAAAGATTTGGAAAATGCCCCATGGCAGGTTAAATAGAGCTTATTATCTATATAATGCCTAAATAAATAGAGAAACTGGACACCATTTCAGTCACAAGTGACTTGGTGGAAGTTAAACGTTTGAGATTATGGGTCGTTTTTTTATATTTAGGGATTCGTTTAAATCCGGTTGTCAGGTGTCAAACTGGCATGTCAGTTATCTAGAATATAAGTCTAATTGTAGTTCATGCTTTTGAGTTGATTTATAAAAAGATTCACATGGATATTTGGCTGGACAGCAGGAAGCTCCGATTGCAGCCTTTTAAGATTTACAATCGCTGTTGACGTAGTGGTTAAATGTCAAGTAAATTTAGAGCCTCACTGTTTTGTGTCTTCCTGTGACCTGCAGACAAAACCTCCCCTTTGTGAATTCTTCCACATACTTTGTAAACGTATCAGGGATGTTGCGGTGAAGGTGAACAATAAACAATTATCTATTTATAACCTGGGTTTAATCAAACAAAATCACACAATGTGATAAAACAATAGAGACTGAGTAAACACCTTTCCCCTGCTCTCTGACCACAACTTTCTCCACCTCTCATTTAAACACAAGATGTATTGGAATGTCCTCATATGCCGAAGGGTTGTGACTTAAACATATAAAAGGCAATTTTACTCTACAAAACCACTTGTCAATTTTTACAAACAGCTTCTCTGACTCATTCAAGACCTCCACAGATGTAACGGGACATCTTGCCGTGGTTGTTTTGAGATAAAGTCGAATGTTTTCAAAGTTTACAACATACATGCTGATGAAGACGATCAAAACCGCGGTGCCTACGTAGCCACCGGCTTAGAGCTTAGAGCTGCGTACCCAGCTGATGCCTCGTATGGTCGGTGTCTCCACCGAGCAGCGGTCCGGGTACACTCGGTAGTTGTGACTCCGAAACAGATGCATCTTGTCTCAGATCCCAACGATCGACACGCAACTTTTCCCGTCAGAAGATCCGCACACGGACTCGGCACCTCCACGCATTCTTTTCGCGCAAAGTAGATCCTGCGTCCGCTCATTCCTGCACACGGAGCACGCGACGCGGCCGCGGGGCCGCCTCGGGGCCGCGCATTGCGTGCCTTTGACAAAAAACAACCAAACAATCAAAGAAATCCAGGTAGGGTCCTGTTCGTCGTGCCTGCTTCCAAACCCGGACAGACGCGTCTGCCTCACTCGGGTGTGAAGTCTTCAGTCTCCAGACATCCCACGCAGCACAGGCGCACTGCTGAGCTGCGTGCGTGCGTGCGTGCATGCGCGCGCGCGCTTTTGTTTTTGGCTGTGCAAGGACCTGCTACAGGGAGTCATCGGAGAGAATGCCTCCTCCGGCTTTTCTTACCGCTTAATTACCGGCGTTTGAGTAATTAAACTGGACATCGATGCAGCTGCGTGTGCACGTGGGCGGGTGCGCACCGTGACACATACAGTTTGTCCGGGGCGTTGAACAGGCTCATACTAAAGTATGATTCCTCGTGAGGGCACAGCGGCTGTTAAAATGCGGCAGAACCTGTAAGGCACGTTTAATTGCGCTGTACGTTTCAGGAAACATCAACAAGACTACAGCTGAAATGGAATGAGACGGGTGTGACATATCAGAACAACAGTGCAGGGTAAAATAAAAAAGGCAGCAGCAAACAGAAAAGTCTTGTGTTGAAAGAAGTGTTGAGTTGCAGCTGACCTGCAGGTTTTGGGGACTTTGTCCCAGATATGTGGTGCATAAAAAAACCCAATGTTTTGACTTTGGGGACGAAAAGTAAACTTTCTATACGACACTGAAAAGTCTGGATGGTTCGCAATGTAGCAAAAAAATCTGAAATAAACCACTCAGCGCTTTAACAAAAACCGACAGCATTAAATCAATTCTCTGACTGGAGAACTAATGGAGTATCTCTCCATCTTCCCTTTAAAAGGCCTCATCACTGCGAGCCACATCTCATAGAAACGACCCGTTTGGCAGTTCACCTGCACCGTAACCTCACAGCACTGAGTCAAGGTTAATAAAGGAGTCATAATGTTCCCTGCGGGCACTATGTGGTCTAGTTTGTTCAGTGCAGTAGCTCCTTACGCCGCGCTCCAGATCTTTGCACACACACACACACGCACACACACACACACACACACGCACACACTAATCTGGCTGTCCAGCTGGCCGGCTCAAGCGGGTCTGTTGCACATGGACATGCAGATAAACTCTTTCAAGGGCAGAAACCATTTAGTTTGTGGAACGGCACTTGATGCCTCTCAATAAAAGCTTTGCTCAGTTTTTTAATTGTCAATTAGCTGACAGGTGTCAATTTTTGTGGATTCATAAAACTCATAATGTTGTATATATATCGTCCCAACAGGTAAATAGCTGAGCTCTGAACGCATTTGGCCTGTTACATACTCACATTTCTCCATGTTTATAGCTCAGACCGGACATTTATTGTTCCATTATATTTGAACCTTATTCGTGTTGTGTAGGCAGATTACTTACTTCCCCGTCCACTGGTGTACAACGTCTTGGTGTGGAACAGACAGATTTGACCAAGTTCTCCATAGAGAGGA
Organism: Apeltes quadracus; assembly: GCA_021346845.1. Lineage (NCBI taxonomy): Eukaryota > Metazoa > Chordata > Actinopteri > Perciformes > Gasterosteidae > Apeltes > Apeltes quadracus. Next base: position 6,450,569 of record CM037928.1, on the reverse strand, counting down.
TGGCTTGAACCGTTACTGTGGGAAATGGACAAAAAGACGGGTAACACTTATTTTCTTTAAGCAAGTTATGAAAGCATCTGTCTATTTGTGGATAATTGTCTGCGGATTTGCAGATCGTCGAACAAGGACAAGGAGATCCTCCACAACCCGTGCACCTCCAGTTATAACTGTGTCCTGGAGCCTTTCAATGTTTCAAGACTGGTTTAAATCCCTGCTATTGTTCCAGTGCAGGGCCGCCCTTCCTGTAGTGACCTCAATGAGTCAGTTTGCCACGGGTTTCCCCAAGACACACAGACAAAAACACAGATTCTGTCCTGCCAATTTATTTGAGCTCCCTTTTAAATATTATTATTTAAAGTTAGTGTTCCTTTTCCCGGAGTTGCACTCCAAAAACGTTTGTGTTGAGCGGATGCCAGAAGGAGAGAAGAGAGATCATTTCAATTAAATGTCATAACATTTAAGTTACATCGATTTCCTGACCTGGAATTTGACGCTATGGCGAGACACGTTCACAACAATCCTTCTGAAAAAAGGCCGTATCTTCTTACCAAGTTTGGACCCCGTGACCTCTGGGATGGATCATGGGGAGGCTCCAGTCGCTGCTGTCCAACGAGCCACTACTCAACATAACCGGCGCGGCTGATTCCTTTTTTACTCTTGTAAACTGGTATGACTCTTTGTTTACAAGGAAATTCTTCACAGGGACTCTGCGATGCCAAGTTAAGACAACACACAATGAAGGAATCCAGCTTCCCTTCTCGTGACCTCCCAAGGGTAATTTAGAGAGATAGTTTAGCCGATAAGGACGAGTACGTTTGATGATATCTAAGACAAAGGGACTGTGTCGTGTGCACTGAGAGAAATGTTGTTTTGAGTTAAATATAAAAGGCTTGAGCCGCACTACAGGAACAAACTGCCTGTGTTACAGAGCTCTGATCTACGCTGGATCGGTTTATGAACAGTAAAAAAAAAACAGAGAATGTCTTTGTTGTCCTTGCGATGAAAGGACATTCTACATGCTATAATGTCGGAGGATCTTGAATCCTGACATCATCTTGACGTTCAGAGCCTTTTGTTTATCAAAAAGTTCCTTCAGAAGAGTAAACCACTGACCACTCTGGTACCTGGTCACTTTGCATGGAACTAAGCTTCATCCCCTATTCGTTTTAGAAGCAAATGCTGCTCTCTATTGAGAGCACAAATGCACTGCAATCTAAATAACGCAACTAAGTGGAGAGTAATCTATCACAAAATTATTAGAGTGGATCTATGAACCTTTTTAGGAATCACTAAAGAAAAACAACAAAAAAATTACATGTTTGGTTTGGTGGTTCTCTCTCTGTTTCTTTCTTTATTTATGCTTGTGTTTCTATTTAGATCCTCTGGGAAGGGGAGTGGGATTTCCTGCAACACATCTACGCCCAAGGAATGTGTACTTTGCCAACTGTCTTTGTTGTGCCTGTCTGGTATACATGCATACACACACATGCACACACACACACACACACACACACACACACACACACACACACACACACACACACACACACACACACACACACACACACACACACACACACACACACACACACACACACACACACACTCATACGCAGCAGCGTAGCAGTAACAGGGAGTGAAATACCTTATTTAGTTGCACCCCGAGGTCAAACAACGACTGAGGCAGAAAGAGACAGCAGCATTAAAACAAATGATGACAAAAATAAGTAAACTCCCCCAAAAAACAATCACTAAAACATCTACCTCTTGCTACGAAGTCACATGCTGATGATTACCAAATTCAGTCAAAAAAATGATAGGACTTAATGTTAAAATTGTAAATACATAAAATCTTGACAGACCCGTAGTCTTTCAGGCACCCTAACATGTCCATAGCGTACCATGTAAAGTCTGTTTTCCATCTGATGAAATAGAAATGTCATAAACTAACAGATATGTCAGTCCATTCGAGGATTTAATTAAGTGATCACACTCACCACTCCACGCTTGTACGGTTCTTTCCACAGTTTGGAGGTTTTTTGCCTTCTCTTTCCACCCTTTATGTCTTTCAAATGTGCAGGGATGATTTTTTCAGTCATTGTAGTTTATGTGAGTGGTGGGGAGTGTTGCTTTGCTTTGCTTCCTGTATCTCTCTGATTGGCCGTGATGAGAGTTCCCCAGGGCTTTGTGAGATACAGCAACCTCTGTGTGACTGTAAACACATGATCAGAACACAAGCAACTGCACAGTTGTTGGTTTAATTCACATTCATTTTGGCATTTTCATTTAGAACACTGCAGATTTGAGATATATTCCCTTTCTAGTTTTTCTAATTGTGCATCTTCGTTATCATTAAACAACTGTGGAATGTAACACAACACTCACTGAAGCTGTTTGATGTAATCCTGTGTTGCTTGACTATTTTCAATTTATATGTATAATATGTATATAATATTTTCAACTTAAATGCAAATATATATATATATATATATATATATATATATATATATATATATATATATATATATATATAATTTACATGAAATGAAAAGAATTAGGTTTAATCCCCAGGAGGACATTGTTTTTTTACAATCCCAAGAAATCATGAAAATAGGCCAAAAATAGCCCAAAAAGGCAGATTTTCAATGATTAACTGCAGCGCCCCCTATTCTTCAAATATTCTCAAAAAATTAGGGTGTGTTCAGAGGTTCAATGTCTACATATATTTTGGTGAGTGCAGGCCAAGTAATTTGGAAATTAGGAATCTTGCCAGATTAAGCCACACCCATTGCGAAGTTCATTGGCCCATATCTTCTAGAAAACATTGAGATACAAACACGATTTTGGGTGGATCAGGGGGACATTGAACCAATAATGATTAATGGAAGGTTTGGTCCAAATCCGACTGAGCGTTTAGGAGAAATGGCCAAAAACGTGTTTTCCACAAAATTCAAAATGGCGGAAAATCTAGTTAAGCGCATTTGCATACCATCTTTGACTTTTTTGTAGAGGAATGGAATGCATGTACATCATAGCTTTAATCTTTCTTCCAAAACAAATCAGATTAATCAGCTCATTGCCTTTCTGATATCAGAACCGTGCAGTTGGATATTTTCTCGAGAGAAATTATCTGCGATTTGTCCTTTTGAAAGATTTATCACCATTTTTCAAAGACTACATCTAGTCGTTTACCGACAAACACCAGCCTTTTTCAAGGCTTCCAGCCTTTTTTTTCGTTTATCGATTAACAACAGTCTTTTTAAAGACTACACAAGTGATATTCACCATGTACCGCGGAAACTACCAGAGACCCGCAGCTGGCGCTTCACTGCCCGGGCATCCTGCGACTGGATACAATGTGAATATCGCACTTTCTCGTGCCAACAATGAAGTGCACGTCCTGAAAAGGCATGTGACCGATCTTACTGCCAATTTAATCCAAAAGCATCTGGCTTATGAGAAGATGGTATTTCTGCAAAAAACAAAGCTTTCAGACCTCATCATGGAGAACAAGGGTTTGTCTGTTAAGCTCACTGAGACTACCGAACAACTCGTTTTCAAAAGTGCTGAACTCACTGTCAACAACCAGACGTGGCAGCAGAAGTACGACAAACTGGAGGAAAAGACATTCAAAGAACTGGATAACCAACGACAGTCCTTGGGATCTAAAGTAACATGGTTACTCTCCACCAACGGTTCTCTTCAAGAGGAGCTGCACAAGCAGCTGGCCAAAAACCACCAGTTGGAAGCAGAACACAAGCTGCTCAAGATCGAGACAGAGGCTATGGCGAAGACTATCAGGGAAAACAAGAGTTTATCTCTGAAGCTCACTGAGACCACAGAACAACTCTCTGTCAAAAGTGCTGAACTCACGGTCAACAACCAGACCTGGCAGCAGAAGTATGACAAACTGGAAGAAAAGACATTCAAAGAACTGGATTACCAACGACAGTCCTTGGAGTCTAAAGTAACAGGGTTACTCTCCACCAACGGTTCTCTTCAAGAGGAGCTGCACAAGCAGCTGGCTGAAAACCACCAGTTGGAAGCAGAACACAAGCTGCTCAAGATCGAGACAGAGGCTATGGCGAAGACTATCAGGGAAAACAAGAGTTTATCTCTGAAGCTCACTGAGACCACAGAACAACTTTCTGTCAAAAGTGCTGAACTCACAGTCAACAACAAGACGTGGCAGCAGAAGTTTGACGATCTGAAGGAAAAGACATTCAAAGAACTGGATTACCAACGACAGTCCTTGGAGTCTAAAGTAACAGGGTTACTCTCCACCAACGGTACTCTAAAAAGAAAGCTGCACAAGCAGCTGGCCGAAAACCACCAGTTGGACGCAGAACGCAAACTGCTCAAGATCGAGACAGAGGCTCTGGCGAAGACTATCAGGGAAAACGAGGGTTTATCTCTGAAGCTCACTGAGACCACAGAACAACTCTCTGTCAAAAGTGCTGAACTCACGGTCAACAACCAGACCTGGCAGCAGAAGTATGACAAACTGGAAGAAAAGACATTCAAAGAACTGGATTACCAACGACAGTCCTTGGAGTCTAAAGTAACAGAGTTACTCTCCACCAATGGTTGTATCCAAGAGGAGCTGCTGGCCGAAAACCACCAGTTGGGGGCAGAAAACAAACTGCTCAAGATGGAGACAGAGGCTTTACAAAAGAGCCAAGTTGAGAAATCTGGCAGTGATTTCACTGAGCTCTGCCTGATCTCAAAGATCCGCCTGATGGAGGATACCATCGCCAATGGAAATCAGATCCTGATGGGAAAATGGGTTGACAAAATGAGGCGAAAGATGCAGGACATGGAGACAAAGAATTAAAGAGACACCTTTCTTCATCTCCCATTCTACCCTACCTCATCCATTTGCCGCCGCTCCCCCCAATACTCTCCCCAATATTTTCCCCAACATTCCCCCGCCAAGTCCAGGCATGGACTCGCCTCCTCCTTCATTGGTAAATATCATGCTATTGGGTATCTTTTATTCCCCGTGTTGCAGTAGGTGTTTTTTTCCAACTCTACGGCTGGAAAGTAGCACGGCACAGCGTCTGAGAACGAGAAAAGAGAAGACAAAGGAGACCATCCAGGACGTCAACATCAACGTGCCTGAGACGTGACACCAGTGAGAACACCTTCCTTCATCTCCCACTCCTCCCTACCTCATCCATCTGCCCCCGCTCCCCTCCTCCCCGCTCCCCCTCTCTCCCCCCAACACTCCCCCCAACACTACCTCCAACATTCCCCCGCCGAGTCCAGGCATGGACTCGCCTCCTCCTTCATCGGTAAGTACCATGCTGATGGGTATCCTTTACTCCCCGTGTTCCAGTAGGTGTTTCTTTCCAACTCCATTGGCTGGAAAGTAGCACGGCACAGCGTCCGAGGAATACATCTTTTTCATCTCCTCCATTTTCTTCTCTGGCGAAATGCGAGGCCACAGATGAAGAAGAGGGGATTCCTGTATTTGCGCGCAGCCACTGAACCCGGTCATTTGGCCGATGTTTGGATGAACTACAACGGCTGGTTCGACGAATCAATGGTAAGAACGTGTGAACGTAGTTTGATAGTTTCATTTAGCCATCATTGGAAAATGTATTCCTCGGACGCTGTGCCGTGCTACTTTACAGCCAATGGAGTTGGAAAGAAACACCTACTGGAACACGGGGAGTAAAGGATACCCATCAGCATGGTACTTACCGATGAAGGAGGAGGCGAGTCCATGCCTGGACTCGGCGGGGGAATGTTGGGGGGAGTGTTGGGGGGAGGGAGGGGGAGCGGGAAGGAGGGGAGCGGGGGCAGTTGGAGGAGGTAGGGAGGAGTGGGAGATGAGGGAAGGTGTTCTTACTGGGGTCGAGTCTCAGGGACGTTGATGTTCACGTCCTGGATGGTCTCCTTTGTCTTCTCTTCTCTCGTTCCTCAGACGTTGTGCCGTGCTACTTTCCAGCCGTAGAGTTGGAAAAAAACAACTACTGGATAGCATGACATTAACCAATGAATGAGGAGGCAAGTCCTTATATATGGCTTGGCTCAATTTAATTTTCTGTTTATTTTGTTTTTTTTAGTTTAAAATCTAAATTGCCCCCCCCCCCTCCCCCCTGTGGGTTTTCCTCCCTTCTAGGGTTTCCCACATAAAAAAAAGAAATATCTCCTCCGTGAATCGCCACCTTAACGTGGTGGAGGAGTTTGCGTGGCTCAGTGACCCTGTGACCTTTGTTGTCTGAGGCAGAAGCCCCCTGCAGGGCGGCCGAAGACAGCAGGTCTCAGGGGAGAGTCCAGACTAAGAGCGATTCAAAAACCCAGATTTTTTTGTTTAGCGGCCCCAACTTGTGGAACGTGAAACCAAACTAAACAATAATTAAATGGCTCTCAGGGCTTATTATCTATATTTCAAAAGTGTTTAAATAAAAAAAGGGACAGCCAACACACAGAAAAAAATGGTTCTTAAATGGTTCTTTAGAAGGCAGTGTGGTTCTACAAAGAACCGTCACCTTCTAAAGAACCATTTATCTATTAGATGGTTCTGAATGGTTTTAATATGCTTCTTTGGGATATTAAATGTTTCTTTGAGTCATTATAATATTCATTTTCACACCTAAGTGATCCGGCGGGCCGCAGTGGACCGCATCTGCAAAAATGTGTTTTTCACAATATTAAAAACGGCGGCAAATCTTAAAAGGTGCATTTGCACACCATGCTTGACTTTTGTGTAGAGCATGTCCAAGAACACAGAATGTCAGGTCAATCGGTGATAATAAGCTAAAATAAAACATGTAAAGGGGGCGCAAGAGAGCCATCCTTTCATACCCAAATGCGCAACCCTTAAAATATTTGTAATATATTTTTCGCAGGGCTGGCCCGAGGCATAAGCGAACTAAGCGACCAGACGGGCGGAAACTGGGCTAGTAGGGTACTTTTTCCCCTACACTTTTCTAGGGGGCGCTATAGAGACATTTCTCTCCTGATGCAGATTGGCAAAGAGTGCATCAGATTGTAGTGCCTTCAGTTTACAGACAGCATGTCTTATCGGTCCCCCATGAAAGTCAAGGGTCAGACACTTAGGAGTCACTAAGACTTATGTGACAGATTGTGATTGTCACACAACCCACCACTGAGAAGGGAACATTGATTGACCATGTGTATGTTAAAACTACACAATATGAAGTTGCACCCAAAGTCGTGCCGATGTATTTTAGTGACCATGAGGGGGTTGTGTGTACTTTTACCTTGCAAAATGACAAAGCATAATATATATAGTTGTCTATTGCTATGAAATTATTGTTAGATATATATATTTATATTATATATATATTTATAACAATATAGTATAAGGTTAAACAAAAGGGTATATGGCCAAAAGTTATATACTGCCACTAAAATGCTGTTGAGATGTAGGTTTGCTTCACCTTACATGTTACCTAAAAAGCAAAAGGCACTGGTAATGGTACTCCTGGTTTACTGGGATGGGGTTCAATTCCCTACAGTGTCCTTGCATTTCTTAGGACCCTGATGCAGAGACCCCAAAATTATCAATTTTTTTAAAGTCTTTATCTTAATGCCAAATTCAACAACTTTTTGAAGATGATAAAGCCTCCAAAAAGGCCCTTAAAGTATGAGAAGTATAATAATAATAATAATAATTCCATCAAATACAATAGGTCCCTCTCCGACGAAGTCGTAGCGAGGACCCTAAATATCGATACACTGTACAAACCTATACAAGTATAGCGTTGTAATGTGTCAAACGAAAAACAACGCCCTCGGGTGTTCGCGTGCTGCTGAAGACGAGGATCGACGGTGGGCGGGTTTTCCAGCTTACAGCTGGTCATCTTTGCAGCTCCGATAAACACGATAAACGCTGACGTTAAAACGGCTATTTTCTCTTTCCCTTTCAGCCCGAAAGCGAAACTGCGTGACTCATTGTGTCGTGTCAGGCACACCAACCGACTGTTGTTTAGCTTTTGCCAAAGCTAGCTAGCCAGCGTTAGCTGACGTCGTTGTGGGAATTCGATGTTGTCATATTCGCGTCTCTGGTGTCGACGCTGTTACATAATGCGGCGCTAAGCTGTTAGCTTAATACACGTCCAATAGCATCATATAACGTTACGTCTGTGACTCGCGGACCCGTTACAAGCACTGCGGCGGCCGTGGTTGGATTGCTTGTTTACTATGGGAGTCAGCAGGATCTACATTAGCATCGGCTATGCTACCTTCGGAACCCTGGTTGGACTCTCGGCGTTCTTGGTCTGGAACGTAGCGTACAACCAGCCGTGGACGGCGGCCATGGGAGGCCTGTCGGGTAGGTTTGCACGCAGCCACAACCGGAGCATTTAACCCAGGTTGCTTATTTAATTTCGGTAAGGCCCTTGCAGTCAAACGTCACGCCGTGGTCACATTGGTTTGTATTTACTCTGGTCACTGACATGCTAACAGTTAGCATGTCAGTGACCAGAGTAAATACAGCAGCTAACACATGCTTTCCTGTTAGTGTTATGGATATGCGGTCCTCAGCGGATCCCCGTCTTCTGCACGACTTTGTGGCTTCAGTCCGGCATAAACAATACCGGTTTTAGTGAATCCCACTTTCAGTAATCAGACCTCCAATAGAGGTCACTGACATTTGGTTTTCATACATTTCATACGGTTCAAAAAATAAATGCATGATGATGAACAACAATCTGGAAGTTGATACTAATCTTGTGCATTTTTTTTCTTCATGTGATGGAGATTTTTAAAATGCTTTCTAACATAGGCCTGTTTTTAAAATAGGCTTGAACTCAATACTTGTGTGTTTCAACTTGTCTTGTAACAGGTGTTTTGGCGCTCTGGTCACTCGTCACACACATCATGTACCTGCAGGACTTCTGGCGCACTTGGCTCAAAGGCCTCAAGTTCTTCATCACTGTTGGCGTGCTCTTCTCCGTCCTGGCAGTGGCCGCCTTCATCACCTTCCTAACGCTCGCCATCCAACAGAAGCAATGTAATCCTCCCTCTACTGAGTTTATAATGAGCAATCTTCATTACAATACAGAATTAGTGGACAATATTTGTTGCTAGGACTACTTAATAATCATATCATTGGTTTCCTAATGTATTGCTTAAGTATTGACCACATTTATCCCTCTGTGCCACAGCTCCTACTGACCCGAAGAGCCTTTATCTCTCCTGTGTGTGGAGCTTCCTGACTCTCAAATGGGCCTTCCTCTTAGCTTTATATTCCTACAGATATCGGCAGGAGTTTGCAGACATCAGCATCCTTAGCGACTTTTAGTCAGCACTGATTTATACACTGCAATGGACTTTGATAGGTTTTAGGCAGACAGCAGCAGCAGCTGGTCACAGAGCTTTTGTAACAACTAGTTGAAGGAAAAGAAGAAGGAGGAGGAGGAGGAGAAAAAATAAGAAAAGCAGACCGTGCTATATCAAGAAGTCACCTGACTTAAGTACATAAGACATAAGTAGTAACGTATTCATTCATTCATTCTGTATTCATGTTGTCACTTGTTCTCCTTTTACCGACCCAAATATTATGTTCCTCTAAGTAGTCATAAGTCTGACCTTCTGAAGTCGAGCTGCTTTTGAAATGGAGACATGCTGGTTGTTAAGACTTTTATCTTGGGGGTGTTTAATCTTGAAACCGCTAGTACACATAACGAAATCACCAACGTAACAGGCTGTTAATCTAATGATAAACTGTAAAATTCTCCCAAAGCCTAAAGTCCCCACAACCAAAACTAAAAGCCACTCTGCTAATCGGGAGGTTGGCACTGTTTGTTGGAGGGCTTGAATGTTTGAACAAAATTTGTCAGTTATTAGTCAGATCTGACCAACCGAATTCTCCCATTACTACAGTCACTGTTTAAGTGTCTGCAAAGTCAGTCTCTTGGCTCCCGTTCACAGTGACCCTTTTTATTTTATTTTTTTATCATTTAATGTGTTTTAAAGATTGTTTGTAGTTTTTATCCCATATTTACTTTTAGAACTGAAGAAAATGCTTTCCTCTGGAATTTATTATTTGCTCCACAATATAGAGACTTGCTTTTTTCTATCAAGAGCTCACTGTAAAATAATGACATTCCTCTTAAGAGAAAACGTAAATTGGTTTGATATATAATTGCACTTTAGTCTTTGATATTGATGGGCGGCCCATTGTTTTGCACACAGATCCTGATACAATTGAAATGATCAGGTTTTACAGTCATCTCTAGGTCACCATTTAAAGTACACTATTTATATGTAATTCTTTTACAGTTGGCATGTTTTGTACAAGTTAAACTAGTCCTTGACGTGGTTTATATCCAGCTGTTGCTCATATTACCATCTACAATAAGAACATTAATCCTCTTTGTTTTTAGAGAATGAATGTAAGGATGTTACATGTAAATAACTGAACCAATTAAAGTTGCATTATTGTTAATTACATTATGTTGTCTCCTTACTGAGTAACACACAAATACAGCAGTTGTGCTGAAGCTTTTTTCTCCCCTAAGCTCCACCCAGGAGGTAAACATGGTCTTAAGTGCAGCTTCATAAATGATCAAACAAGTGGGTAATACACACATCTGAGGTTGTGCCTCAACAATAAGGTACAGTGCCGTCTGCTTTTTCAGACCTTTAACTTTAAAACAGAACGATGATCTTGTCACTTGGTGATGTCATTTTCATTATTTTGTCTGTGGAATTATTATATAAGGATGCACATCGGTAAGAAAGAATATCTCTGAGATAAAGCAGAAGTCAACCTTTTGACAAATGTAATTAGTGCTCAATAACCGAAGCTAAGAGTCACCTGATTCACAACATGTGTCTTTTCGGTGGTTCATTTTTTTAAATGTACTAAGACTGTTTTAACAAAAAGCTTGATTAATTGAAGGAACTAAGTGGCAGTTTTTTTTTTAACCAAACCAGTAAAATGCAGATGCACATTTTATAATTGTAGTTTTTCTTCAAATCATGGAATGTGGTAGGGTTATGGAATCTTTCCACTGCAGTCAGACTGTGAGATGCAAAGAGTGATCTTGTGTGCGTGCTATTATTTACCTAGTGTTGAGCTAATATTTTAGCAGTCCACCTACCTGTGGGTTAATCCTTCAACCTTCAAGGTTAGATTAAGGCTTTGAATACAACATTAGCTGCTTAAATATAAAAGACTACTGCTGTATTTCATAAAGATTTCCATGTGTTCACAACTATATAAATATAAACCGTATCAACTGTATAAACTTTTACCAACCATGTACTGTTGAAGTAAAATTATATTGATGATGATACTTTGACTTGACTCATTTTAAGATAATATAATTGTTTAAGTGGCTGTTAAGGACATAATCTGAAAACGTTTTCCACGGTCCTAACATTTTTTATTCAATATGCTACAGCCATGCAGCGGCGCCGCCCACGATATGTGATTGACAGGCCGGCATATAACCTCCCAGACTTTGACGGAGAGTTTGACAAGAAGAGTCGACAATTCTCCGCCGGAGAGAAAGTGAGGAAGATCTTCAGGTACAGAACTGCAATCTCTGCACACAGCCCACATGAACTACGTGTCTTCCCATCACAGAAACGTTACCGGTGGAGAACCCTGTAGCTCTCCGTTAATATCCAGCTTAGACCTATTTCATGGACTTTTTCAAAGTAACAACCAGAAAATCCCTTCAAAGAGTTTCCCCTGTTTGTCTCTGTCAGATGCTCGGCGCTGAGACTGAAGGGCCTGTTGTTCAGACACCTGCCTATCCTCAGCTGGCTGCCAAAGTACAAAGTGAAAGAAAACCTGCTGTGTGATGTCATCAGCGGGGTCAGTGCTGGCACCATTCAGGTTCCCCAAGGTCAGTGGATCCCCTCGTCGCTCGGATGCCTCTGTACTCCACAAAACCCGTCGGCATACCGCACGGGGATTGTGTTTTATGTTTTTGTCCTGATTTATTGGACAGATGCAAAACTGTTTCTGCTCTTTCCAGGCATGGCATTTGCCCTTTTGGCCAACCTCCCGCCTGTCAATGGTCTCTATTCCTCTTTCTTTCCCCTCATCCCGTATTTCTTCATGGGCACTGCTCACCAGATGGTCCCAGGTAAGCCGGAGTGATTTGTCCGCAGGGATCACACATACAGACAGCTGCACTCAAGACTGACTTCCTGGTTTCCAGCAAAGAAAATGAACGTGACACACTTGTTTCTAGGTACGTTTGCTGTGCTCAGCATCATGGTGGGGATGGTGTGTCTGAGGCTGGCCCCAGAGTCGGACTTTAGTCACTTCAATGCCACCCTTAATGCCACCGTGGTGGACACGGACCTGATGAATGACGTTCGCCTGGGAATATCTGGAACCCTGGCCTGCCTCACCGCAGTCATTCAGGTACTCGGCAATAAAATCATTGTCTTGATCAAAGTGAGGCGCTGAAAGGAACAGTTTATTCTGAAAGTGACCCAATTGGAAACTACATGTGTCTGCTCAGATTGGCCTCGGCTTCATGCAGTTTGGATTTGTAGCCATCTACCTGTCGGAGTCCTTCGTCAGAGGCTTCATGACTGCCGCGGGATTGCAAATCCTCATCTCAGTGCTTAAGTACATTTTTGGCATCCGAGTGCCACCATACAGCGGCCCGCTGGCGGTTGTATATGTAAGCGACCCGCCAGACTTCCAGAAGACGAGGCATTTTGAGTTGTCATTAATTGAAATTCTATTCATTTCTTACAGACTCTGGTGGATATTGTACGTGGGCTTCCAGATACCAACATCGCATCGCTTGTGTTTGCTCTGGTCAGCAGCATAGTTCTGATTGTGGGGAAGGAGCTGAGCGCGCGCTACCGCCACAAGCTGCCCTACCCCATTCCTATGGAAATCATAATTGTAAGCACTGTATAGTTTTATAGTCTTTTTTATTTTTTATTCTTGAATCTATTTGGGACAAGTACACTACGGAAGTAAGATATTGGGGATTGATCCTTACCCCCGCCCCGGATCTACACAGGTTGTGGTGGCCACGGCCCTGTCAGGACCCCTGCATCTTCCTGAGCTCTATCACATGGACATAGTCGGAGAAATTCCATTGGGGTAAAGCGAAGATCAGCATTCTTAAAAATCAATGTTTGCAATTAAAATGACTCACACTGTTTGCTTTTTACTGTTTAATGAAGATGTATATCTTGTCTCTATTTCTCAGTTTCCCGACACCAATCCTGCCAACAGTGAGTCAGTGGGAAGACATGCTGAGCACGGCTTTCTCCCTGGCGATCGTGGGGTACGTAATCAACCTCGCGATGGGCAGGACGTTGGCAGCCAAGCATGGCTACGACGTGGATCCCAACCAGGTACAAATATCGCTTATTTACTAGAGCGACATGTGCATTTTGTTGAATGGGGTTAACACAACGTGCGTGTTCTTGTGCAGGAAATGTTGGCTCTAGGCTGCAGCAATTTCCTGGGGTCTTTCTTTAAGATCCATGTGATCTGCTGTGCCTTGTCCGTGACCCTGGCGGTGGACAGTGCTGGTGGAACATCACAGGTGAGCGTTGCGCTGCCACTTCAGCCGCTGCAGTGGTGGAATAAGTGCTCTTGTCTTTTACGGGGAAGGTAAACAGTTCAAAATCTGACTTTAGGGAAAGTACAACAGTGCCAGCGTCAAGTACTCGATCGAGCTGAAATGTCCACCTCAGAGTGTCATGTATGGTAATGATTGATGCATTAATACGTATTAGTTTGTTGTTGAAGCTGGTATATATGGGACATAATTCTAGTATTCAGCCGGGTTACATATCACTTTTCAAAATACTCACAGACGCTTATGGTTAAAATAAACATAAAACAAGGACATCATATAAAAAACCTTTACCAAAATGGTATCTCCAACCTCTGAATCTTTGTCTCTGCCCTTTCACAGTTTGCCAGTCTATGTGTGATGCTGGTCGTTATGGTTACCATGCTTGCGTTAGGAGCCTTCCTGAAACCTCTTCCAAAAGTAGGTGGTTGTAGATTCATGATTTTTGAAAAATTTAACTAAATAGTAGAAGCAAAAGAAAATACCGGGCATGATTGGTGAACAGTGCGTTTTGTTTTTTTCAGTCAGTGCTTGGAGCCTTGATCGCAGTGAACCTGAAGAACACGCTTCTGCAGCTGTCTGACCCCTACTACTTGTGGAAGAAAAGCAAACTGGACTGTGTGAGTCAAAGCATCAGGGGTGATGTTCTATGGCAATGTGACGTATTTTCTTTTTCTTAATCTGCTGTTGTTTCTCCTCCAGTGTGTGTGGGTTGTGTCATTCTTGGCCACGTTCTTTCTCAGCCTGCCTTACGGCGTGGCCATCGGAGTGGGATTTTCTATTCTGGTGGTTATATTCAAGACACAGTTGTGAGTAAATTCTCTATTTTTTTAATACAAAGATTGTAAGGACTAAAAAAACATGAACCTCAGCATGAAGTGTCTATTATTGTATTACTGATTTTAATAATGTTTTCCCTGAAGCCGTAATGGTTCGACAATGGTTCAGATAATGGATACGGATGTCTACAAAAATCCCAAAGTGTACAGTAAAGTATGGAAACTAAATATCTGTGTTTGTTTATTGTTACAAATTGAATGATTAACTTAATCTAATCTTTTTCTAATAACTCCACAGGTCATATCAATAACAGGCGTGAAAATAGTGAACTATTGCTCACCGCTCTATTTTGCAAACGCGGAAATTTTTCGCCAGAGGGTCATCAAAAAGGTACAGTGGGAAAACAGGACCTCTTTTACTGTGCCGCAATGCTGGGTAGGCTTGAATGAAAGTGTTGTTGCATCAGTTGTTAACACAGCCGTGTTTGTGTCTAGACAGGGCTGGACCCTGGCAAACTGATCCTGGCCAGGCAGAAGTTCTTAAAGAAAGAACAGAAGGAGAAAGCCAAAGAGGAGAAGAAGGACAACGAGATCAGAGGGAGGGAACCCGGCTCTCTGGTTAACATGAAGACTCAGGTGGGATCAAGTATATTACATTAACGTCACACGTGTTGGATTAATCTCAGGCGGTGTTTTTCCATTTTCTGAAAATGCGGCCTCCGCCCTCTCTTGGTTATCCCTCCAAACGTAGACCCTATCTCAGCTTGAACTACAAAATGACTTTTACATGAACAACGGCACCGGCAGCGAACCTGATTTTCCCACCAGCTACGTCAACTTCGGCTCAGGAGATGACGAGCTGGGCGAGCAGGCGGCTGAGCAAGAGCCACCCAGTCCCACACTGCAGGCCCAGCCCATGCCCTTCCACACCCTCATCCTCGACCTGGCAGCTGTCTGCTTCGTGGACCTAATGGGCATCAAAGTATTGATAAAGGTTATATACTCGTTTGCAGTAGCAAATTTACTTGTTGAACCATTTTGAGTAGCATTTTTGTACATTCGGTGTACAGTCTGGCACCGCTCAAAGGCTCAATAAGAAGCTTTTTACAGGCTTCTGTTGACTTTTGAGCCGACGGCTCCGTCGTCATTGCTACCGTGGTTAGCGCTGCTAGACATTCACATTTCTGATGTTGAAATGTTCACAACAAAGATAAATAACCAATGATCACAACTAACCTGATTTGGGTACAATTTATCATTTCTAGTAAGGCTTTAACAGTACTTTCCATCATGCCCATTGACTGTCCTTTCCTCTATTCCGCACACAGATGAACTCAAGCTACACAGCACTCGGCATTAAACTCTACCTGGCTAATGTTCAAGGTAAAGTCTTTAATGACTTCAGAGCGTTTGCTACCTGCATGGATACACAGACCTAATCATCGAGCACCAGGTCTGTGACGGACACTGGTAGAAATGAGTGTATAATTGTAAATTTAATTAGTGAACACTTGTTATGGGAAGCAATAGACTTCCATCTACAAGTCGAATGAAGAACAAGCAGTTATTTGCTTTGATTTATCACATTTAAGCATCAATCGGTGGTTGTCTCTTTTTTGCTTTGCTTCCTTGTGTGATGTTGGTTGCTTGCAGCTCAGGTGTATGAAGAACTAGAGGTCGGAGGAGCTTTTGATGACGGCAATATTGGCCGCAGTAATCTTTTCCTTTCCGTCCACGATGCTGTTGTGTTTGCTCAGCAGACCTTAGAAGAGAGGCAAGTCTCCCCAAAGGTAGGCCCCAACTATATAAATAATCCCACCTTACAATTCCTGTTCATTACTTCACATAGAAACAATTGCTGGTCAAAGCTTCTATGATTAAAAAATGGGAGTAAGATGGGTAGAAAAGCTAAGTTTATTTTCAAAGTATCTAATTTCTCTTTTTAGAACAGCCTTTGTAATGTTATCTGGTGCAACAAGGGTAAACAGAAAATATCACATGCCTTTTTGTGACAGATTAAGTGCCTCAGCATGCAAAGAAGGTCATGCCGCACATTGTTTGCTACGCGCCTGATTCTGTCTGCCCTTACCGCCTGATGTGCATAGGCAGTGTTTTTAGTATCCGATTAGATAATTGTCCTCAGCAGGATTTCATGTGTAAAAAAATGTGTGTAAATGAAGTGTCTCTTAATAATAATAATAATAATAATAATAATAATAATAATAATAATATAATAATATAATTAGTGGTTTCGATGTATATGGTGGCAGCGATTGGCAGGCCAGTTAGACACACACACATACACACACATACACACATGCACTAATATTAATTAACATGCACGGAGAGCTGATTAATCAAAGCACATTTTCTGCTCAGGTGGACATTACTTCAATAACTTTACACAGCAAGTAGTAGTTTGAGGTTTTATCAATGCCTGGAATTTGTGACCTACTCCTTCATCAAGGCCAAAGCTTGCCTTTAACATCCGTGTGTACTATATTTACACTGGAATCATAGCAACGAGAGTAACGCAATTTTAGTGTTTGCATTCATGCCTGTTTGACTTTTAATTTGTACATTTACTTTGTTTGCTGCAGGCAGCGAGAGCGAAACAGAAACTTGCCTGTAACATTAATGAGGAGAAGGATCTGGAGCAGGTAGACACTAGTTCAAAAAGCTAAAAAAAAAACCACAGTTCTGCTAATCTACTTGTATCTAACTGTCGTCTTGCTTCACAGGAACTGTTTTGAGCACTGGTTGCTGCAGTGAAGACGAGGATAAGAAACCTAAAGAAGATCCAATCAGTTCATTTTGTAATTGCCAAAAATACTTTCTGTGCTTTTATCTCTTTGCGGATCAGTTATCTAAGGAAAATGTTTTACGCCGTGGTCGGGCACGGCCAGTACTCGCACAGCTTGTACTATTGCGATTTATATTTTTAGGGTTGTGTATTTGTCTATTGTATTTCTGTATTTGTCTTGCTTACTTTCTCTGTGCTTATCCTCTGTACAGCACTTTGGTCAGTAGAAACTGTTTTTAATGTGCTCTATAAACTCAATTGACTTACTTTACTTACTTACTTGACTCCACTGACAGGGGGTGGTACATACCAGCTCAAGAGGCACCAATAACAAGTTAGGCGCTGAGCGAGATAATGAAGCGCAGCCCCCCACCTCACAATAACGGTGGCGTGAACCTGCTGACTGAGCGGTCTTACAGGAGCGGTCTCGTTATTAACTGAAAGTGTGCACGGCCACGGCTGTGTGCTACGGCCAGCTGAGCAGTCTTCCTATAAGTCCCTGTGGAGGCAAGGCACTGAGAAAGGATAAACAGAAATGAGAGGAGGAAGGCATCAGCAGTTTGCAAGACTTAGTTGTCGTGCAAACTCAATCAAGGACCACAGTGTCCATCATTTACCATACGGCAAAATAAAGCCCCCGACGAAACAAAAACACTTTTAATTGTAACCAGTTGCAATGGACTGTTGTGTATATTTGTGCCAACTGTTTGTGCAGCAGGGGCTAAGAGGCGCGCGGTGTCGAGCCTCGCAGCGGGCTGACAGCAGTGTTGCTGTGCTTGTGATGCATGAATGGATTTATGAAGCCATTAAGAAATCATCCTAAGGTATTCTGGCACACAGCTGCTCCTTTTCTCTCCTTCCTCTCGGCAGCAAATTGGCACCACAAGTGATTACAAGGTTTCAATGGCCATCAGCTTTAATTTGGAGCTCTGGGGAAGTCTCTCATCTCCTAAAGTGTGTGTGTGTGTGTGTGTGTAAAGTTTCAACTGCAGCTTGTCCTTTTCCTTCTTTACGCCCTCATTGTTTTGAGGCCTACTGTCAAAGCTCTTTGCTGTTTGGGCCTGATTTAATTAATTAGAATTAGGGAAATATTCAGGTTGAAGTAGTTAGGTTTGTCAGTTAGTAATGAGCCATATGCTTTCCTTTTCTTCGAATGTTTGACTTTATAAAAAAAACATAAGCTGATTAGAGATTAATAGATTTTTGAGTGTATTGTTGATATACAATGTGTGGTCTCACAATGCAACGCACAGAAGAATCAGAGTTGTCCATTGCTGCAGAAAAATTCAAAACAACTTTGAGAAGTAAACAGCGAACGCACGAAAAACTGCACCGCAGTCACAGCGCTTTAAAGTCCTCCCCACTGACCTACAGGCAACATGGTGATAGCTGTGAGTCTCATTGAGCCACTTTTAAGCAACCAGCTTTTTTTAAAGACACATTAACGCTTCATAAGACACAGAAGGGAATACACTGGCGTTTTCCATAAGGTCTTTGGTTAACCACAGACCTTATTTTAGCTCCAATTCCAAGACAAAGGGAACCGAAATGCTCATTTCCGTCTTCTAGAACTCACTCATTCAGTGTCGGCCCACGTTTTTTGTTACTGCTCTATTTCTCATTGAAGGTTTTGGTGTATTGCTTTTCTCATGTGCTTTTTAAAAAAATGTATATGCATGTAACTATGGGCTTTATTTGACTCTCCTGATAACGCAACATATAATTACTCCTTACCAGTAAAGCTTCTTTCTTCAAATGAGGATTACACTGAATTATGAAATGCTTCTTGTCAAAATCTTTTTCAAATGCGATACAACTGTAACAAACTAGCTCCTCAATACCTGTAATTGCAAGTTCACATTTTACATCTCTTGCACATTCATTAAGAAAGGTGGTTTAAATAACACGGTGCCTCGAAATGCGTGTGTTGTCAATGAGAAGAATATTTCGGCCTGACCTTTCACAATCAAGATTTAATTTGAAGAAAGAGCAAGGAAGCCAGCTAGCACTTGTGTGGGACAGAAAATGAAGACGACAGAGCAACCGAAAGCCTTTCTGATGATTGGAATAACATCCGTTTGACACTGATCGAGCGATAGCAGGTGCTTTATATGCATTCTCTGGACTTATGTGCGGGGATTTATTTTGCTTAATTAGCAAGCCGGTTTGTAGCCGGGGAATCATAAATCTTGATTGTGCAATGTCAGCAAATTGTCTTCGGGCCAAGTTGCTCAGGGCAAATATGACCACTGATGGCTGATATTAATTAATGTGCACCATGTCTTATTCCAGTTGTTCAACCGAAATTAAATGCACCAACGTTCTCCAGTGATTAATTAAAGCATACAATGATTGAGTATAGATTCATTGAGCCACAACCCCATGTCTGATTGAAGAAACTGCTCAACCTGCTTTGCCAGTTGCAGTTTTTCTCATTTGCAACCTCTGGACATGATGAGTTCCTCCATTTAAAGGTAATATTGAAACAAAGTCCCTGTGTTGATAATTTCCAAAGACAGTGACCTTTATGGAATGGCAGATACTAGATAGCTGCTGCAGCAATACGCCAATATGTACGTTGGCATTTTTTGTGTGTTTGTCATTTGAGAAATGAAGAAAGGAATTGATTTGAATTTCATTAACAGTATCATAGAAACCAGAGCAGGCATGAGAAGATAACACCGTAGAAAGATAAATACATTTGACCTTGATTCTGAACATGCCGTCGAGACAAAGAAAGCTTTGCAGCCATCGTGTCGGGCAGAGAGTGTCACCGGCGAGGCGTTTTGTCATCACATCAACTCATTTAACCAAGCCACTGTTTGCGCTCCTGTCTTCTTATTGGGTGAAAACCTCTGCGTGACGACTCCAGACACTAACTCCTCACCGAGCCGTTCAGCATCAGCGGGGAAATTAGACAACACAATGCAAAAACAACGCAGTGTGGTGCACCGCTAAGGGAACTCATTAGAGCACCGCAGCATAGGAGGAAGCCGCGTGATGCTTTGCAGCATGTCATCAGGGGTGTTGTAAGTGTTATTACACAATCATGATTTGATAGCTCGTGCACAATTACTTCATTAATTTTTATGAATCTTGCCTGACAAACTGGGGAGCCAAGAAGGCCATAAAAGGGGGGAAGCTTTTAATGCAATACGTTGGACCAGAGCTCGTTATCTGCTGTGGCGTATTCGTGTATAACGATCTTAACGGTCTTAAAGTATTTTTTAAAGGGATCTTCATCGACATCGGCAGGATGCCAACACAGATGTGAATGTATGGCTTAAACCACGGCAACGCTTTATGTTAACATGCTTTATGCAGGAGGCAGGGTTGTTTGAAGAGATATTGAAATATACTATAAAAGTCAGGTTTAAAAGAATTGAACCGTTAGGAGTCTGGCTCAGCTTGGACTTGAAGTGGATTTCTTTGACAAAGACCGGCCGTGTCGGCTGAGACCCTTAACCACGCAAGCATTAGTGTAATTGCCCCCTACTTCAACTGTTTAAATATGTCCGATTCATAGAAACAAACTATTGCAAATTAGCTTTCCAGCTAATAGTTCCACATGAAAACCTTTCTTCTCTCCAAATTATATTCACATGAAAAAACACTATACTATAATACAGTAGAGTATATACATGAAGGCTGTAGGCAGACATTAGTTGTTGGTAATTCCGTCTGCATGGCTGACTCAGACAGCCATTATCCGCTGCACTTTACTGCTTTTATTTATCTCTCTACCATGACTTAACTTTCAGCAGACAAATTCAGCTGTGACGGTGATTTATTAACTATTACATCGGAAGTAAATCAAACAAAATTCAAGTTTGACACAAATAATATTGCCTGGACTTTAAACAGTGCATGATCACATGAAAACACAATTAAATTTTGGGCTTTAGATGCTTAAAACTTCGACGCGACATGCTTTATGCCACGCTGCAGAAACAGGCAACTTTTATTTGCGCAGGAAGAGTGAAATCTGCAATTCAAATGTGGTTTTGTTGCTCATCTACATGCACATCTACATGCCCGAGACATTCCACTCAGAGCTTTGGCCTTTAACCATGTTTAGGCTGATGGAGCATTTTGCTGTTATTGTGACAGCCGCACTGCTTAGTTATTCATTGTGCCTTGCTCTTTCTAAGCAGCTGTCTAACTGCACCACGTTATGACCATCCACTCACCCCTCTTTTACATTTAACAGCTACAAATCTTCATGCAATAACCGTCCACAGCTGCTCTCATAGTGAAAGCAACACAAAAACAACATCTAGAATATGTTATTTTGGAAAATATGTTTGTGATAGAGTGAAAAATGTCACTCACTGAATCTATTCCAGTAAATTAAATTCTCAAATATAAACTTTAAAGTGGGGCAATCTTTTGTGTGTCGGGAATAATCCATCCAATAATCCATCAAGATCCCTACGAGTCCATAACAATTTAATATGTTCAGACCATCTTTTGAATTTTTTTGTTTTAGACTTAGACATCAAAGACACAAGCATCCTTACAAAAACAAATGACAAACCTTGGGCATAGATGATGTATGGCTTTCCATAGGTTTATTGCAAATAAGTGGGTTTCAGAGCGTTCTTAAGAACAGAACTTCTCACCAAATTAAAATAAATAAAATTCTACTAGAAATCACCAAATTTAAAAGTTGTTTTTATACCAAATCAAAGCATGAACATCAATGTCATCAATCAGTGACTAAATGTGTATTTTAGAGGGATCTGTGACAGTTTTTTATATATGCATTGCTAAATTACTAAGTCTATAAAAAAGAGTAGTCAAGTAGAAGAAGTTAAAACTGCCCATAAGTATAATTTCACAAATTCTGTACAACGTCTACTGTAATGACCCATTGTGGCCACATGATGGCACTGTGGCTTCTTCCGTAAAGCCCAAATTCCGCTCTCCTCTGATCGGCGGTGGAAACTTTGAAGAAGAAGAGTCACCCAAAGGAAACCATGAAAGACAAAGTTGTGAAAGCTGTAGCCGAGGCGATTAAAAGACAGTATGCCGGTAAAAGAGCTGCTGTTGTGATCTTGTTTCCTGTGATCCATATATATTGAGCAAAAAGGGAGAGTGATGGCTGAGCTGGGACCGCGGCGCCCCAACGGCCTTGCAGATGAATGAAGATGCAAATAGGGGGTGGGGAGAGGGGGGGGGGGACTTAAAGGCATCAGTGACACTAAGCACACCCCAGAGGCTGTGGTGCAGAATGCTCAGCCTCAGCACATCAAGGACACAGCCTCTTTGCGCGAGCGTCCCCTTGGACCGGATTGCATCCGTCCATCTACGTTTTCCTCCAGACAAACACTTGACTCCCTAAGCTGAGCCGAGGCAACGACAACAGACAGATGGGCCCCCCTCAGACAATCCAGCGTGATAAGCTGCTGTGCTGCTCCACAAAATCCCAAAAGAAACCATCTCAATAAAAAAGAAATATATATATATATTTTACATGAGAATGGATATGCCTGGAAACCGTACCTTCACACTTTGGCTTCGCCTCGGCCGTAAATGTCAATTTCATGTTCGATTCTTTCTCTATTCATCCATGACGCCTGTGATTGCTGCATCCCTTTGCATGAGAATGGCTTGAAATGAACATTGGCCCATTCTGGCATTCATTTTCAGCGCCCTGTGAATGAAACGCATCGAAGGGGCCGGGAAGCAGACAACCACTCTATAAAAAAAAAATGAAACCGTGCACTGTGCGGAAAGTTATTCAGTGTGCCCTAACATCCTTGAGGTGTTTTGTAGTTTCCTTTATCCACTAAGAGACGGGACCTTGGCTATGCTAAGGAGTGCCACAACCACGATGTAGGCCCCAAGTGGCATGTTGTTTCTGTGAGTCACTCAAGCATACGCTACTCCGGCTTTCCTCTCCACTGGTCACAGGAATACAGGTGAGCCCACAGCAGGTGAACCTGTCATAGTCAGCACCTGCAGGATCCTAACAGCCAGCAGGGAAAACGCTGAAGGACAGAGGAAGTTTTGTTGTGCCGCGCCACCTGGAAAGGTTAGCAGTGAAGGTGAAACCGCAATGCTGTCCTCAAGCATCTGTTGCCAAACAGTGTTGAATGGGGACCATGAACAGAACAGAAAAGTGTCTGTCATTGTAACCACCCAACATGACTTAACAGTTTACCAGCAAACGTCACAGTCAGTTCAATGCGTTTAAGCTGAAATTCAGTGCACGGCCCAAGCGTCATTAGGGGATTTTCTTATCGATTTTTCCATTAGTAATTGATTTAAAATCTAATCCTTTGGTTTAGGCTTTGCATTATTAACTAAACAGAGCAATCTGAATATTGAAGAAGTAGCATTACTGTGGAGATCATTAATTGGGTAATGAGTCCGATCCATGATGCCCTTTTGGCCTTTCAGAACATTGCTCGTACAGTTTTGCTTAGTACTGTAATTTGTTAAAATGTTGCTTTATTAACTAATTGTCTGTAATTGCTGCTTAGTGCCACTGTTAATCCAAGCTGTCTTCCTCCTGAAGCACATTAGGCCAGATTTGTATAATGAAGTAATTAGTTTAATTACGTAGAAGAAAGTAGGGATAGCGTAAGAAAGTAGGAACAAGAAGCCAGAAAGTGCCCCGGTGCCATGAGCGTGTTTTCTGTCGAGCTACTGAGAAACATCCTCAGCAGAGCAAACGAGAACGTTCTCAATTCACGCCCACACATATCGACAAAGTTCATTTTAATCTCAACTTTTATTCCGTTTTGCTGCAGCATTTCACACACGTATTTCCTCCGGCTAACAACCCTCTCTTCTTCTCATGCTCAACAAAAAAGTATTGCCCTGTGTTTTTTTTTAAATGTTTGGCTCCGGTCGCCCGCCAGAAGCCGCCATCGCATCCAAGACTGCGCCGCCGTTGTCTGCGACCATTGTCATTGTTATTAGCCTTTTTGATTGCCTGTGGAGGTATCGGCAGGCTTCGGGGGGGGAAGCAGAAGCCGGCCTGGATAATTAGTTGTTCTTCGATGCCAGACGGGCACATTGCCGTCACTTGCGGGGGGAAATGGGAAGTGGCATCACTATCACAGTAACGCCGGAACAACCTTTGGTGTGAGGGCTGGGTTCCAACGCATCTGTCACGCGAGTGATCTACCCACTGGCAAGGCAGTAATGCTTAGCAGTGTAGGGATACATGGCAGGGATAATTACTTTATGTGAGATGGAATTATTTGTCTTGTTTTTCATAATTAGTTAGTCGTGCGGTGGAATCGATATTAAGTGTCCGTGTTCACTCGATTATGGGAGACAAGAGCCATAAATACGGCAGATGTGCACGACGGCGAGAACCACAAAGGCTCCTAAAACAAAAGTCCCTCCGAAGCCCAGCAGGATGCCCCACAAGAGGGGCAGAGCCACGTCCGAGAGCCCCTTCTGGTACATAGGGACAGGAGACCGCTCCACAATCAGATCCAGGTCACGGAATGTCAGAGGCCTCACTAACACACACACACACACACACACACACACACACACACACACACACACAAAGCACAGACAGAAAAAATACACTAACAGAGTTCACGTGTGTCCTGAAAACCTTAAACCAGTAATACAATCATTTAGAAAACACATTAAGAATAATGACAATTACAATAACAATTTAAAGGGACACATTACTAGCAAGATCAGGAAAAAATCCTGGAAATAAGATGTTTAGAATATAAGTGTGAACCCCAAACAAACAACGCAAAGGAGTGCGGCAGCATCCTTGCTAAGTTTTGATGAGAGAATGCAAAAAGAAACTGAGCAGGTGATAATTACATCTTTGTATCCTGGGAAATACTCGTCATATAGTGAGAGGGTTGATGTTGAGAAGTAATGAGTTGGAAGCATGCCTAGGGCCACCAAATCTAATCTGGCATCTCATCTAAACACTTAATAGAATCACGGTTCATTGGAACATTATATAATTTGTCATTCAGACAGTCTCAAGAGGGATAACCTAAAAATCTCCTCATGACATCAAAGATATTTACACTTACACAGACATCGGTTCACCATCACTAATGCCACACTTATATGACTATCTGAGCTATGAAGCTTAAGGGATAAACTACCTCTCCTCTTTGTGACCGCGTGGGCGTCGGGCTGTTGGTCTGGTTGTTCCCCCGGGATGTTTAAAGAGTTGACATATTTGTGGTAATCTTCAACGTAGCGTTTAATCTTCAGGGCTTTGTCCTGGTTGACGTTCTTCCCCACTTCTGTAAAAAATACAAGCACATTGCCGATCGTAAAGATGGTCTTCACTCCTAAACTGCTGAACTTATCATCAGCTTAACGTACGTTTCAAGTTCCTTCGCGTGAGAGTAGATGTCTTCAGAACTTCAGAAGTGTTCAAGTGTTCGATAATCGCTGAATGCTGCATTTACACGGTCGCTGTCATCAAAGCCACAGTCTTACAACTCCACTCCTTGCGTTTGTTATTTTGTTTGACTCGGAAGTTGCCGCTGAAGAGAGGAGCAGATGGTTTGTTCTGTGGCTGGTGTCAGCTCCACTGAGTCCTCTGACAGAGCATTTGCACCTCCTTCCATCAAACGCCACTCGGCTGTGGCGTCGCGTGCACACTGGACTGTGAGCGCGTGCCAGAACCTGGCAGTGTGCAAGATATGCCACTTTCGAAAATTCCAATTAAAACAAACCTCAAAGTAACGAAGCAATTACGCACTTTTGTCAGCGTCTTGAGGAGGAAATAAACCCAATTTTTAAAAATACACCGACATCCACCCAAATATGTCTTTGTTCCAATTTAGTTTTATCAAGGGACAGGCTGAGGCGACGCTGTGCTGTAAATAAACAGTGAACCATTTAGTGTGAAACTCATTATCTTGGCGGCACCACACTGTTATTGTCTTTCATGGGGCATTGGCAAGAAGGCACATGTGTTCCCCCCCTCACCAACCCCTTCCCCCCTCTCCGTTTCATTTTCTCACCAACGGCCACATCGGTTCTGCCGATGTGCTGCAAGGCGCGAGTGAGCCTGTCGTGGTAGGTCTGCTCGCCGTGCCGGAGCATCCAGTCCGTCAGGGCCGCGCGGCACCGAGCCTCGTCGTCTGCTCAACACAAAACAAAACATGTGCCAAGGGGCCCCAAGCAGCCGCTTAGTTCGCTTATGCTGCAAGCAGCCCTAGTTTTGTATTATAACCTCACTGTATTCGTTTATAATTTTCGCTATAACAGTACAGCGTGACATTTGTGCCAATAATCTTCTAGCACAGGTGACTCTGCGTGTTGGAAGGGGGCCCCCAAATCAAATTCTGCTTAGGGCCCCCAAGAGGCTCGGGCCGGCACTGATGTGGACCGTCAGCCTGCTGCCAGGTGCTGTCAAAGGCGACCTGAGCGTGTGAGGAACAGACTCCAGGCGTCCTTTCTACCTTATTACATACAACCATATACGTGTCACACACAGGATGGCGTCGCACTGTCACACTGAAACCCAAACCAGATGTTTATACGTTTTATAGTACGTATCATTTACATTTTGATCTAATGCTATATGTTAAAAAACGCACGCTGGAAAATATATTTTCACATTGAAGATTTACTGTTTCTTGTCTGCGACGTCATTTCTCAACAGTTAAGGAACTTTGATTGTGTTTTTTTTGTTAGACAAAGTTAAGAAAAAAAGTCAGGCCTGTTGTTGCGTCCCCTTGTAAACGTGATCTATAACAGTAATAATGAGAGCATTGTGACCTGCAGCAGTTGAGGCTTCTCTCTTGGCCCGAGGCCTCGAGGCTCCAGGATCCAGTGGATTCGTTTCCGCTGAGAGCCGCTGAACGCGTTTGAAGATGTCTTCCTCCCGGTGAGAGAGGGCGGACAGAAGGTCCTCGCACTCCTTAGACGTCAGCAACTCCGCCAAGCGCTGCAGCTGATGGACACCAATGTCATCTGCAACTGAAGAGCCATAAAAGGGCCGTGAGCACCGCGGCTCGTGCTCCAGCTTCGCTCGACGGCGCCGCATGTGGATCCCAGTTAATGAAGCGTAACGCTGACACCTAACAACATTTCTGCGGCATGCTTGCGCTTTCAATTAGCAGATGCTGCTTGTTTGGCACCAAACCGTCACATTTCCCACATCCCCTGCTTCGAATAGAAACTGGATAATCAACATTTTTACAGAGCGAGAACCGAGTTATCAGCAGCTTGGGTCTAACTGACATTTTGTGAAATGCTCTCACCGGTGTCCTCTCCGACGGTTGGACTCAGCAGCAGAAAGAAGAGGAGAAATAAACTCCAAACTTTCATGTTAGCTGAAGAAGTGTAGACTGAATACTGCAATGCTGCCAAAACTATATGAGGTTTTTTTTAAAAACTTACACATGTTCTAGAATGATTGGAATTGTACAAAGTGTTGTTCTTTGATTCTCTGAAACAGCCAATCACCATGCGGGATAGATAAACGCCATTGTTTGTGAATTAAGGAATAACATTTTTAAATAACAGCATCAGAAAACATTTACTGAGGGCTGCAATATCCAGTGTATTGTTATTATATTGTATTGTTGAATCCACTATTTTAGATTAGTAAAATATTGTTTCTCAATAATGACAAAATCCCGTAATAAGTGTCGAACCACTTTTTTTAATTCTAAATATTCAATCTACAATTATAGGGAATTGGAAAAAGCAACATTTTTAATCACATTACAGGTTTTTGTAGTGTCGTATTGCAATGTATGTGGACAAATGTAGACATAAGATGATGTGTATCGCAAGTCATTATACATATGTGAGAATTGTTCGACGAGCTATTCACGTTGTAACGTTCATTCCTGTTGACTATGCGACACAATATGTAATGGGAAACTTCTTTTGCTATCACACTCGATCCCTGAGGTGTGGAAAACCTTACACAGCAGTAATATGTTTGTCTCTCACATTTTGATGTGTGCTGCTGGAGTTCTTGAAATGCAGCTCTCTGGCTGGGGGAAACCTGTTAAATGGCATAATTGTGTTGGCTACACCGCGGGCGTGCTTTACATTTTAATAAGCTTATTTTCCAAACAGTGAAGGTTGTTTGTGTGGGCTGAGTCAGAAAGTCTACATCTTGGCTAATGACAGCCACAGGGTGTGGGTGGTATAATGGCTGCGTAATGACAAACTGGACAAAAGGTCAAGATATTTATTCATATTAGTGAGTTGCTCTTATCAATGAAAATACATGCAAAAAATATCCTGTACAAAATCGCAGGGAAAATCCATTAAAATATATACCATATATCACACGTGTATATATATAACAGTAGAATTAGTCAAAGAACTGAATCAAAGGGAACAGATTTAGTTACTTAAATCGGACGGCTTCCAGTGCTGCGAGTTAGCTTGTGAAGCAGCATCCCCATGTCTCTTACACTTCACACCACTGAAATCTGGTGTGAAACAGACACAGACTCCGGTGGAATGAAGGACAGAACACATGGGATTTTCTTCCAGAAAGGCTCTGAAATGTAGAACACAAATACACGTAACACAGCCTTGTTCACATGCGATTGCGATTCTCACTCGTTAAAGTTTTAACTTTAGTCTATTTAGCTTTAAAGATTTTAGATGTGAAGGAGGCCGGCCCCCCGGCCCCCGGGTGCAGAGCAGGCGAGTGGGCCTGCGCGGCGCCTCCTGGCAGTGAGTGAGTGAGTGTTGGCCTCTCCCTTTTCTGGTGTTTAAGAGCCTGAGCGAGACCAGGCCCGCCCCGCTCTGAGGGTCGAGCGTTTCAGGCCGCTGTCGGAATCCTGAGCACGTTATCGCACATCCTGAATGCGCCGAGCGACTGTTTAGTGATCGCCGATGGAACCCCACCGCAGCGCTCCTCAAGTCCTCCGCCGCCGCCGCCGCCACGGCCCGCCCGGCTATCTGTCTGCCTCAGAGGGGGAACGCCGACCCCCCTCGCTCGCCCCCCCTCGCTCGCCCCCCCCCAGGTCCCCCTCACACCTGGAGCTCTGCGATAGACTTACTTCTCCCTCCACCTCTTCACAAAATTGCTCCACTCCTGCACCCAAACATCTTTGTTGGCCCCACTGAATCTCAACGCAAAGTCTGCTTCCCGGCATTCGATTCCTCCAGTTGTTTCTTTACTTTTTAAATAATTCAACACAGGGTAAAAGTTAAAGTTCAGCTACACACAAATGCACTGTTTGAAGTGCTTGCAAGATTGGATTTTTTTTTTTTTTTTTTTTTTTAGCTTTTTCTGTGCACAGACAAATTGCCTTACCTCGCTTCAGACCCATCACTCACCTCTGTCGCCTCTTTAGTTCCCCAGTGATTCTGTGAATGCAGTGAAACTCCAACGAGGAGATAGCTCGAAGCCGTCCCGGCACTGCGGCTACAGCTGACACCATGCTATCTGTCTTCTCTCTGTCTTGTCCTGCTGCCTGATTCAGGTAATGTTGTTTTAGAGGCCCACGCCGACCAATAAGACACAGGCACCGGGGGCCACCCATTTGTTGTACAAAATGCGGCCACACCCTGCCAGGTGGAGCGATCGTTTTGCCGAGCATTAACTAAAAAAAGGCGCCGATAATCACAAAAACAAGTAATAACGATAGTATTCCCAAAAAGGCTGTGACCATGTAGCAGTTTTAGTCAAAAAATTATACCCCAAAATAACAAACCAATCATATCCACTTCAAAGGCTTTGAAAGAAGACTGTAAGGAATTTCATGTAACATTCATCTCATAAAGGCTGAGTGTTTATTGTTTGATGAGATGCTGCTGTAATTTGCTTATTCCTAATCCCGATCTTCTCCAACCAGAGCTTTTCTGAAGCATTTCTGAAGCTCCTCCAACCCCTTTTCATTGGAGAAAAAGCATTGCCTCTACGTACAGTTGGCTAAACAGCCCTCATTTCCAGCTGCCCAACATTATTCAGCCCCAAAATGACTCATTCATATTTACCTAAAATAGAAATAAGCATGTAGCGGTGCAGTTAACTAAGCTGTGACAGGAAGTGCACGGATCCATTAGAACAAGACACTTTGAAGCTCCGTTCTCCTCCTTTCAGCCTTTAATGAGAAATGCGTCGACACCCGACATCCCTCAAGGTGAAAGCCCGGGCTTCTTGAAAAGCATTCCTTCCCCTCACAATGGCAGGGTCGGTGTGGGTGGGGTGGTGTTTGGGGTGGAGGGTGGAGGGGGAGGGGGGGCATCACCCATACATTCCTGAGGTGCAAAGCTGCATCAAGCCTCGACTGACGAGATCTTTCTTTGGTGAGCGCATTCATTTGAGCGCCATCGCTTTTATGTGGGATTTTACTGACAAGAACGCCAATATCTTTGAGTGATGAGCTGTTGTCCCGGGAGACGGACAGCGCTCCACCTCTGTGCTCTGTGTGGGCCCGATAGCTCCGGACAGTGTGACTTGTCGGAGGTAATCCTTCGGACCTCCGCAAGTCGACAGCTGAAAAACGAGCCTCTGAAAACACTCGCAGGCAGCTCTTTTTCTAAATACTGCACTTGCTGCTTTTAAATGCGGTCTGAAACAAATGAGCTAAAATGTACATGCAGATTAATACCATAAATAAACATAAATCACTTTGCAGACGGACATAACTACACTGGAGATTTGTACTTAGTCAATTGCACCTACTGATGCACCTTCTTCAAGGTGTGTAACGTTCCTGGGGAGCTGACTCAAAATGGGATTTAAAGCCCCACGGTTCAAAAAAATACTGCATATCTGCAAAAACAGTCTTGTTTACAACATTATTTTTATTAATATTGCCAAAACAATATTGCAAAATATGAAGCAATGGACTTTTGCAGTCATCCAGACGTGCTGGGGTGTGATGGTTGACCCTTAGACAGAGAGACGCGCTGAAAGAGGAGGTGCTGTGTTTCAGCTTAACACTCCCCGGAGGCAGCGCACACAGATCGAAGGCTCCGTTGAAACACGTCACAAATGTGGGGAATGCGAGCTTCAGCTCACTTTCACAGTGTGTGTGTGTTTGGTTTGTTTGGCTCTTTTGTGTTAAATGTATACTCATGCACTCATGTATTGCATGAGCTGTAGTTGCTTAATATCGATGTTCTGCGTCTTGTGCTTCCATACTTCGATTCAGTGTACATAGAGATCAGATATCTAGGAACAAACAAACATCCACTAATCCCTGCATCAAGTGAAGAAGCAAATGTGCATTTTTATTTTTAAATGATGGTGTTTGCTTTAGAGGCTTTTGGCTGAGTGTTTTTAATTGAGATTCCTGGGTGTCGGCCTAGTCTGCAGGCTCTACAGCCTGAGGCCGCCCAGGGGTTGTCTTCCTACCTTGATACTTCCCTCATCTCTCTCTCTCTCTCCCTCTCTGATGCCTCATTGGCTGATTCTGTTCTGACTTGCCTGGACAGGAATGCACCTCTCTTCCATCGCGCTTTTATGTTCAAGCAATTTGACGATGAGGAGTGCCATCATTTTGCAGCATAAATATTTCATTCCCCATTTGGATGCAGATTTGAAATGTCACACCCAGAATACAAATGGGCTGCTTCTCCCATGGAAAATAACGGAGAACGAGTGTAAATATGATTGGTGCGAGCACAAGACAAATGTGGTGCAACAAGATTAGGTCTTATTGAAAACCCAATGTCCCTGTGAAGAACAAAATGAGAAATAATACAGTCTGAATTGTTAAATATGATACAACAATTTCAAACTATTGGCCGCAGCTGTGAGATGCAAATACCCAAATTTCCTACATTTCTCCGAGCTGTATTGTAGTTATTCCTTTTACTTCGCTCTTGATCAAAATGGATCAAACAAATAAAGAGTAAACAGTTTCAGGCAGTTTCGGTGGAGACCTGAGTTCAATGATCCTCCCCCCATCAAAGCGTAAGGTTTCCCTTCACGTCGACGCGTTGGCTCGGTCTCTGCTGTTTGCAATGTTAAAGGGCAATAGGTACAGCATTTGTGCTGTGCATGTAGAGTTTTGGGGGGGATCTCTCATCATACTATGTTTTCATTCATGCATGATCACCTGAAACTTGTCATTGTGCACGTACAGTGTGTATTTAAAGCTTTTTCAGTTGTAGTGACAACTATAGTGACAAAAAGGATGTTATGAGAGCGGTAAAAGTCAACCAAACCAGTTAAGTTGCGACTGCAGGTGCCTCTTACAGTCATTTTATCTATTAATACAAAACTATTGATGATGAGGACATGAGTAAAAGGTGTCACTAAATCTATTTTCCTTGGAGACAAATTTAGCATAGCAGCTAGGGGATCTTTGTGCAATCTAGTGGTAATTTCTGAGTCACCATCTCCTCGTGAAAGCTTAAAAAGAGTTCCTGAATGGAGCAGCGTGCACTTATTCTCAACATGTTAAACGTTGCGTTGCTCAAAGAATGTGAGCTGGATAATTCTCCCATTCATGCGTGAGACAGGGGGTCTGTCAATACCCTGTGTTTATGTACTTCTCTCACTGACATGGAGCAATGGGACGCGCCGTAATAACAGTGGAGGGGATGGCATCGCAGCGGGAATCATCTAAAACGCTTAAGCTTTGCTGCAACGTTGGGCCCCTATTTGAATATTACTGGAGCGTGAATCGCTTGTCGGGCCGTCACTGCTGAGCACGGCGCCACTGACACCAGATCAGCTCTTCGTTTGTCCAAACGCATCAAGAAACTCATCCTACTGTTGCCATGGGGATCAAACACTCCGCTGGACTTTTAGCAACA
The DNA here is from genome assembly GCA_021346845.1 of Apeltes quadracus. NCBI lineage: Eukaryota > Metazoa > Chordata > Actinopteri > Perciformes > Gasterosteidae > Apeltes > Apeltes quadracus. The sequence continues at coordinate 6,417,738 of CM037928.1, read as the reverse complement.
TACTTTTCTACCGAGACGCTGTTTAAGTGAGACAAAAGCTCCCAAAACAACCCCCCCTTTTACTTTTATTTTTTTATAGTGGTGCCTGCAGCTTCATCAGTGAATACGTCTGGGCATGTTTTAAGTTCAAAATACCTGTCTGGTTTTTCACCAAGCCTATACTTCTAACAAAACTGGGGACATTCCAGGTAGGTGGAGGGGCTGATTAGACTGGTTTGTTTTGAATGAAAGAGCGCAGGGCTCCTGTGTCTGAGCTGTGGGAGGCGATCGGGAGCAAGAGGAGCTGCCAGGTCAACACTTATGAATCGACAAAGGTCTTGTCGTGGTGTAATGCTAAAATACACAGGCCATTAGTGTGTAGAGATTTTGTTTCATTGCTGAGACTGTGCTCTCTTCATTTATCGTCTCTGACTGTTTTTGGGACGTTTCTGGGCATCAGCCTGTGTTCACTCGGTGCCAACGCACAAGCACGAATCCAAGTTGTAGCTTCACAAATTGCAGATACTGTGCCGGGAAAAACATAAACATAGCGTACAAAGCGTGTTCCAACAGGACTCAAACTGGGGTCGGTTTATTCTTGCTGGTACAACGAATGGCATCCGCGGTCCGGAGGCGTGCGCTTGAATGTTGAATGAATGATCAATTCACTAGCTAAGACCACGGCATCCAACTGGAGGCGGTTAACATGAGTGAGTGTGTCGATCGATCGATTAAGACTGGTTGGTCGGATGGGTTGTGGGAAGGCTTGGTCGGAGAATCCGCCGTGCTCTCGTGGCACGGCGAACCCCTTCAGGGCCCTACGAAAAGTTGGAAAAAGATGGAGAGAAAGAAAAGAAAAAGAAAAGGGGTTGGGAGGGTGGGGTTTCAGAATGCGTACCCACGGACGCGAAGAGAGGGCTGAGCTGTATTTGTAGAAATACCGGAAGAGGCTGGTTGCAGGCGTGGTCTTGCTCCTGAAACTACGCTAATTAGCTTCAATTACAACAAAAGTGACTCCTAATAATTCAAATGTTAATATTCTATACTATTCTATCTTGCAGATACAAAAACCTCTCAGATCTTACTCGTGACCCACTCTTTCTTTATTTCTGCAATGCTTCCAGTTCTTCCAATGTGGCTGCAGTGAAACCGTAATAAAATAACACATCTTTCTTCTGATTCTATCTCACTTCATGGACAGCTCATCAAAATTGGAAAAGGAGGAGCCAACTTTGGATGCTGTGTGTTCACCCAGTGCCAGTCGGTGTACCTTTTTAAGAAAAAAGAGAACCTCGTAATTACTAAGACTCTTGACAACCTCAAGAAGATGCTTTGAAACAAGGACGGCAGCGGCTTGTAATGAAAAAGCTCCCCGCTGTCACTCTGAGACTCATGTCTTAAAAGCTGGGTTGTGAACTTGGGCAACATTTAGAGGGCTGAGGCTGAAACTAAACCTTTATGGAGTTATTTTCCTCGGAGTGCTTCCATTCGGTTCTATCTGGAGTAGCAGGATTATCCGAGCTAAGCCAAAAAGAGCACATTAGCGGTCACACTAAACTCTTTGTGGCTCAGCGATACTCTGTGGCTGCTCCACAACAACCTCAGAAAAGTGGGAGCGTTTTTGTGATCCGACACCAGTATCAATCCAGTCATCTGTGATGTAACAACGATGTTCCAACTTCATATCTTGATCGACATTTCTCTTGAAAACTCCTTTTTTTTGGCTTCTCTTTAGAGTGATTATTGTACAACATGAAAACGTTAACATAAAATGTGTTTTTTACATTTCTTGAGTGCAGCGCAGCCATATTTACATTTCTCCTCTCGTCTGATGAGTGGAGCTCCTGCAGAGGCTGGTGTGTGTTGGCAGGTGCGGTCGTCTCTGAGGGAAATAGATAAGGAGCCTCCCTTAACTAAGGCCGGCCTTATTTCTTCAACTCAGACTGTAAACAAATTGTAGGCCAACACGGCGGTGAAAAACACAGGACATTTTGATAATCCCAATATACGTGTGTCTTACAAGCCGCCATTTCAAAGCTGATATTAGTATGTTTGTAAGAGTAATGTGCAAGTGATTACTTGTGCTGACACAGCATTAACCGCTGTTGATCATTAATTGTTGTGGTCTAATGGGCTTTAAACTCACTCTTGCTGCTCTCGTAAATGTTGTGTGAAGTTTATTCTCTGCTGCGTTTATAGATGTTTCCTACATAGATTGGGAAACCTTTTGAAGAGCCGGTTCAAAACGGAGCTAAAACAAATGTGTAAAAGCTAAATGTGGACTTGTTTTAATCAGGTGGACAAAAAAACAACTCCCAATGGATGCTTATGGTGGTTCATGTCTGCTCCATGTCCTAGTAAGCCATAGTCTGCCATCTTGTCCCCCACATTGTCTTTAGCCCTGTAAGGATATTTTATGTCAATGTGTTTACAGCTTGTTGAAATGCCCTCAAGTAAATAGTAGGACACGCACGGGTGTAAATGATGAAATAATAAAATGAAGGATGTCTATTTACCTGTTGTTTTGCACTCTCACACTGTCACTGCCTGCTGGGACACACGCCAAGAAGTGAACCACTGTTTGTGGGATTGGTTTCACCTGTGCCTTTCCTACTGTTACAAGTCAAATATTCTGCTGCGAAAAGGCCAATTAAAGCAGGTTTATTGCTCCCAGCAAGTCCTAGTCCTGTTTTTCAGACATTCACAGTGCCTGCTCAGCATAGATATTTCCATCCTGGGTGTGTGTGTGTGTGTGTAACAAGAAGTTTGTCTATTTACTTCAAATATTTTGTGGGAGAATCCATGGTTCCATTTTAGAGAGAAAAGTGTGTAAAGAAGTTAAATTTGTGCGTAATTTGCATTTTTGTAGTGGGGGAAGGTAACTGACTATTACACTTCAGGCTACTGGTAATATTTGCTCCACTACATTTATGTGACTGCATTAGTTACCTCACAGATACATTTATACAAAATTGAAATCATACAATTCTGCTAAGTATCAAATAAATTGTTTATTTTCGGTGAAATGTGTAAGACGTAATCAGAATTTTAATTCAAAGAAAAAAAATTAACCAAAGTTATCCACATAATAGGAAGATGTTACAGTGCAACCCCCAAACTACTCAGCAATATATCAACTAAACTAATCTTTGAAAAGAACACAACAGGAAAGATTAGAATCCGCTTTTCTGACTACCATAAGGATTTTTAGCACAAAGACGTTTTTTCACATTTTATTGTCAGTCGCACTAAATTTTGTCATCTAGTTTTACATTATTATTTGGTAGCAACGGGTGGATAACATAACGCAACGTTCTGTATCAACATTCATCATTCATCTTCATTGACCAAGCTCTCTAGATGATGAGAGGGCAACATTTCCAGCTCTGCTAAGTGCCTATTTTTCCTACTGAAGAACACAAAGACAGAATAATTCTTCCTACTTTACATGTGCATAAGAATTGTGTTCTGTGCTTGGGATTTGATTGAAAGCCCCACTATCTAATCGGTGATAAATATTCATTGCATGGCCTTTTTTTTATTCAGTTGTTTTGGCGCACAGAATTAATGGGAATGTATGTGGTCAGCTTCAATATGTTCAGTAGATTCATAACATTTATGTCTCCTGTGTGGGGGCGCGTCTTTCGCTGGGGAGGCTTTTGCATCTTATTGTGACACACAGCAAGTAAATAAGGCATAGTTTGGGTTTAGCTGATGTGGAGAATTACCCGTGGATAAAAAGATTCCTTTTTATAGTTCGTGAAACATTTAAAGAAACAAAATCTCTCAGTGCTCATTTGTTTCAGGATGGAATTTTCCAGCGGCGTTTGGGCAGAACTGTGGAATGCTGACAGGATGGAGCATGTCTCCAGGTCTCACACCATCTGCACATTTTGTGTCTTCAAAATTCTGTGGAAACTTGCTCAGACAGAAAAAAAAGTTCAAGTTGTATTTAGCCAACTTCAACCCATGAGGGAGTCTTGGTGAAACATGTGGTTTTTCAGCACGTTATTGTTGTACAGGCCTTGGTTGGGACCATTCAGAATATTTATTTATATAATGAATAAACAACATGGTAAAGGAAGGTGGTGCACAGATAAATGTGGTAGTAAGAATAACTTTGCATTTGTGCATATTGACTTTTGCTAATAAGAGAACAATATTTTCAATTCAAGAGCGAAACTTGAGAAATGACTGCTACAATATTCTCACTCTAAGACTATATCCCAAAAGTAAAAAAAGGGGCTCCTCGTTTGTGTCCAGAAGGAACAAAGGAAGTGCTGAAACTGAAAATTTAACTTACAACATCATCAGCCTTTCTGCTGCTTAGTTTACCTTATTTCTGAGGTCAAATGATAGACAGCCTTCATGCGCCTGTGAACGAGTAAAAAGAAATCTGAGGTTCCACCACAGAAACCCGGCCAAAGCTCCACATGTGCTTTCGGCCGACACAGAAGTGAATGTTTTGCTTCCTCTGCCTTCATTCTGCACAAACTGAAGCGTCCTACCGAGATTACTTTATTTTCTCCCAAACGAAGCCGACACAGAGCAACATGAGCTGCAGCTTTGCAAAGCTTCTAGTCCTCTGTGATCCGCTCCGGTTGAGTCACTGGACCTGCATGCCTGTGAAACCTGATCCTGCACTGGTGTTTTCTTTGAAATGGAAAGGCAACACGGTTCGCCTGCCTCAAGTCCGCCGCTGCTCGACTCTTTCCATGTGGGAGCGCCACCAAAATGCATCAGTGCGACGCATCTCCGTGGCGATAACAGGTTCTAAGTCACCGATAATCGTCTACAAATTTGAAACCTCATTTTGCAGGGTAGTTAAGCCTCAGCCCCAGAAAACGCTTAAGCATTATCTGCCTCGGTGCTGATACAGTTCAGGAGACGCTCTTGAATAAGACAAATTTGACCGATCTCCTTTAATAAGAAAGATACTTGGTAAAGAGTGCTTCTGGAGTCAATGAAACAAAGGAAGTTGGAAAAATAACAATGGGAGAAGAACACTTATGACCTGCTGGGAAATCATCAAGCATTGTTTTTCCGATCTAAATGGGAGCCTGAAGATGCACTTGCGCCATCTACTGTAGCAGAGAGGGAAGTATTGGGGGCAAAAGCTTGAATACTCAGGAGGCTTCTGTGAAACATGTGAAATGTAAGAACACTTTTGACCCATATTCTTTGTAAGGAAATGTGTTTTCCTTTTAAAGCTAGGGTTAGGGTTTAAGAAGTACAAAAGGTCGATGTCCATGAAGTGTTTGTAGACACTTATAATGTGTTACTATTTGCATATAATTATGTTTAGTTCTACCTAAGAACTTAACATAAATATTCAGAGTGCTTGGTTATAATTTCCTTTTGTTGATGATGGATAATGATCCTGTATGGAAATGTGATTTTATGATGCTCGTTCAGAAAACAAGGTGTTTGTATTGTGTCTTTGTAGTGATTAGTGAGGGTCAGGCAACGGCTGACTTCTCTGCACAGTATATTACCTACATTCTAAGCTATAGATTTCATTATTTCCTGATCTGTCTCTTTCAGTGTGAAGTCGATTTTCACTTCTCGAATCTTTATATTGCCTTTAAAACCTTGATATAGAGTTAGTAAAAATGGACTAAAACTAGATTCTCTTAACTTTTGAAGGTTACAAATGTTCCTTTATACAGAATATAATCTCCTCTCTCCATGTGAGAGTAGGCAGGCCTCACGGAGGTTTTATCTCCTGCCGGGAAACAAACATAAAAAAGACTGTTGGCGATATTATTTCTGAAACCGAGTTGACGTTATTGCAGTTTTATGTGTCATGGGAAATCATTGTGTCCTGGGCTGCAGCAAATGATTATTGAGAACTAATAGTGTGTGATGTTTAATATAAGGGGAAGAACAGACAAAATCACTCATAGCACCTCAGGGAATAAATTAAGGACGAGGGAGAGTGAGGGTATGTGGCATCTCTGCAGAAAGACAATCTTTATTACCACCTGCCTTGCTTTGGGTTTTGTCATTACCGAGACATAACAAATGTCATACTGTACAGCTGTTTGAGAACTCTATTCCCAGAGTCCGCTGCAATGAGAACTGTGTGTGGACTGCAAGGGTTTCTAAAGCCAATATATCTAGCCAATATTGATCTGCAGAAATGTGGTGGGGAACCATGGTGTCGACAAACTCCTCAGGCGATCTGCAGCATTGCTTCATTTCTTTTTTGCCACATGTTTGACTTAACAGGCCTCGGTCTCGCATGTTCTCGAATGGGGATGGTGATACATTTCCTGTCCGTAAACAACATCATGTATAATTTACTCGGCCGCATTGGAATAGTGCAGCCCAACGGCCCGTGGTGGCGGGTCATTGAGCCTCCTCCGCATGCCGGTCCCCAGGCTGGCGGAGGCAGATTTCTCTCTCGTTGACCTTCTGCAGGGCAGATGAACGCTCGTGAGTTGTGGAGAAGAGCCGTGTGGTCTCGGGAGACTCGCCTGTGCCCGGGTGTGCTTATCAGCAAGCGGAGAGAGAGAAGCCATTTTCTCATATCCTTCAAGGAAGGGCAGCTGGAGAGGATTCAGTGCAGGTGGGAGCGGCCACAGCATGAATACGTAGATACAGAAAGAATCAATGAATATTTGAAATGATCGAGAAATACAGCACAATCCGTTATTTTATTTTTCCTTTGTAATATTTACCATAGCTATGGTTTTGTTTTAAATATACGCGGAAAATGTTAGTTAGATAGCCAGCTCCTCTTAAAGGCTATAGTACAAATGTGAGTCTATATGAAAAGTACATAAAGCTGGGAATCGTCGGCACATTCCGGTTATCATTTAAAACCAGTCCAGTGTACTCGTCCCGTGGTGACCACAAACACTGCCCAACCTGATCTGACCTCAGACCAAACTGTAAAAAGATCCCTCCGGCCGGGTAAACTCCAGAACAGCTTGGAGTAGATGCCATTTCTCCCAGCCAAGTGGTCTGCATATTTTTAATATCAAATCAAAATCTAATTTTCACCAGGCGATTGCTTTTTTAATTTGCAAGACAGCTGCTTCTGGATTCAGGTGCCCGAATCCCGCAGACTGTGACACACAAGGCGTGACTTTCTAAAAAATGTCAGAAAAAAGAATGCTGCTCGTATAAAAATTCATCAAAACATCCTTTGTTCAGTTTTACAATGTGAAGTTGATGTCCAACAACACAAAACCAATCATGGAAAACTCAAACACAATCCCTACAATGCAAACCATAAGAAAGAAAACAAAAAGAAATAAGTAAAAAGAAAATAGGTGAGGCTGATAGAAATATAAGAAATATGCACTAAAATAACCAATGCACTAAGGTAAATCAAAAGAACGCCATTAACATCATATGAAAAGGGTCAGTGCCCTGTGCTGAGCGCAATCACAGGAACATCTCCCGTTCTTAATCCATGTTGATATGTACACCAGGGCAGGACAATTAATCAACCAGGAAGCTTTAAAAAAGGGAATTGAAATCAGTTTTGGGCACTTATTGGCTGGGACATGGCTCTTAAAGAAATAAAAAATGCTTACTTTAGCTTTCTCCAGTGACTTCCGGACCACTGCAGGCCTTGCCCTCTGCATTAAGTCACAGTGCTGGAGGTCTCAACAGAGCAGCAGAGCAGCGAGTGGTGATTAAGTTGGAAGGTCAGGTGGAATTGATCATTTTCCCCGCGGTACATCCTTGCAGCACAACTGGCAATTTGTTTCGGGAGCATAGGATTATTTTTGGAGCTGATTTTTTTTCTTTCCTCACTTCATTTCCCTTGTCTCTCTCCTGGGCTTTTTATCATCTCTTATTGGCCCTCTGGTGCTGCCGTGACGAGACAACTTCAGCTGCTGGCTAGAGGTCAGACGCGGAGTGGTCAGACGTCGGGAGAGAGCCAGGCAAACCCTGCAGAGATCGGCTTAGACGAGCTCAATTTCTTCATGAGAAGGCGTGCGCTAAACATAAGTGATCACTTAATGAGTCGTTGGTGCATTAATCACCCATTTAGCTAATGGGAATAACCCTTTATGCTTTAATAGCTGCTACTAACTCAAATAATTTGTCCTTGGTATGTGGAAGGCTTTCCAGTGGTAAGACCACCTCACAACTTTCAAACAGCTGCATCAAAGTATAGCTGCCGCTTCTATTTAATGTGGAGCAACCGAATGGTTAATTAAGTTGTCACGCAAAATATTTGCTTCTTTTATTATTTGTACATGAAGATGTGTGTGTGGTCCGCACGCTGCTTTATGTGAGAAGCAGAGGCAGGCGTCGCGTATTTCATGTCATGTAGACAACATCTGAGCAGCGTGCGCTTCAATCTGACAACTCGTTCCATTGTTTTAATGGCTCATCGAGCACTGACGGAAGCCGTAATTGTGGGTCGAGCTTTGATAGAGATGTCTGACACGAAGCTGACAGCACATATACAGCCTCCATCAGTTGTGAAGCCTCCGGCATTGTCTACATGTTAATTGGGCTGAGCTTATTCAAAGACACCTGAAGTGTATCAAACAAAAGTAGATAAAAATAGTGGCTTGAAGAAATGGCACGAATAAGCATATGAAGAAAAAAAAAAACGTTTCAGTAAATATCTATAACCTCAAAGTTTCATATTCAGTGCTGATTAAAACCGTATTGACACACTTTCATGAGCGTTGTGTTAGCTGTGTCAATATTTAATTTGTGCAAAATAAATTATGGATACATTGTACAAATATAACCCGAACCGATTTAATCTATCCACAGGAGAGCTGTGATGCAACACCGACATGGTAGATATCTCCAAACTCATCAGCAAGAAGAATGGGGATGAGGGGGATCCTGACACATTGCCTAATGCTGCGTGTGCAGCACGCTTATTGAAGTTATCATGCAGACCTGGTGCGTTATGGATCAGCCAAATGTCCTTATGCTTAAATAGGGTTGACAGTGTGAGCATACCAGCATTGCATGGAATATCGGCGTTTGTACATCTTTGCCGGAACGGCACTTGGCAAATAAAGGGGAAACCGAATTGTTTCTCGCAGCGGCAGAAATGCATGTGCACTCCTGTAGGGTGAGTTGTTCAAAAAAAAAAGCTCAGGTCTGTCCTCTGGGACTGTATGCATTTCTTTTTAACAGTTTATCCTTTTCCTCAACAGGTTGCTGCGCTTCAGCTGCAAGTCAGCCATCTGTAGCCACTCCCCCTCACCTCCATACACTCACACACACACACACACACACACACACACGGATAATGTGTGGTCGATGGAGGCACTCTGGCTGTGAGGAACAGGTGTAAAAGGTGCTACTGCTAAACGCCTCTCCACGTGTCCCGGAGGGGATGCAGCCCCTGCCCTCTCCCTCACCCTGTTCGCTCACATCCGTAGGTTATAGAAAATGGCCGCAATATTAGTGGTGGTGGTGCGGTGCTTGGCTGGGTGCAATTGTTGGTCGGGTGAAGCGTTGGCAGAGCAACAAATCGTGACGCAGGTAGCGGCTGCTTAGAATGGTAATGCTATTATAATGATTTTGAGGGAATGTCTTCATAAATGCCTGCTCTCTGGGGAGGCAGAGAGAGGATGCGGGGCCCTTTGCGTGGATGGGCTCTTTTCTTTTTTTACCATGAATACATTCATGTCCATTCCTGTGTGCTGCTCTGTTTGCTCATCTCGCATGCAGCTGGTGCGGCGGCCCGTCCCGGGAGACGAAAGTTTGTAAACATGAATAATAATTAGGAACAGGTCGACGGGCAGGTAATCTGCATGTGGGTTCCAGCGGCGTACTTCAATATGGGTGGCCTTCTATTAGCATTTTGTTTCCACCGATGCATAATGGTCGTTCTCTTATAAATGCAAACTGATTGGATGTGAATTCTCTTCGCGTCTAAAAGGGATTTAGACCTTTTTACGAACAAGATGCCAATGCCGAGAGAGTCGTTGACTTCAGGGCATCTTTTGGCTTTAAATATTACTGTTAGGACTTCTACTTGCAGGTAAATGCATTGCATCAAAACAATACCTATAGGCAGCAACGCAAATGCAGCAGTTGCAACGTTTGTCCAATTGAAAGGTTAGAAGAAATGTACGCGGGCATGGGATAAGCTGCCAGAGCCTGAGACACAGAGCCGAGGAACATTTTTGCATAGCTTAACCTTAGCAATGCTAGCGAGTTACTTTTTTGCAAAATGTTCTGATTGGATTAGAGCTTCCCATGGTAAACGCACGATATGATTAAAGAGAATGTGATGTGAAAGGTGAGATAAAAGTGCATCTGCTAGGTGCTGCTTTGGTCACGTCTGAAGGGCGTGATTTTGGATTTGACCATCGAGCCTTGTTGTACATCGTGGTGATGTTAAAAAGCCCAAAGCAATTAACCTCTTAACAACAGCAATTTGTTGTTTTCTACCTTCCTTGTATAAGTGCTCAGGACAGAAATTACATTTTGTAAAAATATATTGCATAGCATATACCACTATGCAGCATTGTGCAGTAACAAAAATACATGACTCTTATAAACTTGTAATGCATAAGACACCATGACAGGACGCTAATGATTAATTAAGAGCCCGATTTTCATTATTACTGTGTCAAGACAGAGGTTTGATCTTGAATTGACTTTGGAGCAGAAATCCAGGCTTTTGCTATTCTGCAGCCATACCTTCTCCTGGCACTAATAAGCTCCTGACAGCAAACAAATCTTTGACAAGTCCCCCTCATCGCCCAAACCCCTTTTATAGATAGTCCTAAGACTTTAATCCGACCCTGTGACAGGCTCATCCCCAGTCAATAGGGTAAAGAGAAGTTCATGCGAGGGTTGTGTGCACTTGTCCAGAGGCTGGTTTGAGTGCTCGTGACCCGAATGTTAAACTTTAGCTCACCTTAGGTGAAGGGTATTGAGGGAGGGATCGAATATGGCGACGCTGAGATTTATTTTGTGTCAGTTGAAATTAGTTTTTTCACTAAAAGAAATGCACTGAAATAAATCTCCATCACAGCAGTTAAAAAGAAAAAGTTTCCTCGCAAGGTTCCATTTAAAATGACTGATCTGCATTAAATGAACTTGCTGTCTTGAATCTTCAATCCTTCTCACCTTTTTAGAAATATATATATTTCCTTGTGTGTGTGTGTGTGTCCGTTGTGTACGTGTGGGTGGTACCTCGTCCTGCCTGACGTGATCCATGCGCGGTCACATTTCAGAGCTTTGAGCTGGTGTGTGTGAGAGAATCTGCGGGTTATTGCTATGTGCCCACGGGGTCCCAATCTGTCTTTGTTAGGCTCGCCGCGCAGACTATCTCACCAGACTTGGGTAAGACTGATCACCGCCGTCTCCACCGGCGTGCGCTTCTGCAGCTAATACAACAATTCACATCCACTTTGTAATTGTCACAGGTGGCACTTTAACTCTGTCCTTTGTGTATTGTGACAACTCTATCTTCCCAAAACATGCTGCATTGAGGAAAAAAAGGGAGATTTTTTTTAGATTCTTGCATACAGTTACTGGTACATATACATCGGGTGGAGTAGCAAGTGTATTTACTCAAGAGCTGTGCCAAATGAAGCACTCTGACATTAAAGCATCTAATTGAAATTCATTCATCATTCCATTTTTTCCTTTTTGTCAATGTGATAGTAAAAAGTACCGATCGATGAATATTTGATACTGGAAATAAATATTTTCAAATACCAAGAACGCTGCGTTGTATTAACTTTAGCGCAAATGATGACTTGCGTCTGACAGAGGTCTCACAGAGAATTATCAATTGACTGCAGTTCTGTTCTAAGAGGCATCACTGCATCACATGGACGATCAGCTGTTTTTTCCGTATTGTGTTTTAGCGACACATAGCTGTCTAAAACTAACAAAGCAAATAAAGGTCCGAACTATCTGGTGAGCACTTTGGCGCACAGTTGAAGGGGGAAGATTCTTCTCAGGATTTCGAAAAAACAAGATAATAATTTTTTTGGACTTCTGTAACTTCCATCTCATACCAGGCATTAATAACGTGTTTCTTTTAATTTAACAATTCCACAACTGCAGTTCCCACATTTTAGCATGAAAATACATCTTAGCCTCTGCTGTTTATAGACTGCAATGATGCCCCTTTGAATCATACAATTACCTCTGGATTAATTGAACATCAGGTGCCATTAATTATTTTAACACAAAGTACCTCTTTATTGACTCGTTGACTTTATCAAGATGTCAATAGTCATTATTGCTTATCTTGTCTTGATTATCCACTGGGCTGTAAAATCAATTAGGCATAATCCTATTCCATTGTGCAGGTTAAACCTTAATACTTTATGATTCACTGTAGAATGTCAAGCCTCTTAAATGTATTAATGATACAATGCATTTCTGCTTCAAAGCAGTTGACCTGAAGCTTTCTGAGCACCTCAGGAACACATTTTCATCCACCTTAATAATGGCACCCCTTCATTTGTTTCACAGTGGGAGCGCGCAGGTCATGCGATACTAATCACAAGGCTAATAATGTTAGATACAGTTCATGTCGGCGCTACACAGAATGTCAATGATCGATAAGGATGAGACAGTGTGAGCGGAGCAATGCAAAATATTCAGTGCGGAGCGCGCAGGTTACAGGTGGACATCGTGACCTTGCTTGAATTAGCAGCTCACGGGGGGATTTTTGTGAATATCCATACCCAAGGACGGACCGGTCCACGTGGAGCATATTGCTCTGTAAGCTCTGCGAACGACTCAATCTTTCCTTGCCAGAGGATGTGAGCTGATACAAGAGTGACAAAACGCAGGGTACAGAAACACTGAAGTAGTAATAATCCCCTTACTTCCCCCAGTAAATCCAATTTCAACAGCACGCTATGTCTGGATAGGTGTTCATCCCTCGCTGGATTTGATAGAAACCTGCAGTAACATGTGGGCTTGGCTGAGATAATGTAAAGTGACATTTCCTCAAGTGGCTTTTCCACATTTCTCTCCTGATGTAATTAAATGAGCCAAGGTGGAGTTAGAAATCACAGTGATTAAGAAAAAAACAGCTTCTGGTAATCATGCGGAAAAATCAGCACATCAATAACAAACTGTTCTGAGGTTAAAAACACAAAGTCAAAAGAAATGTGTGTCCCCGGTTTGAATAATCAAAAGACTTTCACGGGGCGGTGAGAAGCTGTAGGTTATTGAGGAGTCGTCCCCGCCGATGCCCTGGCCTTAGCCCTCCTCGTCTCTGGATGAGAGTACACTAATTTGATTTCACGGCAGGCCGTTGAAGATGCATTAATCTTTCCCCGACCATCGCAGGTCCCCGAGCAGCTGGGGGAAGAGGCGGAGAGAGACACAGAGAGGGAAGTGGGGTCGAAGCGACGTGCCTGCCATGCCGAACATGTTCTTGTGCCGACAGAAGCGCATCCCTCCCGGGCAGTCCGTGCAGGCAGTGCACGCCATCCCCAAATCACTTTCACACCTTTGGAGACGTCCTCGGATCGCTGTCGCTCTCTGTCTGAGGACTGAGACCCCACGGTCAGGTGGACCGCTGCTTCTCTCAGTCGGTGACTTTGTCAACAACATTTGGTTTCTTCTTCTTTTTTGCACTCTTTTCGTCAAAAAAATGTTCGTTCCGGCATAGATGCATATGTGATTTAGTTCTTCCATACAAAGTTTAAATAGGATGCTGGTAGCTTGCCCAGCTATCGGCCCAAACAGGCATGTGGCTGTCTATCTAAGGTCATCTTCGGATGGTCCAAACTACTGTGAGCTATTTTGATGTATTATTTGTATTAAAAGGCTGGCAGTTTAAGTATACCGTCCATTTTGTTCTGCACTTTGGGAGGCATCTCAATCTCACACAATAGGCTGGTTGATCGTTTAGAGGCGTCTGATTCCTATTGCTTTAAACAAAGTGGACTGTTGGTAACATTAGTATTCCACGCCATACACCTCCAGTTCCCATATACATAGTCCGGACCCTCCAGGTTGGCCCCGAGACAACTGTGTGCTTTGATAACTTCTGTCACAAAATCAAAGCTAATCCATAGCTCGTAGGCAACTTCTCGTATCTCACTTTACAGCAAAGTGGAAATAAAAAGATCCATCAATGAGCAAATGTCCCCAAGTCAATTTTGGCCGACAGTAATCAAAGCATAAAAGGAGGAAGAAGAAGAAGAAAAGAAGAGAGAGAGGAGATAAAGGGGGACCACCAAAGATTCTTTCTTGCTGTTAACCCCCTCCTGCCTCCTGTCCCATTGGCCTAACCCACCGCCGCCTCACTCTGGGGTACAGCATCGCTTAGCCAACATCTTTCTTGTCCCCTTCCATTGATCCATTTTAACACACAGTGGTGAACACATCAAACGCTGCATGCCATGCAGGATGCATCCCCCCCTCCTTTTACGCTTTTCAAAAGAAACGATGAAGGCATGAAAATATGAAAATGCTCTTCACAGGGGGCTGTGAAGAAGGCAATTTCCATCATGGCCATGTCTATTTCCTATGTAGAGGAAAATAACACATTTCTCTCATGTGCCTCCACATGGAGCAGCAGTGACTCCACTTCTGCTGAAGCTTACAGTGTGGGTAGAACAGAATGGGGAGTATTACATTACTGAGGATGCTAACATTTTTTTTTTAACTCTTTATTTAGGTTACCCCCCCACTCTCCCCCGGGGTATGTAATCATAGGCAAAGCAAATCCTGGGATTGGCTTATTAGCATATTCATACATCCGGAGTTATTGGTTCACAAAGAACTTTGCAGTTGTCCTTGATAAGCATTTTAAACTAGTTGTGTGATTGCGAAATAGTAATATATATATATATATATATATATATATATATATATATATATATATATTATAAAGAGTGAAGGGAACACTGAAGCAGCAGAAGTGACGGCGGTAATTTGAGTAAGACTGGCAGGACAAATGGAGACATGAATAATTCATGTAGATATTTTAAATCAAACCCACAGATTAGAGATGATGCCTCAGTGTGCGTGTTATAGAAATATTGTGCAACACACTGGTATTGACAATTACCGTGATATGTGAAATACAGATGTCAAAACGATTCGGCAGTTAAGTTGAACTCTTTACTTTCTAGTTAGTGGGGGATCTGTTTTATTGCTTTGTCCTCTTAGATCCCGATGTCCTTACTTAATTACTGTGGTTACTCAATGTGGTACCTTTTTGTCCGTTTTGTTTCCCCTTTTGCACGCAAATGATTTAGTGCTGGCTTATGTTACACCTGGACCTTTAGGCATTCTGAAAGACTGTAACTGTCATTTCTTCATGGATGTCCGGTGTAAAGCAAAGGCAAATCCCATCCATACGCACCCGAGTTGATTAGTGCCGTTTGAAATAAACATAGAGCCAAAGAGGGATCTCTGTATCACGCAGTGAGGCGAGAAGTTTGGATGGCGGCGACGTGTTCGTTTCAGACTTTGACGAGTTGCAATTGCTTGGTAAATAAATAAATAAATCCTCTCCATCGTCCATCTTCAGATTTATTCCGCCGGCGTCCTCACAGGAGAGTAAAAGTTAATTAAGATCATCATAAGGGATGTGGCTCTGTCAAGCTACTCATGGAGATATTGTGGCTGGGTGGAGTAACGGCCCTTGGGCTGACTAGTGTGCAAAATAAACTTTTCATCAAAAGATTTTATTTATTTTGCAAAGATTTATTTACAGTTAATACAATGCAATTGATCAGGTTTCAAGTGATTGTCTTTATTTCCCCCCTTTTGTTCCTTTCCTGGCTCCCTTAAAAGATTTAAGTCATAAATGATGTTCAGCAGTTCAAACCTAATGATCCCATTGGTCCTCATTACTACTGAAATTTTGTAGAGGTCTAGTTTATGGCTTTGCAGAAATCACCAGGCCCATAGAGCTGCCCCAGCATGTTTCATAACAGTGCAGTATTTAAATATGTATATATATATATATATATTTGTTTTTTAATTGTGTTTTTTTTTATTACATCCTGGCACTGCAGCAGTTTTTGGAATAGCTGCTTGGGGAGGGGGGGGGGGGGGGAACCGTAACCAACAGTTCTAACATGTATACGCTTATACAGACATGCCGTGGAGGCTCAGCAGTGATTGAAATGAACCCCTTAGCGGTGACAGTTCCAGCCTCCATATTAATGGCAGCCCACATAATTGCACATGCCATTAAGGAAGTACAGATGCTATCAGGGAGCGCACACATCATTATTTCACAGTGCAACACCTCATTAATGTTTGTTGTTGTTATTTTTTTTCTTTTTTTTTTGGTTCACCGCCTCCCTCCCTTTTAGAGGGGAGGAGCGCTGGACTGGATGTTTGTGCAGGACAGAAAATGACAGTGAGATGAATCTCCCCGACTCCAGGGTCGATTCTTCTTGTTCAGCAGTGAAATAGGAGACTGGCGCTGGGAAGAGCCGCCGCAGCAGCAGCACGCCCACTGGAACAAGCGAAACAATTCTGAAGATTATCAAGTAGATTTAAGAACCTCTGCTGCACGCCTGAAACCTCTTTGAGTATCTAAAGGTCAGCAGGCTGAGAGCATGTTGTGATCTATTCGTAGATGTGGGCAGGAACCGCAGCATCCCTTTGTAACCTTTTGCTGCTCAGGCCGTTGTTGGGTTTGTTGTGGCCTGCGGCTGTCACACTGTGGTGAACACTATCATTTCACCGGCTGAGTAACAACTGCAGTGGAAGTTTTTACCCGGCAACAGTATCCGTCAACTCTTCAGTGGCTCTGGTTGAGGAAGTGAAAATCCTATTCAAAAAAGTAGAAAATAGAAATGAAGGTAAAGGTACAGCACCGTACTAAAATGTTTGAAAGAGTGAAAGAACTACTCAGCTTTTAATTGTGGGTTTTAAAGTAACTGCTCTCAAGATGAAGATAGATTTAGCAAAATGTTTCTACATATGACAACAGAAATGATATTTTGATATAAGAGCCGGTTTCCAAGTGAGCTGGTATTTTGGTTCTGCTTGTGATGAAATCACGTTTATTTCCCACAATTAGAGGGATGACTAGATTTACTATAGCTGGTCAGCTGGGGGGGATGCATTTTAAAGACAACAAATCAAGTGTTCAACACATGTAAAAAAAAGTGTATCTTTTTTAATATTAACTAGGTTCAAAATATGAACATTTGCAGCTCTACTCAATACAATCTTACGAAGTACAATGAGTGGAAGCACTCATTGTACTCCTCGTCCTGGCTTTGAAACCAACTTATTAAATACCCAATTAAGTGTCCTTTAGAATCCTCGACAGACCCCCTCTCCCATTCGGATGTTCTCTTTTCAGCCTTGAATATGAAACTATATATTTTGGGAAGCACTGAATTGGAAGTCTTTCTGTCGTCACGATTTCTCCATCATTCTGTAATTCACGTCCGGGTTAAAGGAAACCAGTAGATGTTCTACAACCCATGCAAATCTTATCTATTAAATGTATAATTTTCCTTTTCCTTTTTGTAAAAGGGGAGCGATAATTCATAATCTTCAACCCTAACATACACATTGAGGAGATGATGTTCAATACAGCTTATGTTTAATAGTGCTGCGAGTTGATTTAATACGTTCACTGCATTAGTAGCCTGTTAGGCGGCAAAAGAGTTAAGCGGCACATTGAGGAACCTCCGGTCTGACACTTTGGAGGTAGTTATGTTCATTGCAGCTCTTGAGCTCCCCCCGGCACTTGAGATGTATGTGGTAGTTGAAGTAAAAGTGACTGTAAAAGCAGGGAAAGCCTGAGTTCAGTAAATTGACCATGCAGCTGATTATAGCCTCCTTGATAGCACAGTTAACCGTTTCCCCAGAGTGAAAAGAACATTCAGTAGTTCCTTTTAGTATTAGTCTATTTTACGGAGCATTTTCTAAATAAAGTTTGACACCAGATCATTTCAAATTCCTCAGCAAATGTTTAAAAATTAAGTTTAATTAATTGCGTTTTTTCTTTTCACAGGTTATCATCAGATCACGTTTCTTCTTTTCCCAGCACAATAGCCCTACGGTGAAACTGCATTTTTGAAAAGAAATGGTTGCCAATGACAATCTATTAAATTTAGTATACCACATGTGGAGCACACGCAAATAATTGTTTCCCCACTAATGACAAACCTGTGGAGACAGAGACGTAGCTTCCTTCCTTTAGTAACCTCTGTTTGGGCATTTTCACAGCTCATGTTGCCATCCCACATTGGAACATTAGTGAAATATATGTCTTTGTTTTCAGTCAGAACCCTTGGTGCCACTACAGCTATCCATCTCCACCATCTTATTACTGTTATTTGGAATGAGGCAACAATTTCAAGGCAATTTCCTGCATCTAAGTAGACCAACTGGGAATATGTTGGTTGAGAATGATATGGCTGGGACACATCACCATCACTCCTCCCCATATAACTGTCATGTTATAGCACTCCAATGTAATTACTGCATATGAATAATACCGTGCAATATCTTTCTCTAAATGAAGCAGGTCCCAAATTGACCCCAAAAGGAAATCTAAGTTGTGCAAATTGAGAAAGAGTTTGATGAGCTTGTACGTATTATATATTATTTCTACTTGGAAATTCTCTGTTGCTTTTTCCATATGCTATTTGACAACAACAGTGTTGTGATGTATATAATGTTAACACTGACCCACCAAAGTCTGAGGGCTGCGAAGTCATTTGTGAAAGCTTGTAATTAGTTAGCACTTTAACACTTTAAAATAACACTTTTTTCAGGTCAGGTGCAGGGCGGAGGACAGAACAGAAGTAGGGGCAATGAAATGCACCTTTTGCTTAAGTAAAAGCAGGCCAAGAGTTAGCAAAAGTTGACTCATGACCTTTTTCTGTTTCTCCTACCAGCTCGACTCGCCTTATCCTCACAATATGCTGCGAGAGTCTTTATATTATCTTTTTAAAACGTAAACTCTTACAGCGAGAGCCTTTTATCTATTGGTATTGGTATTGGTGAAATGTCCCCAAAGATTTTCTTGATTAACCTCATGGTGATTCAAAGATAATCTATGACATTACTATTCCAGCCAAAAATGATTATTTATTAGTTATTTTAGCACTCGTTACTCCCTGCAGAGATCCCACCACCGGCGTCGGCTCCTTACACCTCAACCCCATGTGGGCTGAAGCCTTCTCCAAACACAACCTGGTGAAACGCACACAGACTAATGAGGTATTAATCTTCTTCCCTCCGTTTGACTGGAATGTCCCCGCTCCATTTCTGTGCTCTATTGGCATAGTTTTTGTCCAGTGTGAGATCATAATCTTTTTTTCTTGTCTTTGAAAGTCTGTAAATTCTTGTCACTAAAATCATCCCACTGTTCGGGTACCCAATTAAAACTACTATTCAGCCCGATTTAATTGAAGGTCTCTCCCTCAGCACTACCACCAAATCAGCGACGCGGGGGGGTTGTGAAGCATTTGTTACTCGCTGTGGGTGGCTCGCCATAAAGAGACAGCGAGATCCTGTTAGATGACATATTATACGTTGGCTTCATTACCCTCTGGACCAGAAACACTTCACACAGCTAATGAGAGAAATTATTTTAGTTTGCTGAGACTAGACACACAATTACTGGTTGTGATAGTCTTTCTGTACTAAATAATTTATTTTTATCTTCATTTTTTTTTACAGATAGCGCTATCACAACTACAGCTGGAGTTAATCTTTCAATAAAATATCAATTAAAATTTATAATGGGAAACCCATATGAGCATCCTGAGAAGGGATGGAGAATTCTCTCCACAATCAATCTTAAATATCTCTGTACTCTTTATCCACTTCAATGTCATCTTTCTCTTTCCCTTCCTCTTCATTTCTATCTTTTTGAAGATCAATTCTTTTCTAATTGGAGTTGATGAGTATGGGGACTTTATTACCGCATCGCTAGGAACTATCATGTGGTGTAATTGGCCCTCCAGTCCCACATGAGGTGCCCTGCTTCAGCCGGTCTACGTGGAGGAGGCTTCTCTGACCCAGGTGAGGGGGCCCGACCGCGGCTTGAACTTTCTACAAATCCCATTTATCGAGATGTTGGAAAGTAAACAGGGGCTCCGAGGATAAAAGGGTTTTCCAACAGATGCTGTAGAATTGGCCAAATATGTACTTAAGTCCTACTCATGAAGCTTAATCAAAATCTTTATATCCCATAAGCAAGAGTTAATTAACACGTGTTAATGACTTCTAAGATGCTAATTGAGAGCCAGTGTTTACAGCACAATAAGCAGCGCATTCAGGCAGCGCAGTGAGTCTATGGAGGATGTCGGGCTGGCTGGTGATGCAGAGGCCCATCACTCTCACACAGACGCATATTTAATAAATCATGTTGTCCTGTCAGAGAGACTAATAATTATGCCAAAGATCACACCCTGAAACATTTCTAAAAGGCTTCACAAATGTCTTCCTCTTCCCCTCATTACAGTTGCTGCCGTCTCCTCACACATTAAAGCAGATTAGCAAATCTGAATGCGATGTGGTGTCAGAAAAAGAAAAAGTTTCTCGCTAATTGAAAAAAGCCAATTAGAGGCTGGATAGCTAATCAAACTGGAATTGAATGGAAAAATCTTCCTTCAAACTCAATTGCTTCGTTTAATTTGTAATCGCCTGAAGAATGTGATTTGCCTGCTGAGTGAGTGCGGCGGCCCTTTTGTGTTGCTAGAAAGCGACTGGCTTTTCCATTGTTGCTGTTGGACAGATTGATTTGTGGATTCAATCCCAGTCCCCTCCATTCCCGATGAACAGAAAATAATATAGGGGCATTACGTGGATGGGAAGCCTCTAAACAAAGATAGGCCTGCGTATCTGCCTGCGGCCCCGATACGCATGTGGACTCGTTTTCTAATTCAAGCCCGAAGCACACACGATGGAGTGCAGAGCGGGACCTGCTACGAGCCGGCGTGCTTGAGCAGCCCCTTAAATGTCTCAGTTTCGGTACGTCGCCTTTATTCGTTAAGGAGTTGATTGCAAAAATGAAGACGTCACTCATGACAAACTAGTCTGTGTGCAGAAGCTTGCTGCTTATCAGTTCTGTTGTCACTCTCGCTGGGGTCTTAGACTCCTCTATAACAGTATAACAGTGCTTACCTCTCGGTTTGTTTAGCTCACGGTAAAGGTGTGGGATTGTAAAAAGTAAAAAAGCCTGGAGCTCCTCGGGATGAGGTATCGACAGCCCCCGGTTCTGATGCACGAGAGAGTCCGGCATCAGTTAGTGGCCTTCGTAGACGGCGGCCTCTGACAAACAGCT
Source organism: Apeltes quadracus (assembly GCA_021346845.1). NCBI lineage: Eukaryota > Metazoa > Chordata > Actinopteri > Perciformes > Gasterosteidae > Apeltes > Apeltes quadracus. Next base: position 6,396,554 of record CM037928.1, on the reverse strand, counting down.
GTGTGAAAAATGAAAACCGTGTTGGCTAACTGTGTTTCTGGGGTTTTCTTCGGCTTCATTGTGTATTGTAGGGTAATATGTTATGGGATTTCTATGCGACCCGCTGACTGCTGCAGTTTTTTATCCTGTAGAGATGCAAGTGAGGATTCAGTTTGGGCTGAGGATCTAAATAGGTGGAAAATAGGACACATTCATCAAACCCATAGACAGGCCACACCAATGCTACAATGTCTGAGGAGAGGAATATTCTTGAATTTGGATTTATTCACACTACTATATTGAGGTCCTGGTTTGGTGTGTTGTACTTTACGGGTAATGTTAAATTACGCCTTAAAATAAATAAATGCTTCACAATTGTTTCCTAAAACTAATTAGGAAGCTTACTTTAAAGGTTTATTTTGAAAAGACCGTATGCATTTAAATATTTTAAAAGTGAAACCCTTCCGTTATTATTTTAAAAATCAGAGAAAATGCACGTAGTGTAAATTAAAATAAAAAAACAAAGGAGATGTGATGGATAGTTCATTATATACATATTTATAAATATACATATTATAGGTAACACAAGTCTAGGGTTTTAAAGAAAATATAGATCACAGGATGTTATATCACTTCAATTCCTCTCTGTGCTTTATTATGTAAAGAGCCTTCTGAAACAAACTGAGTAGTCATTTGTGGAGTTTGGGCCCCACTGAGCCATTTATCCTCTCCCATTATCTAAAGCATCTGCTCCCATTGACAGTTAAAGCAAGGACAAACGTTCACCTTTGCTTTTCTGCTTGATCTGGTTTTTCTCTTAGCTTCACAGAGTGCTGAAGCAGGACACGCCGGATTTTCTCTGCAGCATTTCTTTTTAATCCTACTTTTGAAACATCCAGGGCGATGAATCTCCTTTGAAAACGGTACTGCAGGTTCTTGCTTTAATAATGTATATTTTAAAAGAAGCACTTTCTGATTTTGAGTGACTTCTTTGCCTTACGTTCATCCTAAAGTTCAGGTTTTCATCGATGGCTGATCGCTGAAGCGTTTCAATCTAGACTGAGCAGCAACGTACCGTTATTGAAAAATCCTGCGATAGTTATCCTTTTGTACATTATCTTATAACTTTCAAGGTCTTTCACACCTCTGATTGTGCTACAAAGGATGTCCTGTGCCATGTTTGACTTTAGGTTGTGCAACTAAATCAAAGGCGCCATTGAAGCAAAGAGCCTGTCTAATGCTTCGTGGGTGGGACTTTTTTTATGTGTCATCACCTTTTTAAATCCATACAACCGGTTTATTTGATTGAATTGTTTACCAGAGCACGTTGCGAGCGCCAAATGTTTACACAGCATGTTTTTTTACGTTTTTTTTGTACAGTTTTTTACGGTTGTTTATACAACGGCTCCTAAAATCTCCTAAAATGGGACTGATCAGACTGAGTGTTGTACGAATGTTTGAAGGTTTTCTTCATTTATTTTATATTACATATTATTTATTTGATTAATTTTGTTTCTTCTTCCTGGTCTCTGCATGGTTATATATTTTTCATTCTTTTATTTACAAAGGTGTTTATTTTCCTATATGTATAAAAAAACATTTATATGTTACAAGTTATATGTTTATGCCACGTTCTTGTCTTTGCCTCACTCTTTCCCTTTGTTCTTGTGTACTATTAATGCTTATTTTTGTGTAGTACACTCCTTGAGATTTTACCGCTCTTTTATCTTTCTATTTACACGGGTAAACGGGTTCCTAAATGTCCTTCTATGGATATTTCAAAATTGGCACTCTAGCCTCAGAAGTGTATTAATTTGTTGCTATTATAGAAAGAAATAGCAAGGGCTTTTCGTAATAGTCCTATAAGAAGCTATTAGGAAGGCAACGGTAATTCATTCTGGACAATATTGTAATGAGTTTGCAATAGTCCACAGGAGTTATTAATGAGGACTGGCCACGAACACGTAATTTAGAGAATTAACTCTAAAGTAGGGGAGTGTATGAAAAGGAATAGGAGGAGCCTAAAATGTATTAAGCTTCAAGCTGAAATTACTTCTTCTGCCTTTTTTATGGCACAACTCAGTAACTCCACTTTTACGTGTTACTGTTAAGTGCCAGTGGAGGTTTGACCTTATCCAGCCTGCTACTGCACACGTGAGGGTGAGAGAGAGAGAGAGAGAGAGAGAGAGAGTGAGAGAGAGAGAGAGAGAGAGAGAGAGAGAGAGAGAGAGCAATGAGATCAAAAGAGAGAGCGTGAAATAGGACAAAAATGTCTCCAAGGGTGCGAGCGTGACTTCCACAACCGTGGCGAGGGGCCGAGGGCCACCTGTGGGCAGCCCGAGGCGGGGCCACAAACCAACTCCAGCCGAATGCCGGCACCTAAAGATTCAAATAATTCACGGAGCAAGGAACAGGGAAGAGACGGGCGACTGAGGTAAACAGCAGGGTCAAAGTCTTACTCGGCTCTCTGGTGGCTCATCTCCTCCCCGCATCTGTGCTATCCCGTGGGGTAAACCAGCCTCGCTGCGCTCCCCCTGCTGCTTTGTCCCTGCAGCGGTAAGTGACAGGGCCTGGAGAGAGGGGGCAGGGGGGGAGGGGAAGTCACTCCCATCTGGTACAGTTACATCAGCGCGGTCTGAGATGGGGGCGCGAGAGGTCATGTGTCCCTCTGCATCAGTGACAAGACCGCTCTGTCTGTGATGGCACTTTATCTGCTAGGAGTAGACGGTTTCATTGGTTGTAACAGGGCTTTTACATATAAGGGAATTCATTTCCTCCTCATTACTGTGCAGTTTATTAGCCGGATCGACTTTGGATTAAAAAGTAATTGCCCTGCAGGTTGGACTAGAGGTTAGCTGGTATGCCTGATGTTTACTTGTTACTTTATATACATATTTATTGTATAACTTTCCTTGGTTTAGAACAGTGATTCTCAAAGTGTGGTCTGCGTACCACTAGTGGTATGCAGGGCTCCCTCTAGTGGTAATGGTACATATTTTTTTTTGCATGTATTTTAGTACAATGTTTATTTAACTTTTATGTGAATACATTTTAGTTGAATCAATTTTCAAGTACAGTTTTTTTTTCTTCCTATATTTAAGCGCAGTCTTACTGTTGAAACTGTAAAATGTTACAGTGGCTGACAATATTAAATATACTTCTTTAGGAATAAAACCTCTGCCTTGTTTTTGATGAATACTACTACGCTACTGAATAGTGTTGGTCATTATGGTGGTACTTGGAGAGCCAAGTATTTTCTGAGGTGGTACTTGGTGTAAAAAGTATGAGAACCACTGGTTTAGAAGGTATCCTAAAAAGAATGACTCTTTTGGGTTGCATATTCTTTTGTCAGTAGATCTTTGTTGAACATTAAAAAGATGGGACACAACGGGTCAGTCTCGATCAAGTAGGGGAGATTTCACACACGTTAGATAACTAGGTATCATTGTTTATTGCTGGCATTCATGTGAATTATTCAACTGTGCTCATTGGGCCTCTAACAGACCGGCGAAGACACCAAATTAGAGATTCTTGTTTATACCAGTGCCAAACCAGTTCCCTCTAACCAATATTTTTGATAACTATTACATACTAAGATGTATTGGTCATTTTAAATCAACCGTCCATCTGGATGCATTGTCCTGTGTCACACAAGGTTTTTACCCACACAGAAGTAATTCTGCAAGCAGTGCATTGAGTCAGGAGAATTCTGCCACCTACCTTTGGAGAAAACGGAAGGGAGATTTAAAAGTACAACGATCCAACTATAAATAAGTCTTTCAAGATGAAAGTGTAAAATGGAAAGAACAATAGAGAAGTGTCAGTATTTGATCGTTATCACATGTAATTGAGTCCACCAGAAACTCTCATATCTTTCATTTAAATGGAGGTCATTTCTCTGACATTTCAGACTTGATTACATCATTCCTCACAGGAAGTCTAAATGTATCATTGATGGTTTGTGTTTAAACCCTAGATTTTAATCTTTTGTCAATGATTTCAGAAACCTATGTTATTGTGGACAGGCAAATATGAGCGTATTGAGATGTTTCCGTATTTGTCTTTGTCCACAGTGATCAGTGGGTTTAAGATCTGACGTAGAAACAAACGGGTGAGTACTCCTTGCTCTTATTTGGACCTCAGTGGGTATTCATGGAAGAACCGATTTTTGGCTTCTACCAGTAATTCAGAGGTACTTGGCACTTTCACCAATTGTCTTCCATGGTATCTAACAAAATATATGTTAGAATTTATAATCTGTTGGACTAAAACACAAAGTATATTCAAATCCAATTCTAAGTTGTTTCATACAGCGAAACAATTTTACTGTTAGCATCTCAAAGTGCGACTTAAATTGTTGGACCCCCCTCTCTTCAATCAGTTATCAATCAGCTCGCTGTGGATACATTCTAGACTTCCATTCATGTATCTCTAAGGGCAGAACATCCGTTCATGTACCTGAAGTTGGGAGCCTTCGCTCGGTTTGACGTAACACACTCACACACTACATGAAGAAAAGTAGAACCAATGTAAAATAAATATAAGCAATATTTTTTCAGGAGGTCCCTTTGTCCAGCTGGGAAGTACATTGTCTTCCGAGCATTTCCATGAAGACGAAGCAAGAAAAGATTCCAAAGTTGAAGAAAAAATATTCAGTACCCGCTTTTTAAAACTGGATCAGTGTGACATTCACAATTATTGCCGGGATTTGTTATTAGGAAATGAAATATTTCTGAGGATTCATTCGGGGGATAAAAGTCAAGGCACAATGAGTGCAATATCGTCTCAGGCGGACGAATGAGTGATAAGATTAATTTTTTTCCTATTTGCCCTTCTCTCCTGGTTCACTTTACCTCTGTGTCTAATCCCCTTTCCTTTGGTGATGAACCAGTCAGTAATTGCTTGATGAGCAGTCAGTGAAGGAGCATAAGTACACTTCCACCTTGTTTTCAGAGGGACCCCAGTGTGAAGGGCACAGGCTGAATCTATAAGGTGACTTAAATGACTAATTATGCCGCGTGCTTGTTAGCTGGCGGGTCAGTGGACCATGCCAGCTGTCCTGCCCCCTGCCCCTCAGCTGTTAATCACAATGTCACACAGACTGATTACTTGGCAGCAAACTACTTCCAATTTTCTCTTGAAAGGAGAATAATGTCCAATTTTATGTTAAATGTATTAATGATATGAGAAGAATAATTTATCAGCAGTGTAAGTATGCTCCGTAAATTCTGAGAAGCGATAAAACCATCGTCAATCATGCAGGGCCATTTTTGTATGAGCTTATCAAGCATCCATCCATTCATCCATCCCTTTTATTGAACCAGTTATCTTGTTCAGGGTTGCGGCGAGCGGGTATCCAATACGCTGTGTTCTCCACTCGAGAGAATGTTCCTGGATCTTTATATCAGAGAGTTTATGAGAGAAACTACATAAGTACTCGGTGAAAATTGTTTGCCATTTCAAATAGATGTCCGACTGCCTGGCCATTCCAGCAAATCAAAGCGAATAACGGTGATGAAAGTGAACAATCAAAATCAAATAAAACAGGGTCACACATCACTGCAAGGGCAGAAAATGAGCAGTGAAATGGAAGTAATTTTTTCCCTTGTGTCTCAACAAAAAATGGGGAAAAAAGCCATCAGCTCTGTTCAAAAAGCAAGTTGTCATTTTGCCTAAAGCAGCGCTAACCGCATCAACAAAAATATAGGTCTGTGTAGAACTTTATATGACAGTGGAGGGTCACTCATTTTAATTCAAAAGGACAGGTCTTTTGTGAAAAAGCGCTGAGCGTTCCAAAAACCAGGCGAAGCAAAAGTCGTTCGAATAACATGAATCTTATTCAATTTGATTAGTTTTTCTGTTCTGCTGTGGCAGAGGTACCTTAGAAGGTAGGGAACCAGATATTCCTCCACTGTATCTGCTGCATTTGAAAGAATATTTTCTGAAACATTTGCATAAATACATTTAAGGCCAGCGTTAATCTTTCCATGATTGCTCTGCTCGGATTTCATTAAATTAAATTGTCTAATTTTATTGAGAGGAAAAGATATTTTAGCAATACACCTTTCCATTTCGGTGCTTAATAGCTCCTTGATGTTGTAAACAATTGCATTAAATGTATATTTTCTGGGTTTTATTGTCTATTTTCCAATTCAACCAAATCATACAAAATTTAACCATGCCATTAAAACACAATTACGAATTCATTCTACCATTCTTTTTTTTCCAGATAGCTCTAACAGTTTTAAGGAAAAAAAACAACCTAAAAGAAAAGGTTTCTCCAGGGGAGTAAATAACTGCTCTTGACAATTGTGAAGGAAAAGCATTTTCAAATCAGCGGAATTGAATCCAGGAAAACCATCGAAGGAAGGACTCGTGGATAACCATTTTCTCCGTCATTATGGAATCTTTTCACCATAATTAGTATATTGTGTGAAATCACATGGAATACTGCCAATGTTAATGTAAACTCACTTGGCAATGCGTATTCCCTTCTGACTTTATTTAATACTTCTCACAGCTTTGAACAGCTGCCCTAGAACCACATCTGGTCCGAGTGTACAAACAACTCCCTAGTTAAAAAATGTACAATGACTAACAAATATTTCTCATTTCAACTGAAAAATAAACAGTTCCCCGAGATGCTTGTCATAGAAAGTGAAAAACAACAAGCAAAGCCAGGAGCCAGGAACCTTGTATACTGAGTGAACTTTATTGAAAGTTGTGTGCAATAATAACAAGACTAACAAGCAGCAATGTAGAGGAGCAAGTAAGTCCATTAACAGTCTTGTTACTTATTTAAAAAAAAAAAAAAACATTTCTACAAGCGTGCACACATGCCCCTCACTTTTCATTTTCTTGTGTTTGACTGAAAGGAGAGAAAAAAAAACCCCTTCCCAGCCACCGCTCTTGAGAGCACAGGGATGTAGAGTTCGTCTGCACTGGCGAGCAGCTTTCTCTTGGGGGGGTTATGAAACATGCCGGAGCCCATTAGCAGTCGACGGCCACCATGTTAAGCATGAGGAAGGTGGCCTCCTCTCTAATGATGTGAATGCTTGCCGACAGCATCCCCGCGCACAGCTTGCATGATGAATCACGCAGTCCGAGTAAACGGTGAGTATTACCAGTCTCTCTGTTGACGTACAATTATGTGCGTGTGTGTGTGTGTGTACCTGCGGACATTTGCAGAGTAATTTGCTAACAGCCCATAGTTCTTCATGCTGCTGCCAGGAGAAATTAATTCCACAATGTTGTTTGACTATTTTATTAGGAGAATTTTGGAGCAGACTCCCACACTTTTTCCTTTTCTTTCACACCGCAGTCAACAAAGAAAAGCGTAGTGTTTTGTTGTTACCCTTTTCTCTCTCTGTCCCACCCTCCTCCAATATACATCCCTGTTATTTACCACGCAGCTTCCAGTATACTTTTGAAGATTTCTTTTGTTTTGTCTGTGTACTAACTGTCATGCGGCCCTGACAGGTTGTTGGTTTGAGTCATCTTTGAGAAAAAACGGGAGCAATGGCTGAAGGCTCAAACCCTCAGCATCGACAGACTGCGTTTCTCTATAATCCCCCCCCCCCCCCCCCCCTCCCCAACCCCCACCGCCTTCCACCCCTGCAGGCCTGGCACATGTGTGACATATAATTGATTCATTAATAATGCGAACAGATGTTTCAGGTCCGTTCTGGCACCATGCCAGCTTGCCAGCATGCAATTTCACTGCAGAGACTGCCAGGCTGCATCCCGTAAAATGCCCGCTGACACAGAAGGGAACAAGGTGATGCTTCTGTGGTCCTTAAGGGGAGACGCCCCACGTGACTAGGCCACAAAATGCTGCAAATTGATATGGCATGAAAACTAGTTGTTCACTGACATTAATATATTTATATTTTTCATGTCACACATTGGCTGGGATAGACTCCAGCCCCCCTCCCGACCTGCGTGCAGGATAAGCGGTTTGAAGATGGATATTACACATTTTCTCAAAATGAATGTTTAAATATGTAAATGAGCCAATCCTATGTGCACACCAATTTACACACATTTCCAGAACAAAAAGACTGAACACTCGATAGAGGTAGATTATAATTATTCTTTTTCACTTTGTTGAGAGATTACAGGTTATGGGTTCAAAGGGAGGGAATTTCAGATTTCTGTTTATACTACTCTATAGTACAAGTCTGAAAATATTCAACCACACAAAAACAACCACAAAAAAAAAGACACTACAGGTATAACCATCTCAATTTTTTCACAGGAAACTAGTTGGTTGAAGACACAAAACCACCTAGTTAGAATAGATCGTTGTTTGAGTGAAAATCATCCAAATGTAGCAGGGTATTTTTGCCTGTTGCACCTCCCATTAAGAAATCTAGATTTATTGAATAATTTACGCACAAGTATGTCAGAGAGATGCTTTGGTGGATAGAAATTGTCCATTTCACTGTGAATGAGCATATGACTGAAGGATTGAACTGATCCTCCTCTCTGCCTGAGGGCACAAGCCATAACAGCATCAAAAATGAGTCCCAATAATGTTTTGTTATTATAAAGTTTCATTTTGTACACTATTACTTGATATTAGCGTATATGAGGGTATTTGTTTGGGCATTTCTGTTTGTGTGGAGGGACCATCATCATTTTCACCTCACGCTGGCCCGTCACACCTGCTCACACCAGGCCTGCTCTTGCTCGTAGGATATCACATCACTATTAATCAGGAAGGGAAAAGGTTAAGAGAAACAGTTGTGGGAGGTAAAATAAAATGTCATCTCCATCCACGATAGCAACACAATACACTCAATTGGTATCGTTTGGCAACTGTGCACGCAGAGAATATCAGTATCCAGTCCACTTTGAAAGGAAAATACGTATTGTAGCCAAGATGTGGGGTCTTTTGTTGTAATGAGATGGAAAGGAGAGGCTTTAGAGCTCATGGTGACGGTCTAATTAATCAGCCGCTGTGGCAGTTTCCCACAGCTATCCATTAGGGTTTCATTGAACAAGTCACTGGAGCTTCAATCTCACTGTCATTGTCAGAAATAGCTCCATAATAATAACATGATTGCGGATTGATCACTGGAAGGCTTTGAAAGGAAATGCGTGTGGTGAGGAATAATGATTCCCTGCATACATCTGTGCGGCCAGCCCTCAACAAAAAGGATTTTTATACAAATTCTGAATTCAAAACCAATTTGGAAATAGTTCAAAATCATTTCTGTTTCCCCATCAACTTGAAACAGCGTGACAGCAGCAACAAAGCATTTTCACAAGGCGTCCCTCGTACTGTGCCTATGAAGGCACCAGGAGAACGTCAATTTGTGTTCTAGGTGAGAACCACTGCTGAGCGATATCTCGGCCTCCAGCATAAAGTCGGAGCCGCCTGTGGCCAATGAGGCACGCTCTGGAAGAAACAGTCTGCTATAGATTAAAGTCGGTAAATTCTACAGTCTGTTGACATCCGCTGCCATGCAAGGTCTCACCGTGGCGTCCGCGGGTTTGGCACAGCCTGCAAAGAAGACTGAACAGGTGGGAATGACGACATTCTTTTAATGACGGCCCGTTCATCTGTTTAACGCAGAGGATTTTCGATATCTTCCAAAACGAGCTAAAGATTAATCCGGTTAATCTGAAAGCAATGCAAAACATCAGTTCGGACTTTCCTCTTAGCGAATTCATTGGCCGATGGATTATACAGTGGCGTTACTGGTAGTTAATCCACAGACACAATATGGATGGATAAACCAAGATGTGTTTCATTGCTCCCGTAGTTTAAGTGAATTCAGGCCCTATGAAGCACTGATGAACACGGCATTACGCCCCGTTTCCTCCCCTCACGATTTCCCTAATTAGCACATTAGACTATGTTAGGACTCTGTTAGCCGCCGCTCACTCCTTTAGCCTCTGTGATGGCTGCCGGTGTTTGGTGTTACAGGTACGCCGTATGAAGGTAATCATCTAACAAGCGTGAGCCATCGTTAGTGGAGTAAGGCGGGCACTCTGGGTGAGTGGGGTCACGACGGCGTCGTCATTTCAGAATGCAGCGAGGTGAGTCAGGTGAATCCTAGTTTGCCCTACGTGAGATCACCTTGTGCTATTTTAGCTTACTTATTATCCCGCTTGAGTTATTTTTTTTCTTCCTGTATTGTCAAACCAAATGAGTTGCTTCACTGTTTGGATTGTTTTTGTGCATGCTCTCGTTGCTTCACAGAAGCATAGCCTCCCACAGTTCAGAGGTGCACATGGCGAGATCCCTCCACTTTACGTGTGCAAGTGAAAGCACTGGAACATGAATGTAGATTCTAGTATTTGCCGCTCGGCCACTTAAGTGAGTGGTTTCTCTCCCCAGAGTGTAGTCTGCCTGGCTACCAAAAGCTGCGGCTGGCTTTAACCCATTTATGCCTAGTTTATGCTGGACTGGTAGTTTTAGATGCTGTAGAATGTCTTGCTGTTTTACATTTTGCATGAACAACTTTTTAGCTGAAATTGCAATCCAATATTTTTGACCGATTCTTAAAAATGTTCAGATGGTGAAAGGCGTGTGGTCAAGACGCCGTCACATTCAAATGTCCTCCAAAGTCCGATACGCCTGTGCTCGGTCTGGCTAAATGCTTGGGCCAGTAGAAGTTTGTGGCTTATTTTTTGCGGCAGCTGGTGATTTGACCAAAATTCACTCCCTCCGGCTTAATGCTGCAGGCCTCATTAATGCAAATCTATCCTGAGCAGACTGTTGGGACTTTGGCTCCTTCAGCTTTGTAGCGAGGATGTTGAAAAGGCAGGATCGAGGTTTTAACTCAACTTGTGTCTGAATTTTTTTTTTTACTTGTATTTGTGGCTCAAGCTGGAAACTAAATCATTGTTCTAGAATCTGAACGTGACCTAAACCACCAATGTGTCACTGACAGGATGCCCACGCTGATGTTTTCGGTGGAGCAAATAATCTTTTTAACAAAGGGAAGGTTGTTCACTGTTTCTAATGTTTCTAAAATTAGCAAAGCTTGTTTTCCTTGGCTCTTGTCACTTCAAGGTTCTTGAATCTTGTCCCGTCATGCTGTAAACATTACCAATTAAATTGCCATGGCTCGAGAGGTTTTCCTTCAGTTTGAGAATGTTATAATGAGGCCAATGCAATACAATGTGCTGTATCTAGTTATTGTGCTTCTAAGCAATGACTTCAATCAATTCAAAGGATCAGCGTAAGATGGTTTAAAATGCTGTTTTTATGACCCACTGCCTGTAACTTTTAATAGCTCGAGGTTTTATTTGCAACCTAAATATTGCACCATTCCGTATTTTGTTTTTAAACATATCTGACCGAACTAGATGGTTTTATTGCTTTAAGACCACATTTGAAAAGAGATCACTATGTGAAGGCTGAACGCTGATGAAGCTTGTGCAATGGCAGAAAATCTAATTGAGGGCATGTTGTTCACTGTAAATATCCCACCGGTTTAAAAAGACTGCAGCAGAATTTCATCTCCCACTTAATATGATAAGGTCACAGCAACAACAATAAACTGACATTAAACTGGCCTTATGCATTTAAAAGATTGAGAATTAACTTCTCGTCTTTCTGACGTCACTTGAATCAATTGATTCAATTTTGGCTGTTATATAAACCTAACTTCACTAAAAATGTTTGAAAGACATCCTCTAGGTGAAAACAGGTTTTTAATAATTCAATCTTTTTTATGTTTAAAGGGTAGAGCATATTTGTGGCTGTGCACCATTTTAAATTTTGAAGTATTGCAAAATGATTCACATTAGATTTGTTTGTCCTCATGCCGATTTAAGTTGCATGTCTTTTTTTTTTTTCAAAAGTAATCTGACTCCTCTTTGCTCATCACCCACCCAACTTTGTCATGTTACTCCAGGCACTGCTGTAAACTGCATGCATGTGTGCACGCAATGTGCTTTTAACACATGGATAATCTGGTTCCTATTGCCGTGCTCATACAGTGATATGAAGGAAAGACGAGCCGTGACATGATTGCCTTCGCCTGCAGGATGCTGTCACTTGACCAGCCCGTTTCCATTGGCTCCCGCCGCCCTGCAATGAGGGGACACGGCAGCACTGCAGGTTAACATTCTACCCATCTCCTGGAGAAGCCATGTCAATATGGATTAGGGGACTGAAGCAGCCCTGGGGGGGGGGGGACCCTGTCCCATCTTCAATTACAATAAGCAAACAGCTTGTGGAAATGCAAGGGAGGAAATTCAGTTCAACAGCATCTGCTCCAACAGACAAACGATAAAGTAAACATTATTAGCGTAATAACATGTTCAATTAGATTAACCCACATAACTGCAAGCTCATGGAACACAAAGCCCAAAGTTAATTAGATGCAATAACTTGTAATTACAAAAACGGTAAAGGCCCTTGCAAGTTGCAACTTGAACAATGGTTCAGAGACTTTGGCCTGATTGTCTGTAGTCATCATTGATGTGTTGCTCTGGGACGATCGTTTGTCTGACTCGCTCTGCACCAGGAGATTGAAACAGAAAGGTCATACTCAGATAATAGTCCCATCAACAGCTCTTCTTCTACTTCTTGCAATCCGCTATGGGCTATTACCACCGGGCGTGTTGAAGACCGCGTCCCTGTGGCATGTTCACGGCACATTGAGGGGCAGGTACACTTGTAGGAACAATAACTGTCCAGCCTCTTGTGTTCTAAATGATAACGGCAGATTGAAAGGGTTTTATGATCTGAGTGGAGTCCAGGTGCTTTAGTGGCGTCATTTAACGTCTGCTATCACGAGCATCATCTGCTTTTTTTTTTTTTTTTAATGTTAATGTTAATTCTCAATTTTCATGGAGGAAGAAGACATGTTTGTGAGATGTTTAAGTGTTATTTAATTGCTGAATGTGTTTCTCCATGAATAAGCTTTCTACTCTCTCAGACCACACAAACTGACATTTGACATGCATACCGAGAACCATGTGACTACATAGGTACTTGATTTCACCTCATCCAATCCATATGTCCTTGTATCATGTGACTTGTTGCTTGAATATGAGTAAGAAGTGCAACTAGTGCACCTAGTTCTCTTTTTCAAAGTCATGACCGAATATTTAGTTGAATTTGATCCAACAGAATCTCAAACCTGATCAAATAAACAAAAGTAAAATGGTTCTTTCTGTAGTCCTTTCTATAATGCTCACTGATGCTTTATTATTTATGATTATTATAATAATCTGAGCCTGTGAATGGCAATAACAAGGACTGTTGCAGACGTATAGGTGGTAAATTTGTTCTCCCTCGAGTCTTATAATACCAATTTGGTCAGCAGAATTTCTGAATTTAAATCCCTTTTGAAGAGTATGCATCACCCTGCTGAATGATTAGCACTCCTGTAAATGTAATGCTGGCGCTGGAGAGTATTTGAGTTTCATTAAGTAGAAATCATAATAGCAACATTCTGCAAAAGGCATCCCCAAAATGCTCTGAACTTTTCCTTTTGTATGTTTAATAGAAAGACGGATGTTCACACAATGTGGACTGTAGCCTGAGCCAACCAATGAGGATGAGAACCAGCTGAATAAAACTCCAAGCTGAATAACCGCTGAAAAAATCCCAAGAATAAGAAATTGTGGCAGCCCGTTTCTTCCCAAATGATTCAATTCGGTACTTGATGTTGCACACATCCAGTAATGGAAATGCATAGAAAATGACATTTCCCAAACTTTTAGGTTTTGTGTCCTGTTCACAGTGGCTTAGCTTTTGTTAATGCAGCCATTTTGAGAGCAGTAAAGTGTTTAAAGCTTCTAAGAGAAGCGCAAGTTGACAGCTATCTTCAGGGGTAAGGGCTTTGGGTTCCCATCTCTTCTATGACTTGCTTAAAACGTGTTTTACTAGATTCAATAATATTGTAATAGGCAACGAGCTGTGGGACTGTTTTGCTGCAGACGTACTGTACCCATTAAACCTGATTAGCTCTCCTATGCCGGGAAGCCCGAGTCCACAAAATGCTTTGATAATAATTAGAGTTGTTCCAATTCCGATACTAGTATCGGAAAAGCCTCCGATACTGCCGAAAATGCTAGTATCGGGTATCGGCGAGTACTGGAGTTCAGGCACCGATCCGATACCACGTACTTTTATAGAAATAGGAATCCATTTACTGGTTAGCTCGCTTTGTTGCGCTGTGCAACAGCAGCAGCTCAGGAGCTGGCGTTAGCTAACGCCAGGCGCTAACGTTAGTTCACGTTAGCTCAGGAGCTGACGTTAGCTAACGTCAGGCACTAACATCATAGACATATACGCAAGATGATGCTTTCGGGCTCTAAGCATACGTCAAAACCGCCGCCATCTTACTACGGAGTTCTCTCAATACTTTTCAATGGACTATGCCAGACTGTTGTGCTGCCTTTGGCTGTTCCAATGAAAGGAATGAATTCCAGGGTTGGCGGGTCCCGATTGCACGTCGGTCAGGGACAGAATTGTCCAAAAGGGGAGAAAGAAAAAAAAGCTCCATACCCCGGACAGTTGCCCAAAGTGTCCCAAAATTGATCACTTTATCCGGGGGAGACACCGCGCCGCACCGAAGCCCTTGTCTCGGCTCCGGACCTTCCTGCTAATGTAAATTCCTTGTCTGTTAACTCATACATGGCGATTAAACATTTTTCGGTGCTAAAGTTAGCGCATCATGTCGGCGATTTGGCAGTACTTTACAGTGGCTTTTCCCACCAGTAAGACGCCGACATGCAACAAGTGCAAAGAAGCAATTTCGAGGGGTGGCACGAGTGTTTCAAATTTCACCACCAGCAACTTTAATCAAACATCTGAAGACGCGTCACGCTAAAGAGCACGATGAATTTACTAAAGTTAAGGGGACACTGTTATCGGTACGCTGTATCGGCCAATACCCACAGGAGGCGTATCGGAATCGGTATCGGGAGGGAAAAAATGGTATCGGAACATCTCTAATAATAATTGTATCCCTTTTTAAAGTCAAGTGAACAAATCCCCTGCATGACCTGTGAAAGAGGCAAAAACCCTCCTCCAAGTAGTAAACAACGTGCATAAATGATTTCCCCACCTCTTTATTATGCATGCCATAACAGTAGTGGAAGTGGAGTGACGCTGTTGAAATTGTTTTGAGCACCATGAAATTATAGTGCTGATACACAACAAACCAGTTGTTCAGGTCCACAAATGTTGTGTTCAAGCATGTTGCATGCTTTGCTTCTCCCCATCAATCTTTAAATGTGTATAATCAGGCAGAAATGTTTCGGAGGCAGCATGCCAATGCTTTTATTTGATTTTTTTACATTGAATTTATTACTCTTGTTAATATGTCGGTAACAGTGATGGCAATTCTAACTAAAACAATTGCTCACAAAGCTTAAAATATTTTGTGATTTTATATTTTGGCCATTCATTATTTGCCTTACTAATTTAGTTCATACACGCATACAACATAACCATTGTAAAAGCACCAAGTGGGCAGCCGTTAACATGTGACCTGAGACCTGCGGTTCTATCCAGAGTGTGTGCACGATGGGTGTTGCGTCCCACGGCTGCATGGAGGCTGTGCAGTACTGCGAGCTGCAGGCAGCGTTACAGAGGGATGGACACCATGTGGAAAAGATCTGTCCATAACTGCTAGCAGCCCCTCCAGTGTTGGAACAGGCCACATCGGCGTGTGGGCTGTGGGTCTTCGTTAACATTATTGGCAGGTGGTGCGTGAAGCCGGCTGTCCCTGTCGGGAGCCTAGAGGCAACTTCACAAACCAAACTGAATGCGGACAGACCCCATCAACTTTTCAACCATGTTGATCAGAGGAGGATATATTTCTAATGCAGTTGATTTAAAAAAATACTATCTATTAATAGGACACAATGGGATGAGGCTTTTCAATGTTCACCTATGCAAATGGGTATTAAAATATTATTGATGTATGGTTATATCTTATCAGAAATTAGTGTTAAAAGGTGCGATGGAATGCCACTTGGAAGATACCTGCTATCTCAACACAATTGTAAACAGTCAACTTGAAGGCTAAGTTAATTTCCCTTTCATCATATTGTCAAACTTGCGATTGGGAAGTTACTTGATGTCAAACTGTGTCGTCATTTTAAGTAGCTGTCCGTGAGAGCTGTCGTCTCAAAGAAAAAAGAAAAAAAAACCCACCAAAAATGTTGAGGCTGTACTGCTAAGCGTTCAAATAGGCAAAGAAATGTTTGGAGGTCAGAAGTTTTAATCAGGAACCTCCAACCTCAGTGTTGTCTGCAAACAGCATAAAATGCAAAAACATGCACCAAACTCTGTGAACAAAGCAGGCACACAGTTCCATAACACAACTCAAATGACTCAAACTTCTGTTCTGCATAGTTTGGTTTTAGGTAATGCAATACAACGTTTTTAAATCTCAGGATTGCATTCTTCATAAAGAAACGGCCAAATGAACAAATGGTTCCATTTTCTGTTTCTTCACTTCCGTCTCTGTCACCTCCTGCGTCAGTATTTCTCAATCAAAACCACACCTACACGAGGTTGAACTGTGCAAACATTTGCAATGTCTAATTTGTAGGCTGTTCAAACAGAAGTTCTTGCCACATCAGACGTGTCACAGGAAGGCTGTGATGGAGGTCATCGTGTAGGTCTGTGTGTGCGTTTTGTGTGTGAAATCCCTTTTTTACAAATTGGACTTCTTAGTCCTTTTTTTTCAGTTCAGTCTTTTGTTTCAATGTGGTTTCAAGAAAATTCAGAGATTACTGGGTAAGTACTGGAAACCATTGTAATATTGCCAGATATTGGAAACCAGACAGGCAAACTTTAATTAAAGTTACCAATTTCACTGGTGGTGACTGATCCAGCGAAACAACTTCATAACAGCATGGAACACCTCAGTAATATCAAGCGATAACGGAGCTCGGTAGTTCACAGACATACACAAAAGCACGTTTTTAACGTGGTCATAAACTGACTCCCTCATACCCCCAAACCCTTGCCTCTTCCTGTGAGATGAGTTGACAGTCCAGGTGTTCCTACGCTTTTGTTTTAAACTTTGCGACAGCTGCTCCATGCGGCAAGAAATTCTGTTGCGCAATGTGAATCCTTTTGGAATTGAAGGGAAATTGTCGACTGGAGTGGGAAGCCTCACTTCTCCCTCTGCAGGTTAAACATCTAGGAGAGTCTATATATTTGGTCCGGCAAGGTAGAACGGTTTCTTCTTAAAAAGCAACAACATTGTGCGTTCCCTTCGATCATGTGGACTAACTTGTGTGAGATGACAAAGAAACTGAATTGGAGGTGAGGCTGTTTTTCATAAACATCACAAAGCCAGAGCACATGGAACTCTGCCGTGTTTATGAGACCTGGTGCTTAGTTTCACAAAAAAAAAAAAAAATCGAAGGTGTGAACCAGCGTGGTGTGTGTGTGGGGTTTTTTTTTTGGGTGTAATCTCCACTTGAATCAGGCTTTTGACCGTGTGCCCAACTCTGTGTTCCATCAAACAAATATAAAATGAACATTATTTTATTCATTTTTTCTCGAAATGAGTCAATCGTAGTTTACGTCACACTTACACCACGATGATTTCAACCTTCACCACAGGCCACATTATTATTATTATTTAAAAAATAAATAAAGTACAGCCTGTTACACATCACATCCTTCCCCACTAACTGTTGGGCCAAATGAAAAATCTCTGACTTGTCTAACAGTCATTTAGTGAGGGCTCTGATAAACGGTATGAATATACATGCAGATGTTTCTTTGCTCGTTCCGTTCATCTTGAACAGATTGTGTCTCCTCAGCACTCACACATGGATAAATGGTTGGCTCGTTTGGCCCCTTTTGGTCTCCTTCTGATGGCGTCTACGAGAATGGATGGGCTTATTTTTAAGCTGCAATCGGTCATCTGAAAACCTGCTGTGTGTATTTACTCAGTGGTCTGCTTGCATTGATCTTGTTTTGTAAATAACTCCTAATCATTAGCACATGGTGTGCCTCCAGCAGGGGCAAGCTAAATAAATCCTGTTCGTGCAGTGCACAGACATTCCTTAGCCATTAAAGCATTGTGTTTTTGCTATCTTTTCCACATGCGACAGCTGTTTTTTAATTTTTTTTTATTGATGCCAAATATAAGATACACAAGCTTTCTAAAGATTTTACTTTGTGTGTGTGTGTATGTGTGTCGGTTCTGGCCGGCGTGCCGGGGCTGTAGAGGGAGTCAGGAACAGTTCCACGGATCTGGGCATTAAACTAATGTGCTTGGATCAGGGGCCAGCGCCTCGCAAGCTGTCTCTTTGGCTGAAGGCTATAATACCAACGGGCAGTGAGTGAGCACTGGCGCCGGCGATGGCACAGAACACCTGCCGGAGTCTGGTTCCAGGCAACATAAACACATACATTTCCCTCTTATCTACAGCTCTGTTTGCGATTGGTGTGATCAACAGTGGACCCGAGGTGATGGGATTAATGTGCCTGCTTTTTTGACCAGAGAGGCTGTTAAAAAACGCACGTCTGGTGTTTGCTATTTGTCAAGAAATGCAGCATAATGGAAAACGCCATCGCACTTTTAGAAAGCACATGGTGGTGCTTGTAAAAAATGCGCTCCTGTTGCAATTTATTTATTTACTCTCCCCGTGAGCCAAAGAGTTTCCATCAAATCAAAAAAGGGTTTATCTGAGAAGTAGATTTTGACTTTTACTTATTTAGGTATTATGGGAAGACCGTGTTTTATCAGCGTGAATAACTTATGCAGGAAGATTGAGACTTAATAACTCAATATGAAAGGAGCTTTATCTTTACTGCGAGTGATGGATCCCTCTCGACACACTCACTGGCAGAGTTAAAGTTTCCTGATGGTGCTCAAGAGTGAAACTGCGTTTCTTCTGTTCAAGTGGATCTTTTTTCAACTGCTTGAGTCATCTTTATGTCTCTTTAATCTCATCTCTGGTCTGTCTCTTGACATGAGCTGAAGCAATGGAGGAGTCAGAGAGGAGGAATGGATTTGTCGTCACACCACCATCCACCATCCAGCTCCTTGTCCCTGAGAGTAATGGAAAGAAAAGGAGACACAGATCCATTTGTATCCTTTTCAAAAAAGTTCAGCTTTTTATTAGTTAAGGTGGAACCTCGGGGTAGATTCCTTTGCTTGAAATTGTGACTTGGCGTCCATTTTATTCTGACGCTCTCTTGATGCATCACATTCTTCACGTTGTGCGCATAAGAGACTTACATTCTTGCCTTGTCTGGCATTAGCAATTACCGCGACAGAGGAAAGGTCAGGAGATGTTTTTAAAATGCGGCCAAGGCCTTTGCCTCACTGCTGCGCTACAATATTGTCATTCGTTTATTGGGCATCAAACGAGGCTTCTGCGTGTACTGCCAAGTAGAAAGCCGTGGCATCCTGGCATTTTACATCCAAGGTGAAAGCTGGTAGGAAAACTTGTGTTGCTCCGCTGTCCTCCTGCTCTTTTAGTGTCTGATAATATGAAAATAGTTGGCAAGGGAACCAGTTTGGAACACCCTTCATGTGATATTCGAAATAGAAAGTCTACCCAAATAAAACATTTTTTTTTAATGATTCAGCTTGTTTATATTTTAAATACATTTTTTTAGAATTTATGACAGGTTTAATATAAATGGTTTAATTGACTGTGCTTTCTTTTAGATGCAATTAAACAGACCTGGAGACACCATACCACTTTTAATTCCCTATTCATCTTGTGTCTTTTTTGAAAATTTGCTCTTAGTTTCATTTGCAATTTTAATCCCGTTCATGAAGCTGACTGTAGCGTGGCCTCTCTCAGCAGAGGCATACGGTTGGCTCACTCGGTGCCAATTTGAGTGTAGCAGTACAGTGTGTGAGCCATAATGTGAGCCTAACTTACTTTACCCCTCAGCAGTTTAGGCTTAAGGCGTCATCCATCTCACTTACTCACTGCACAGCCAGCCAGATTCACACTCTATAAAGACATCAGCCTTATTGTAGTGCCTAAAACAAGGATGCTAAATTATTTATCCTATTTAGCTGCGGTATTGCAAACAACTGTACAGAGAGTATTCTAGTAATAGTCTGTTCGGCCTACTGGTCTTCTGTGCTGGATTCTAAGGGGGCTGCATGAATATTAAAGATAGAATAATTTTTCAAAGGTTACATTTTATACTAAGGTCAGATATTGTTTGATTTTCATTGTATTTGCTCTGTGGGCACAGTGCTAATTAATTTAGCTGTCATAGTTTGGGCAACATGTTCTTTTCTTTAAATGAAATAATTCGGGGTGCATTTATGTATTGAAAAACTCGACGGAGATGGTGACTGCAAACCAGGTGTTCCATCAACATCAGCAACTAGAAATTAAAAAGCAGTGCTCAGTAGCACAAACCGGCTAACAAATGAGACGAGCTCATCACAAAAGATGAATACGGACCCATATCTAATTATAAGAGATGCATGCTGGGATATAGATTAGCTTGAAGCTAAATTGAAAACAAGATCGATGGATCACAGTTTTTTGGTCAAATATATTTTTAATGCCAAAAAGAAGACAAAGAATTAGAGGAATGCAATATGCGCTGATCAGATTATGCCCTGTATTAGTAACCTTTTTGGGGATTCACTAAAATATACAAATATATTTAAATGTTAATGATAAACATTTTAAATGCCTTTTTGAAAACTTATGAAGATGAAGATATGTGTGTGGCTGTATACAAAAACCCACACTTAATTATCATCTGGTCTCTATAGGACTCTATAGGATTGCTGGCTTTATGTTTTTCCTCCTCCTTGCCGCCAGGAATAGATAAAGGCACAGGAACAATGGGAGGGCCAAGGTGCATTGCTTGTTTAGTTGATAAATTATGGATAGCTTTTCTTATTGGAGACGATGGCCTTTTACTTTAGTGTAACACCCCCTTTGATCTTTTATTGCATATTCCTCCTCCAGCACAATCCTAATACATAATCATCATTTCAAATCACAAATCTGAAATGATCTTGAGACACTTTTCTTATACAGCAGATGTAGAGTGTATAGCGTACTATATTTTAGAGAGGCTGAAATGCTCCCACAAGCAATCACTGGGCAGCTGTTTATTGGTTAGAGCCCCTGAGCAAAATTGGGATCTGGGTTGGCGGCCGACTGCCTTAATAACTAGTTGAGAAAGAGAGACATACAGAGCTTCATAATAACAACAATAGAGGCCCAGCTGCTATAATGATAGCTCAGACGGTGCTGCGCATGCAGTAGAGAGGGTGTGCCAGGAGCGGCAAGGTTGGCTGTTTGAACCTTGGCTGCTCCATGTCCCATGTCGAAGTGTCTCTGAGCAGGACACCCAATCCCAACTGCTCGTCGGGCAACCCTTAAGGCTTAAGGCATGCTTCGGCAGTCGGCGTCTTGTGTCGACGGACTCATTTTAATTCATGGTTCAAAAAGTTGTGTGCATGTTGCAGAGCAATTCACCAGACACCGCGTGTTCATAATGGGATATGAATGCATACAGATGGATATAGGAGAAGGAAATAAGAGAAAAACCTTTAATATATCCTAGCAAGTACCACATCTAGAGCCACAGCGGCATAACTAGGGACTTGTCCAGGGCAACGCTGGGCCAGCCCCAACTATTGGGTTTTTCAAAGAGGGATGTTTTTTACTTTCTAGTACTTGCATGTGGAGAGAATGTCTTACACCTGGCTCTATTAAAAAGTCTAAGGAGATAGAAGGCTCTGTGTCCCGTTCTACTAGAAACGTAGAAAAGTAGCCATGCATTCTGGGATGGACTCTGCAACATGAACTTTTCAACAGTTTAGGCCTCTGTATACACGGAGAAGGACTTATATATTCTGGATATTACAGAGATCTACTTCTTTATCAGTACACATCTGCTCCAGCCCTCTGGAGAAACTGGAGAGGCTTAAACGAGGGATTTGTTACGATGTTTTTGTCCCTCCCAATTCTCAGCTTAGTCTCTCCCTGTGTTCTTACAACACTTGTGCTGTCATTGGCTTGGGTTTTAAACCTCTGAAGACTTGCGAACACAGACAAAGTTTCACCAAACATAAATACACAAACTTCGTCTCCACCGAGCCTGTATGAGAAATGAAAACATAATTAGTTTTTGATAATATTGGTAAAATTGAGCGGATGGGATGTGGGGTTTGCTTTTCATTAGAGCTATGAGTCAAATGCCCCTAAAAGGGTCTGTCATTGAGGATGGTGTAAAGAATTGTGCTGTGGCAGGATCTCGGATGGTGTCATTTTTAAGGAAGAAAACACAACAAAGTATTTGTTGCAGCACTACCTTTTTAGTCATCAAGTATTTCAATTTGCAGAGGTGGAAATCTACCTTTTCCAAATCTTTATACCCGATAAGCCCATCAACAAAACCCTGTATGGAATAGGTTTATTTATGAATCTACACCAAAAGATACATTTTAGTATGAAGGAGGGCAAACAGCCAGGGAAATGTTTCTTTAATTGCCTACATATCATGGAAATAATCCATTGGAGAAAAAATATATCCTAAGCTCCCACGTCAAAAATAACACCTTGATTAACAGTGTGAAAAAAGCGATACACCCCCATGAAAGACTGCCCTCTAAAGCATTTTTTGAAGTAACAGGGACAAATGTGAGCAATTTCCTTGAATTTGTCGGAAGAAAGAAAGGAGGAGAAGAGGAAGCTTTTTTTTCACCTTCACCGTGCCTCCTTGTATTTTCATCTGCCTCTTGGTGTGATTAATGCGAGCTAAAAGCTACTTTGACCTTTCTGATAGATTTATAGACTTCGCAGTACAATAACTTAGTGTGTCCTTTTGCATTAATGTCCCCTCATTGGTATTTGTCATTTACAGGGTTCAGAATGTGGCCTTTTCCCTCCTACATAAGCTGTTTGCTTCCTAAGTTGATTAGCTCGCAGTCTTGCGAGTCACAGGGAGTTGAACCGTGTGGTTGCCCGGACAGAATGCACCGGGTGACTCTATATGAAAGCCGTGAGGAGTCTTTTATGTCTGCTGCAGGTTGGGTTTGAAATGATGCAACTACCTGCCGACTTGTCGGGTCCTTCTCCCTCTACCTGCATGTTTTTTTTTTCTCATCCCGGATGCTCCTGTTTCCTCCCATGGTCCAAAGATGACATACACCCTTGTTAACTCACATGTGTGGATGAGAATAGTTGTCCGTCTCTCTGTCAGCCCTGTGATTGACTGGCAGCCCGATCAGGGTGACCGATGCCTCTCGGCCAATGTAGCTGCTTTCCTCTGTGTCCATCCCCCCTCTGTGCGAGCTGCATGTGCAACTAATGGACAATGGACGCATTGATTGCTTTTGAATTGCAGACGCGAGTGTGTGTGCATTTAAGTATTTTATTTATTTATTCTTTGGAGGAAGCATGGCTTGGTGCATCATCTGTGAGGGAAGGCAATAAGTAGTTTCTGTTGTGTCACAACTTCCAACAGCCTTGCAAACAGTTAATGAGGCTCACTTCCTACATTACTCTGGAGCTATACATTAGTTCATCGGGGTAATGATTTGAATCACATGGTAATGTGTTTACTGTAGCATGAAGTTGAGTTCCGATGGCAAGACTTATACTCCAGCGTAGCTCATGTTTCTTATTGATTATCATTTCATATGCATCATACCATATTTCATATGGCTTTTTTCTGAGGGATGTCGAAGGTCTCCACCTGTCTTCTTGGTCCTGACCTATCCAAAAGGGAAAACTAAATGTGCAGTATTGCGCTATAATGTGAGGCATCCCATGCAACAAGATCACCGTGACTGCCGCTGATGTCTGACCTCCGTCCTTCAGCTGAAAGTTGGCCATTAACAGGAGAAGGCTTGCTCAGCTTTTTGCACTTGCCAGCTGCTGTTAATGTCATGAGTTTGTTGGGATCAGAGGCAGTGCTTGAGGCAACTATGAGACATTGTTTGATTTACACCCATTATTTTTTTGTATTTTCTAGTGGGAATTAAAGAAAGAAAAAAACAACTCTTGCTGCACGGAATGTCTTGCTCTGATGGAAGACGCAAAAACATTTTTACTAAAGAAATTGTTAAAAGAAACTATTATTGAAAATTATGCTGCTATTCATTTGTCTATTAAATTACTAATTGAGCGATCATTTAAAATGCATGCCATATAACACTTGCTGATCCCGACATTGTGCTCTCCCCTTTATTATATTGGATTAAATACAATAAAATGCAGTAATATATGAATGCTCTGCTGTATTTTAAACCAGGCTTGCCATGGATTTCCTTTTTTTCTTTTTCACACTATGTGCTTCTTCTTTGTAGCAAAAACATGTAACAATACAAATAAGAGCCAAATTGTCCCTAACCTTAAATGATTGATATCATACATCGCTTCAATTTGTTGGTGTTGTATTTTAAGTCTTGTTTGAGTCCGAGTGGGAAAATAAAAATCTTCAATGAAACTGGAATTTTCATCTAT
This sequence comes from Apeltes quadracus, assembly GCA_021346845.1. Taxonomy (NCBI): domain Eukaryota; kingdom Metazoa; phylum Chordata; class Actinopteri; order Perciformes; family Gasterosteidae; genus Apeltes; species Apeltes quadracus. The sequence continues at coordinate 6,372,161 of CM037928.1, read as the reverse complement.
TTCCAAATTGACAAATAATGGATGAAATGGATTGTCCATTCATGCCCTCTGTACTCCTGGCTGGCTATGCTTTTGATCAGATGAACCAAGTGTTCAAGGGTCAGCAAACACAGATTTCCCCCTCCATGGCCATGTCAGTCATCCCATAACTTAACAGGTACAGACAGTTTCCCTTTGTCTCCTATGAATGTCCCGGCTTCTCTGACAAACCTTTCTTAAAATGTGGACCCCTACAATGAAGCTCTCCATCTCAGCCAGTGAGGTCCCGGGCAGACACCGTGAAATGGGCACAGGTCTGGATCACAGAGCAGGCCGGTCGGCCCATGCTACCCATAGTTGGTCCATTTACCATGGCCCATTAGTGTGATCATGCTTTGCTGGCTCCGCAACCCTGCCATTCATTCATCCTGCTGTGCTGAGGGTGTTTGACTACACTAATGTTCAGGGTACGCTCACTAGGTAGCTGCAGCTCTAATAGCCTTTGGCTCTGCAGGCAGGTAATGACTACAGACCATGCTGGACGTGCAGGATTGATGGCTTTGATTAGATTGGGTATCTAAGGAAATGTTATGCTTTGGCTTATTGATTTGTTTTGTGCAATATCAATCATGACGCCAAACACATATTGTAACATTATTCTCGGGGCTGATAAAAATCCAACAAACTACCAAGCTACCAAGCTATTACAATTTGACAAAACAGCCAAAACTAAGTCATCAACAATAGAAAATGGTGATGAGACACGAGTCATTAGGATATTGATAAAGAAACCTGTCATCCTAAAATGGCACATTATTTGTTACGGGTAAAGTGCACGGTAAAATTGTGTAATGTAGTGCACATGTGTTGTGTCAGTGTGTCATAATGCAACGGCCACTATTCCTGTCATCCAGGTGATTTATTACCCGGCAATGGGCCCTTTGGCCTGGCTGTGGCCATCTCCCCAGGCCACAGGAGTCACATCCATAAACGGACAAACAGCGCAATATGGCCTTGCTATGCTTCGCTGAAGTCCGCTGACACAGGATTCTGTCCGTTGACACCGGGGTGTTATTTTTACTCTTCAGGGTCGACTATCTGAGCATACAGGGTTAATGTGAAAACAGATTAGAGTAAAGTGCCAACGGGTCCCAGAGTATGTAGCCGATCTCAATCAATATGTAGTGAATGACGGCAACTAAATGAACAAGTAAGTATGATTTTATAAGCAGGCCAAAGTACGCTCAAGTGATGGCCGGGCTGGTCTTAAGCGACCGTGTCTCTAGAAAAGGTGGCATACAATTCTCTGACAGGTGTTTCTTTGAATGAAATGGCCGCCTATTGGGAATATAGAGCAGGGGTCCCCAAACCTTTTCTTTTGAGGGCCAGAAAACCTATTTCCTCCTGTGATGGTGGCCGGGCTGACCGGGGGGAGGGGAAGGGGGTGCTAGCGGACCTGCATATAATCGCGTGAGTAAACTAAATAGTTGGTGTTCTCCATGGTGTTTTTGAGAGCCATCGCCATTGCTCTCCTTTGCTTCACATCCTCTGTCAAAGTAATGTTTCACTACTTTATTCAATATCAAATTTAAAGCATGTAGTCAGGGGCTCAGTAATTGGGCTAAAAACGCTTCAGTAAAATTGCTACTGAAATAAAGTGTCAAACTACATAACCCATACTTTTGCTAAATTTTTATTTTCTCTTCAAAATGTCTCTAATTGACACTATAATATCGAAGATTTTTCGACCTCCCATTTTTACTTTGGAGCAATTCGTTCCTCAAATGGCATTATAGGAATTCATGGAAATTAGCAGAAGGGCTCTGGGGATGGCAGTGACGGTCTCTCTGAAACTAAAACTGCTATGGCTAATTTTGTCAGTGACAGTTCTGTTCCCCAGAGAATAAATGCCTCCGACCGTTTCTTCCTGTAGAAGGTCAACATTTTGGGTGAGACGACATGAACGGGATGCAAAAATCCTCGGAACTTTACCTAACGCAGCTGTAACTATTCAAAGAAGCTGAATAGCATTCACTACATTTTACAAAATATGTACCATGAAACGTGAGACATTTGAACCAGAGATCGGCTGGCAGACGTCCATCTCTTAGACCTGTGATTTAAACCACATGGCTCATGATAAGGCTAACGACGTGGTCTTAAGGACCACCGAGTTGCGCCCCTTGGCGCAGGCTTGTTAATGGCCAATTGTCAATCTCTTAAAATCAAGGGCACATAGGGGAGATATAGGGGGGTGGGGGTCTCTCATCATCGCATTTGTCCTGCATCCCCCTCCAATGAGAACATTTTACACGCACCCTAATTGTCCTGTGAGTAATTAACCTTGATGGAAAAGCAAGGCAGGGTCGTGCTGTCTGATGCGTCTGAAGCCGTGAGCAGAGGTGTACGTATGTTATCTCATCTCACATTAGACACCTTGGGAGCGCATAGACTTTTATTAGTTCCCGTGCAAAGTCTTGTTTGAACTTGTCGTTAAAAGTATTTCTTAAAATCCAAAAGAAAAGCAGCAGACCAAAAAAGCAAACTACGTGTAACGATTTTTTTCACTTTTCCAGTTCAATTGCCATTTACTGCGCTCCAATAGGGGAAGAAAACACGATTTATGTTGATTCTAAACTTTTCAATATTATTATCTTGAATAAAATTCTCTATATTCAATAATTGAACATTATGTTCATTTTAAATATTCTTTTTGCTCAGTAAATTTAAATGACCAAATTCTGTGTTTGATGTTATGCTGCGCATGGTTGTTGCATTGTCATTGACGCATTTTTTTTGTTTAATTTTGAAACGTAAACTATACAGTTAAATGCTTCTCTGTAGCATGTAAATGGAAGGAAATGTCTCACCCTTTTGTCGTCTTTTTGCCTTTTCAGCTTAGATCCTGTTATCCAAAGTTCACAGTAATGAGTTTGATTCTGCTACGTAGCTGGCCAGTTAGGATTGCTGTTTTATAAGTGGGCCACCTCTACTGTCGTAGGATCAGGACTTCGACACTGTAATGCAATGGGATAAGGCTGAACCAGTCTTAGTTAGCAACCAATGGGCAGGCCATCCCATGTTGTCATATTAAGCTAAGCTAACTGGCTACTGGATTCGGCTTTACATTAAGTTAATGTACCTAATATCTAACGGCTAACATTTATCCTGTGAGCAATTACATTTGCTGCAGTGTTGAATCTGGAAACCTTGAAATGAGTCATCACTTTAGCACTTTGCATTCCCTTGTCTTAAAGTCAAAGTATGTTTTTAAATTAGGTGTTGGGTGGATGCCTGAAATAAGGGCTACGGTTCACACAAGTTGAGATATTTTAACATTATGTTCAATGTTAAATATGTCAGTAAATGCCCCTCTTAATTCTAACGTGTTCATTTGTCAGAATTGTCTTGCTGAACATTTTTTTTAGGCTATTTTCAGCAACAATCCAAAACGAAATGGGGAAAATGTCATTGTTGAGGCATCGCATGCGATTGTTAACTCTTGGAGTTGGCCTCCAAAAAGGGGTTGCTTGATTTAAAAAAAAAAGTTATTTGTAGGTGGTATCTGCTTGCTTTTTCAATTTGTCAAAATGTTTGCAGTTTGCACAAAAATAAGCAGAAGGACTTGGAAAGATAGTATTTGAGCTGGCCTTTGAATACATTCTACTACTTGAACAAAGTAGTGTGTGTCCCTGTGTGTGTGTGCCTGTGTGTGTGTGTATTTTGTACCTTCCTCTGCTTCGCTGTGCTTCACACGTTGGCCTCATCTGGGCCATTGTTTCATCAGGGGGTTTGAGTAACTTTGTTATTTTGAGCTGACTCTGCGTTCTGTAGGTCAGCTGCCTCTGCAGAGCCCCATTCTAGAGCCTTCTGCTCCCCAGTGTCCCCCACAGCCACACTAACCGCCATGCCCATATAACTCCTGCTGCTGACAACTCACAGAGACATCCTTGTAATTTAAGACGTAATTCCCTTTTCCTGGGAGCTGTATAAAAATCTATATTGCAACCATAAACAATACAGGCTTTCCTGTGAGCCTCCCCATCCTCCTTTTTATGTATGCAGAGAGATATTATTGAAGATGTGCAATGGCAAGCAGTTCACTTCCCTTGAAGGCCATGCGGCATTACAGTGGAGTGAGCCCTGCATGCCGCTAGTCGTCCTGATGGAGCTGGATTTAGTGTAGCCTCCTCGTTTGACTGTGATCTGTCAATCATGTCCGTTTCTTAGACCTAATTGACTAACAATGAGCCATGGAGACATACACAATGTTTTCTCCACACATGGAGTAAAACCAAGGAGCTGATAGTTGAATAAGGAGATGAAGACCCAAACCTCTGTCTACAAAGCTCAGGTTGAGGACGTTAGCAGCTTTCTGCTCCTGGGAATCAGCATCACAAATAACCGGACGTGGTTACCAAATGGCTTTTTCAGAAGGGCTGTAGAAGGCATGATTTAAAACGACCCAGAAAATCCACTGAGCATTAGTGATATTGGCGAGAAGAGGATCCTTGAAAAGGCAAAAGTCCACCCCAGCCACAACCCCTTCACCGAGCTGCCCTCTGGAAAGGGATGCAGGGATACAGAAGGAAGAGCGGCCGATCCACAACACTTAAAAACACTTAAAAACGACTTCTTTTCATCTGGCTAGTGAGACTCCATAATCCCCCCGTTGAAAACTTTTCATCGACTGCGTTACTTTTATGACAAAACATAACTAGAAATATATATATATTGGCTTGCAAATTGATCACACAGCATAGTGTAAGGTCCTTATTGTCCCATATTTTAGAAGCTGAGCTCTAGGTGAGATTCCAAAGTGCAAAATAAATAAAATTATTGGAAGGCTGGAATCATGGAAAAATAGACAGTCAGAAACCAAGATTATTCTAAGCTTGTGCCACCACGATAAAGTACACAAAACATTTCATGGTTTTAATCGTAAACATTCTAAATATTTTCCGGTCTCCGTGGAACTGAAAGGAATCCACATGGACCCGAGTTAAATTCCGTCGAGACGCGCTAAATGGAGCGTTTCACACAGAGGTGAATGTGGGTTTATCCAGACAGACAGTAATAGGCCCAGTTCACACTGAGATGCGTAGCAACGGGCGCAGCGCTTCAAAAACGGCCTTTGGCAAGGCGAGTCTGGCAAAACAGCTGATGAGGCTGTGGAACAGGGATGTATGTGCAACCAGGCGATTAAATATTAATAACAGGGGAAAATGGATTCAACACAGACATGGGACTCTTGTTGGATCGGTGTTCAATGAGGAGATGGGGAATATTTATATATTTGTAATTAGCAAATGCTAATAACGTCCTTTTGTTTGCCTTTGTCTGCTGCCACCAGATATACCGGCATTTAAACAGGAAGGCAGTACTAAAGCTCGCCTCTTCGCCAGTTTGATCGGCTGCCTGCACTGAATGAAACCAATTGTGACTAATAAAAGAATAAATAAAACCTTGGTTTTTCCGGAGTGATCTTAAGAGTTTTTTAAAAATATTTTAATCTCCCAAAAACAAGCATGCACCTTGAACTCTGCGTAATATGTCTCCTTAAGCCTTAGCGTTTTCTCCACCAAGGATGCTGGCGTTCAGTGTTGTGAATGCTTTTGTAAATAATAGGTCTGGGTCCACATTATTGCACAAAGTCATTTTAGATCAAGTTTCTTTTTAGATTATTAATTTTTATCTAGATGTATTTAAAAAAAAAGTTGCTACTGAGTCATGACCGATATGGGAAACAATCATCGTTATTTTTTCTGGTTATTTGTCTGACAGAAATGTCAAAAGCACTGAATTTCAATTTTGTATTGTTCCACGGAGAGGCTAATTACGCATGTCTTCAGCCACCGGAACAATTTGTGCTTATGAGGCAGCTCATTGTGGCAGTTCCATGTGTCTACTGCTGCAGAGGCTCCGGGCGTTATTCCACTTGAGCCTGACACCAGTGTCTCCTCCAATTCCATCTCATTGCATTAGTCATTAAGCCCGGCACTGACACCACCCATCATATCATTGCCTTAATCACATCTGAGCCCCACTGTGTACATATGACCATATCATTAGCGGAGACTGCCGTCGCCTCTCTACCCCTCCGTTGGTCTGTGCCCTTCCATCCTGCTCTCGCTATTATTCTAGTCACAGATTTGACCCAGTGTCTCACTCATCATACGCCGTCGTCCAGCACCTGTACGGGGACAAGCAATATTCCCTTTACAATGATTCGTTCAGGGATTAGTTCCGCTACCTCATATGCAAAATGATTTATCCCCAGGTTTGTGGGGCAGCGGGGGTAAATAACGGTAATGGAGTGCGTTGTGGCTTCTCAACTTTGGGCAAGAAGAAGAAAAAAAAAATCTCTCCATAGATTTTTCTATCTCCTCTCTCCGGGGTAATGATGCAGGAAGTCTGGCCAATCATACTGATTATTAGTGTTAGAAAGGTGTGTATGTGTGGGAGGGAGGAGGCAGGGGTGTATAGGCAGGTAATAGTGTCTGAACTTTGCCGGGATGGTGATTACAGAAAACCCCTCTAATCCCCACGGGATTTATTAAAATACCAGGACTCTTGGGACTAGAATCTTCTTTCGAGGGGGATATGGGAGACATTCATGAAGTGGTGGACAAACAGATATTTCTTTATTTAGAACTAACCTCTTTCTTTTATTAGCTGAGTACAAACCTACGGAAAGCCTAATTTCTGGACAGGAATGGACAAAATGGCTTTTAACTGCCGAATGGACGGTTATACACATAGACGTTACATAAAACAGACAATGGTGACATGTAATTGTTTTTTAGGCACCTGGTATTCATAGAGCATCACAGTGCTGCTTCCTAATAACATATGTTGGCTTTATTACCGTCCTATTCCAAATAAATAAGCTATAGCCTGATCTACTTTCCAATGGAAATATGCAGTCTGCTCTGCAATTCCTTGCATAATGTAATTTAAATTTTAGGGCACATTATGAAGAGCCACTGTGGTAACGTCATGGTTACGTTTTTTTCTTTTTTGAGTAAATGGGGCTTATTCAATGGATTAAAAGAACAGAAGCTGTGAAACTCCATCACTAATGCATCGGCCTCTGTTTACTTGCACCTCACTGTGATTGTAATGTTTTCATTACTTTTTCTGTGACTTTCAGATCAGAAAGATGGTTGGGGGCTATTCTGTGAACCGTCATTGATTCATCTTGTAACGTTGCTGTCGTTCAGGAATCCCATTTTTCCAATAACACAATCATGTCTCCTGGTTAAGCCTGCTAAGCTGGGCCTCATTCTGAATTTCGATTTAATACACCACATCTTTCTAGTACACAGTGAACTGACTTGGTTACCATAACAGGCCGGATTCCTTGAATCTATTTCTAAATCTGGAGACTAGCACATGTGCTGTGGGGGGGAAACTGTGTATATGACACAAGGGATCTTTGCGCGCCCGTGGGCAATGATGGATTAACCCTCAAATCTGTAATATGCCCCATTTTAAGGCCTGACTGATGATTGTTACACCCGACGCCCTCAGGAGACCCTGCACTCTGCTGGAATCAGACGTTTATATGGAATTAACACAGCTGAAATTAATGGTAAATGACAGCTGCTGAGTCACCTCAGCGGTGTAAAAGTATTTCTTCTTGCGGTTTCTGTAGTACGTGAGAGTCTCTATAATGAGCTAAATAATTAGTCTGTTTATGATAACAAGTTTGGGAATGTAAAAAAAAAGTGACATGTGTAACATAAGACCGGCTGGCGTTTCATTACCATCCCCTTCTGTGCACGGGCACGCAGCAAGGTAATGGTTCTTTACAAATCACTTCCAAATGGACTTAATACAAGATGTGAGCGGAGGTAGTGGGAATAATAAACAAAGAGCTGGAGTAAGTAATGGTGGTAGTTTCTCAGCAAACAATGTGTTAATGCAAAGCAGCAGTTAATGTGATCCTTTAATTAACCTTGACTGTAAAAAAACTAAAAAAATGTTGTCTCTAATTTTCTTTAGCTGTAAGTTGACCAGCATAGTGTTTGACCTCTGTAGCGCTTTCCATCTTAGGCCGCCCTTCGTTACCAGGTGATACTCCCAAAGTAGGAATTGAATGTATTGTACCTTTTACGTTGTTCATTCTGTACCATGACATCCATTGTAGTCTGTCCATTCTCCCTAACGTTTTTTCTAAGGTTTGGGGCCGTACAAAGGAACTTTTTTAACTGTTTTCTTTTTTTCGCTGATTTTTCATCTGCTCTGATGAAACTTCCTCTCGACAGTGATCGCACTGCAGGCTTAATCCACAGATACAATTATCCAAGTGGCCTTCTGGCTTCAGAAGCACCACAAGAGGAAAATAAACACTGCGTTAGAAATATATACATTTTTCTTTGTCTTATTCAATAGAAAAATGAATCAAAAATCTTTGAGGAGAACTGTCTTTGTTCTAGTCATAGAATTTTTTTTCATAGCTTTTGTAAAACTGCTTTTATACATCACTTAAGAAAAAAAAATGATCGAATTCATTTAAATATTTCATTATAATATATGTGTATAAATAGTTTGTATTTGTGTACTTTTTCCTGAACAAATCTTCTTTAGTATTCTAGAAGATAAATACCAGTGCCACTGTCTGAATGCCAATGACTGCAACTTTGAAATCTGCTTTAATTTTGGACTCTCATGCTGGAAGAGGCACAACGATTATGTTAAATTATTACATGAAGGTATTCAGACAACGGACCTGATTCACAACAAAATACACAAAAGGGAACCGTCCTGAACTAACCAGGCATCTGTCCAGTAAATGCAAGTTCTAAATCCATTGACCTCAATGCAAGTGGCAGGTCTGTCCTATTAAAAGGTCTCTCCCCCCTGTCGGTGTCTCTGTGTAAACAGATCTTTCAAAGGCAATGAGGTTGCCTGGCCTGTGCCATTTTATCTCCAAAGTTACGATTGTCTGGAGAAGATGACCTCACGCTATTGATTTGTGATCCCTCACAAGAACATACACACGTACACACACACACACACACACACACACACACACACACACACACACACACACACACCAACTCTGTTTGGTTTACTTTCACTATTGTGTTGGCCTTCGAAAAGGTTATGTATGGCCAGCTGAGGTTTGCAGAAAAGAAGACAATTTGAGAACTTGCGTATTGACACTTTCATAAAGCTCATAGAAAGTTGTTAACGTGGACAATAGGTGAATTGGGTCGCTCCGTGAACTACTGCAATACTATATAAAACAGGAGATTACCTATTTACGTTCTACATATAATCTTGAGTTTTGCCGTATTACCATTTTGTCAGTTGTCCGTGTGTATCGAACATCTACCGTCTGATTCCATGTTTGAGCAGAATAAGGGAAATGGCTCATTATAGGTAAACTTTAAAAACTCTAAAGCCGTTCAAACCACTGCCCTGGCACAGTCTCTTTTTTTGCTTTGCAATGCTCATATTTCCCTCAGAAGCCTGACTGTCACATCAATGTCAAATTTCAATGTTAATAGAATATTAAATTATTCAACATGCAGTTTAACCCATTTGAACTATTCCCCTGGCTCTAAATGACTCCCCTCTTGCAAATAAGGGCCTGGCCTAATTCCAAAGTGTGTTCAATAAAGGGATACGTTTTGAGGGTTGATTTTAATCATCAGAATATTTCGTACTTTTATCACTTGATAGTTATCATCGTTGTTAAGATTAATTTGCTAAACCACTATTATAAATGTATCCCTACTGACCTTTTGAAGAATTTATATTTATATATTATAGACCGGAATACATTTATATTGTAAATAAAAGCATTGCTGGGTATATTATTTAATTCATAGTCATTTATTTCCTATTTGAATCTGCACTAGGCCTTTGGGCTACATGGGGCAGCCGTAGATCCTTGGTCTTTCATCCCTCTGCCGGTTCACTGAAGCTGAAATGTTTTGTGACCAAACAACCTCCTCAAGGTTGAGCCCTGTCAGAGGAGGAACCTCTGAGCCTGTGCTGCCGAGTGCTTTCTCTTCCACAACCAAGCAGTCTCCAATGTCAGGGTGCTATTGTCACTAAAATACAGCGCGCATTTCTGGGGTTAAACACTGGTGAAAATGCAACTCAAATTTCACGTCACTGTATATAGGAAAATGGGCATTTAGAGAAGCCTCGCTGTCGCTGTGTAATTATCCTCGCACAGGTCTTTGTAGTTTTTGATTTGGATTGTTGACACGCCGTGCCTCTCAGTCACACGGGCACCATGACATCAGAGTCTATACGCTATCGCCTGGATGAAGACAGTAGAAATGCAAAGGAAAAATGAATAAAGTCGTGACTTAATAATGAATAAAAAACACATTGCACAAATGTATGAATAAATGGGGCAAATGTTGAAATCCTTTCAGCTTGTAACTGACTATTTCTTTGAGTCACGTGATGACGATGCTACAGGGCCGATTGCATCTCTGCACACATCACTGTTACGATCTTCAAAAAGACAATGGAAGCTAACCCTAACCGCTAACCCCTAACCCTAACCCAGATCACAATGACCCTTGTATCCATGGCATCCTAATTGCAGAATTATTTCCAGACTCCAGGGCTAGGGTTGTGTTTGCGTTACCAAAAGGTACGCATATCTGTGTAAAGTATATCAGTAAAATGTATAGTAGTATTTTGATATGCAAGGAAAATACTAATCCTAACTGAGGTGTCTTTATGAGGATGACATGTTATTGGTGAGGAACAGCTGCTTACTGATTGTGAACTATAAAGTGGCAGCATCTCAGAATATGATTTATTATTGCAGAGAAAAAGAGATGGAACTTTCATTGAATCACAGAGAAATCATTTATCACTTTTATTAGTCCCAAGTATTTGGTGGGCTTTTCCGCCTGGAGCCCTCCAAATAAGGAAAGTCGGAGTGAATTGGACCCCTAATGGCTGTGGCAGAGAGGCAGATTCTGATATGTTCCAGATGTTTTATGATGAGACATAATCATGCCTTTGTGAAATAGCAACTGATGCCATAGCTAGAAACTATTAAACTGTCTATTTACACCCATTTGAGAACAATGTAGAGCCCCAGAGAATTCTCAACATCTATTATGTAATTAGAGGGCCTGCACACCATATGTAAGATCAGGTTTATTTGAAATCCTGTGTACAATAAAATGACAGTGAATAGTGATGGTAATGGAAGTCATTATCGTTCTCGCGTCATCTGTTCACTTCACCTAATCGCTTAAATTGACCGGGCCTCAAACAAAAACACACAGACGACCATACTAATGCTCCACCAATGATCTGCTCTGTTCCTTTTAATCAAGCTACAGCCTTAATTCCACTGGGCACAACCCTCACACCAGTAGTACACATTATGTTCCATTGAGATGAAAACAAATGACACGTCCTTTTCTCATGCATCTAACCTGTGCTTGGACTCGTGCGGCCGTTCAGCCAGCTGGTCTGAGTGGCTTCGTCACATATCTGTGACCTCGTAACACTCCAGAGAGCCCTGTTTTATGGGTCTTGACCTTGCCAGTAGTTTCCCACTGTCCCATATGCATGCTTTGATGAAACCAAATGTCACTATTAATGCTGCTGGTGCCGCTGTCATGTCAATTTGAAGCTTAAAAAAAAAAAAAAAGTGACATTCTTTGAGAACAACAAAGCCCCCACACTTCAATCACGCAAATACAACACACGTACACAAAGGCAGACACGAGCATAAATCCATGTACACGCCCATGGGCAACCATGCGCAGATACGTCGGTTAGACATAAATTGGGAAAGAAGGGGTGTCGAACAAAAATGGTCACATTACTGAGGCTCCTCTCGGCAATAGCTAGTATGCAGTGTTCCTTCCCCGCGGCACGGCCATTTAATGGACGATACCCAGCAGTGGGAGGACAAATATTGGTTTTCTCCATCTCGCTCGGTACATAACTAGAGGGGTTCACATTCCCCTTCCCCACTCTGTCTACCTCCCTTACCTCCCCCCTCTCTCCCCCCCAAAATTGCTCATACGCTCATTACCTCTGCAGGATTGATGTTTTCTTTTCATAAAGCGCCAAGCTGATATCCTATGGATTCAGAATTAATAAAATATGAAGGACATTAATATTCCCAGCATTCCCATTATTGCAGAGGTTCCAGTGAAGCCCCTGACTCGCCCCGGCCTGTCAATCACCCTTCAGGTGCGCCGCCGCCTCTCTGCCCCCGTCAGGCAGGAGGTGAGCTCCGCTGGCAGACTTCAAGCGGCTCCCTCAAGGGCATCAAAGGGCAGATTAATACAAAGTGCATGTCCATGCATTTACGACCTACTTGTTTTGAGGTAAACCATGTTCAAAGGTAGATGCATACACATGACATGCTGATGTTGGTCCTGTTACTGTTTTTTTTTTTTAAACAATAACCATGTCCTGCGTTCGTTAACATAGCTCTACAACAGTTTGCAATATTCAGCTGAACCGTGGTCCTGAAATCTTCTTTTTAATGTTCTCCCTTTTAGCCCTATCTTTGTTATTTCGGTCTTTCACCTATCCATTCTCTCTCTGCTCGGCACACTCTACACATTAACTGAACGTCGTTCTGATGACGGCGCCTGCCACCAATTGCGTTAAAAGATAGCGGGGTGGTCTGGCTATCTGCGGTTATTAGTGGAGAGTGTTTTGGCTTTTTCTTTACCTATTTCATCTTGCATTTCTAACATTAACCACAACCCACAAAAATTCTCCTTGTGCTCCCAAGAGCTACTCCCGGCCAGCTTCACAGTATCTACAAAGGTATTAAAGTCCATAGCCACCACACAAAGGGAAAATAACTACCGGATTTTAGTACTGCTTGCACAGAATATCGTGATGAAGCTTAGAGATAAAGATTTGCATTGCAATTTTAAATTCTCCCAACACCTCCTCTTGAAAGAATAATCTAACACAAAATGATTGTTAACTTCCAAACTGGTTTCTGCCTACATAGTAGACTGGACCAAAACACCCACCCGGAGAAAACTGCATGTGCACATATAGCATAGTCTCAATTTGTCTCGTTGTAGCACAGGTTGTCCAGCACTGTGGCTCTGTGGGTTTGTCTGACAGTCGTTAAACATGACAGATAAGAGGGAATAATTAATTTATCAGAGCAGGCCAGGCTTTAATCCCTGGTGTCCTGGTGATAAGGGACGGTTTCTTCTCTCCTGATCCCTCTGCCGATAGGGGCTTTTTCCTTGGCGGTTTCCCGTTAATAAGCCTGTCAAAGAGGCACACGACTCTGGGCTCTGTCCTGTACAGGTTATCTCGCCGCCACACGTTCCCGTCTCCTCCCTGACAGGCGACAGCAGCCAGGTCGCTGGGCCTTTGAAACCCAGGGAGAGCAAGTCCTGTGGGCGTCTCTCTGAGGCGGCCTTGTCATTTAAAAACCATCTAATTCAAACATCAAGGGGGGTCCGAACCCACAGAAGACTAAACACAGGAGAAAGCTGCACTTGATAATTCTCTTTTAAGGCAACCAAAAAATGCAGGCGGGTTTGTGTGTGTGTGTGTGTGTGTGTTTCCATCTCTCTCTGAGCTTTTCCTGAAATTGACTGGTTGCTTGTAAGATGAAATAATTGTGTATGTGAAGTGTATGTCTAAATGGCAGAATGATGAGCTCTTGATAAGCAGTGTCTGGCAGGAAATGGTGTGGCACAAGCCTTTAGCCTCAGGAAGATGGGATTCACACTGTGTGCGTAGTAAGCAGCTTCGAGTGCTCAAAGCTTATTTTATAATTTAACTGCTGTTTCTTTTGGAAAAAGAGTTGGTAAAATACAAACTAAGCTAAATCTTGAATATTGTGAATATTTAAACCAAATTGCAGATGCAACAATGATAGTTGCTCATTTCCCTTTTTAATATGGAGGCGGAGCGGCCTGCTGAGTGAGTAAGGAGGACAGTGCGCATCTCGGGACCAGCAGGATGTCTGTTGAGTAGCAGTCTGCGTGGTGGCCTTCGCATTGTGGTGCACTTCATCATTCCCACACAGCCTCACCTGTTTTGCAGACTGACTGAATACATTATCATATTTTATGATGGGTCACGAAAGGCACAAAGAGGTTGCACTGTACTTCAAATGTGTCCTTTTTTGTGATGCACTGCATGCTTCTCTACATGCAAAAATGAAATCTCACTATATTCGTTGATTATACCGTCTGTAGTGGGAGTTGTTCTGTGCAGGGGCGACTATTTGATATTGATAAAGGGGTTCAAGCCCCTGAGGGACATAACCCACCTCAGTTTGTCAAGGTAATTATTTGTTTTTTATCTGCTGCAACATCAAATTTGCGTGGCCTGGCCCAATAACTAAAAATCCTACTAAAATACCCCAAACGGCAAATTTGGAAAGGTCACATCCCACCCACCAAGTCTTGCTGACTTGAGATTTCAATGTCCTCTACAAAAATACTCTTTTAAGCATTACCAGATGATCATCTTTTACGATTCCCTGCGGCAGTGTGGTACCAAGGGTGGACGGGTGCAGTTCATCTGCATGTACTGCAGTGACCGCTTTCCAAAGCAGGAGGCAGAGAGCCACAGAACCTAATGTTGACTCTGATTATTGATGTCCATCATAGATAACTTCAACTCATGCAGAAGTGCTGATGTTTGTGGCAGAATTGCACTGTACAGTTGGCATCTCCACATCAGACACCTTTCTTTATACTTGCGTACCACTATGTGGTTTTTGAATCAACTCTATGATACTCTGTTTTATTATAGATCTTTTGCACTCTATTTGTTGATTTTAAATCTTTGGACCAGCGGACCGGTTTACGCACAACAATCGAGTCAAGGTCAGTCGTGAATGATTTACTTTGTCTCCTCGCCCCGTCAGTCTGTCTCCGTCTATTTGTCTCTCTTCTTGCTAACTGGAGCACTTCAGAGTTTTCGATCTGTCCAGTCCAGGAAAAAAACATTTAGCCGATGCCGCTCCTTATCTCTCTGGCTCTTCTAATCTTCCGTGAGCTGCAAGAGTGGAGGCAGAGGGGCTGTCATTGTCCGGGGATGTGAACCTGCAACCTTTTCAATTTCACCCCGCGCTTTAAAGCCCTTCTGCCTGGACGATCTCACGTCCTGGACAAAGGTGCCATTTGCTTTTCATTTCCTCCACGATAAGGAAGGAGAAGAAGTATTGTATATTGTAATGCTCCCTCACCTTTCTGACATCAGCAAAATTGAGGCGCAGGCGAAAGATCAATACAAATTAAAAGTAAATACAAGAAAGGCAGTGAAGATGAGGAGATACATTAGCATGTTTGGAAAGCCATTCGCTCTGGTTCTCCGGACCACAGCTGTAGTGATTTGTAAGAAAGAAATGAGGACAGATTTAGAAAGTTAAAAAGCTGATGATGTACATTATACATTTTTCAGAATATCATGAATAAAATAATGTTAGTAGTAAAATAGTTGTTAGTGAGAGTGTTACTTTGGGTTGTTTTCTCTAAATGCCATTCAAAGTTGCATCAGAACACCTGCCACCATGAAGGAGCTGGTGTCACCAGTAAGCTGTGATGTCATTCCTCATCTGGCCCGGACATTGACTGGGGTCACAGCTGCGTGGTCAATGTTGTGGAGAAATTGTGTGTTTTTACAAACGTTGCTTTTATTTTTGGTGAAATGATCCATGCAATACAGTTTTAGCTTTATGTGGTGATTTATTGCAACATTATAGTATTTTTTTCAACCGGACATTCCACTATTTCCCTCATACTCTCCTGCCATCTTCTCCCTACTCCTCTGCTGCATTACAGCAACCTGATATTCTATCATTAAGTAGCAATATCCTACACTACATTGAGCAAATTGCGTCTGGCCGGCAACATGTTCCAGCTCCTAAGCACAGCTCACGGCTTGGCAGATGGCGTTGCATCGATCAAATGCAGCAGTGCTGAGATTGGTGGGGCAGAATGTGGGAAATGGCAGGCAATGTTTCTCTTTCCACTGTTCTGTTAAGAATGGCTTGAGGATGTTGCACGGTGTTTGCCCTGGGTTTACAACTTCAGGGCTGCTGGGAGGAGTTATTGCACACTTTTTCGGAGCGGGGGCGGCATCCCCATGTTATGATGGTAGGAGCACTGTTGCATCTATCCACGTGGGTACATACCTATTGAGAAAATGAAGAGAACTTTGTATTTCTTCTCCAGGTGTAAATGTAGACGGACACATGTGGTATTGTGTCCACATTGGACAAATCTAAGTTAGTGAGGATGTGCAGAGTTTTGTTAGTTTTAAACCTAACCAGCATTTGGGCTGAAGCTTTGAGGTAGATGTGACGTAAAGGGTAACGATGGCACATGCAGTTCTGCAGTGGACACCTCCTGGAAAATGTTTTCCTTTATCAACATCCACTGTGTCTCATTGTGTCTTTGATTGTGTGCGTGTGCATGTTCAAGTGACCGAGCGAGTGATTCTACATGCAATCCCATTTATCTAGCCACGGTGTTTTGCCCACCAACATGCCCATTTTTAACCTACCGTGAGAAGCCATGCGCACAGCGAGAAGATGACAAACACCCAGGGAGACGCAGTGGCATTTTCCCTGTTATTGCTTCTGTATATCGGAGCTGAGCACCGGGATTACCATCGGTGCAAATTAAAAACAAATGAAGGTTGCGCAGGGAAACGGCAAACACACAAAGATGTGGACGTGTTCTGGTCTGATTCGTGGACCCCTGGTACATGGCAGGTTGGGTCAGTGAGCTGGTGAGTGTGCATTCGAGCAGCTTCATTGTCAACTCACCTGCCAGTCAATAACCTATTTAGTTTAATGTCACAGCCTATACGGGGAAAAGCATATTGACAGGCCGCAGAATACACCTTTCACAGGCCGCCCAGCTGCCAAGGCTAGATAAAATACATTGGAAAAATGAATTTTTTCGTTGCTCCACAGTCCTTTAGAAATTATGAAGGCCACCCCCCCCCCCCCTCCAATGAATAATAGGTAGAGTTGAGGAGCTAATGTCAGTGATTTGGGTTGGGGCAATCAGTTGTTGAAAAGACAAGTCACTATTCCCACATCGTATTTCCAGTCCACCAATTCCAGAAGACCGCCCTCTCTCTGAGGTGACACAGTCACTAGTTGGCCTTTTAGGAATCTTTCAGAGGAGCAAAGAGGCAAAGAGATGGCATTTCATCTGTTTAATGAAGTTCCATTCCTCACCTGCAATGCTGGTTCTTTGTTTCACGCTCCAATATAACCTCTGTAGCTTAGTGACAGCCAGATTCACCGAGAGGTTAGCGTTGAAGAGGATGAGAAATAAAGTTATGTTTACTTTACTTTGTTTAACTCGCTTTTTACTGAAAACAAAAGCGCATGCGTTACAGACTTCCTGATCCATCCTTGCGTGTGTCTCGGAAACATTCTGTTGCTTCGATGACATCTGAAGGTGACTTCCTCTACATGTCTACATTTTGGATGCCTCCCCCCGGTCGCAGTCAATAAGCCATTTAATCTCTGTGCTGAGCCGAGTCGATGCGGCCAATGTCGTGTTCGTGCTTATGGTCGACAAGACGAGGGTTCTGCCCAGACCTGATAAACCATTCATTTCCTTGAGCTCCTTTGTCTTTCAATCCTTTCACATAAAAGAGCTCTTGGCCTATTTCAAACATGGATGCCTCTTTAATGAGCTGCTATAATCCATAGCATGGAACGCGGTTTGCCTTTTGGCATGACAGAACAGAACCAGATTAGAGGATTACTCACATTTATGTATTCATGTACTAATTTATGACAAAAGCCATTCCATGAAAGACAATGTGCATTTTGCCCATATTAAAGCCTGTTTGATTAATGAGAATGAGATTTGATATGTTTGGTACATCAATTTGAGATTATTAGCAAATATTTTCATCTTAGTTATGTTTGTAGAATTGATAAACTGCCCAGTTTAGTTGGTGCTTGGAGCTCATTGCCATCAATTAATGGGAATATTTTTATTTTAGGAGGGACATTGTTTTTGCTGGTGAAAATGACAGGACCACATTCATATGAAATGTGGTGAACACAGTTAGTTGATTGTCTTCCATCACATGTTGGTTTGCAGCCCAAAAACGAATTCTTTCTTTTTTGTAACATTTATTTCTAGGCTTGAGTAATAGCAATTCAGGTAACAATTGAATGTTTAGAAATGCACAGACATAATAGACGGAATTATCTAAAACCAAGGACAACGGACCAATTCGTAGCTGCCATCTGAATACATTTTTGGAAAGTATAAAGTAGCTTTAATTAACCATAAATGTATTCAGCCGTCACAACTGCAATGAACACGGCGAAGGGTTGAGCATAACATCAGTAGAACATTAGTGACGTATTTCTTTTAGAAATAACGACCCAAGGCCAACATGCCCCAAAGAATTGTGCTGTGTTGTGCTAAACTTCAATACAGGACAAATATAGTGCACCTGCACCACAGTAATTGCTGGCAAAACTTTAATTTATTAACCCTAACCCTGGAAACCTTGAAGATGCGCTGCTGGAAGAGATGCTGACTGTGCTAGAAGAGCGACACAACGATGGAGAATGAGACGTGGAGGCACCACCTACTCCTCTCAAACACTTTCTTTGGAAAAATCAGAGTGAATCCGTAAGGATATTCAACACAATCCAATACGCGCTCCTGATAACGGGACAATCGTAGTCGATTCCCTATCAAAATATTCCACATCGTCACAGCCCTATTTTACAACATCATCCAGTCCTGTTGACCATCAAGGTCTTTTAATCAAGCAACTTTTATATCTCTCAATACAAGGAAATACTCTCATTAGAAATTTAATAAAAGCCAAAAAACTGCACATTCTGTTGGCCTGTTAAACTAAAGTGAAACCCTCACTCCCTCCCATGATTTCGTGAGATGGACCATAAATGTTGCACATTCGAGCCAACTTCTCATACAGACATGTGTTTACAAATAATTAGACTCAACGTCACTCAACTCGGTGGAGATCATTTCCTGATTCCCTTTTTTAAGATAACAGTTTACATATAGCCTTTTTGGAAAAAGCTTTTTAAGGTTTCTTCTAATAATATATGATTATTGCGTTCTTTTATGTTCTATTATGTAGGAGAATAATGCATTTTGGACTTTTTCAGTACATGCACATTGGGGTTCCTTGCTGCTGCGCGATAAATGTAAATATGATTAAATGCCTGATATCTCCTCAAAGTAAATTCTATTGTTCAGCTTAAAGATCAAGCCCATGGAAAACAAATTGTGTGCGGGGTGTTGGTGGGCAGACAAAGTGCGGCGGGACGCCTCCGAGGCTCCTCTGGATCTGGCCACAGAACGTCTCGGTAAATGCGGTCAGACAGATGAGTCTCGCCTTGGAGCGCTGCCTCCCAAGGGCAGAGTGACATTTTCTGGGGACAATATGCGACTGCATTGACTTAGAAAACAGCCCCCCACTACTCTCCCCCCCCCCCACCCCCCTCCCTTCTACCCTCTTTCTCAGCCTCTCCATCCTTTCCTCTGTTTTGTGCTACGTCGGCCTTTGCCAATGTCGCTGGTCCTGAGTGCTGCAGTAGCTGCTTTTAGCCTTTTTATTCTTTTACAGGTCAAAAGACTTGGAAACGTTTTGAAAGCCTGGTGCCACTATGCCGGGGGGAAGAATGCATGAAAACTCACCAAAAAGACCATTATCATGCTTTTCCAGTTTTAAGGCTAGTAAATCTAGTCCAAAGTTATTGCGATTAAAATGCTGATCTTAATTTGCATCGTCAAAATTGGCCAAATGTGATGTCTGAGTACCACCTGATTTGTGGAGTCACAAGCACTACTAAAATCTTGAATATTTCTTGACCTCTATAGTGCTAATATGTCCCCCTAAAAAGCAAATGATCAACATGAGTATCTCTGATACATCATTTGTACCCTCATAATACATCATCTCCATTTATGTAGACCAACACTAAATGCCAGCTGTATGTCAGTGTCCCCACATGTATTTACTGTTTAGCCTCCTGTACTGTGCTGTCATCCGTTTGAGTCAGACTGCACATCTGTCAGTGTTGATTGGTACGGTTGTCTGTGTGACAGATGAGTCCTTCCCTCTCAGCTGAGACTCTCTTCGGGGGAGGTGCAAATCCCTGCGCATCCAAGCATCGGCAATCATGCACAGCACCTTGATGAGAGACAGGCCCCCGCCGGTTGATTGACTGGCATTCTAACGCGAGGCGATGGCAACGGACACCACCGGCACGGGAACATAAAGGCTGTAGGCGCGCGGCCCGGTCGCGGACGCACAGCAACACGCTTGGACACACAAAACGAATCGCTCCGCATTAAGAGTTCACCCCTCTCCGTCGCTCCCGTATTTGATAATGTGACTATCTGATATCCATTGCTAATCTCATTAGGGAACGTGACAGAGCAAGGGGGCATGTTTGCATTAAAACTGCACTGAGTAGGTATTACCTTTTGATTACACAAATACTAGCCACTCCATCTTGAAGGACGTTGTTTTATTGCCCGCTTCAGCGGTGGGATAATGTATTCAATCAAGGTTTGGAGAGTTCCTTGTCATGAGCCGCAGAGGGTCAGAGACAATTAACTTTCAAGGGTCTGGTGAAAATCGGGGTTAAAAGCACCCAATCAAGTTAAGAAAGTAATTTGCTTTCCCCAGTGTTGCACTGGTAAGACAGTTACTCGTCGATCCAATTAAGTCTTTGGTTCAGACCCGTCGGTGTCCTGCAGGGGCGAAACGTAGAGACAGCGGGAAGAGCTCTCTGTGGAGGGCTGTCTGTCACACAGGGATTGTTTGAGACACGTCTTTGATTGCTCCAATTTTTCAGCGCTGGGTTCCACTGTAGGGGGCTAACGGGGCCCAGTTCAAGTCCCTCCTTCTGTCTGTCCTCCCTCAGCGAGGACAAGCGAGGATCCCGCTGGGTCAGCGGGACACTGATTGGGCGAGAGATTGTCCGCCCGCCGCGAGCAGGAGAGAGGATGGCCCCGGCAGTCCTGCTGTTTGTTTAAGAGCAAGAAGCCATGGGGAAAGGCTTAATGTCTTAATTGGTCCGAGTGGCAACGGACGGTACCTGACGAGACTCATTAATCAGAGCGGGGTGAAGAGGCTGGAGGCTTGGATTGCAAGGGAAGAGGACGGAGAGAAAAAAGAGAGAGAGGGAGAAAGAAAGAGAGAAGGGGGGAGGTATCAGGCCAGAGCTGTGTGTCAAGCGAGGCCCCTTAGCTGCTTTTGTTGTTCTGCCACGCACCATTTCAGCACACCCACTGACACCTCGCAGCTGTGTCCGTCACACTCAGCCACTCAACCTTGTAGAGTGCAGAATGGGGATGCAACAATAATTAGAAACCGCTCGCACCCTCGCACACACATGTCTTCCACAAACACGGAGACATTACAAGTTTAAAAGACATCCATGATTACTGCCATGTGCCTTCGGCACAGGTGTTAATACACCCATGGAGAATTGAGGCCACAATTTAATTCATTTTAATTTATTTTGTATAGCCCAAAGCCACAAATCGCAAATTTACCCCCGAGGGTTTTGTAATCTGTAGACCTGTGGAGAAAAAAAGTATTTTAAAAAAAAAGAAAGAATTAGGGGGAACAGTTGTGCAAAAGTTGACATGTGTACAGAATATTCAACACAATAGCTGAAACACATAGTAGTGAGCAGAATTAATGAAGAATTCTGACAGCAGCATTGAGTATTGTAGAGCAATGATAATTAGTAGGGGTGTAACGATTCGTTTTTAACAACGATTCGATCACGATTCGTGGTTGTTGATACGATTTAAGGACGATATTGGTTCATTTAGAACAATACGATCCGAAACAATTCAATGACTTGAAATCGATTCAGTAACTTTTTAGCCAAAAATTCAACCAGTGTGACTGAAATAAATTTCCTAGATTCCTGTTGTTTCTTGTAATAGAATCAGGTATCAATTAATTATGAATATAAATAAACAAGTAAACAACAATGAATGGCAAACGCGTTCACATTTTTTTGGAATAAAGTGAAAACACTGCTGTCGCAGTGTAGCACAAAAAACATCCCTGCAATAATGGTTTCCCCCTACCAACCCCCTCTATTTCAACCTCTGTGGAACGTCCCGTCGGCTTTGCCATGAAACCCGGAAGTTGAATCGGCGCTCGGGCAGGCGGTTTGTCGGCTCAGTCCGTGACAGCCTTTATCATTAAAAGTGCTAAGAAAAAACATCCATATAAAGTCTGACGTGCTGAAATTCAATGGGTTATTTCCTAGTATCGATACAATCGATTTATGACATTTTAAATCGATGTTGGATCGATATATGTCATCCATGAGGCCATCTCGCTGAGCACAGATCGATGTAGTTGGATCGGCGGAATTAAAATCGATACATCGATGTAACAGCTGAATCGTTACACCCCTAATAATTAGAGGAGTAATACAAGTATCCATGCGACTTCTTGTAATCGCCATAGTCAGCCATAGTAAAGTCACTAATTATAACAAACCATGATGGTAGCCAGGAATCTGGGTTGATAACTGAAGGCTCTGGCTCCCATCTTTCTTTTTAAGCCTGTAGGAAAAAGTAAACATTGGAAAATCAACAAATATGCTGAAGACTAAAATATACAACAATATATTTTTGTGATCATATGTTTCTTAACTTTTCAATACGTAGGATATTTCTGCGCTAAAAGACAAATAATTTCCTTAAAAAATGGAAAAGATCTACGCTATTGATTGCAGCAGGGAAGTAAAAAAATAAATAGTTTACTCAAACTCATGTGGTGACGCATTGTGATGCCATCTATGACCTGACTGGTTTGGCAGTCCACTTGTGAACAGATCACGTCGGACATATGTTAATGGTCGGTCTGTACATGGCCACAGAGACAGGATCCGTTTTGTTCAGAGCATCTCCCCCTTTTTGAGTTTCATCCCTGTTAGTCATGTCAAACACGTCCTTTTGTTTTTATGTGGGCTATTTCAAGCTCTGTCACACATATGTGACAGCAAAGCTCTAAAGACTCGTATATGAAGAAACACACACACACACACACACACACACACACATTCAATACATACAAAAGTCTTCCCTTTGGGCCAGTCCATCAGACAGTAGCAATTGTTTAGGGACGTTCGTCTGCACAAAGTGGAAATGGAAAAAAGTTATTTTCTCCACTTTTTCAGCTAGTCCTTTCAGCAGGTTTGCCCCGATTTTGTCCAGGTCACTTCACCTAATGGAGTCAAATTAAAGGCCTGAGGCCAGGAATTGTCCGCTGGACAGAAACCTCCATGTTTCAGGACAACGACTGCTCTCCCCATGTGTCTCTGCCCCAGGCTGGTAGAGAGGGAAGTCACTTAGCTGCCTCTTACGTTGCCATTTTCTCTGCCTATTCACAAGGATACCATTAAAGTAAGGCTGGTACTTTGTTTGTTTCAGTGCATTTGTTGTCTGCCTCTCTGCCTCCTGTGAACGTGATATTACTGCTGTGCTGCTGGGGAAGTGCTCCATAGTAATTGCAATAGTAATTGCAGTATATCAAATATGTCAATGTTTTTCTGTTTTCCAATAATGGTTTGGTGTTTGTCGAGTCAGTTATTAATCAAACAAAATGATTTTATTTTACATTTATCTGAAACGGATGGTTTTCCTTGTATTGTTGTTTATTCTCTTTTCTATCACATTTTTTTTAATTCACTTATATTTTTTAATATAGTATTTTTTTTATATATAACCTTTTTGAATGCATTTATTTAAAAAAAAGTTCAGCTTTGGGATCATTTTTGATCCCTACTTTTCAATCTGTCTGATGTATGGTTTGGATAATTCGCACTGTTTCTCATCAGCTTCTAAATAGCATAATCAGCCTCTAGTGAGTCATTACAAAAGGAGAAAAAAGAAATGTACGTTTTTTCTTATTTCTTTGTTTTTTAATTGGAAACCTTTAACAGTTTGTTTGCCTTATGCTTGTCATTGATGTCAACACTTTTCAAGAGTCGACTCCAGAAACACAGGACAATTTATTGTTTCAACAATGAAATGAAATCCGTGGCCAACCATAGTTAGAGTCCTTCCCATCAGGCTTTGCACAATATTTAAGGACACTTTGCCTGGTGGGCATTGTTTTCTTCAACTGTCCGCCTACCATAACTCATCATCTTTATTGTTCCTTCTGTTGATGTAAAATGCAATAAAAGTGGCAGGGACCATTTTGAATTGATTATGAATAGATGCCACTGCATGGCTGTCTTGATTCATGACAGCTCCAAGAGAGTTGATGTAGTGTATTAGGCAAAGTTTGCATGCTCGTGTGTGTGTGTGTGTGTGTGTGTGTGTGTGTGTGTGTGTGTCTCGGGGGGCTGAGTGACGGTGTGTGGGGCGCTTCTTCATTATCTTGACTTGAAAAGTGGTTTGCTCAAAAATGTGGCACGTGGGTGACAAATAGTAGTTTCTTTTTTACATAACCTTCCTGGTAGTGCATAGAAAATCTGTCTCTTCACATTTGTATAGATATGTTCAATTGCTCATGGGGCATGAATTTCTCATTGCCGCTGGAAGATGGGGGGATAAAGATGAAAAACCATCACGTTTTTACTTTTCACATGGCTGCACACGAGTCATTGCTCTTCGATAGCATGCCCCTGCAACTTAAGCTGTGAATAATGACTTTTTTTTAGTTCCTTTTTGACCTTGCCGCATATGTACACATGCAACCTGACAAATATTTAACAAGTTGCAATTCCCACACCTGCTGTCCCCTTGGCACACCCTCGGCACAACACTCCTGTGGCGCAAGCCGGGCCAAGGAAGCTAAAAACGTGTCAGTGTCATACCGAACAATGACAGGTGATCACCTGGAAAAAAAGCATTCATCCATCTGGAGAGTTCAACTCCAGAACACCGGCTGGTGACTGCACTATAGAGGTGGCAGTACAGGGACAATGCGCAGAAATGCCATGTTAGTGAATTGAATTAAGCTAAAACACATAACAAATTAAAAGTGCACAAGACCACCATTAATTGATGTACATGTCTCCTTGGTATTTTCCCTCCAAGAAAAAGCATGAAATGCCTTGGACGGCTCCTTTTTTAATAAATCTGTATTGATCTGCAGAGTGTGCTCCAGACAGCAATCAAGACTTGCAACGCTCTGCAACCATTTCCTCTCTCATCCTCAGGCCACATTGATTTTATGAACGCGGGACTCTTCCAAACCTAGTTGGTGCTTTTAAAAACTTCATTGTCCTCCAGCCCATTATCACCACGGCTCATGAGCCCTTTGTGCCCTTGGGAATAACGACTATTGGATGAAATGCTGCCAGAACATTTGCCTCATTGCCATTAAATATACATAAAGAAAAAACTCCTTCAATGTGTCTCACTAAATCTTATGACCAAAACATGCAACCCATCAACAGATATGGAAAGACACTGTAAGTGTTAATGACAGCCAACTCTCACAGCCTTAAATAGATTATAAATAGATTATAAATAGAACTGACACTCCCAGCTACCGTGAACTGTTCCTTTAGCCCATCAACCCCTCTCTCTCTCTCTCTCTCTCTCTCTCTCTCTCTAGCTCTCCTTCATTAATTATAGGCTCAGCATCAGCAGTGCGTCTCACAGCACGGGGTTAATGCAGACGAGGATATGACGCTTGGGGAAGCTGGTGCCTGATAATAGTCAGCTCTCCTCACCCCTCACATGCCACTGTGCCACCCACATCCACACGTTCTCCCACATGCAGCTAAGTGCACCTCTTAATCTGCTTTCAGAACTTTGCTAAACACTTGGCGCGTTTTCATGAAAAAATAATTTCCATGCTAAAGTGGAATGGCTAACACGGCGTGGCACCTGGGGTTTTTCGTTTTCATTCACACTGGCAGGAAGAAAGCATTAGATTTGGACTGCTTTTCCATTAAAGCATTTGCTTTTATGGGACTAGACCAGATTTTGTGGCTTTTAGCGTTTACATGGCGGTGTCAGGAAAGACGCAACCTGGTAAAATGAAATGTTTTGTTAACCGGTTAGACATGTCTTCACAGTGGCTTATTCCCCAAGAAAACGCTACATGGGTTTCATTTGAAGCTGGTAGACAATTGCACTGAGCGTTACTGTACTGCATACTGCACCATGTCTGAGGAGAAGGCATTTGCCCGCGCAATGTTAAAGTAAAAGGATTAGCATGATCAGTGTCAATCAAATTGTGTGATTCATATTGCCTGAGGTGAACGTATTCTTCTGAGGCAAAAAGACAAGTCATGATTAATTAGTTACAAACGATATATTTTCTGCGGTGACTCAATGTTCCGAAAATATAATTTAATTTAGAATATCCGCTCACTCTGACGGATACATTTAGTCAGTTTTATTGTAAATGTGCCCCTGCTCAGCTCAGTGAAATGCAACACTCACATCTCACCTGGGAAATGCTTTCTGTTATTCCTTGGGTATAAATAAGTGAATTAAATTACGTTGTATGCGTTGAATAACTTGGCTCTCACACAGCTCGGCTTTGCCTGCTTCACGGCGAATAATGCTGCAGCAAGGAGCGGTAACTTAAACAGGGGAGAGCTTTATTGACATTAAATAAGATATCACCATACAAGCTCTACCTTTCAGTGAAAGAGTCGTCACTCTCACATCAGGGTGACACAGTTTGCACCTGCCGTAAGCGCGTGATGGCCTTTCAGACCTCCACTTCCTGTCTCAATCAGGGAAAATGACTTCCTGACTTGCCGCTACCTGCCTTCGTCATCCTGCAATTACACTTACTTCCATTTAGAGACACATGCATGTCAGACCTGACTGGTATTTGAGAGCTGCCACTGAGAGACTGCGGGTCGGGTACCAACCACGGCTCAGCTAGCAGGAGGCAACACAAGTGACTCATTCTTTTTTTCTTTTCTTCTTACAACCCCAGATTTTTTTTTTTGGCATTGTACATTTCTGATTTCCATACGTGTCTGAAACAAAACCATTTTTGTGTACTGCATATGAAGCTTGCAGAAACGGACAATTCCACGTGGTAATGTTGTGAAATGATCGGTCAACTTATCTGTGGTTTGCAGAAGCCAAACTGTTTTTCAACGCAACAGGTTTCATCATCTTTTCAACTCAGCTGTCTCATTACCTTGTCATTGTTCCTTTTTGTGCCTATATATTTTCCACGATGGTGCACAAAACCTTTGCACTTTTTGGATGATGTCAAGATTGTTGTACCCGAACCCCTAAAACAGCCTACAAGAAGCAGTGCCGGCCCGAGCCTCTTGGGGGCTCTAAGCAGAATTTTATTTGGGGGCCCCCCTTCCCACCACGCACAGTCACCTGTGCTAGAAGATTATTGGCACAAATGTCACACTATACTGTTATAGCGAAAATTATAAACAAATACAGTGAGGTTATAATACAAAACTAAGGCTGCTTGCAGGGGCCAGAGGGCCCCAAGCAGCCGCTTAGTTCGCTTATGCCTTGGGCCGGCCCTGACAAGAAGGCAGTAAAATGGAAAACCGCTGCATCACATCACAAGTTTGGTAAATTATAACTAAGATTCGTTTCGCAAGTTCCACGAAAGCAGTTTGTTCTCGCTGTGTTAAGCCGGACCAGTAGTTTAGAAGTCTGTCAGGTTGACTCATTGCAAAAGAGGCTGTGCTGCCATCTGTTTAGTGAAAGAAACATGAGACACTGCTATAGAGAAGTTAGTTTGCCCTCTGCTTTATGAGTGGTAAACATCTGCGCTGTCTCTTGGAAACCTGCACACAGTTTTAATGTTTTGGTGCCCAGATGGTTCACAGAATAGATTTCACCTTTTGCTGTGTTCTCTACAGACGTTTTTGCATCCTGACTCTTTTTTTTTCATCTGAATTATTGTGACATTCTGGATTTACCCTTCCAGTATTTATTTTAGACCATTATGTCAGATTTTTTTTGTACTAATATTTAGTCAGCGATGCAATTAACGGCTGTGTGTGCTCTATGGTGACTCTGACAGCTTGGTGGAGTAGCAACAAGGGCTTTGCCTTTACAAATATAGATATACTGGTCGCTCACTTAATTTTCTGGTTTTCTGCGCGTCAAATGAACACATGGTAACAAACAACAGCATCTACGGATCTGGTTTAATTAATGAAACTTCAGAAAACCTGATAACACCATAAAAATAATCTGTGCGAACATATTTTTTTATATTAAGAGTATAATTAGATATGCGGGAAAGTGGCAGCAGTGTGATGTAGTTAGTATTTTTTATGTGTTCTAAGCTTGATCACCATAAAGACAGACTACCACAAACACAACATTTAACCGAGATGCTGAAAAGACAGCATCTCGACAATGGCTAGTTTATCTGTCGTGTCCGTCGCATACGCCTCAATTAGAAGGTCATTTTCTACAAATGCCGTAGTTCGGCTTCCCGGTCTATTTTTTGTTGTTGCTTTCAACAGTAGTTAAGCTGTGTAAATGCTACATATGAGGCACATTATGGGTCACGGTATAGTGCAGTATGATGAGGGGCCATTTTGCTGAATGGCTTTCCTTCAGAACTGCAGAAAATGGCCATCAGACCAGCATGCCCGAAGAATGCAGGAAGGAAAATGATACACAACATCATCGTTACACTATTTTTTGAAGCAGTTTTTTTTTCTTCTTTTTTTGAATAACTTGTCATTAATTGGATTGACTTCTGGATGTGGCGATATCACATTACTGCAGGATAAAAGGACAAGTCAACCTGCATGTGCTGTAATGAGCTTTTTGATTAGGAATGAAAATCGGCTGCAGGGGAAAAAAAGACTTGTGATCGGTTAATTCTTTTCGGGCCGCTTCTGCTAATCTTGCCTGCGTTCACACAGCGCATTAAACGGCTGCTTAAGCCAAATGTCTTCGTCTTTCTCCAGCCCGCGCTGCCCAGTCAGGAAGCCAATACCCATCACATCTGTACTTGTGCATTTGTGGCCATTGTAATTTAAAAAGAGATCGCTTGGCCGCAGCTATTTACCCTTCAAACACACGTCCACCCCATTCAGGATTGCACTCTCAGGATACGATTCCATGTCTTTGTGGAAAGTGAGCAAAATTACATGAAATGGAGAGGAGGCAATTGTTGAGAAAAGCATCACAGAAGGATGGGGGGGAGGGGTTCTTCCTTGCTATCAGACTCATGTTTATGCCCTGTCATCTATTACCTCCCCCTCTTTCATTCGGTGCTCGTTTCTCTCTTGCGCTGCTTCGGTTGCCCGTTTCGCCCACGTTCAGAGTTCATTAGTCCCCTTCTCGCTTTATTACAACCTAAAGACGGGCTGCCGTCACCACCACCGACGGCTTTGCGTTAGTGTGCCCCCCCACCCCACCCCTCCTTCTCCGTCCACCAGTGTAACAGGGTACACAGCTCAGCATAGCAGGGGCGATAAGTGTCATGTGGCATGAGCATTTAGTGGAGTCTTTTGTTAGATGACGCTGGTCCTGTGCTCTCATGAGGGCCACCCGGAGCTGTGACCAGCAGGAATATGAGTCCCCTGCCTGAAAGATATTCAAGCAAATCAAGCAAGAGAGTCCAAGTTTCTAAGTAAAGATCATGGGGATGTGGATGGTCGTGGTGAGGTGGTGATGTCTGCTTTGCTGAAACGGGCTATGCTAGACTTCCAGTGGCCTCGTGTTGATGACATGCTGGGGCAGCATGTGGAGATAATCAGGCTCTATTCAGATGAGGATCAGGCAGGTTTGTTTGCTGGGATCCTCGGCACCCTATGACTGCTGTATAAACACCAGGCA
The DNA here is from genome assembly GCA_021346845.1 of Apeltes quadracus. NCBI lineage: Eukaryota > Metazoa > Chordata > Actinopteri > Perciformes > Gasterosteidae > Apeltes > Apeltes quadracus. The sequence continues at coordinate 6,342,420 of CM037928.1, read as the reverse complement.
CGTGGCGCCACGCCTGGCGGGGGGCGGCGGCTGCCTGGAGTGACATGGATGAAGTATAGCTGCTGATTAAATTACAGCTTTCGTCAAGTGATTTTCTATTGAGTTCCCACGTGAGTCGTCGTATCTTCAATTTTCTTTCTTTGGTAAACAGGATAGACTTTACCAGTGAGCAGAGGAGCTCAGAAGAATCTGTGATAAGTCATCAGGTCTGTGTGAATGTGGCTGAGGCTCTATGTAGGAAAACTGCACACTTAAATATCAGCGATGGACCCTTGGCACGTCTGTGTCAAAATGCATCAGCTGTAGAGCTTCTTCAGTGTAACGCAGCCTTGGTGCACCCTTACGCATCATGTTATCTTTGCTGCACGTGGTGCATATGGTTTTAGAATGTTTGTGCGTGTGTCTGGGTCAGGAGTCCACCTGTGTCGTTAGACACTCCACTGCACTAACATCTTCAATTAACAGCAGCCACATGCAGATTACATGTTATCCGCCTCTGAGACTGCTCTCGTAGGCTGCCGGGCTCCAGCAGAAAGCGAAGGTTGCACAGGCATGTAGTGAAAGCAAAGGGTACCTTTTCCGCAGCAGCGGGAGCCAGAGGAAAACTAAATGTGATTCCGGATTTGGTGCATAATCACGTCTCCAGGTGTAAACAAATTTGCAGCATGTTTTTTTTTTCTTTTCGCTTGGCTGCATATGGGATGCATAATCAGTTGCCGCTTGACCTTGACTTGTATCATTAATTCAGTGAGTAAACTGTCAGCCTCTCTCACCAGCTGTGTTTAGGATTATAACCTTGGTTACCTGAGGGTCAAGCACTCTTTACGAGATTTCTACTTTGTTTTTCTCTCTTCACTTCTCCTTGAGACTGGGTCTTGTGCAGCCTTTTTCATGCCATTCATTTACTACTTACTTCACAGCAAAAGGAAGAAGCTTTTTTTTCATTCAATTTGTCACTTTAAATGTGGCAAAGGTACATAATGAAGCTTTTTGTTTTTAAACATTACCTTAGGTACCAGGGCTACCGGGAACAGGGGCGAGAGACTAATGACCCGTCATTCCTGTTGAAATAGAACATTTCCGAAATAATGGCCAACAAGAAATCTGTGTGGAAGTCAGCAGGAGGAGAGCTGGTAAAATAAGATGGTGGGCAGCAGCACAGCCCTGCTTGTTTAGTATAAAAATGGGGGTCACAGCCAGTTACAATATCTCGATGTGTTCAAACGCAGTTGTGTTGAAAAAAATATGCAATTAGCAAATAACAGTATGCTAATGGTAGTGAAGGAGTGTACGTTGAAGGACCGGTGTTGTGGTGGTTTGGGTCGAACCTGCCTGGCGGCTCAGGCCTTTTCTGTGCCAGCGTGGGTTCTTAAAAACAACATCCGCGATAACATGTATTTATTGGCCGACTCTGCTCTAACCTCATTGTTTTGAACCCCGTAGTAAGGGAGTGTTGGCTTCATCAGGTAGATAGCGGCAATGGGGTCGTTGCAACGTGAGCAACTGGGTTCCTCATTCAGGAAATTCAGTTAGATTCCAGCGCGTGCCCCCTTTCAGTTTATTCTTATCCATCCCCCTTTGGTCAGCTGGGGGTGAACTGTAAACTACGTTTTACTTCAAATCATTTCTTTCAACTTTTCCCCACTAGCACCGCAACCCACCTTTAAATTACATTAAGGGTCCTCTCGTACATTAACCGACGGACAAATCAAATTGCCATTTCAGGAGGAGGATCAGGGTCCCTTTTCAAGGGATTTGGACGCAGACTGACTTTTAAAAGCTCGTCAAGCATAACACTTACCCTTGTCATGCCCTTTAGACCCTGTTGCCTTAGAGCGGTGTTTCCTCGGCTTCTGTTTACAAGGATGCAATGTCATGGGCTCCTCTTTGTTTGCGACGCTGCAGAGCTCAATCAAATAAGTGTCGCTGATTAGGGCAGGGTCAGTGCGGATGTGTCCCTGTCGTCTGGGTGACGCGGCTACCTCAAGGGAAATGAGCTGGAAAAGCTGCTGTCATGGAGTGGCAAAGGAGGCGCAGAGTGAGAAGGGAAATGGATTGTGGTCGCATCCAGATCTGACTTTTGATAACAGGCGAGCCGGTCTTTGTGTGAGCGGACACACTGATGGGCAGTTAGCAGGGGCACTCATCCTCGGAGTCGATAGAAGTCACGTGAACCGTGAAGGCCAGGGGTCGGCAGAGGTCACGAGCTCAATGGCACATCGGCTACGCAGCAGTTAAACAGGATTGCTACAAGCCTAATGGGAACAGCTATGTGATATGAATACATTTGTAACCAGAGAAAAGTCCACATTTTGCTTTTGCAGTAAAGTATTTTTTGGGATCAGGATCAGCATGTATGAAAGAGATTATTGAAAATACATGCAGGTATTTCCACCTTTTTGGAATGTTGTGCTGTTCTTAAGTACTTGATTCCTTTGTTGTCAGTTACAAACTTCTTTATTTCATGTAAAATGTAAATCAGGGTAAGGTGTCTCTATTTGGTCTGCAAGTCTGTGCCGGGTGTAGCTACGAACGTCAACAGTCAAAGCCGGTACAGATCTTTTGCTTTTTTTAATACTGTAATATATAGGTACACATGTGGAGAAGAGTTGTAAAGATCCAACAAAAAAACGGACACTAGAGGGGTTCCTAAACGTTATAGTTTGAATCTGAGACAGCTGAGGTTTTTGACAAGTTAAGTGTGAGGAATATCTTGGTGGATCTCAGGTCCTAATGCCCAACGCGTAATTACATTAATGTTGGAAAAGGGGAAGGCAGTTTAAAGGATTGATATAGAGATATGGTTTTACACTGAACAAACCAAAGAGCGAGCTGCGGTCATATCCACATCCAAGACAAAATCAAGACACCTTTCATCCCATTCTCTCACCCACGGACGTGTATACATGTTGTACTGCCAATAATTGTCCATCATTGGTCCAATATGTTGGTTAAACTTCAGTAGGACTTGATATTTAATACTGTAATTGAGGCATATATTAGAATAATGTTGGACACCAATGTTGTTTGCATTTTTGAACAATGCGTTTGCTGTTCAAATAATGTAATTTATTGAATAATTTAACAAAACTGCTATTCCGTATTTAGCATATGTCAGAGTCTAAGGGTCACTTAGTTCTAGGAAATGTTTATAATGGATGAGTGTTTACCCTCTGGTTCTAATTACATGACACCCTCTCCCAACGCCTTCTCCCCCGGTGACTGACTTGGCATAAAAGAGGGTGAAAGCCACTGCTGAGGAAAGTGGCCTATAACTGAATTAGCAAATTCAATCTCCTAAAACAAGATCACGCTTACTTTGAAAAAGACTCACGCCACACTTTTAGCGTAATTGCCCACACAAATATGTTAATCTAAAGGTTCTGTACTTAATGCCCTGCATGTTTGTTCTTAACCAAAATGATAATTTGAAAGGAAAGATTCCTTTATTTCAGATAAAAGGCCCTTTTTAAAAACTGTCTATAAGAATTTGTTTCCTTAGAGTGCCTGGGGACTAAATGTTCAATCAGAGTGAGAGCACATTTAGACCATTTCATCCAAAGCTTAATTTTATTTATAAAACGACAGATCCCCTCAGTTGCTTTAGTACATTTTCCAATCATCTATTAAGGAAACAACGGAAACAACTCAAAAATCTCTGCTGCAAAAGCTCTGATTTTCTCAAAATCCTTATGGGAATATTTATGGTAAAGTGTTCCACATATTACTTGACAGTATGATGCAACCTGCCTGATCACGTTCATATATAAATAGATAACACATAAGTGTCATATTTATTTCCCAATGAACTCTTCTCAATAAAAGTCCCATGTTATTTTTACTGCCTCAGGAAATGTATGACTCAGATAAGGGATGTCATCTGTGCTTCAGCCTCAATTTCCTATCTCCCCTCATATCCCTTACATATGGACACAGTCTTTGACCATTTTTATTTTATATCTGGGAAAGTATCCTTGAAGCTCAAATACACAGAGCATGCGAGACAAGTTGTTTTAGAACTCGCATGTCACCTCTGCTGTTTTTACTGTTATTTTTTCACAAACAATGTCATCGTGTTGGAAAAGTAGAAGAAGGGACTGTTCTATAGCAGTGCATTGTACAAAGGACCACAGCATACCAAATTATGACTTTAAACAATCCAGGATTTTCTTTTTTAAAGAAAACGGGTCACAAATTTCCCTTCATTGGTGAAAGGAAATCAAATACAGAGGAATATAAAATATGCTAGCTTGATAATGTACGACACAAGAGATAATTGTTCATAAACTCTCTGCGTGAATGTGTCAAAGCATTTTCAATTTCCTAAATAAACTGTAATGGTTACTGAGATCAAGTGTGAGTAAACAGCTACAAATATTATGTTTTCTTTATGGATCATTAAAAGTTAGAAACATCAGTGTAGTAAAAATGGGCCAAAAGCAATGTTTCCCATCACTTGGATATGTATTTGCCTCTGTTCCTTCCTTCCATCTGTGTGAACAAGAGCAGACACAGCCATACGGCCGGTGTGCTACACTCATGAAGGGTTGTTGCTTGGCAACCTTAAAACTCCAGGTGCCTGGGGAAGTCTAGTAGCGGATGGACGGGGTTAAGAAAAGAGGTCGCACATTTTGAGTTAAACGAGCTGCAGTTATGAGATTTTTAATGCCACATATATTAAATTCAAAATGCAGTACACAAATGTGCAATCAGAACTAAAATTCAAATTGAGGTAATTTGACTTGCTACTATTACTGTGTTTTGTTCGCTATTGAATCCAAATGAAAACATAGCATGAAAACAGCATTTGTATAAGTCATACATGGTCTTTGTTCAACATTAAACAGTGTTACATTTGTGTTTTTGGAGTTGAGGCACAAGTGCTGTAAAATATTGTGTGTTTATGGGAGTGTGGTACACGGTGTCATCATGACACTGTCCTACTGTATAAACAAGGGCATGACATCAGAATGGCTGCAAGTGATTCAATTATGATCTAAATTTATCTTCTCCACATGGGGCAAGAGGTGCAATGGGACATCAGAAATGGATTGTTTATTTCACCGTCGAGATATACAGTTCCTCTTCTATCCATGACGAAACACAATATTATGCACTTTAAGACACACTGCACTGTTTTCCGAACATAAATAAAATCTCTTTCTTCTTTTTTCCCTTCTGCGATGTCTCAGTAGCTTCATTAACTCTATGACTCTCAGAGGGAAGCTAGCGTCAAGCTACATTAGCATCATAGCCTCATGGATTTCACATTAAATGACTTTTCTGTAGAAAATGTCAAAGTCATTCATTTAGAATCCTAACAAACTACGTTTTAAAATGTACATGAGCTACAATGCAGTCTTGAGGCAATGCTATTGCGTCACACTGTGCGGTAATCCCAATGTTTGCCGTGTTGGGATCTGTACCATGCGGTGGGGAACAAAGGGAGTGTTTGTCCCACAGGAGCCTGCATTGTCACAGCCTGATTCGAGTGGAGATTACACCAAGCGCCCCACAAGAGTAAACTCACCTCATGGGCAATGTTTGTCCCAAAATCAAGCTCTGAGTTCTCATTGGATCACAAGTTCTCAGTTCACCCTCAACCCCCCGTATGGCCCTTACGTCACTGAGACTATAAATGCTACCTCCATTGGATCGTCATTCAGTCCAACTTAACTTTGTGAAAGGAAGTGAAGAAACAACGTTGTAAAATCGTAACGAATAGTCTTTGATTTCGCTGGACAAATAATAAACTGTTTTATAATTTTTGTGTTGAAATGTCGAACTCCCGCCGGCAGAGAAACTTGATCGCCACGTAGTTTTGAGCAGCAGCATTAAGTTTGTAGAATACTCTAGAAAGTCATGAACACTGACTAGAGACGGGTTAGATAAGTGAAAACATTGGGTTAACACCAATTATAAGACTACATTTCTAGTTTATTATTGTTATCATCATTCTATGGAAGTCAATCATTTATTAAGAGTTCTCATACTTGATGATAACCAAACAGGCTCCTACAAATTCTACAACAGCTGCATTTCTATCTGTGGTCATAATGTGATGAGACCTGCAGTCTGGCAAAAAGCGGTCATGTGTGAGCAGTAATCATGGGGTGTCAATCATGTGCCTGAAGCTTTCACTCAGGAATCAATCAGCCTTGGGGGGCTTACAGGCAAATCAACCTTTTTGCAGGTGGACAGGATGGACTGGCTGACTGGCAGCTTATTCCGTCTGTCAGCAGAGAATTCAGCAGAAATCGAATACTGACTTGGTGCAAACTGGTAATAGGAAATACTATGACTTTGGCCACCACCAAGAATACATTCAAAAGCCTCTATATATATTTTTTTCATATTGTTCATATTGAAAAATCTTGACGTTCAGAAAGATGTGGGAATGAAGATCTAGGGATTAAGTGCATCCTTATTGGTCAGCATATGATGGTTTCCATTCTTTGCAGTATGATACTATCATTTGAAACGGCCGGGTTAGTCACTGGCACCCTTATATTGGAATAAAGGATGGTGCAGTGTGGGATCCATTTACTCATGCCCCTCTGTCTACTCCACACAAATAAATCTTGAATATCACCGGCACCTCAGATGGACCAGAGGATTACCGCTTCGCCGTTTGAGTGCCTCCAATAGATTCACAACGCGAAAATGAGACCAATTAAATGAGCTTTTTTTCCGTTTGCTGGTAACAATGCCAAATGATGTGGTGCTGATATGCTGATGCTTCAGATTCAATGTGCTTCATAAACATTTAACTGCCATTTTTACAGAGCGGTTACAAGTCATGCTGATGCACACTGGGTGTCCGTAACCACCCCCTTTTTTTAATTCAGCCACATGTATCAACACACAGTGATGGTGCATTCACAGAGACGGACTCAATCGGCATGCATGTTTACAGAATGTAAAGACCTCCCCCACTTTCCCCCCCGGAGACTGCAGTGGTACTTTTATACACATCATTCCATTTGGAATGAATCTTGTTTTTTTACTGTATAACTCATTTAAACTTCAAGTGTTGTCTGTGCACAATCTAGAAGTTGTTTAACATGGCCAAGCTCATCATTCACACGGGCTCATGACTAGAAAAGGTGGATTGACGAGTCTCGTGGCCTCTTAATGTGGGAGAATCATCATCATTACAGCATGCGTGGCTTGAATACATGCACGTATCAAGGTTCTGTGAGAAATGTGGATCACGACTGGAGACCATGATCTCGATCGGCGCTACACCCGATATCTCTTAGTCATACATGGGCCAGGTCATTATTAGTTACTTAGGGTCTTGTAAAAGACTGATATTGGTATGCGCTGTGTCAGACGTTTTCATTCAAACTCCAAAAGAAGTGTCAATGTAACGTTATGCAAGCTATTGGTGTGGAAATTTCTACAATATCATTTAGCATTAAAAATGATTGGACTTGGCCGGAGACATGCAATTATCTGCGAATGCTTTTACGCCTTACAGAAAGGGACCGTGCCAGCTACTTTTCTTCTGCTGGGCAGTTCTTGCAACCACAGCAAACATGTTTGCATCATGGAGTTAATGAAAATGAATACAAACCCTCAAAAATGGAGCGGGGATCTGTGCTTCTGGAGTTATTGATGGTCCCAGTGGAGACTCCCAGCGATGTTTGGTTTGCAAGTGCAGGGGAAATCTGCACAAAATAGTAGGATAACCAAAGATCCTAGGAGTGGTTTGACTAGTCATATCTCCTTAGGGAAAGAACACTGTGATGTCTTCTCTCACTGTATCTCAAACACATACATGCACATACCTACACACACACACACACACACACAGAATAAGAAAAACCAAAGGCTGTGTCATAGAGACGGAGAGAAAAACAAAAGAAAGGGAGAAAGATTAGTTTTCCGTGCTTTGGTGTCTAGAGGCAGCAAAGGCAGAGCACGTAGCCGGTGAGAGACTGAGAGAAAGTGCACACAAGTACAGGGGAAGACGAGCTCTGCAGCTGCAGCCGCTCTGTTGTGGCTCTTCTTTCTTGTGGTTTTTGTTGCAAAAGATAAAATAGGCGAGATGTCAGGTACGGATGGACGTAAAAACCACCCTGTTGTCTTGTTTTTAGCTAAATGTCTTTCAGTCATTGCAGAAATTAACATTAATATCCAGGTAAATGTCCCGTCAGCGTTGTGTGAGTCTGATAGTCATGGTAACGGTAAATGTATGGTCTCTAATCAACTGTGTGTGCACAGGAGGTTCTGCCAATTTAGTCATGTGAAGATTAGGATTAGAGATGAAATAATGAAGTATAACCAATATTTCTTTTTGTTTTTAAGGTAACCCATGTTGTATGATTTATATTGTAAAATGCTTTTTGACTTCATTTTGATTGTTGGTGCTGTTTTCTTTTCATTTAACTTGACGCATCACGATACATTAGTTGGCTGCAAAAATAAACAAAACATCTAGTGTCTCGAACAGCTATGGATGAAAACATTGGACTGCATGAGCTGTGTCTTAAAAAAGAGAAATGGCTTTTTAAAATTTCTATAAAATAATTTTCACATAAATATGAGAAAGCAATACTATAATAATAACCATGATATATGGGTAGCAAAAGGCCAAAATAGTCATTCATGTACAAGTACTTGAATGTCTAATGCCTAAGCTGTAGGAAAATAATTACAGTACTTGAGTAAATACACTTAGTTGGACGTATTGACAAAGCACTTGTTTGTCAAAAACTTCTCCCTGGACTCGTCTAAAACAAACACGGACCACGAAGAACGACTAACAAATCTATTCGATTCATCCCCTGAGCGTAGGTAAGAAACTGAGATAATCAATACCACCGTCACCCCCGCGTCCTCGGCTCCCCTCCACTCAGTACATCTTCCCTGTTGTTGTTTTGTGCTATTTAAGCCCTGCTCTCCCTCACTCTCTGGTCTAGTTTTTAAGTTTGGGTCTACCTTTTGAGTGTTGATGGTAAGTGTAATAGCATTAGCAGCGCGGAAGGGTAGGTCTTGTGTTAGTAAAACAGGTATGGAATCGGCATATTCGTATCCGGCAGAACAAAAAAAAACAGGTAAACTAGATCTGCAATAGAGGGTGTGAAATGGTGATCAATACCTGTGGCTTCTCAAATGGTGCCAATGTATGTGTGAAATGCGTTACAAGACACAAGATGATTATTGTACCTGGAAAGTGGGATTTGGAAAGGTTTGAAACGGAAATACTTTCTAGTTACAGAATTCATTGATTCTCAGACTATGTATGTTTTTTCATAGTGTGTCTAAAATCGATGCACATTTTACTGCACATATATGGTGAAAGTTTGGTGTTTCTCAAATTTCTTTGGACCGATGAGGAATTTCAAATGCAGTCCTCAGGAAAAATCTACATTTTTAATATAATTTTCGTAGATAATCACAGCCCAGGACTCCTACAGGACACATCTGTAGGTGCCTCGGAGCCATTCTATTGGTGAATAATTCATTATTAAGAAATGAAAGTTTGAACCAATATAATTTAAATTTTAATCTTTTGGCAAACCGACCAACTGTTGAAAGACCTGGTATAAGTATCCAGAAGCTAAAGCAGTTGCTGCTTCCCGATCTGCTTACAGGAAATTTAAGAATTTTCCCATTAAACTGTAAAACGTAAAAATCTCCAGCTGTGAAAGGATACATTATTGTGAATGAGATTACTGATTATGAATACACCTCATATGGAACATTGGGAAGAAAATGATTGGCATAATATAGGTTTGTTGTGTCTTTGCGTCTGCGTGTGACATGGGAATGTGTTGTGCAGGCTTTTTAAGTGCGTTTGTTTTCATCCATTTTAGTTAGTAAAGATGTTTTTTCTGATTTCATCTTGGTCAGGTAGTCATTGTGTCCCCTGTCTTTCTCTTTTATTCTGCCTCAGGCACCAAGTACAATAATGAATGGGGTTAATGACTGTCAGATTGTGATGCTTTCATTTCCCCATTGACATCTTCAATCCCCCATTTACATTTCATATAAGGAGACGCCGCTGTCCGGGCTCCCATGTGAAAGGCCAAGCTGGATTAAGGTATCATCGTGATGGTATGCTGCCCTATGGAAAGACAGGCAGGAAGAAGACCTAAATCCCTGTCTGGAGCAGAGCAAGGTCTCAAGCTGCTGGTAAGCTCTAATCAGTCTCACCCTCTGACTCGCAGCTCTCCCTCCTGTCATACCTCGGAGATCAGGCATGATGGCATTGTAATGGTTGATATAATTGCTTTGTCCTCTATCCCCCCCCACCCACTCCCCGCTTCCTCTCTTAGTTGGAGCTAACCAAATGAAATGAGGTGACACGGGAGGAGAGCATGAACTCCATGTCCGTCAAAAAACCCAATGATTACTGCCTTCGGATCGTGAAGGTGAAGTCCGATTGGCAGCAATCTGTTAGCTCAGTGCATTGCAGGTAGCTGATGCTGACTGAATGTGTTGTTCTCTTTCTGTTTAACAGGGCTCATAAGCCCTTAAATCATGTTTCTGTTATGCAAGCTTACTCCCCGCTACTGTAAGAGGCCACTATCAAAAAAGTAAGCTAAGATGGAACGGTAATCCCACCAACGCAGACAGTTTTCGGGACTTTCCTCACATCCTCAAAAAATACAGCGGATAAAGTGGTAACCTTATTCCCTCTGTCACACTTGTGAGTCAGAAGACGTGTTGGTCATTGTGGCGTAACTGTTCTCCTTAGCCGTGAACGATGAGGATCACCAAAGTGCCTGGTTAGTATGCAGAACAATGCATCATAGTTGTATCTCGTCTACAATTTTGAATAGTGGAGGAATGGGAGATTTCTGCGTTAAATAATTTGGTTCTGGTTAAATGGTGACTGATTTGGTTCCGTGGCCTCTGAGATGAGCATGGATGAGGATTTATTGTAATGCACGGTGGAGCTTGTTCCTGGATGCCCGCTCTGCTAGGCAGACCCACTTCACCATAATAAGAGGTCATCGTTGGGGTGGTGTGGAAATTAATGTGTATAATTATAAATAACTGCTTTAGCGCGAGCTGAGACAAAGTGAGCAGCCCAAGTGAATTGAAATAGCCAGCAACGTCCTGAGATTCATATTCTGATAAGCAACCTATTTAAACCCCGAATCATCTAATGGAAGGACTTTCTCTCTGGTTCCCACTGTTTTCTTCCCATCTTCATGCGCATGCGTCATGAGCGTCTGTGTCCCTGTTGGTGGTTGCATGAATGCACAAACATAAACTTGGAGTCTGCCTGTTTTGTGAGGCATTTTGGATTTGCTGAGTTAAGAAGAGTCGTAAACCACTTAGTGCTGTGGGCACCAAGTACTTAATTGTTTTTAATATCAATGTTATTCATCTTCTCTGACAGCTCAATTGTGGCACTGATACGTTGTGAAATGGAACAGCTGTGCTTTTGCTACTCGCACTCTGCTTCTATTTTTGAGGTGCCATGTTTTCGTACTGATGGCATCTGAGTCTGATTTGCTTCCGCAAGTCCGATGCGGGAGATTACAGCACGAGGCTGCAACCCATCGAATGCCTCCGAGCAAGGACAAAATAATTTAGTTTTTTTTTTTTTTTTTTTTAAATTGAGCACAATGCCTCACTCAGCAAACATATCGGAGCAGCTGGCAATTACCACATCTCTAGTGATTGCATCTCTGTGGAAATTAATTGCTATTTCATTTAGTTTTTTCCGTTGACAGGTTCTGACAAGCTGAAGAGATGCCTCCAGTGAGACACGTAGAATCGGGCCAGAGATCACACGCATTATGTTCACTTGAACTTCAGGGTGGGTTATTCTCCCTGAAGAGTAAGAAGAAATTGCAGCTACGCAACATTCGTCCTCACTGAGATCATTACTCTGATATGACTGCCACTGTAAATAGTTGCAATTTATTGACAAAAACCTGAACTCGGCATGATGTTGTTCGATTTTTTTTTTCTTGTGAAAAATTATTCCTCCACAGTGCGGAGCATGAGAAGTGGACCAACGTCACCATATAGTACGCTGCTAAAAGCATCGGCCGATTGTTTTCATTCTCATATCATCCAACTGCCATCGACTACACCGTCGATGGTAGGAAGTAAGTGGCGAGGGTGGATGTTACTGCAGTTGAGTCACTCTTTAAATAGCAGTTCCAAAAAGACTAGAGAAGCACCATGCAAGCATAACCCATTTACCTTTTATGTCCGGTTTCAAGGTGTATCCTTTTTGATGGAAAAAAAGTTCTCCCTATGGGGACAACTCGAAGAACCAGGGGTTCTCAGCTACTTTTTCTTGTTTGGCTAGACATGTACGTTAATTAAAAACAACAAAAAAACATTAGATAAGCATATTTGTTCCCAAAAAGAGGATGATGATGATAATGACATGGTTTGACATTGGAGCAGAAATAAAAGGCATCACATGCCATGTAATCATTACATTGACAGTTTACTTTTTCATTTAATTGTTTCCTGGTATTTGTTTTTCACCCCCCAGCCAGGAGCAAGGATCGCTTACACGGGTGAGAGAAGAGAGGCAATGGAGTTTCAGTGGAGTCGGCAGGTGGCCACATTCCCTCGTGATATCTTCAGATATGGCCAGAGGGAGAAAGAATTGATGGCATCGCTGGAGGCCCCTTTGAAACCTTCCAATGATCTCTTTGATCAGCAAATGGTCAAACGGCAGTCGCCCATCTCTCCACATTACCGTTGGGAGCCGTATTCCCATTACTGTTCACACCCTCCCAACGAGCCAGTGTTTGATTTCCTCACTGAACTGATCTTCCTACAAATAAGCTTTGTTCCTTGCCACGATGTAACCCTCTCTATCTCCCGTCAGAAATGCTCTGCTCACCCCTATTTGCACGCACCCAGCCGCCCCGTATATTCAGAGATAAACAGTAGGTACTGCACATCGTACAATCGTAATTCCACCAGTTTAACCTTCTAACCCCCTGTGGGCTTTTAATCCCCTTAGTTTCTTGCCCCACTTCTCTCCACAGAAACAGTCTCTACAAAGTAAGATTCCAAATGTAAGCGTATAAAGTGGGCAATGGCTTCCTTATCTGAAAACACTAATGACCAATAATCTGTGCTTTGACTTCAGGTGCAAGGGGGGAGGCTCTGAGACTGAGAGTGACTCAGTGAATTACCCAAGCCCACTTTGACACAGCCCAGGTAGGAGTCATGTCTTCAATAGAGGTAAGTGACAATAAGTATGTGATGAGCATATTAATAGGAAACGCTGCATCTTCGCATTAAATCAAGACCCAGAGCTGAGCAAGAAACAAAGGCACGGAAGTATGAATATGTACCTGCTGGAGAGCCGACAACATGATACTTTTGCATAATTGAAAAAGAGATTTAAAAAATATAAAGGAAGTTGAAGAAATTACTGTAGCGATATACAATTTTGCATAGGATGATTCATGGCTAGCTACCGTTCTTACACTTTACATTTATATTTTTCTACTAATGTCCATAAGAAGATAATTAAAGCTACTCTGACCGTTTTACTGCAATAACCAGGCGATGTATCAGTTTTGACGAACACCTTGGAGACAGATTGGTGCAACCTGTTCTTTCAATACCAATTGAGTTATATTCCAATCAAACAAATCAAAGCTTGTACCAAACAGGGCTTCTTCAAACAGGGCTGTGAGTAATGGGTTGGAAAAGACTGTGTTTGATTACCCGTGCTGCCCAGGGTTGAGTAAGAGCCATTTGGTTGGTAGTGCGGTGGCATTTCAATATGGACAGCCTCCAGGTATTGACCCTGTCTTTAAGTGGGCGCTGTGCTTTTAGTGTACTTACATTGGTTGTTCCAGATCTTCTTCCTCCTGGCAGTTTTGCAATACTTTTGATGGCAGAAGCTGGCTTCCTTTTCCCCACTCTGCATTATTGATGCATCAGTGACTGTGGATAGCCTACTTTTTTTTTGGTCATCATTTTCTAAACCACTAAGAACAAATATAACTAATAGGAAACATGGGGATGTATATACTGTATATCCATCAACCAATCCACTATCCCTAACCTCTTATCCTTTTCAGGGTGAAAGGGTATCTGGAGACCAATCCCATTGGGCGAATGCAGCTTGCACAGGGAGACGTCGCAAGACTATCTGTAGGCCGGCACAACTCTTAAGGCTCGCATTTACACCCACGGGCAATGTAGAGTCACCCTCCAACAAGGGTTAGAGGAAACCACGCTATACAGCATGTATATATATATATATAACAAGACGATAGGCAACTACCTATGTGTAGCAATTGATACAATTTGATGTAGAGTACTGTGCTGATGGCAATTTGTAAGAACAATGTCAAGGCTTCGACGACTTCATCACTGAAGTTGGCACAATCCTGTGGTGATCAATTCGATCGGTAAGTCTGTGAGCCGACGTGAATGAGGGAAAGGAATTCAAAATGTGAAAGATAGAGAGAGAGGGAGAGAGAGAGAGAGAGAGAGAGAGAGAGAGAGAGAGAGAGAGAGAGGGAGAGAGAGAGAGAGAGAGAGAGAGAGAGAGAGAGAGAGAGAGAGAGAGAGAGAGAGAGAGAGAGAGAGAGAGAGAGAGAGAGAGAGAGAGAGGCAGGCCTGTAGCTCAGCGTGTTCACAGTTTGGTCTAAAGATGGCAGTATTCTAACAGAAACAGAGTTAGATGGGAGAGTGCAGGTACACTGAGGTGCTGTGCAGACAAACATTTATTTTTCTTTACATTTGATACACTACTGACGCAATTGTCAATTATATTGTCAATATTCGCGGTCTAAATCATAAAGTCGGTTACAAAGATTTCCAAAAAAAATGCTAATTAAATGTGTGAATCATCCCACAGAGGATTATCAAAACATTGTTTTCGTAGTTTGTTAGATACTTTTGGAATCTTTTTGGTAGTTTTTTATAGTTATTTGGTAGGGAGAACGTTGCAAATTGCCACAATGTTTTATTTAACAAAGTGCTTGAAATGATTCTCTTCCCGGTACAATCCTAAATGTTATATTTGAATTGCATTGCAGAATCCCACACGAACGGTTTTTCCAAAATGTATCCATTATTCATCGTTTTTCTTTGGGCGGAAACGGTTAACGCCATAATGAGCCGGTGTGTGAGGGGGTTGGGTTTAAACGCGCAGTGTGCCAGCGTGCAGGCAGGCGGGCAGCGCGCGCACACACCCGCACACACGCACACACACACACACACACACACTGTACCGTACTGTACACTGATGGAGCCGCTAATCTCTGTCAGTACGGCAGAGCCCCGTGAGAAAGCAACGCTGTCGGTCTGAGCGCGCGCGCTGCGAACTCTACACCGTCGGACACGCTCGCGAGCCCGGCCGCTTCGTTGCCCGCGTGTCGCGAGCCGCCCGGAGGACGCTCGACCCCGAACTGAAGGAATGTGCCGTTTCGCGGAAACGGCGTAGTCGGGTGACATTTAGGAGGTCCGCTCTGCCGCGAAGTTTATGCACTGAATTCGCAGTCACTCGCGGTAATAAAAGGCTTCTTTTTTTTTTCTTCAATAGATATATACTTGAATGAAGGACGCCACCTTCGCACGCTTAACAGGTTCCGCGAACAGATGTGTTAAAGGAATTGGACGAAGAAGTGAACGTGAGCTCGTTTAAAGCGTTATCCGAAAAGCGAGGCGTTGTAGCATTCGTTTATTTAAAAGAAAAGCAAAGAAAAGAAATATATAACAATTGTTACTGTGGATGTGGGGTCCAGCGCATCAGTAACGAGCCAGAGGACGAGCCGCCGCGCTGGAAGGAACAGGACAACCGGGACATCCAGTGTGAATGAAGAGGTGAGTGATGGTCAACGCTCGTTAAAGGCTCAAATATGCTTCGCAATGTGCAAATATTGGTTTACCTCCTAAACTACAGCAGCACAGCTGGTCAATTGTGTGCTTGTTTCCGACACTGCAGACAGACATTTTTCGACATTGTCATTTTATTTTTTTAGGCTGCGCGCGATCCGTGGTGGTCGCAGGAGCCGGGTTTCAATATGCAGTGAATATACATTACACTTTGGCTACGGTGGTAATGATACGACACCGCTCAATGCATAACGTTACTTTAGAACAATATGCAGCTACGTTAATTCCAGTTACAGGGGTCTCCACTACCATTAAAGCTTTATTCTCATTTATTAGATATTTGCTGTTATCTGCTCTACAGAGAGGATGCCATCAGTTGGCAACAGCCATACTGACGAGCTGTTTGTGTTTGTGAAACCGTTTCTAGGACTATTTAATACAGTAAGTTGACCAGGAGTATATCTTTTTTTATTCATACAAACATCACAATTTTGAATGATATAAATTGGCTGACCTTTATTTTGAGGGCAAAACCTCAAAGACATTTCCCATAGTGCCCACCTGTTTTATATTCACAGTACCCTTCAGATTACACTTGGAACTGTATTTTAGAGGTATTATATTGACTGTTGCCGGGCTACAGACCCGGATCTGCGTCTGGGACTGCAACAAGTGAACCTGCAGTCTGTTTCAATAACACTGCTGCTATTTGTCTGTTATTATACGGCTAAAAATGCGCTGTGAAATAGTTTCAAACGTTCAGTGAGAGTTCCCACCATCTAAACAATTGGTGCTCGATTTGTTCTCTTCTTAAGTGATACAAGCAAAGAGCCCAAAACGCAACAACAACCAAACCTCAAACAATCTGATAAAATAGTCGCCAACTGGCATCAATTTAGGATCCCAGATTGGCTCTAGACATCCTCCGTCCCGATTCAGCAGATGCACCTACAAATCTTCATTCCCTATCGGGCTGCCAGCGCTCCGGCAGGCAGCCGTGACAATGACTCTAAAGAAAATAAATGTTGTCTTAAGTAGGAAATTGCCTTACATTTGCATGAAAATAACTTGCATCTGCCACGGTTGTCGGGTAGCATATTAATCCCTCTGCTTGTGCAATCAAAACCCGTTTCTTCTTGGTGAGATCATGGTTTCGGTGCATGTGCAGCGTGACCCGCTCTCATCATTATATTAATATCCATCTCAAAGTGAAGACGGCAGTTTGACCCCAAAGCAGCCACCAGGGTGGAAATTGCTGCCTTTGGAAGAACAAACCAGCACTCAGCATTGGTTTGATTATTACAGGCAGATTATATTCACCTAATTAAGTCCAATCTAATGGGGGGAGAAACACAATCAGTCCCTCTGACCAATTGGCTGTTCAGAAGCTATTGTATGCAACATTTTACACAGCAGTACACTGCTTCGTTAAAAGATGTCTGGTGACCTTTTTAAAGTTCTTTGAAAACGACATTGTGTAATAGCTGTGAACGATTTTTCCAAAGCTATTGTTTATAATCTCAGTTTTTGCATAATGCGATCAATCGCGGGCCTTCTTTTTCAAATCCCGAGGATATAAGCAAAGATTTTCAGGGTGCTGCTTAATGAATATATCGCAAAATGAGGCCTTTGAAGGCACGCCGTCCGAGCGAGCCTTTCCAGAACCTCACACATTCGTCCAATCAATATGTTACCCTCACCAAACTGGGAAGAAATAGCTTGAACTGGAAAAACCTAGATTCAGCTTTGTGGAGTAACGGTTGATGTTTCCCCGCCACTCTCTGTGTTTTCGATTGGCTTTACTGCGCAACTGTGCGGTCAGCAAGATATTCTGTCCTTACGACTTATGGTATCAACATGTGCCTAGGGGGAATCATCCGGTATTGCATTCTTTTTGCAGCGGTCCTCAAACGCAGGATAAATATACTTTGGAGAGGACTTGTGCAGGATCTCAAACATTTCATGTTGCCTCTCGGACTATGAAATTCCACCTAATGCGTCCTGCCTGTCACAGCCACCACAGGCCTCCATCAGTATGTGAGGCACACTCTGCTGATTGGCTCGAGAGCGTCCTCTGTTGATGAACAGGAAGGAGCCTTAACAAGGAGCTGAGTTAATTATGGGGCCACAACGCGAGCACGCGGCCTCTTTCCGTTCAGTGATTTCCACTTGTACCACTCAACAACTAGGATGACGTAACTAACACATTTTTTTAACTGCATGATTTGCCACTGAATGTGTTGTTGCTGCCTCTGTATGTGTGTGTGTGTGTGTGTGTGTGTGTGTGTGTGTGCGCCAGTGTCACCACCAGCACAGTGCACATGCCCTCTCCTCTTCAGATTCCCCCCTTAAGGCAGCCGGACTCACCACAGTTTAGCTTGAGAGATTTTGACAAGTCGTTACGCATGCAGAATCCTTGACCTATTTCTTAATGACTGAATACTGCAAATGCACTCAGCGGCGGGGTATTCTAAACACACACCGCCCGCCACCCCTTTTTTAAAGCGACCCCCCCGCCCCCCCCACACCGCCCCAACTGTCTTTCGCTTACACACACACACAAGCAAACACGCCGACACATGCGGATATTGGTGCTTTTGTCGAGTGAACTGACTCATTCTCCCACAGATATAGGTCCTCCCCTTTGTGTCCGCTCGAGTGTACAAATAGCGAGTGTTTGTTTTAATGCAATTGGCTGCCGTCTTCCCGCACTGTAGGCTGTTTATCTGAACCTCTCAACTGTCCAGCTGTCGCAACAGAGATCTCAATCTCCTCGACCCGGCGCACGCTCCACTCACTCGGCCTTGTTGCGTGCGTGTTTGTGTGTGAGATCCGCGCGGATGGCGAGCGTGTACTCGGGCCGATTGACACAGGGGCAGATCTGGATCTGCGGTGACATTGATCAAGTGGAGTGCAGCCGGGGAGAACATTTAGTCTGAGGAGGTGTCTGGCGTCGGTGAAGATCGCTTCTCTTCACTCGCACACCGAGAGGCTTCCTTTGCATCCTCTTTCCTCTGGATAATTGTAACTTTTTCTCCAACGCTTCAAGCTCCAGATCCAGTAGAGATAGCCTCCAGGCGATTATTATCATCCCTACAAGCTCATTTCTTTGGTTGTGGAGGCAGCACTCTGCTGATATGTTGATTCAGGGCTGTGGGAACTGAGATGTCTATCTGAATCTGGGATACGATGACATAAAGCTCTGTCACAAGGGTACTGATGCTCAGTTTATAGGAAGGTATCAAGCTAAACATAAACTAAAAGGAACTGACTTTGGAGAGCCTCTCTCCCTTATTACAACTTGATTGCAACAGAACTGAAGGAGGACATGCTGTATGGATACTTGTATGTTAAAGATACAATATTAGCAGACTCATTTACTTGTTGCTGTGCCTCGTCACGCCATATCGTTGCGGTACAACACACTTGCTGTTAAATCTGGTCTGACATTGCTGAAAGGCTGGCGCACATAGAACACATAGAACATGAGGCCGATTGATTGTTTCTCCTCCAAGCGTGCGCATGAAGGGTGTCATAGCAGGCTACGTTACGGGTGAGAATTACAATCCTGCAAACATTAAAAACATAACATTTCTATTTGAAAAAATCTTATTGTATATATACTTATATTGTAGGCCATCCAATCAAGCTCGAATGTCCCGAATGTATGTGCACAAACAATTGTTGTTGTTTGTAATACATCCCCTGTAAGTTAGAAGGCAATTGATTTTTTTTTTTCTTCTCCATTACGGAGACGAATGTCTGATCTCTTTCATGGAGAAGTGGTAGACGATTTCTCTCACACTGCCCATAAAATTCCACTGTAGTAGACCATCAGTCTCTGCCTTAATGCATTTGGCTAAACTGTTTAAATGCACCCCAATACTATATTTCATTCTGCTGTCTGCCAAAGAGCAAAATATACTGCTATTGCTATTTATACTAAACACATAAAGGCATAATAGATCTTCAGAAACAGCATTACTCTTAGATCATTTTCACACAATAGAAAATGTTCAAAAACACCACAGGACTACATTTAATGGTCTGGCTCATGCGGCTGCAGCTCTTTTCATCATCTTGAGTAGTTGTGCGTGTAGCCTTCACTGACTTATTGAATCGTTTAAACCGTTTTAAATTGATCACTACAGGCCACTACATTGATAAGTAGCAGCTAGCCCAGTATGAGCAACACAGAAATCAATGCCACTCCTTTGCATTTCATTTTTTTTAATACACAGGAAGACTACTTTTCAATGCTGTGAGTACTTGAAAGAAAAAGGCGCCTTGCCTGCGATTGTGTTGACTGTGCTTGTATCTTTCTTTCACTTTTTGATAGTTTGATTTCCAATCTCAGTCAGGATGCTAGCTGTTTTCTTTGGGGGGTCGGGGGGGTTCTCCCAAGAAGAAGTATATGTGTGAGCCCGCAGCTCCTGCAGAGGCTCCAGTCAGTCTCATCAAAGGTCCGTCGGCTACCGCTGGTCCCTCTGCCAGGCCCGACCGTGGCCGGTCCAGATCCTTCCCTCTCTATTGATGGCAGCAAGTTAGCATTGAACCCCAGTGTGCACTCTGCTGTCCCAAAAGCTTGCCAGCTTGCTGAAACAAAGCCTTTTGTAGGACCGCTGAATCCAACAGATGGTGAAATGGACAGTAAATGAAAGTCGAGGCAAAGGGGAATAAAGGAATTTAGTTGAGCATGTTTGCGGGTAGGCATTTAGGCTACTCCTTTGGGAAGCCTAACACCCTCACAATGCGATACTGGCACAACTTAAATGTTCTCTCGTTGACGTGCTGGGAGAGCGGCTTTGCCCCCCCCCCCCCCCCCCCCGCCACCCCCCGCCCCCCTACGTGAGTGGAAAAGGCAGCCTGCTCGCGAGGGCTCTCCAGGGCCTGGGAAGCCTTTATTAAGATGTTAATGGAACTGCCTTCATGACACATTTCCACGGGACAGGAGCCCTCGCCTCTGCCGTTCTTTAGTGGCCAGATCTGCCCGCCACAATCATCAGTCTATCCCCCACTCGCACAACAGCCTGTTTAGGCATTCAGCTCCATCCCCACGTTCCCCGCTGGCCAGGCGCTCTCTCCTCTCCTCTCCTCTCTATCTGATCTCTGCTGTCACAAGTCATGCTATATTTTACCAGGTGTAAAAAAAATGACGCGATGCCAGCGATAAGAGCAGCTTTCCTGGCACAGCAACCCGTAGAATAACAAGTCTGTTTGTCGCTGATCCGCTCTCAGGGCACCACCATTGCGTCCCTCACTAATTTTCCGTAGACCTCGAACGGCTAGCGAGGCTGACCACACTTCTGCCCGAGCAGCGAATCAAAGATCCCCTAACTTTACGTACAAAAGCCCATACTTAATTTTCTTGAAAGGCACTGAACGCATTGTCTCAACCAGTTTCTCTTTTCACACCCGTTTGAATACAAGTCAGTTTAGCCCGGCGCCATCAATTATCAATTAGCTGGTGTCATGGGAGGATGTGAGTTTTAGTGTGGTGGAAACGCGACAATAAGTGAGCAACAAAAAGAAGCGGGAGAAAGAGGCCGAGTGGGAGGGGGGGCTGTGTTAGACGCCAGGGGCAGCTGTCAGGAGCAGATGACTGACTGTGAGTGTGTGTGTGACAGACAGAGGGAGAGATTTGTGCTCGGCTGACTGTGTTTGTATCCATTTTAATTTATTGGTGTTTAACTGCATGGCTCGTGTGTGTGGTGAATATTAGGCACTGCCCATTCTGCCCCGTGTTGTTGAGGATGCCCCCGCCTGCTATCGTCCCCATGGTTACAACAGGAAGAGGGGGTGCAGACATGTACTTGTCTCGCCTGCTCAGTGGCCATGAGGGAGCCGGGGGGCTCCAACCCTCTGCTGTATATAGCACGGCCCAGTCACAACTATGACCGCTTTTAACTCTTAGGAGGCTGTTACGACCATTAGCGTATCCAAACGAGAGGGACTCGTGCCAGTATTTGCCCCAGAATCGCAGAACTTCAGAAGGTATTCACACAAACTTATGTTGTCTCTTTGCGTATTGAATTTCATTATGAGTTTGTAGCTCAAATTCTCCTGTTGAGCTCTGATGCTTAGTGACATGTAGATACCTGCACCTATGCTCTCTTCATTGTTACTATTTTTCAGCCAGCTGAGGCTGACCAAGCTTATCTTGATCTTTCTCAGTGTGAAGCGGGAGACGTAACTGAGCACCGAGGAGTGGAGAAGGAAAGCAAAGGGGGAATGTTGTCTTCGGAGTTCATTCCTGCGTCAGATAGCGTACTGAAAACCCTCCCATGGGAAAGGTTTCCCCCTTCCTCTTGTATCTTGCTTCTTCTCTCGTTCACACACTTTTGATAAACTTTTTCCACTGTTGCAGACCAAAGTGAATTGAGCTAAATCGATGATGAAAGACCTCAAAAATCCCACAACTTCAAAACATCAAATGTGGCCCACTGTGGCGTCTTCTTTCCCTGCAATGTTGATAAAAACAATTACATCCAATCCTGCTGCTTGAAAGAAAAAAAACTGCATTTTTGCCTTGGAAGGTCCATTTTCTTCCCTTTTTGATTTGGGAACCGTTGGTTTGCGGTTGTGAAGGTAGTCGGGTGAGGGGGTCTGGGATTTGTAGAGGGGGAAAAAAAGCCACCGCCTGCAGTCTTGCAACTCCAGACTCTTTACTTTGGCCCAAGGTGATTTATAGTGTCCAGTCCGGGAGGAATGAATTCTCCCCTGGGAAAACGGTTATGTTTATGTATGAGTACATGACTCTGATCCACACAGAGACTCTGGAAGTACGTAAACAGGGGAGGTAGCTTGTCATAAAGCCCACACAGTCTTTTAGGATGTGTGGTTGTTCTCCTCCGGCGCTCGGTGCAAAACAGCTAATAACACTTCATGGATGTAATTTATTTTCTTTTAAGATTATAGCTCTCTTCAGCTTAAGCATGGAGCTTTCTGGAATGTGTTTCCCTCGGCTTACCTAACGAAATAAACAAAATGGCCTTTGTTAATCATTCTGAACCCACTGGAGTGAGCTGGTATTTTTTCCTGCCCGTCAAACTTTATCAAGAAGAATCCGTCGTAGGGGAAAGTTGGAGGTTGTTTTTGTTTCACTACTTTTACTTCCGAACGCCCCCTGCTATCAAAGGGAAACAGTCTTGCGTACTCGGTGGAACAGAGGGAGCGTTTCCAAACAGACACATTACTCTGCCTCTGTCGGAACCAATGAAATGGGGAAACATGACAGCAGCGTCTTCATGGAACCTGAATTGCGACAGAAAGGAAAATCATTAGAGTAGAGTCAGTGACGGGACGTGATATCGCGCCATGCAAAGCGCAGAATCAAAAATCCCCACGTCTTCACACATGAGCTGCAGTGCAGAATAACGGTTATAGGGAGAATGAACCGAGGCTTTCTAAGGCAATTATTCAAAGTATGACACCCAAGCCTCATGCCGCAGAGGACGCATGTTGTCTGAGAAAATGTTAATTAAATATGACTGCACTGAAACGTTTGGCTGCCTGAGGGGGAGCAGGAGAAGAATAAGGTAGGCGTGTGAGTAGGTGCCTATTTCCCATGATACCGCTGCTACATTACAGACTAGGTTTAACCGGACACACCTTTATTTCCTCATTCATCTTGCAGAGAGAGTAAAGCTGGGAATCGCAGAAGGTAACTCTGAGCTTGTAGGTACAATGTTCACCATTAAGCACTTTGCGCAAGCCTCATTTACTCTGCCCCTGCGAATCCTCCCCCACATGTTCAACCTGACAGGGGTGAATAGGTGATGTGAATTTGCATTTCATTACAAAGCACGCACAATTTTTCAGGCGTTACTCGTTGTGAACATACTGTTGCATATAAACAATTTGATTCTAGGGGGTTTAAGTTAAGTTTTATTCACAAACGGATTTCACATATTGCTGATGAGAAACGTGGGATCAGCACAATTAAGCATTCGTTTAAGTAAGTCTGATAAAAACAATATTGTTAAATCTCTTTCGGTGTCTCTCTTTTCTCCTGCTTCCTCTTGTTTACTTGGTGGGTGGGAAGAGTGAGAAATGGCGAGAGGGAGCTAGGTGGAGGGACGCCAGAGGGGACTTGCATGTGGCTTAGATGCTGGGAAATGTCAGCACATTTTTACATTCACCTGTGTTTTGGGAACCGAGCCCACGTCCTGCCCAGCATCTTCAGAACAAATACAAAATTACCAGAAAAAAGTGTTTTGAAATGAGCGGCTGTTGGGCAACGTGTCACTGAATACCGTCAAAGTAAAGTACACACAAGCGCGTTGTTACTCATTTCAAAGCAAGCACGCACACACCTCTTCTTACCACAGTCTAAATCCTTCACGGGTTTCTTGCGCGCAGACATTGAAAAGCCTGATGAACGACCGCTTGCCTCTGTTCATTTTTGCCAAGGCTACAGTGTCCGTGGGTTGTTTTGTTCAAAGCTTTGGCTTCCAGTAGCTTACGGTCTGAAAAAGCTGAATTTCTGATGCTCTGAACATGTACAGTCGCTCTGTTTCATGGTAGACAATACCCCCCACCCCCACACCCCCTTGGAACCAATCATTACAACCAAAGCCAAGAAATGTGTATAAAGATGTCGACAGAAGGACAGGTCTTTACTGCAGGGACATTATTTGAGCCCAGTTTCTTTACAACAAGCCAGGAGCTACAAGGTAACATGCTTCCAACATTAAGCAATATCTAAGCGGCTTGTGAGTCTTGGCAGTAAAGTTTAACTAGGAGATATTATAAGGAAATGGAGAGTAATTAGCGGTGAAATATCAAAAGTATTAGTAGCTTATTAGTTATTATTATAAGCTCATTTATGGTTCATTTATCTACAGTACGTGTTGCAATTTCCTGATTCAGATGATAGAAACGCACATATTAAATACGTCCAACCCTCTGTGTGCATTCAAAAAATAGATGAAATGAAAACCCTTTGATAACTGATACTGCTGAAATGTGGGCGGGCTTAGAGGGGCTCCACAGCAAACACCCGGTGCAAAGGGCTAAATACTGTTCCTCAGATGGCCACAGCGAGGTGGCTGCAAGTCACCATCGCCATAGACTCCAATGTTAAAAGGCCCACCGTAACAGCATAAATAAACCCACACCTCCCCCGCTGCTAAAACATTTCAGATTCATTAACGGTTGAAGGAACTATTTTGAAATAAAAATATGAGAGTCCAAGAGGAACAGGTGCGTAATGTGTACTCTGTTTTCATTACATTGGGTCTCCAAGGGTTCTGCCTTTGAATGGAAGGTTTTGGCTTTCTTACTGGAGACACTTGAGTCAGACAGGAACAGGAGAGGAAGCTGCATGGGAGGAACGGAAGTCGAGCGGATGTTGTGCCAGTCGGAGGTGTTACCCAGGGACGCCACAGGGTTGGATAAACACAACTTGAGATGGATGACTAACCAGCTCTGCAAAGTTTAGTCTTTTGTAGGTGATCTGTGTGCGTGTGCACGTGTAATGCTCCACACCAATGGGGAGGCCCTCATTGACTCCGAGGCGGTCCCAGCCAGACGGTACAGTAGTGAACCAACAACAAAGTAGCCTCATTAGCCCACTTCAGCATCTTCGTCTTCCCTGGATGCTCCTATTTATGTTGGTGCTAAAATGCTGAATGGGCCTTTTCCCCCCCTGGTTACATTAACTCGATGGAAGCAAATAGTCGATGTTATACTTTTCTCTTTCCTGTTATTGCAGTTTTTTGCTTGAGTATGATTATACATTTAGCGGGCTATTTTGCTTGGCTAAAAAGGGCTCTGTTAAGTACCCTACCCCTTGTTTTGCCCCCTTACTCTCCTGCAACCAAGAAATGACGGAATGTGGTGATCAGAGGAAATACTCGGGCCGCCCGCTGCTGTGTTTATGCTGACTCCTCATCCCATCCGTTGCCGCCGCATACTTATCATCGAGAGGCTTCAGTTACATCTCTCAATTGGATGGAGAGGCGGCCGGCTGGCTTGCCCAAGCCTCATTTTTACCGCTCCACTAAACCCGCGGCCCAGTATGATCGCTTTTAAAGCAGTCAAGCCACAGCGTCTCTGCCTCGGCATCATCATCTATGTGTGCGGTCTGAGGAAAAAGTTTATGCGAGGTAAAAGCTGCCGCAGAGGAATTCAAATCGTATGGGTTTGGCAGTGGTCGTACTGACCGAGGTTGGGAATGTTGATGTTCTTCATTGTGCTCTTTTTTCTCTCTCTTTTCTATTGTGTTTTTCCCCTCTGTCTGCTCCTCAGTGCGCTCACTCTTTTCGTCTGTCGGGTGCCTCTTTTGCATCCTGGGTTTTGGTCCCAGCTTGCCTCACTTCCTTTGCAGTGAAGCAGATGCTAATTTAAATCATCTTACAAGCGGAGATTAGTCTTTGATCGAACTTAATGCTCAGAAAGCAACTGCTGCATTCAGCTTTACAAGGAGAGAGAGGCTGTGCTCGTAAATGTGATCTGGTGACTAAGGCAACGCAGGGCACTCGGCTTGAGTGCTGTTACCCTTAAGCCTTTTTTATACATGCATTTCTCTTGCCCAACATTTTACATGATCCGTGGCCACATATAGTGTCAGTCTGGCCATCCATATCCTTCAGACAATCTCTGTGTTGCATCTACAGCAGAGCAGAGGACAGATTCAGAAGCCCCTGGACTGTGAAAAAGAAACCTACTCCCAGGTTCACTGACGTAGTGGACGAGCTGCAGTTCCTCTTGGTGTGCTTCACCGCGATCGCTCAGTGACACCTACGTACTTCATATCGGCATGCTGGACTACATCATGACCTCAGGGAAGGAAGAAGGAGTTAAAGGAGCCGGGTGCATAGAGAAAAACTACAAAGTAGTAGTCACTCTGGTGCTCTCTGCTGTTATAATGGTAGGCGAAACACTGAAAGCAAAACATACTATGCAACCACGTTATGTTCCATGGTATACAAGGTTTTTCTGTGCTGCCATTGCCGTTTAAGCCCCGACAATATAAACCCAAGAAGTCGATAAAGCCATTTCGCTTTTCCTTCCTGTCCTTGTGACTTTGAACATAATGAGCATTGGATCCCTTCCCTTTCGGATCCTTTGTTGTTCTGTGTGCTTCCTCACAGCAGTGGACGGTAATGCTGCTTTAGTACAGTACAATACTCAACCTTCACAGCAGTAGTGAATAAAACCATGCTTAGCTATTACTCTGGCAAAACGCTATTTTTCATCACAGTGCTACTAGGTCAACGTGACCGTACTTCCTTTCTTCCACCTCTCAGTTGCTCATTGTATTGTGATACATTGAACAGTAACGAGACGTGGCCACGGTCTTCCTGAAACTTCCCACGAGTACGTTGCTAAAAAAGCCCTTGCAGTGGGCAAATGCCAACTCAACTCTCAGGATAGTGTTTCACAGGAAACCAGCCGGTGCCGATTTTCCGTCAAATCCGAGCCAGCCTCGCATCCTGCGCGGGGTTCACACGGAACAGGCCGGAAGTTATGCATGTACGCTTCAGCACTGATCCAGCGAGTCCATCATGTCTGTCAGGCCGCTTGCTGTCCTTCCCTTTGTCCCTTCCGACCCTTCCGCGTGTTGCCTCGGCCTGGCGGCAGCTCCTGTTCTGCACACGGCTGAGCTAATGCTTGCCGCTGCGCTCACTACTTTTATTACTCGTATATATTGCAAATGCAGTTGGGCTCGCATGCAGATGTAGCGTAAGCTTTTCTCTAAGCTGGGGTTGAGTTTTTTTTTTCTTCACTTTGCTTCCATATTTGCTAAACTTTAACCCTTATATTTCTTCTCAGAAAAGCATTTCCAACGAGTCTCCAAATCCTGGACATTGTTTCCTTAAAGCTCATTAATTAGGACACATAGCTAATTAGCTTGTTGCCAATTAACTCACTGCATTGTTAATATTTCTCATATTTCTTTAAATATTACTATTAAGTAATAAACTGCGGTACAAGTATGTAGTTATTCAACCTATTTGTTGCTGAACAGATAGAGATGAGTACCATTGTTTTGCTCTGTAGTGCACACGCTTCTCACAGTGCATTCTGCTTGCAAGGCATGTATCCGTCTGTGTGAGTAAGCACCTAATTTCCTCGCCAAACGCTGGTATTGCCTCTCATCCAAATAGAGATTAGGCTTAGTGGACTAGACTGGAGTGGCTGCAGACTTTATTTGTGGTGTTTTATCACCTCTGATGAAATTAGAGTGCCATCTACCACACTAAGGTAGAGAGAGACTGCTGTGTGATGACGCCTCTTATATGTTTTTCCTGAGCAGAGAGAGCTGGAAAATGGGTAATAATGGTGCACATGCAGTCTATTTGTTTGTGAGGCGGCCAGTACTCTGCTCGCGGTCACGATGGGTCTCGAACACAATGAGGGAAGGTTTCCTTCCTCCCGTAAAAGTGAACTGAAATTCACCGTTTCTATGGCGAAATGTCCAGATTACTTCCCAAATGACAGGGAATGTTTTAAGCGTAATGTTCACGCCTCGAGAACGGACACAGAGCTCACAGTAGGTCAGTAAGCGCCCTCCTTCACTTTTCCACAGGAAGCCTTATCTGTTTTATTGTTTCACAGATGTGGCCTGGCTTTGGTTAAACTCTCATGTTTGTCCTTTTTGACCCTCGTAGGGGTTTGGTGAAAAATAAAAGAGCAACAGGAGGTGTGATGTTTTTACTCTCTCCCTCTCTGTCTGCAGGGAAAGAGAGCGGGTCATTGGGGTCAGGTGGTTTAACTCCTCACGAGTGCCTGCGCTGCAATAAGTCATAAGAGCGAGATAAGCGTGATGGCCCTGAGGAGACCGGGCTTGTTTGTGGGCCGCGACCTGCGGCGGAGCTCCGACTGGAAGCACCGTGACAGTCACATCTCCGAGCCTCCATGTGACGGCGGGAAGCGAGCGTTTATTTATACAGTCTTGCTGCGTTTGTGGTAATGGCCATGAAGGAGTGTGGCTAGCTGTAAACATCATTAACCCGGCGGAGAGCGTCCCAGAGGAAACTGGCTGCTGTCCTAGATGAATACAATCAACATGTACACGGACAGAGACAGTGACTCGTGTGTACACACATACACACACACACACACACACACACACACACGCACACAGCATAACTGCTGTAGACATCATCAGAAAAACACAGGCTGTTTGCTGGGGATTAGAGATCACACATGCTCAAGTGTCATGTCAGTTGCATTGACACATAATTGATTTTAGTGTGGAAACAGCTGCCCGGCGGTCGGTTCACGGTCACGTGTCTGTAATGCATCATAATTCCGCTTTGAACTGCTCAGTGCTGGATCACAGCCCTGGTCCGTGACTATTGTATGTCACCGTACACACCATATACTACCTCACCTGTCTGGCGGATGACTTTTCAAGCCGTGTAGCGATTCACTGTGATCTCTGGTACAATGTTCCTGATGGGTGGAGCTCAGTAGAGCTCGGTAGAGTTTCCAGTGTTGAAGGAACTTGAAGGAACTACTTTGACTGACATCCTCCCGGCCTTCAGAAAGTCGTCACGTCTGTGTGAAATAACGCATATCCTTTTCTAATAAGTAAATTATGTCTTTTGTCAATGTCCCACCGGACTAATGTGGTTGGGGACCGCTGGTTTAGTCAACTAATCGTCGAATAAGGACAAGACTTTGGTCGACTAAGCATTTCTTTGGTTGACTACAGCCCTACTTGTTTCCCTCCCGTCTTCCTTTCCTCTTGCTCTACGTTTTTGTTTCATTTTTCTATCCCTCTCTCCTGAAGTAGAACTGTTTTCATCCCTCTCGCTCTCTGTCACAGATCATAATTCACTGTTCCTGTACCCTTATCTCAATTCCTCACTCGCTGCACAACTTTGTGGCTCCCCTTCCGCTTTTCCTGCAGGTCTTTCTCTTCTCTAAATCCTTTCAAAAGTAGTCACTGTGGCCCCTGAGCCATGACTCTGATCCCGATGAGACATGATGAAGTGGCGGGGAACGCGGGGTGGACATGGCTACCGTAATGGAAGGCGTTTTTTCCCACATTATCTTCTGCACTACTATTTGCATTATTTTCTGAAAGAAGGTTCGACCGAGCAGTGTCTCCTTCTGATTGGACAGCTGCACACTAAAGATCAGAGTCCACGCTTCGTTTTGCACAGTGCAGATTCAAGCGGATAACCCCTCTACAGGGAGAGACTGTTTATAGAGAAAGCAAACACATGAAGACAAACCCGAGCACACAGACGACGCACAATGTGACAAGCGCATGCACTCAAGGCCCATGCAGCGGCCTGCCCTTGTTGGGGTTGATCTGTCATCTGTATCTCCTTGGCTTGGCTGCCCCCCTCACCATAGTTGGTCCTCTCTCTTAATCTTCAGCTGTGGCGCACGTAAGTGAGTTATGTAATCCGATTGCAGCCAAGCCAGACGAGCTTCTCATTTATTTCATTCCAGTCTGCTGCACACAGGACGCACAATTGCCTGCTCATTCAGACCAATGCCCCCATGGCTGTCCGTTGCACCTGCTACCTGGTTCACCAGCCAAGTGCGTTTGTCTGCTTCAACAACTCTTAAATACGCCACAAGATTTGGCCAGAGAGAAGCAAGCCGTGGTTGCACTCAAAATCACTTTTGTCATACCGGGAAAACAAGTCTGTGCGCTTCGAGATCAGATCCATCAGCCAGACCACATGCAGAAGTGGCCCGGCTCTCATGCAGTTTAGATCTTAGTGTGGTGTGTACAGCATACTGGCCACAATATATTGAAAGATATAGAAAAATGAAATTTGCAGAGCTTTGTAGAACGCTTTACTTCAACAAAACAACTCTAAATACTGCAGAGGCAGAAACCTAAGCTGTATAAATAACAGACATATCAGATCACTATCAAGAGTGGTTGATCTGGTGAATGTGGTTGCAAAATTCGTACCTTGAAAAGACAAGTATTACTTTTGTCAGTTTGAGACTAGAATCAACGCATTCACTAGACTGGAATTAATCATTTAATTGAGGAGATAAAAGGAATTGATTTTTATTTTTGTATTTAATTCCATTAATCACCCCGCAATAAACATCGGAGGGTAGAAGGTACACCTAACAGTTTTGTATTGTCTGATTAAACAGACCAGCCTTTATGTGTCCATACAATAACATAGAATATTGTACAGTTTTCATTGGGTTACAGGAGTTTCAGATTTTTTTCGGTTGATTCCCTTGTTCTTGAAAAGACCCCTTGGTCTTTTAATAATTCATACAGACATTGTTAAATTCAGGGACCCACAAAACACCACAGGTACTTCATGCTGTACAATTGCATCCTTCCACATCCCACTTTCATTACACCGCTGTATTGAGTATCAAAGCGAAAGGATTGTGCCGCATCTGCAACACGCTTCAGGGATAGTTAAGGCCCTCCGATTCGATCAAATGTGTGCGGTGTCAATCAAAGAGACCTCTTCAGCGTGTTAGCTGAGGTGAGCCATCTGATCCGGTGGCTCTATTTATTTTCTTCCCCCTTCGAGAATTCCCTCTCGTCCCACTGAGGCCCCTTTACAATTTAGATTTATGGAAATGCGTTGTAATCGAAACCTGCCTCCTGAGGATGACAGACAGCAATGATGAGGCGTGCAGCTACCAGTAGTGGGACCGCCTGGGAAAGACTCAACCTCTGATTTAATAAGAGACGTACACGGAGGCTGTTGGTCGTGTCAGCTGAAACAAGAATAGAAGCGGGATAATTTATGAACTTCTGCGTGTGCCCGTGTCAATATGTGCACAGGCCTTTGATGGCGGGTGTGGATGGCGTGCACGTCGGAGCCCGTACAAGATCGGAGAGGGAATGTGTGTGTGTGTGCTTTGCACGAGGCTGTGGGAGGGGAAACAAAAATCACCAGGATAACAATGGCTTTGTAATCTCTCTCAGTGGAGGTTTTAATAGCAGGGTGTGTTTGCTCATTTGTAAGTGTGTGAAACGACGGTGTTAAGAGAAAAGAGTGCCCAGGCTCTTGTTTGCATTCAGGGATAAGCAGATACGCACATGGTTATTCTTGGGTCATGATGACATTTTTTTTTTTTTTTTTTTTTCAGAACGTTTCCTATTTTTTTTGTGTGGGATGTTTTTTTTTTTTTAATAAACCTTAACTTGCAGTCATTAAAGCAAAACCTCTGAGAGGCTAATGTGTCTCTGACTGCTTTCAATGGGTGCTAAACGGTAGAAGAAACCTCAAAGCCTCGCTGCTGGCCCCTTAACTCGGATGTCATAAGTACACAAAAATGATGCTATTGAGCGCTGGATGCAAAGTGTTCCGTTAGAGTGCCTTTGGAGCTGACGCCTAATTGTTGACAAGTGTATGCTAATTAACCATGCGGTACAGAATTAAAGCTGTTTAAGAAATGGCTCACAGCCTAATGTACATCATGTCTGGATATGAAAAAAAGAAAGTTCTTAAGACAAAACCACAGTGATTGCACTACTGCGATGTTATTGCTCAGGGACTATTTCTTACTTTCGTTATCTTTTTTAAAACGTCATGGAAAGGAGATATTAAACATAAACAACCTCAGTCAGTGAAAGGACAGCGGTAATTCGAGGAATCACGCTTTCTTAGGGTGTTACTTCCTACTTTCCTACGGTGGAAGGATGGCTGGATGCAGAATAGATGTGCTTGGGTTTTCTTGTAAGCTGACTGATAGAGCTGGCAGTGGAACAGACAAATCTATTTTCTATTGAGACAGAAGAATGTATAAATATAACTCCAGCTCAACAGCTCAAGATGCCAGCAAGTCGCCTCATTATCTATGCTCTTGATAGCAGCAAAAAGGAAAGACCTCTGCTGGTTATCGCTTTTTCATAGGCTCCTATATAAGAAGATACCCCTTTAGGGGGGTGACTAAACTTTCTATTTTCACTGTGCAAATGCCTGCAGCAAAATGTTTTAAAAAATGGTTTGTTCGTTTTTGATTCCAAGCTGTCTCTTAATTTGTAGTGAATCACATTTACTTAAGCGTTAGGATTTCATGCTTTACATTAATGATTCAGGGAATAACACATTAATCCAAGGCATGAAATTACAATCTCCCATTTCAGTTTCCTATCCGACAACAATGGATTAAGCGCCATGAATGGATTTTGGTTTATGTTCTCAAGCTTTCGAAATTCAATTGCTTTAAATATGAATTGAGGATATCAAACAAATTTGGCTACATTGTTAAGAAGCTTAGGATATGGAGACAAAAAAAAAAAAAAAAGAGTAGAAGACCTGCTGCCTATTCCAGGGTGACCGAGGTTTAGAGCTGCTCCTGCTCCAGAGGCCACTTCCTAAAGCCTGTTCTTTCCTGATTCCGTTGGCTGGCTGCTGCACTGCCCTCAGGCTGTTGTGTCCACAACCCCCCCGTGATGCCTTGCATTGCTTATCGTTCCACATTCATTTCATTTCTGGTCTTGCCTGTTCCGTCCGCTGCTTCTTTGCATCTCTTGTTCGAGATAAGCACACATAATGCAGCTGCATTTAACCGTGGCTGGCCCGATCGCTGTATCCCTCCCAGTGGCTGGTGCAAATCCCCAGTATTGTGGCACAGGGACCCGCACAACCAGGCACAGCGGGGTCAGTTTGTTTAACAAGCGCTCCGAAGCAGCTCGGCTGAGGGTGCGAAATCAGTGTTTTGTAAGTCTTGTCTATTCATCGTGAATGAAGTTTTGCAGGGGACAAAAAACCGGCTCGTCTCCAAACCATGATCAGACAATCTTCATTCCAAGGACATTAAACGTGACTCATTTCAGGAATCAGGAATTGTTGATTTTGCAAATGGGCCGTTGCTGTTAGATCCTTAGCACCATTGGCAGAAATGGTGTACAAGACTTAAATTTGCAATTCAAATCTTGTAAATTCCGTCTTCGTTCTGTCTTACCGGTAATACTATTCCCTGCTAAATGTTTCATGCCCTCTTCTTTTTTCTAGGTCAGTAGGCATATGTTTGCAATTTTTGTTTGCATTTATATGTTAATTTCCTTCAGTGGACATTGAGACTTCTAGCAAACCACCGAATGACGTGGCTTTGAACATTGGAGCACAAGTAGTGATCTGGTGTTATCTTATTCTTTTCAAGTTTACCTCGCAGCTCTATACTACAGAGAGGTCTCTGTCCACTGCAACAAAGCTGCGGTCATGCAATCATCTTAAACAGGCTTTATTCCCTCTGTCACTGACACCAATATGAACGGATAACCTTTTGTTAGGTTATTTATTTCGAGCATTCAGACACTTTCTTTCTCTGCAGCTGTTCCCACAACATGAGGGAGTAATGCATACATTTTTTTCCCACAACTGTGGAAGAGGAGAGAAAAAAAGAAAGACAAGGAAGAAAAGACGGATGGGGAATAAATGTTGAATACACATACGCGATTAAGGGGCGGGGGTGTCGCAGCAGCTCTAAAGGGCAAAAGGCTGCGGGACTTGAGGAAAAAGCTGGCTCAGCAGGAGGCTGATTATACCACCAAATGGATCCACTTTGCACTTGCAGCATGTACAAACTCAAACAAAGGAGCACGGCAGCGTGCAGGCAGCTGAAAGTGAAGGTGGGGGTCTGACCCCTCGCTGCTTTTTCAGAAGCAATGGCACTTTTATGGCCATGCTAATAAAGTGCTTCTGGGAGAGAGCACCTCCCACACCTCCGTCTGCTCACACGCCGAGAACAGCTTGACCGGGCTCCAGGACCCGTGTTTATGGACACATGAATCAATACACTCCCTAGGGGTCTGTATTTAAGTCTGAGCTGAGTAACGTCCCGGTTGATCGCAGAGGCGAGGGGAGGGATGTGCAGGCTCTCTCCGCGTAACGCTCCTTCTATCTTGGGCTGCAAGTGCTCGTTAATTCACGGCGCAGTCGCTGATTATTCCAGCCACATCCTTCACCGCTGATGCGCCGTGCCCTCGCTGCTGAAAATGCAAATCTGCGGCGTGACAAACGATGTAGGGCCATCTCTGACACGTTCGAGCCCCCCGGCGTCCCCGTGTCGTTCCCCAGCTTACCTCCTCCAGCTCTGCAGTAATTACCCTTGTTGAATTGCTACGCCTAATCATACTTGATTTTGGGATGCACTGCCATTGTCTCCACTTGTTAGCCCCTCACAGTGCTCAGTTCTGATAGAGTACACTGATAATGCTGTGAGAACACGGCACACATACACACATACTGTGCTATACACGTGTATATTATACTGTTGGCTGGCGTTTTTATGAGGGAACTGTGTAATGCAGCGATTCATCTAAAGAGGATTGTTTTGCTGCCAGTGATTAATCCCTCTGCGATCTGACCATGTCAGCAGAAGATGTCTATAATAAAATGATAACAAAAACAACAGCAACATTTAGAAGAGTAATACTTAATACGTTGAGATGCTGTAAAAGCAGAGAGCAAGAGGAGGGATGTGTGGAAGTGGCTCCCAATTTGTTCTCACTTTGTTCTAGTAATAAGACCCAGTCTTTCCTTTCCAATGGACGAGATAATTAACTCCCGGAGACAGACAGCACAGAGTTCGGTCTCCTGCTTTATGGCACAGAGAGGGAGATCTCTGCAGCCAGGGTTGAGCATGGTTGCATGAATTTCAAATACTGTTTGTTGTTTTTTTTTTATATATGGAAAGCTTGGGCGTTGGTTGATCGGTTGTAGTCATAATAAAAACTAAAGGAGGGGGTAAATGTGGAAATGAAGAATAAATGAGCATGTGATTTATGTTTTTTGTAATG
Organism: Apeltes quadracus; assembly: GCA_021346845.1. Lineage (NCBI taxonomy): Eukaryota > Metazoa > Chordata > Actinopteri > Perciformes > Gasterosteidae > Apeltes > Apeltes quadracus. The sequence continues at coordinate 6,306,920 of CM037928.1, read as the reverse complement.
GTCACAAATGTTACATGCATGAAGCTAAATTAAGCCTTTATTATATTCTCCATTTATAAGCTATTTTAATTGTACATCTTAAAAACAAAAGTTTAGAAACTTGAACTCTACATAGAAACTTGGTAGAATATATATATATATATACATATACGCGTGTGCCGAGTCATTTCCAAGCTTCCAAGGCTTTGTGTCATGCCGTCGGGTTCTTAGAAACGGCTTGCTCAGTGAGTGTGTCACCGAAGGGTTAGTATGAGTCAGGTCAGGATCATTTCCATTGGTGTAACCTGCCTTTTCTTTCCTGCATTGTCCAGCACTGTGGAGCAACTCCTTTTGGAATGTGCACCATGATGGTTTCCGCTCATTGTCTCTTTATACCTCCCCTTCTTTTCATCGCCTCACTGAGGAAGAACTTTGACCTTTTCAAACAGTGAAAGCTCTAAGCTCTAATAAGAGGCTTTTACATTTAGTCAGAGGTGTTTCCTTTCGTAGGATGTGTTGGACATAATGTGATATCTAAAATTGTTTTTTTTCTTGTTTTTTTTTCTCCGCTCAGAAACATGTGAAGACTCTTGCAGAGATTTGACCCACGAGTTTAGCCTTCTACAACAGCAAGGCGAAGGTCTCCCCCATTCCTCCCCTCGCCTGTTTCTCTGCGGAGGAACTTTCCAGTATCCCTGCAGGCCCATCCAACATGGCGGGCCGGCGGGCTGCACGCAGGACTTTATCCCCTGTCCGTAAAGTAGGAGCTATGGCTAATCTGCTAGGTTTTTGGCTTCTGGCGATCCCTGCCCTGTGCACCGGGCAGACCTTCACTAGTTTCCACCCCGAACGCCGGGACTGGCTGTTCAACCACCTGACGGTTCATCAGAGCACGGGGGCTTTGTATATCGGAGCCGTCAACCGCGTGTACAAGCTCTCGGGCAACCTGACCCTCCTCGTTTCCCACGATACAGGCCCTGAGGACGACAACAAGGCCTGCTACCCACCTCTGATTGTCCAGCCCTGTTCCGAGCCGCTCGTCTCCACCAACAACGTCAACAAGCTCTTGCTCATCGATTACTCCCAAAATCGGTTGCTGGCCTGCGGCAGCCTCTACCAGGGCGTCTGCAAACTCCTCAGATTGGATGACCTCTTTATCTTAGTGGAGCCCTCCCACAAGAAAGAGCACTACCTCTCCAGCGTCAACCAGACTGGGACAATGTACGGGGTCATCGTGCCTTCGCAGGGCCAGGATGGAACCCTATTTATTGGCACGGCGGTGGATGGAAAACAAGACTACTTCCCCACCATCTCCAGTCGAAAGCTGCCCCGCGATCCGGAGTCTTCTGCGATGCTCGACTATGAATTGCACACTGACTTTGTGTCCTCCCTCATCAAGATCCCATCGGACACACTGGCACTGGTCTCCCACTTTGACATCTATTATGTTTACGGCTTTGCCAGCGGCAGCTTTGTTTACTTCCTCACTGTGCAGCCGGAGACGCCAGAGAACAGCATGTCGTCAAGCGGCTCCACCAGCGACCTCTTCTACACCTCTCGGATTGTCCGGCTGTGCAAAGACGACCGCAAGTTTCATTCCTACGTCTCTCTGCCCATTGGCTGTGTGAAGAACGGCGTTGAGTACCGCCTGCTGCAGGCCGCCCACCTCGGCAAGCCGGGCCGCGTCCTCGCTCTCTCGCTCAACATCAGCGCACAAGACGACGTGCTCTTCGCCATCTTCTCCAAGGGCCAGAAGCAGTTCCATCGCCCTCCGGACGACTCGGCGCTCTGCATATTCACCATCCGAGACATCAACGCACGGATAAAGGAGCGCCTGCAGTCCTGCTACCAGGGGGAAGGACACCTGGAGCTCAACTGGCTGCTTGGGAAGGACGTGCAGTGCACCAAAGCGGTAAGTTACAAATGCGCTCTATTAACACCATGGACTTGATGATTCATTCATGATAATAACTGAAATGTGGCTTTTCCACATGGTGACAATGGGGCATTTCTATTAAAGTACACATCTACGGCCCGAGAATGCTCTTAGGGCAATGTCTATCTGTTTGTCGAAACAGAGTATTTATAACAGAGTTATAAATACTTCCCAACAGCATCCATATCTTGCTTTAAAATAACAGTCAACATTAAGGGAATGGCCCACACTTCTCAGTGAGCCTGGAAAGAACCGTGTTCAAAGTTTTGAGGGCGTATGCTGCTGTGAAAATAAACAAAGCGGTTGTGAGGAAATGCTTTTGGCTGCCTTGCACAGCTGACTTTGTGTTATCAAATGATTCTCACACTGCATGTAATTATGCATAATTGTTTTGCAGGCTGCGATATCAGAAGAACATGCACTTTCAAGTACATTTCAATGGAAGATACGTGAATGATTTGTTTTTCATTTTTTTTCTTTTTCTTGACAAACACCAAAGGGATAATCTCCTCGAGCACAGCACAAATAAACACACCACCTCGGGGGGCGTGGGGATCACCCACCAGACTATTCCTTCTGAAACCTTCTGTGTGTGTGTGTGTGTGTGTGTGTGTGTGTGTGTGTGTGTGTATGTGTGTAGTGTAGTGAAGGCCTTGATGTATTTTTAAGGTTTAACCCCACTATATTGAGAGCCACTGTTCAGCTTTCTTTGTTGGGTGGTTAACCCTAACCCCATTTAACCAGTACCAAGGAAATGGGCAATAGTTACCTTGTAAGCATTAGATCCACTGCTAGTTTTAGTCAATAGAGCATTAAATCTCACCTGAATGAGTCTGAAACTTGCCGCATGCCCGCTTGGTTTAAAATGTAACAAACCTGCTGCCGTGGTTATAATGGCAACAGCTCAAATTCCCACCATGTTTACCATCCTGCTAAGTTGATTTGAATTGTATTGTCTCCACTTCTATTCTTATTCTAGGCCTGCAAGGCTGCACCTCCAACTCCATTATTTAGGAAAGCACTGCCAAAAGTGTCTGCAATCCTTTCCCATTATACACCACCAGGCTTGTGCTGGAAATCAACTGAAATGCCGTCCTTAAGATCACGCTCAATGAGCAGCCAATAAATCCATTGTATAACATGGATAATGCAGATGGATGTCAATAGATGAGGAACTCGTATACAAATTACATTTAAGAACCGGATATATCAACCATGTAAACAGTTTTTTGTTGCTCCTAAAAGCCTCTAACTCACTGTGGCTGCTTTAAAGAGCACATGTGTTTCACCGCTGGTATTTCTTAAATAAACATGATCCCGATGCCCACTGGGCGGTATTTTTAGAGCACTTTGGGCTCAATGAAACTGAGCTGCATCAAGGTTAGACCTTCACCAGAGATTGTTTTTATTATTTATTTGCTAGTTTCTCACACACGTGCCTTGCTGACATCGTTGGTAGCTTTCCTCTATAAACCATCGCTTACAGCAGGTAGCTAGTGAGCTGAGAGCGGAGCACCCTAATTACATCCCCGGCTCTCTTGCAGACATCTCGCTGTGTGTATGCTAACATGCGGGCTGAGGCTGGGTATGGAACGGAGGCTGAGCCAGGGGATTCTGACACAGCAGCCAATCAAAGATTTATCACTCAGCCGTCCAGCCTTCTGCCATCTGGAGGCTCACACCATCTCTGTAGTCACTCCCAAGGAGGACAGCTATGATGGGATTCTTTATGTAACAAGCTGTCTCAGTGTGTGTGTCTCTCTTGACTAACACTATCATCCTGTCCTACTTTTGCATCGTGCCCCACCAACGTATTAACTTCTCATGAGCGCAAAGGGGGTTTTCACCGATGTACCTTGGGCCGGAAACTCCGAGAGCAGATATCCCGCCACATGCAACTCATCAATCATTCAGAATGCAGTCAACTGTGGAAGCAGACCTGTGTTTCCTCAGCATGAAGCATAACTATGACACTGAATTGCGAGTTGTTCGATAAGGATTAATCACACAGGGTTACAGTCTTATTTTCGGTCTCACCGCAGCTCTGCTAAAGATAACCAACGTAATCTGTATGAGACGTTGCGAATCTGCATTCCATCACTGCTTCTGAGATTTGTGATAAAGCGGAGGGAGACCGAAAAAGAATCCGCTGCAAGGTGTACAAGAAAACTCAACCACGTGCAATCCAGGGGGATCAGATTTGCCGGCCAAGTCTGCTAAGCTAAGCGTACATCATCTAAACAATCTAGATATAATCTGAACCAAATGTCTTTGTTCCCAAAAGACCATATGCGGAATGGCGGCATGCATTTAGGCGGCAGCTATTGGTAGGCTGACATCTGGAACTCAAGGCTGTTTCACGAGATGGATGCTTGCCTTCCCATCTGATTCTTTTCTGCGTGCCTGTGTAACAAACAAAAAAAGCTTTAAGCAATTATTTGGAACACCTTTTAAAGTTTAGCAATTGTGTATGCTCAAATAGATTTTTTTTCTGTAGTAGCGTACCCTCTGGCAATGTGCTATTTTGAGCAGTGGAAATACAAGGACATGCCACAAAGTTTGGGGGCCGTGAGAGGCCGTCTCACGTTACTCCACAATTAAAGCCCGCTGACACTCGCACTGTCGCACCTGACTTGATTCCCCAGAAAGCTGCCGCCGTCTGGCTCCTTATTCACCGACTCCTCATATCTTCAAGGTGGAGTTAAGTCTCTGCGCTGCGCGATCCTTCTCAGACGCACAGTTCGCTTACGCCCAGATCTTAATGAGACTTTATGCCGGGGATTCTCTGCTAATGAATGAGTAAATGCAGTTCATTGCAGCCTCTCCGCTTAGGCGCGCATCTCAAGGTTGCACAGTCATCAAGTAGTGTACTTGCCACTGCACATAGTTATCATTCGGCATGTGTTCTCCTTCAGATGTGTGATGATAGGTCAGGTTAATGAGCCACAGTGAGAGCAAGGTGGAGTTCAGTCAGGCGGAGCTGAGGCATGTCTGCAGAGGGGAACTGAGAGGCAGGCGTTTGTCTGGCTGGGAGACTCGGCTGCACACCTCCACCTCGCTCTGATCTCGGGCTGCCGCTCTCTCTCAGGCTCACCCCTCTCACCTCCCTCATTTCCGCCTCAGACGCTCTCTGACACGGCAACTTTTTTCACAATTTAGACCATCACTCTTTGTCTCACTCTGTCACCTTCATTTTTCCTCCTTACCAAGCTGTCTTCTTTTATAATGCTCTGGGTCTCAGCCTATGCTCTCTAATGTCTTTTACTCTCAGTCTGCCTCTGAGGTATTTTCGTTGCCCCCCTCCCATGCCATATAGTACATTTCTTGTCATGGCTTTCCATGTGTAATGTGACACTTTTGTCTCGTTGTAATTTGCTCCTTTAAAAAAAAAAAAGTATTGTAATGTTTTTCCATGTTCCATTCTGCAGCCGGTGCCCATCGACGACTCTTTCTGTGGTCTGGACATCAACCAGCCGCTTGGTGGTTCTCAGCTGGTGACAGGTCACACCCTCTACACCGAGACTCGAGATCGAATGACTTCGGTCACCTCCTATATCTACAATGGTTACTGTGTAGCCTTCGTGGGCACCAAGAGTGGACGCCTAAAGAAGGTGCGTACCAGCTATTTTCCGTCTCTCTCTCTCTCAGCAGTGAAACTCCTGTTGTTCTGCTTCTTTCATCGTTGTGACACATGAAGACTGTCCACTGGTCCGTGGCGTACAGACACTGTAAACCGGTCCCACTTCCGTCCTAATGGTCAGAGGGAAACTTATCCACCTAATATTTAATGCCTGCTTTCAAAGTGTTATAAAAGGAATAATAGTGATGGCTAGCAGGAGCACTGTAGTGGTCAGTTACCTGTTAAGTGAGCCCCATGTCTCTCGTGTTCAATAACCTGTACTAGCCCATTAATTTTAATAAGCACCTTTCTGCCTGTGGCTCGCTGAGGGGTAAAAGTGAGAAGACGTCCATGCTTTAAACCTCCTGGTTTTTGTGAGAAAATACATATAAGCCTCACAGAGAATAAAGGGCTGCTAGCCAGTTAATGATAGATTTCATGCACAGCCACAGGAAACAAGGTATTAGAGAAGATTGCCCACTGAAATAATTGCTCTGTGTTTGGAATAATACAAGTTCGATTTTGAATAAAAGATATATAAACTTAGCTGGTAAATTTGGAGCAGCTGTTTTAGAGGTTTTTTATGTGTGTGTGCATAGGTGTCACCACAGTTGTTTATCTTGCTTACTGAGTACTTTCTAGACTGCACCTTTTATGATAATCACATAATTAACAAATCATGAAAATATCTGGTACATCCAAGGTCATTTTTTTGTTGTGACCTTATTTGCTTTTGATGTTTTCAAAACTGTGTACATGAGCCAACATAACAGAATAAACTACTAAGAATCATTATGTCAGTAACATAAAATTACCTTGAAATTAACAAAAATATGGTTCATCAGAATCACATCCGTGAGATTATAGCCGGAAATAGTAATACAGACAAATGGATTCTAGACTGCATTTAGATGGCCGTTTGAAGGCTTAGCTGCTCCACCTCCCATGGGGATGCCTGTTTGAGTGACAGCAGGAGTGTGTCCCATGGCCATAAGTGGCTCATACAGTCATCCCTGCCCCTAACAACAGCTGTGTGCTCAGAGGAAAACATTGCAACAGGAAGTTTTTTTGTATGTTCTTTGGTATTTCAAGCGGGGCAACCTTGAATAAACAGTGCCGTCCTGGTTTATTTTGATGTCCATCTATTCATAATTAAATCAATACATCAGTCAGCAAGTGGTGGAGATAAATTCATCTCATGTAATCCCCATCTTAAGATGTTAAATAATACAGCACCTCTTTTTTTTATTCATTTAAATTAAATGAGACAGAAAAGAGTGTTTTCTGTCTCGGTGTAATCATAGCTTGCATGTTGTTAAATCTCTACCCTTCCTTTTGTACTTGAGCTGTCATTTCCCTTCCCCAAGTGCCCTATCTCCTATATTCTGCCCCCCGTTTGAGAATCCATGCAAGCTAGCATTGTGCACACCTCATGAATGTAACCACAGTAACGCCGACATGGGGGAGGAATTTCTTTCTATATGACAAGCTCACCTAGAATTGTGGGTGGCCATTGCAGGAAGACGTTGCGGAGCATTCAACCACTGAGCCAGGGTCCACTAAGAGCTGGGTCGTTATACCACTTGTACTAGCAGTCCTAATTTATTAAACACATTGGAATGCATCAAAGGCTCTTAGGCATTCCGTCTAGACTTTTTAATCTTTGTTCCCTATGGGTTGTATCAGAAAGCATGTGTTTTGTTGTAATCTAAAATTATCATGCTTCATTTTTCATTGCAATATTTAGAACTTTGAGAGTTCTACTAATTCTAGATTCTGTGAAACCTGAGCAAGAACATATCTTTTTTTTTGTTTGGGCAATGAATATACAATAATGCTGCTTGATAGCAATACAAGAAAGTGGACCGCAGTGCCCACTGTCATTGCTAAGGTGGATAGGTGGGATTCACAGTGTTGTAAATATGCACGTATTTACATTCATCCCCTGTGTGACCCGATGTGGTGACCCCCTGGCTGCAGCTCCTCTGCAGAAGGAGGATAAGCTCCTACAGAGTTGCGTCGGATGTGTAGAAGGGGTCGAAGGCTGCAGGCTTCCTTCAGATCGAAGCATGACACAGCCATAGGGTGACAAGATTTGATGCGTCGCTGGTGATACAGTTCTATACCGTTAACCTCTTTAGCGCTACCGAGAGAGACGGACAGCTGGGGATAGGTGTGTGGGGCAGCACGGTTATGGGGTGTGAGTGTGTGCCATGATGGAGAAAAGAAAAGCAGCAAGAGGAAGAGATAAGGAGAAGGAGGAAGGTACTGGGGGAGGAAGGGAAGAGACCGTTGAAATGTGAATTTAGTGTCGCCAAAGAAACCAGGGCTGCAACGCTGCCTGTAATTGGATTGGCTCCCTTCCCAAACCCCCTCCCAGCCACTCCCCTCTCATCCCTTGCACTCCAACTCCCACTTCCCCGTTCAATCACGCTCCCCCCACCTTCTCGGTCTCCCTGCAGACCAGCTCCTGTATATGCTGCTGTTTCCTGGGCTCTGAGGAAGAGGGGTTAAGAAGGTAGAGGTCCATATATATTCCAAAGAATTTCACCACACAGAGCCTCATCCAGTATATTTGCACTTACATTCTGTGATCACATGTAGAGGGTGTTGAGTGCTTACATTTTCCCTGTGTGATGTAGGTTCAAACAAACACATCTTCATTTCCTAAAAGTTGGATTTTCCAATTTTCCTCCCCAACCAAGGGTGAAACTGGGTACTATCATACAACCGCAGAGGCCTGATGTCTGAGTGTCATTAGGCTTTTAAAAAGTGGTGGTGGACTTCTGGGTGGCACCTTGGAGGCCATGATGGATTGTGGAGGGCGGTAGATGTTCACCTCAGCAGAAAGCTGCTGGTGGGAAATCAATAGCCCAGGCCATTGTGCACTATTTCTTGCAAAACGGAAACCAGTTATAAATCAGGAACAATACTAGACCTCTAGTCCCCTCTAACATAACACTAGAAGCTATATTCCAGCAATCCAGTCTTAATCCCAGCTCTTCAAAGACTTGATCAGTGACACTCGGCATATAAGCGTTTGTATTGGACGCAGCGGGCCCTCAACTTTAATGCATCAACATTAGACATTTAGACCAACACAAGTTGATATAAAGAGTCTATAAAAGTCTATGTAGGTCAGAGAGGAACGGACGTTTGTTATTAAATATAATACATGACTTTCACATAGAACACTGTTCATGTGCTGTATGAAAACAGGTCAATGTTGACTTATTTCACCACAGTTCAACCAAAGCCCAAACTTCTTTCATGTAACAACATTATTTAATCCCATATTTTCCTAACCTAACCATGTGCCTTTGTTGTCTTGACAAAACCATGTTGTTTTTGCCAAAGTAAGCCTAAAACTTTTTTAACTGTATGCATGTTATGAAGCGGAAAGTTTACATGAACTAAAAGACACTATTTATCGGATACTATATATCTCTGCTGATGCGCCTGAGGCTGCGGGGCTACCTAGAGCCTCATAGATGAAAGCATGAGGCCACTGACCACCGAGTTTCTACTGCCCAGGAGTTAATGTCCTATTTAAATTCTAGATGTAGGTTTTCATTGATGCTCACCAGGCTCCATCGTCTCCATTATCAGTCCTATGTACCCAAAGACCAAAAGACTGCTTGAGGGCTCTGCAAGTCAGATACAGAGATATGCAATCTGCTGTGGATTTTCTTCCGAATGGCCTTTATCCAAGACTTACATCATCTAAATTTGAATTGGCTGTGTGCTGTGTGTGGGGCACTCAGAGCTTGAGCACAGATCCATCCCACTCGGGGACTGGGATTGGTGGGAAGCAACAACGGCAGTAAGGAAGAGAAGAGCTGCAGGGAGCGCAGCCTTTTGATATAGATTGAGATGGAGGGCAAGGCTGCACATGTGAAATTGGATATTGAAAGACATCTCAGCAATGGATGAATGGGGGCTGTTAAAGCAAGCCCGTCTGAGGCACATTCAGGACTCCTCTGTTAATCAGATGCAATTCTCAGACAGTGAGAATAAACCTCCTCCATCGCAGTTCTTCCTTGTACAGCAGCAGGGGTTAAACACTGTTAAACCTGATACACTGCCCGGTGCCATCAGACTTTCCTCCTGTAGTTCAAGTCATTAAAGATCCTCAGGGCATTCGTTTTGCAGCTGTTTTGCAATGTAAAGAAATGGAGGCGTGATCAACCTGAGAAGAGAATGAGGTCACTCTCCCTGTGGTGTGGTGTATGGTTCTCTCTGCTTTGTCCACATAGCCTCTCGGCACATGTGAGTGTGCCGCGCTGGTTAGCTCGTAGCGGCACTCATTCGGTGGTTACAGCTTATATTATTTTTGCGGAAGCATGGCGCTCACCCTCCAATCCTCCCCCATGTAAACGCTCTGAGCTGTCAGCACTGCTGGAGTTGTTTTCACTATTTGAGCTGTTAGTTCTGAGCCGTCTGCTAAGCTGTCACCATGTTCACAGACTTCGAGGAGCTATAGATGTGCTCTGAATTTGCGAATTTAGCCCTTTAAAAATATATTTAATCTAACATATGCATTTTCCAGCAGTGGTAGGGTAGTATCTCCTCAATATTTTCTTTTCTTGATTCAAACAACCAAAAATGATGCTGATGAAATGAGTTAATTATTGTCATCATGCCCTGATGGATAATCAGGAATTGGTTTGGATGATGCCGCTGGCAGCTGAAGTGGGCAACTTGAAAGGGTGGTTCAGGTGTTTAAGTGGAAAAGGCCCGTTGAACTGGTTAACGTAGCGGACGTCCGACTCACCTGGCTCCCGCACTGGCCAGAATGACAGAAAGGATGTGTGCGTTGGGAAGCCTCTGAAGGCAGCAGCCGATCATAGGGCGCCGAAGTGTCGGCAACTTGAAAGGCTCGTAAATGCAGGCAGCTGCTCCTGCAGGGCCCCGGTGGACGAGCGGCAACCTCCCCTCCAACTCCTCTCTCACCCTTCTGGGCTCCGTTCACCCCCAATCAGCCTCACGGAGTTAGTCCTTGGATTGGCGGCCCTCAGAGGAAATGTGATCTGAGAGCTTTGCCAGTCTGTTGCTTGTCGACCCAGAGGCTGCTCACCTGCTTCACTTTTTTCTGGGCCCTGCTTTGGTTGAGGTCTGGCACAGCCTGGCCTAGATTTGTATGTGGAAGCGGGGGATAGGCTTAACCGATTTTGTTGTCACTCTGCTTCTCAAGCCTCGGGCTCCCCATTTGCTGTAGGATACCTTTAGTGTCAAGCTGATGAAAGGGAATTGAGACATTGATAAAGCAGGAAGAGGTGGACAGGTGGGAAAGGAGAGGAATGGAGAAACAAAATGATCAACATACTGGGAAAAATAATTGAGCCTCTAACTACCAATAAGTATGATGAAGCAAAAACCAAATTGTAAGCCCATTTTCCTGTTATCCGCATCCCCAAGGTCACATCCACAAACAAACATACTCACTGTCATGATCTATGACTTTTTACATGACGACAAACCCGCTTCATTTTATTTTAATAACTGCTTTCAGTTGTGGTTGGTAATTGGTTATTTCACGTGGGATTGCAAATAAACAAGCCCAGAGAAGTAATCGGTTTAATAGCTTTATTAAACATCTTTTTTTGTGGCCGCATGACTTGCATTAACCTTCAGCCAACATGAAAAGAAACACAATTACAAATGGAAAAGAATCCTCACAATTGCCACAAGGTAGAACACGTTTCCAATCGTCATAACCACAAATTGTTATTCTTCACTGAATGCCTTCTATAATGGACATTACATTACCTTGTTTCAGATTGAATGGTGAGGTTCAAATAATCCTGCACACAGCAAATAATTCCATCCCGTGGTTAAAAATGTTGTTGTTTCAATTGAATTTAAATTTATTAAATAAATAAAATCCCCACAACTATTTATGAAAGTATGTAACTTACATTTCACAAGTTTACACACTAACAACATAGCTGTAATGAAGTGTTAATATGAAACTATTAACCACAAACTTTGCTAGTTTGCCTGCAACCTGCCTTATTAAATTATGTTAAACTAAATGATAAACAATACCGCCTCAGTTTTACCAATGGCAACAGCTGGTAGCCAAGCATAGCCTGCAGAAAGCTTTTGCTAGTAAAATAACATTTATCCTCCCAACACAACTTCCAGCACTTTCTCAAAGAGGCTGAGTCACATGTCCTACAGTAAATTCTGCACTATTGGGAGAATTGCAGAAAGAGATAGCAAGCAATCTTCTGGATTCCAGCTCGCAGAGGGACTGTCAACCATCCTTCTAGCCATGTATGCAATGACAGTTAGGATTCATTGAGGCAGTGCAATTCCCATGTCTTCCATAGAACACCGGTGACGTGGCCAGGCTGAAATACAAGCCTTCATTCAAACCTGCAGTAATGCAAATTTTAAAGCGATTTCATTGGATGTTACTTAAGCAGAATTCTGTGAGTAGATTGATTTATAGAAGGATACTGCGTGAAAGGAGTTGATCTGGTTTACATTGCCTTTGTCGAGTTCAAAAGGAGTAATTCAGTTTGCTTACTGGGAGTTCCTAATAAGCCTCCTTGTTGTTGTACACTATTGTGTGTTTGGAGAACGTGATTGGATAAGGCTTTTTTGTCTGTACTACATTGGCAATAGATTGATTTGTATTTAAAGAATGACCTTTGTGAATGAGTATGTTTGAGTGTGTCTGGTTGCCATAGGTGTTTACTATAACCATCTATAGTGTAGCTAATGACTAGCCTCTTCATTGAGTTGGTAGGATGTCCCTATGACCTTTTTAGAACCTGACCTCCCCTTCACCCCCCCTCCTGCTCAGTTCTTCACCCTATGCTTAGATAAAGCGGCGGCCGGTGGCAGCAGCAGCAGCAGCCGGCTGTGTCTTCGCTGGACAAGCCCTCTGTCTCCAAACCCTGGTCCAGGTTTAGACTACACCGTTAAAAGGCTAAAGGGGCCCTGCCGTTCCATTCACCCAAGCCTTATATCTGGTTCCGCTTCTTAGTGTCTGATTCGCTCTTTCTTGTCATAGCAGTAGAGTTAAATTTACCCTGGTCAGTCAACTGGCTGTCCCATCTTGTTTTCTTCCCCCTTGCTTTTCTGTCTTCCTTCCCGTCCCTTTCTGTTTTGGTCCTTTACTCTTTCTCCCGGTTCTTTTCCTCCTTCTCCCTCACAGCCTACCCTGCAGTGAAGTCGTTAATCACATTCGAACAGCTCTCTGCTGGTTTCACTCCTTCTATCTGTGTCCCTCCCCATTTTCTTTCTCTAATTGCGTGGTCTTTTCTTTGCCAGTGTCCCCACAGAAGCCTTTTTTCATTATCCAACAACAGGAGACCAATACTTGCATAGTACATACTTTATACTGCCAGACTTTAGCATCATGCATCCATGCCAGTATAAACATATCCCAAAAGACACACACACACAGAATCACATATGTGCATATATTTTTAGAGTGGTTCTTATTTATTAATGTATTAACCCGATCATACCTTTTTTATTTCATTACCTCTTTTTTTATTTATTAGATTTCTCACTTGCACACACGACTGTTTTATTAGACAACAATTGAAACCAAATCCATGAGTGAGATCAATCAACTAGTGTTTTTGGAGACTCTCTTCAACAAGAGCTTTGTATACCATTTAGAGAGTGAACATGGCTGTGAACATATTTTACTGAAATAAGTTAATAGCAGCATTACTTCCCTGGCCCATGAACATTTTTGCATGTTTGAAATCACTTGGGCCATAAAACGGAAAATAAAATGTTGATCTTGGCTCTGCTGTCGCATTCGTATACAGTCTGGGAGTCATACTAAGCCTGCGGTGGTAAATCGTGTTTCTTTTTTTTTTTTTTTTTAACCAATGCCGCAGCGCTATTAGGTTAAGGAAGCCACATCAATAGCCGCCAACTACCCAAATCCATGTCTTCCCGGTTAGGCCGAAGGAATTCATCAAGTGAAAATAAGGCTGAATATTCCCAAATGTTTCCGTCGGTCTCTATTCCTATGAACATGGTATTACTAGCCCGCATCCAGGGGATCCAATGTGTTATGTGCAATTGAAACACAAGGAACACATGTCAAAGACATTATGCAAGGGTGTCGTGTTGGGAAGCAGGGCCTCCCCGCCTATCAGCAGTCCTGTTTAGTCTGCAGCCAATGCTGGCACTACAGGGAGAACATTTGAAATTCATAGAAATTCTTATCAGTTGTGAAGTCGCTGTTATTGATCTGTTACCGTGGAAACAGCATGGTACAGGTTGAGGCTTTGCTATTTTTTTCTCTTGCCCCGAGGTGCACGTCTGAGAGCTCCAACAACTTCCAAAACTTCTACCAGTCAAAGCCAAAAAGTCTGTCTCTCGCTTTAAACGCTCACTGCTTGACCTTTGTCCTATAAGTTGCCAGCTGGCACAGATCATGGTTTTTTTCTCCTCTTTTTTTTCCGTCTTCAATTTCCCCGTTGACCTTGCCGAAGCACACGGAGAGAAAGGGGATGAGACGGAGAATGAGTAAACATCTTTAGGACAGAATAGAAACAGAAATAGACTAACTAGCCACGTTTGTCAAAGTGGATGGCTGGCTCAGTGCCAAGCTTTATTGATTTGCTTTACAAAGCACTTGAATAGGCCAGATAACTGTGATTAGCCAATTCATTACTGCTGGCTCTTAGAGTGGACCAAAATTAGGTAAAAGGGGAGAAGAGGAAGGACAAACTATTACTTTGTAAACTTGCACGCAACCTCTAACAGTGGGGGATTTTTGTCTACTTTACATGCGTTGTACTGATCATCCTCATTAGAGGCGGTTACAGAAAGAAAAAAAACCCGGCATTGTTTATGCGTTTGATAGCATGCATAATCATTTTCGATTACTCAAGCAACTAAAACAGCGTTCCTCTGATCTTCTCTACAAATGTGTGCTTGATTTTCCAAGTGTCTCTTCAACTTGCACAGCGCCAATAAATCTCAGAATTGAGAATGCATTTTTGGCTTCGATGATATACTAAACTGTTGTCTGTGTGAAGGCAAACGAGTGTGACAGCGACTAATGTTTCCGTCTGATAGGGAGACGGTTTTACTGCTCCTCAGTCTCTGCTTCATACAGAACAGCAGCAGTTATCAGGGCCCCGAGTGTTAAGCGTGTCTTGGTGACAGCATTGTTTAATGCATTCCTGTGATCAGTGTTTAGTGGAGAGTCTTTTAAGGGCTCAACACAAATCCTTTTCTTTGATATATAGGTTTTGACATCGAACAGTCAGCTGAGCCATTGTGTATTACAGATGTTATGACAATAAGAATTAGAAATTTCAGCATCACGCCATGTTCTTTCTTGGTGCAACGTTAAATACCATATGTCCCATTTCCCTCCTGAGATGCTCCTGTTTTCTTCCTAAAGCAAGATGTTGACACAGAGTGAAGGATTGGGGCAAGCAAGCCTTCATCTTTTTCACAGATCTTCCTCCCGTTCCACTTTCCTTCTACATTTGTACATATTTCCCTCTCGCTCTCTTCATCTCTCGTTCTCACTGCAGGGCTGTCAAGTAACTCTGGCTAGCCATCCGACCTAATGAATAGTGATACAGTGCTAATAGCATGTGATAATGTTTCAAGCCACTGGTAATCTCCACGCTCACTCAGCCTTTACCTGCTCTTCACTTCTGCACATTTAATACACACGTACATGCACGCACACACGTAGCATCTCTGTCTCCTGACAGCTGCATGTCAGGTCTTGGCCTCGTGCTGTCATGAAACCGAGCTGTCAGTCTAGACTCCCTCTTAATAGTCCAGCCGTCCAGCTTAGTCTTAATGGGATTGGACGGTTCCTTCTGCAGAGCTTTTAGCACACTGTACGGTGTGCATGCATTTAAACCTCATGGTCATTTTTCATTCAAATGGCAATTTTATTCTATAACTGCCCCTAGACTGTATTTTAATTACGCATGTAGCCTCCATGTCATCAGTTATTGGTTTTTAGACCACCGTTTTGAAGGCTTGAATTTGGCATTTTGTTTATTTGGAACAATTTTGTTTTTTTGGAACCATCTTTAATTCAGACAAGGGGGACAAAGCCACGTGTAAAATGTATGTAAATGAAGTGTATATAAAGCATACCCTGCTTCATCATAACCTGTTTTATCATTCTAAACAGAAGAACATCCTGCTCCATACCAAAGGAAAAGAAATCGGGTCTGTTAGAATCGGAACGTGTGGGTGAAAAGGTTACCTGACAGACTTTGTGTAATAGGAAAGAGTGCCGAGTTGCAGATGAAGAACCAAGGGAGACAGGGCCATGTGTGCGATTGCTTCAAAACACCTGCATAAACCAGAAAGCCAATGCCAGGCCCCCCACAGGGGCTTCAGCGAGGTCATGGTATCAAAGAACAGAGCCGGAGCCAGAGGTCTCTTACAGACACGGGTCGGTTCAGCCACCGCTGTTATTCATTAAACCCTAATAGTTAGCGGTTGGGAAAACATTATGTGGGCCACCGGTAACTCGACTCAAGGTAAAGGTCAGGGCCAAAGGCGGGAGGGGAAGCCTCTCCATGCTTAGTGACACGGGCACGCCGTGTCGGATCGGATTAGCTGCCAACGCGTAGGTGATGATTTGATGGAATCACAACACAGCAGAGAGCCATCAACATTCCTCCATCTTACTCCGCTTACAAGGCCAGTTTAGTTTCTGTGGGGAATAGCGAGTTACCGCCAATCAAAGTTAAGTGTTTTGGTGCGTTCGGCGGCAGGTGGTGCCGTTGGAAACAGCTGAAG
Organism: Apeltes quadracus; assembly: GCA_021346845.1. Classification (NCBI taxonomy): domain Eukaryota; kingdom Metazoa; phylum Chordata; class Actinopteri; order Perciformes; family Gasterosteidae; genus Apeltes; species Apeltes quadracus. The sequence goes on along the minus strand of CM037928.1, from coordinate 6,290,622 downwards.
GCTCAGTAGGGTTCACGCATAGAGGAGGGTGTCTTGTGTGCAGTTTACTTGAATGTTTGGCCTACATCAGCTGACTGTGATAATGCATTAGCAGAAAAACAGCCAAAGCAGTTTAAGGTTAGTCCTGTGTCGGTTCAATTTGGAGATAACCGGGCAAAGATCTTGTCTACATCTATTGCATGATGCTTCCCCCGAGGTATTGTGCCTGTGCTGTGTAATGAATCTCTTTTAAGTTTGACATGCACGCACACAATGTAGCTGTCATTGTGTGTGCTGTGTGTTTTATCACAGGTACACATTGGCATAACATAACAAATTGCACTTGCTTATTTGTATGGCGGAGGGGTGCTGAAGCCCCCTTGATCATACATTCAAAAGACACTCTGTGTTTCACTCAATTTCAAGAGTGTTTCATCACACATGCACGCACGCACATTCACACACCGTCGCACATACTGGAGAGGAGGAGGCTTTTGCCCTCCAAAGACGCGTCCCAAGTTTTCACCCTAATAAGTCTAGCTAATTGCGGCCGGGTGCCCATTTGGGTGCCCGGTATGTGGAGTTTAGGCCCTGGGTTGTATTTTTAGGGAAGGTGTGTGGGAGGAGGTGACTGTGTAGGATCCCCGGTTGAAAGGGAATAGGACGCTGTGGGGGTTACACCATGCTGGGATTCCGGTCCTCTTTAAATAAGACGCACTTGAACCAGGTGTAGCTGATCAGATTAGTGTGGCTGATCAGGTTTCTCAGCAGGTTGTTGGCTCCCACTGTCTGAACATCTTGACTGGAAAACGCTGTTAGCATTTAACACACTGCAGAACAAAGGGCACAACGAAGGGATTTACCGACATAGTTTAGCTGTTGCGCGGATGGAAAAGGGATGACGGTGGAAAATGTATTTTTACTGGATTCAGCTGCGATCACCACAGCCTTGGCCGTTAAAAGGGTAAACATCCAGTCTTTTGTATATTGAGTTTTGCCTTTCTGCATCTATAGTCTTTCTCAAGGGCAAAGTTATTATTTATTTATAGTTGTTATTCTAGCTGCAAAGACAAATCCTGCAATAAAGTGGACCTATGGGAGTCAGCCTGAAACAATGGTAGCAGGATGAATCGTGGCAAACAAGTTCTATTGTTAAGTTGGCTATTGTGTGACGAGGAGCAAACGGTTTCTGTTCTCTTGGCCCTGATGAATCCATCCTTCAAAAACCAGAGCTCATTGAAACGACATCAGTGGAGGAGAAAAACAAGAATATCGTCAGAAAACGTGTCTTTGTTTGATGCACCGTTTCCACCCTCTTTCTTTCATCCTTTGGCACTCTGTTTCTGCCTACAAGTAGCCTCCATCCTTTCTTCTCTCTTTGTGCACGACCACTTTCCAGCATCCTTGTCTTGTGCGCCCATTGCCTGCTCCTGCCCCGGCTCTGTCTCCCTCTCCTTCTATTTTTCATTCTCCGTGGCTTCTCTCCCATGATCCCGGCCAGGCCACAATCCCTTATAAGGCCCGTGGAAGCCCCCATCTGGCCTCTTATTTCCATATCAGATCTGCGGTAACAGACAGGGTTTACACAGGATCAAGTGTGGAATGTGAGGCTGTGCCACAAACCTCTCTGCTCCTGGGCGACAACCTGGTCACATCTCCTCCTTCCCTTCTCCTCTCCTGCTCGTCACGCAGCTTTGCCTTCTCTCACCCCTATTTCCTCACACATCTTTCTCCTTCATCCTTCCTCTTCTCTTTTCTCCCTCGCTGCTTTTCTTCTGTTCCTAACCACCTCGACGCCAAGCACACAAACCCACTTGCACTTCTCTCGACTTTCTGGCGGCGTCTTACTGGAGCACACATCTACGTTTGGGGACAGACACGCAGCGTGCTCAGATGGTGTCTTTCTCCAAGTTCACAGCTTACGCAACAACGCAGTCGCAGGCGGCAAAACAAAAGACTAAGCCACATCTGAGAGCAATACATAAAGAGGAACGCAGTAATGCCTTACAGTACAACTCCACAACAAACACTCACTGAAACCGACTCAAAGGACATCTGCGGTTCGGTCTTAAATTATTTTAAAAGCTCTCCCCTTTTCCCGTCGTTTTCACATCCTCCTGCCTTTTTGTATCGTCCATTCCGTCCCTTATGCAGCCGCTGTGTCTGTTTCTCATTACAATTTGATGTTTCTACAGGCTTTTTCCCTCCCTGCCGAGATTTAATATGTAAAGTGTCGACTTCCCTCTGTGCGTGTGTGTGTGTATGCGGGGGTGAGTGTGTGGTTTGGTTTGTTGTCGTAGAGAATCTGTTTCTGATTAGGCCTGCCCTAGCTAAGCTTTCCCTTTACTGCCACACTCGGGGCCTCCATTGGCTTCGGAGACTTTTTAAAGGGAATCTCATCCAGAGCTTAATTGTTTTAGAAATTGGGCAGACCTGGCTTTTCTTCCTGGCCAGCTCTGTTGTGTCTTTCTATCCCTTCCCGCTCCCTGTTCCCTCGCAGTTCCTCTCTCCCACTTCTACTTCCATTCCACCACGTTCTCCTTTGTGCCTCCTTTTTCTCTCCCAGGGTCTGACACAAATGGAGGGATGAAGGGATGAGAAGGGTATCTCGCATAGCCTATAAAGCTTATCTCCTCTGGGGCCTGCATAGCTCATTAACCCACGTTACTCTACACATGCCTCCATTAAAGAGAGGCACCTGGCTCCGGAGGGCCCAACGGCGAAATGACAAGTCTGGTCTCCTTTCCCTTCATTGGCTTCAACAGGCTCCTCCACTGTGCGAGACTGCCTATAGCCTTTGTAGCTACACTTGAGTTCCTTAGTGTGGCGACGGCGGTTATTGATGCTGATGTGTTGAGTTCCCCGTCCTGTCAGCTGTGCTGTAATGTGACATGTCTATAAAACACATTGAAATAATGACGTCCACGTTATGTACGAGTGGTATTCTGTGAATAACAAGTAGGCCGGCGTCTCGCTCTGAGGGAAATCAGAGCAGCCGAGTATCGGGTATAGACAACAGAAAGCTGCGGCTCTTCCAGACGGGAAACGCACTGTAAGCTGCCGATACAGCGGCAAGTCTCCGATTAGCCAAAGTCCCTTTCAGGGGCAGGGCAGCTTCTGCTGCGTTTAGGGGTTAGGCATTGAAATTTACACTGAGAGTAATTGCCAGTGAAAAGCCTAAATCGTGTTTGGGCGATGCATCCCAAATCTGTGTTCCGGTCCCTAGGCTGCCTGTGGTTAATCTGCCTGGTGGGTACTTATGGCTTTTCTAATGTTCCTCCCATCCACTGTGCAAAACAGAGGAATGCAGAGATAAGCAGAATTTCCCCAATAAATGCTCTCAACTGTTGAAATCACATGTGGAGAAAAGATATGCAGATGGACTGTATATCCTTTCCATGACTTCAGAGTTTTTCCTTCCGTCCTTTCTAGTCTCTATTCCTATATTTGTGTGTAGAGTGGCCGTCCATGCCTTTCTGAGGCTAAAGTGAGTAAAGCTGAGCTGCATCACTTTAATGTCAGACTCCATGTTTTCCACAACACTGACCTCTTTGTCTTCTGCTGCCTGTACTTTTTCTATCCACTGCTCTCCCCTTTCTTTAATTTCAAGTGCTCCCTCTCACCCAGTGTGTGTGTGTGTGTGTGTGTGTGTGTGTGTGTGTGTGTCTGACCGACAAGTGGATATTAGGGAGTAACAGCGATCTGGAACGCTCTGTAGATTTCACATTTTTCTCTCACCCTCCTCCTCTCAGTTGTATTTCTCCTCTATTGCTGCTATTTCTTCAGTCTGTCTCCAGTGCAAGAAATATTAACATATCATTGCCTTATGGATCTTCAAACTTCACAATTAATGGGTTTTTAATGGTTCCCGGGGCCTCACCATTATGCTGCGGGGCTCTTTGGTTAATCCAGTGGGGACCATATGGGCAGCAGCCCGACTCCATGCACTGGACCCAGAGGTGTATTGAAAGCAGTAGGGAAGCAGAGCCAGAATGTATTTAAATCCAAAAGAGCTCGAGGCTTTATTTAAAACCAAAGAAAGTTTATTTGTTTAAGGCCTACGGAGACTGGGACGAGTGCAGGAGGGCTCCTTGTTTTGGAGAGCTGGATAAAAGGTCCACTTCGGTTCAAGGTGTTACAGTGTGCAAAAATGTTCGTATTTGGACTTGTGCGCGGACTTTGAGTCCTGGCCAAGGTGAGCATAAAACAAGCAAGGATTGCCAGCAGAGTAAAATGATTATTACCATTTACACAGTCAGTGTTGGCATATTAAAATGGGATGTTTGCTTGATGTATTAGAGTTTTAGTATCAACCCAACACCGCTCTGCTCACTCCTCCCTGAGAAAACGGACATTCTTACCTTGAGATGATTATAGTTAAGGATATTTTATGACAGATCTGCTAACAGATCCATTGAAATGCTACGCACTGTGCCTTAAATTTATTTGCTGGTACATTGACATTTATTGTTTTTTTTTTAGCATGATTTGGAAAGGAAGATGTCTGTGTTGAAGGACTGTGAGCTGCTGTCTGTTCAGAGAAAAGTGCCCCTGAGTAAATTCAGAACTGATTAGAGCGACTCTGACTCATACGGTCCTTACACCTCCAGTTGTTGTTTTTCCTCCCTGGAATTAGACCGTGGTCTCATTTTAGCCTACAGGTAGAAAACTAGTCACATTCTATCGACTTAACATGAAATGTCTGTAAAAAAAAAAGACACCAACTGAAAATAAATAAATTGGCCTGATTCCACAAATACAAACATGAATGTTCTCCACCATCCGCTGCCCATTTACAACAAAGTGCTCAATACCTTCAGACTTTGTCCTTGTTCACTCTCCAGTAAACTCACAGTGATCCAATTTGGAAATGCAATCCTTCTCGATGGACTTGAGACTGAATTACCAAAGGTCGAAGGAACTGGCCGAGCGGCTAACAAGCCGGCGGAACACCTGAGTGGAAAGCAGCCAGAAAAGCTCTTTACTCATTACATTTCCTGTCAATGGAAAGAAGATTAAAAACGACTAAAGACTTTGTCTCCTCGGCTCCTGCGTCTTTTCCTCAACATGATCCACTTACGTTTTTAATGTAATGAATCTTATATATAGAGGGGCTGTGGTGCTACGGGACGTGTGCGGTTACCTCTCTCGTTCCGTGTGTCTGCATGATCGCCACACTGTACAGGACGGTGAGTGCTGACGCACGCTGTGTGTGTGTGTGTGTGTGTCCGTGTCCAGGTAATGGCCTGTAGCAGCACCGCTGCCTGGGGCCTGGCAGAGGAGGAATGACATTTACTGCCACCTTAACTAGCTCATTAGCCTGCTTCTCAGTCCCTCACTTTTCATTCCACAGAGGGTAATTAGAATAGCGCTGTCTTACTTTTCCAGTTGTTATTTTACTCATGCCGACCAAGGCTATGAAGATGGAACACTCTCACTGTGCAAGCTTTCACCCACTCTGTGTCTGAAGCAACGATGGATAAGAGTGTTGCATCTTTCAATGACTGCTATTCATCGCTCCCTCGGTGAGATATCGCAGCAACATTGTCACCTACAGTGTCACCTCTTTGAATCGGGCCTGATCCAGGAGACTGATTGGCCCTATTGTCACTATTTAAGGGCTATTTAAGTCTGCCTGTTATTTATTTCCGAAAGACTAACATGCATTTCTGTACACACACACACATACAGGCAGAGAAACACACTTGTGCGCAGTGCTCCACAAACATCTTCATTATGCCACTTCTTCGGTTGATTGGAGGGTTGTTTGTGTGATATAGCTGTGAGACAGACTCAACGCAATCTTTCCTCTACTGCCTAACTGCCTGACGTTTCTCTCTTCTTTAGGGACAAAAAGATTTAAGTGAGTGAGGCACAGAAGCAGTGGTGGCAAAATGTTACGCAAATAACAGTTAATTAACAAATTCTCAAGCTGGGCCTCCTCTAAAGGCAGCTGCTTTCAGCTCTCTATCTGCTGCTGTTGACTGACATCAGCACCTGCAAGAGGAGATGTGTTTGTTTAGGAGGCGTTTGAGCCCTGTGGCTGCACAGTGTCAAACACATGCATAGACACACACACAGGCCTCAGGCCACAGCACATGCCGTGGTCTTTGTCCCGGACAAATGCTAAGGCCTGTAAGAAACTTACATTACAGGCAAAAGAAGTGTGGAGAGATAAGCAGCTGCAGCACCCTTTAAAGTACACAAAATGCTTAGCAACCATCTTGGTAACTTGTTCTATGATGCCAATGTATTTAATGCAATGGGAAAAAACTCCCATGTATAGCACTGTATAATTACATCAATAAGCACACATAGACATCGGAAGAACACATTGTAAGTCCCTTTATACACAAGTGACTCCTTGTTTTCTTTTAGTAATGTGAAAGCGGGTTTCACAAACTGTTTTAAGTGTTGTCTTTGTTTCACTTCTCTTGAATGGAACAGAAATCAGTTATTATGAAACTTTTTAGAATGTTTTAAGATTGCTATGAAAATGGGTGCATGTGTAAAGTGCCGTGAGCAGATCACAATGCATTATTAGCATTGTCATAATGCATTGCGGGAGTCATGGACATAGTTAAAATAATAATTGCATGGCCATGTATGGGCAGTAAAGTGTGTTTTCCTCCCTTCCCGGTTCACAGTCTTGCTTCAGCTCGTTGCAGTCTAGTGGCTCTGGTGTAAAAACAGCCCAGGGCCTGTTCTTACTGTCTGATCCCCCCTTCACCTTGTCTTCCTCGCACTAATTGTCTCTGCGTGTTGGTGCTTGTGTCCACCGATTCACCTCAAACACCAGATCCTGTGTTTACAGCATTAATGTAGCGGGTTTGACGGTAGGCTGTCTGTGACTCATAATGAGGTATTGTGCCGTTCATTGGGAGGCCTGACCCGGAGGCAAAGTGCAGAGGCCTCGGCGTGTCTGCACTCTTTAACAGGTATCAGACAGCATTACAGGTTCCCACCATAAGTGGATTAGACAGCACATACTTACCCCCTCAAAGTAAATACGCCTTTACCCTTAAATCCGTGTCAACATCAGTCCAGTGTGCTCTGGTTCTCATTCTTCGTTGAGGATCACTGCGGATATGAAACTCTTCGAATGGTTGCGCCTTTAAACCCTAATGTGCTGTCAGTTTTGTTTAAGATGCGTTTCAGTCCACACTGTTCCTTTGACCCTGCCGTGTGGTACAGAAATGAATCGCTGTCCTGTTCTCAATATTTACTTCTGGAAAGTAATGAAGCAGCACTAAAGCCCCGCTCAGGGACCATTTCAATTAAGATGTTCCGGCTTCCCTTTTACTTCTGGCACGTGATTATGTTGAAACACAGTTGGTTTTGGTGCCAAATGAGGTGTCCGTTTGGCCAGCACCTTTACACTTTACTCCATTTTCTACAAAACCCCACGGGTGAGCAAGTTTGCTCACCACGCAAATATGCCAGCTGTGACCAAACGCAGAGCTCCCCCCTTATGCCTTGCCACTTAATTCCGCTTCAACTAGTCCCGGATCACTGGATCAGTGCTGGAGAGAATAGTCCTTTTTATCAGCTTTCAAGTCAAAACACAAAACAAAATCACTGCAGGCTTTATTATTCAGTCTTAGCTCATGTCCTCCATGTCATAAAAACAACTGCTTATTTCAGACAGCTTAATTAACTAAGTTGAACTCCTTCTCCCCCCCGGCTGCTTTGTTAGCCCTGTGTCTGCTCGTATTTTTAGCTGACAGTCCGCCTGCATAATGACAGCCTTGCTTCGACTTTCACTAATGTCAGTGATTTCGGGCGCGTGTCTTTGCTAGCTAGCATGCATAAGTGTGTTTGTGGCGTCCTGTGACAAAGAGGTCGGTTTTGGTCAGGTTTTGTTTTGGGTGCGCACGTGGCGGTTTCGGGGTTGTGTCCAACGGTACCAAGCTATCTTAAGGCAGCTGAGCAAGGGACTATCGCAGTGTAGTTAACATGTGTGAGGCTGGATTAACATGGAGGCTCCCCTCCTCATTCACTCTCCGGCTCAGATCTGTCAGGCCCCTCCGAGACCCCTCGCAGCACTGCTCTCGTCTGTCAACAGGCAAAGCCCTACTGACACACATGGGATCAAAGGCATGCATGCAAACACAACTCCATGCCGATATTTATATATATTCCTTTAGATGCAAACATACTGCACATGCGTGCAATCAATAACACAGAGAAAGGATAGAAAGGCACGTACACCCGTTGTGGCCTCAGAGACAGCCTTTACGTTTTTATTTCGTCACATGATTGTTGAATTATGCTGCCTTTCCTTAGAAGACCAGCTAAAAAGTAAACCGCCGCCTGTCAGAGGCAAATACCAGAGTGAAAGACAGCTGTTCCGAGTTGTAGGATGACGTTAACAAATCACTTGTGACATTCAATACAATCATGTAGTTTGCTTTATCCACATGTCTGTTCAATAAACTAAACAGACATACATTATTCCATATTCAATATTAACCATGTCTTGTCAAACGCACATACACCGTGAATGACTTATTTAAATGAGCTGCCTCCGAAAGAGTACAGCCTTAACACTGAATGCTTCACTTTACCTTTAAGGATTACATTCTTATACCTTAGTCACCGCTATGTTGGCTGTGTTGCACCTCTGGGTGAATGCATCCAAGGCAATTTGGCCATAACGAAGCCCCTCACTGTATTGTTTGTGCCGTCGTTGTTGGGTTACTCTAAAGGGCCAAGCCACCAAGTGGCCAGTGAGGCTAAACCGTACATCACATGCGACAGCTACTCCGCTCGTCTTGAAGTAACAGTCGCAACAAGCTTTTAATGAAGTCACCATCACGACGACACGGAAAGACTAACCGCACAAACCTGACACAAAGGCAACGTTGCAGTCAGCTGCTGTAACATTTTGTGACCTCTGGATATCATTATAGAAAAGCTTCATTATTGAATTGTAGGACTATGAGAGGATGGGGTCACGAGTGTTCGACACATGACCGTCATTAAAAATAATGTTATGGCTTCCAGCGGATAATTGGCGTCACGCTGCATTGAAAGGACAGGTGATTGATTTAACCCAAATCATGATCGATACGGGAACCCTTCAGAAAACCACTTCTCTACACTCCAGTGTGTGTGGGTCAGTCGACCGCGTGTGTATGAATGTATAATTTTGTGTTTTTATTGGGAGAATTGCAGGTCAAGCAAGCGGTTACGGCGGCTCAGTCATCCGGGGAACCCTGGGAGGCAGCTGCACCCCTCCAATCTGTATCTTGCTCCGTAGGGGATGCGGAGGGGGCAGACTGGGGTGAGGTGGATCGACAGGAGGGAGGGTGGCTAGGTTAGAGAGGAGGGAGGGAGGGAGGGAGGGATAGGCTGGATCTCTGTCGGCCTGGCTTCCGGCTGCAGGCGGCGTGTCAGCTGGGCCTTCTCCCCAGGCCCCCGATGCACTTCCCCCATTGCGCCATTCCAGCCCCTCTCTCCAATCAGTGATGGACGAATGGTTCGGGGGAAGAAGGCGGCGCATGGCCAGTTAGTTCCGCGCCACAGCGCCTTGCTTTATTGGGCCTTCATTGGGGATTATTGTTATTGAATTATGGAGGGCCTCCCTTCAGACGACCCCTAGCAGGAAGTAAGGAGATGGAAGGCCTTTACACGACTGCTCATGTATGACGCTCTTTTCCTGCTCCAGCCCCCGAGCATCAGTAGGCACGCATACCATTCAGATCCCTTACATGAGCGCACACGCAGAAACGGTGCAGACATCTGCAAGTACACACACTCGGGCACACACATTCAGATGGCAAAGGAATGCCCCATTTATAGTCATTTGCCTGTCGGCTGACATTAGCCAAGCATTAAGAGAAGCAAGGGATAAATTAATGGGAAGTGCGAGACAGACAGATGAGGTGTATGAAGGGGGTGATATGGGGAGAGCTCCAGGTGGGGGGGTCCATATCGCTGCATGTCTGTTCACCCCAGCCCATCTCGGTCATTGCCCTCACAACTCTGCATTCCTCACGCTCATCCATAAGCCCCTAACGCTGTCTGGCCCCAACACCCCCTAGCCCCAAACCCTGACTCGCACGTGTTCGGTAGAGGGGCACAGACCAAGAGACACCCAAGAGACTCAAAACCAATTACGCATGTATGAATGTTTACACACAAATGCACACACACACACACACACACACACACACACACACACACACAACAGTCATCTGCTCTGCACCGGCTCCATGCCTTTGTAAGGAATAGAGATTATAACTCCCTATTGTGCTGCACCCAGAGGATTACAGTAGGTGATCCTGGCTTTGCAGATGTCTGGGACCTACGTATATACTGTAGATTAGACACTGTAATTTAAAGAGCACCACAGGATTGGTTGATGTCATAAAACTATTACGCGGCCAAGACACCAAACTGATTTCTTTGCAGTTTATATAGTGGGGTAATCTGGTTAAAGACGCTGTTGGCAAAATCTGAGGGATTAACTTTATATCCACCAGGAAATAGTTCATGATACGATGGCCACCACGTTAGTGTTTCCTCCTGACCTTCATGCACACTCAATTCCCCTCTCACATGAAACGGCTTATAGAGGGATTTAGCGACCTTTGACCTCAAGGGACCTCCCCCACGCCCCCCACCCACCTTAGTAGCTTTACACCTTAATAAGAGAACATATGACATCTAAGGCTCTGCATTAACACCCATGACTCTCTAAACATACGAATGATCCTCGAGGCAAGAGAATTATTCCTGGACATGCGGCTCCAGAAGGGTTCTTCCCAAAGGGCCGACGTTCCAGCCGGAACCATTCGCTTCTGAGGAACTGTTTTTGAAGAGCGGGTGTTTCTTTCTTACAAAGGATTTTATTACGATCCCTTTTTATCCAAAGAACCTATTTGGAAGAAATATTTCTTCCAGGATTGTTGAAAGAATGGGTGTTTTAAAATAAATGTACCAAACCGCACACCCCCAACCGTGATTGTGAACCACGATTGTTGTGGGATGGCTGAACCCCATTAGCCCCGACAGTGGTTTCTGAATAAACCCCTTGAAATATGACGGCGCTCTCCTCTGTGGGTTCAAGAGGGTGGAAACCTTGGAATATAAAGGATCATTGGTAGGTTCACAGATGTTTCTAGATATAGCATTTATGTTGGGTTCCTGTGGAACCTTTTGTAATACTGTAGTACCAGTAACAAAAGAAAGGCATCTTCTATTAGTGCAAGCCAAAAAACCTAATGGTTTTGGTTAGGACCTTTTTATTTTGTAGGAGTGATAAAAGTTGTTTTTTCTGTCCATTGTGTAAAACAATTAGAATTATATGACCGGTTCTTCTGTTTAGATATTGAACTTTCAACAGTTTATGTATAAAGTACCAAAACTTTCAACTGTTCAGACAGCACAGAGCTCGGATTGTTTTTCTTTCCCCTTTCAGATACAGCCGCAAATTTTGTAACCAGCCGAAACTGATCCCGCTGGCTTTTCTGGTGTTGTAACACAAATGTGCGTGATGATTACATTTTGAATGCACTCTGACCTTTTCGCTTTAACAATCCCTGCAGGGAGGCTTTGTGTCTGTGTGTGTCTCAAGGGGAAGTCCACTGTCCAACCTCTTTAAGACAGCGAAATGACCTCCGTGGGTCCACCAAAAACCGTTAACCAACCAGACACCCCATTTCTCATCCTTCCTCCTCTTTGTTCGCCCCGTCATCACTGCCCACATATGGTTATAGTTATTTTGCCTCTTGTTGTAGGGGGACAAAGAGAGTGTAAGCAGCGGTCAGGGGGGAAGAAATGTAGACATCAACGTGCTATGAATCCTTCCCACAAGGCCTCCACTCTCCCCAAAGCCCGCCCCTTTCCTGTAAAGATGGAAAAACAAGCCGTTAGGTTGGTCTCGACCAAAACATTTATGCGGTTTTCAGATTAAGAAAAACGAGGAGGGGAGACAGGGAGAGAAACGAGAGAGGGGGGGTGAATTAAATTAAATGTGTTTTTCTAGAAAAGGACAGAATGCCAAGTTGTCGTTTGACAGGAAGCCAAAGAGCTTTTTTGGGGATCTGAACTTTAGGTACCACAACATGGAGCCGTCTGGTAGGAGTCTGTGGTCGGCTCATGAAAAACAGAAAATGGAGAAAGCAAGTATTTGCTTATGTGGGTCTTTACATCTTTTGTTTCTTTAGCTAATTGAAGCGCTGAAAGCTGAGCCTAATATGCGAGGTTAGCTGATTTTTGAACGTTACATTCTAATCAAGCATTGCAATTTGGATCTCAAAGCATTCATGTGATAAAGTGGACAAGCATTCCCTTTAAGGGTCATGACCTCATCCTAAATCTAGCCGATTTGTGATGGAGTAAGCGAAAACACGGTATCTGTAACAGGCTTCCTTTTTGGATTTCACGGTAGTTATGTGTGCTTTCTGGCACATGATGTTTTAGTAACAAAGGCCCTTCTAATGCTAGACATTACCTCACAAAAGTGGACTCATGCAGAGGAAATGGCGAATCCTGCAGGTAATATAAGCATGAATTAGTCAGGCCAGACAGGAGGAAGGATCGCGCTCGCCCCGTTTCTCATACAAAGCAGAGATAGCCCCTCAGTGGCGTAGCTATTGTACATGTGGAGGAGAGGCAGAGCTGTCACAGCCCTTTATACTTTCACTCTCAATTTAGCTCAAAGCCTGAGCATACTGTGTGTGTATGTGTGTGTGTGTGTGTGTGTGTGTGTGTGTGTGTGTGTGTGTGTGTGTGTGTGCGGAAGCAGGAAAAGAAAAGGGGTCCGGGGTTGTTGGTTTCATTCCTTGTGTCTTGCCAGATAAAGAATGGACAACCATTTATATACACATGGGTTGACACCGGAAGCACTTGCAGACAAACACAATCTAAGTTTAAGAATGCACATATACATGTTAATACACCCCAAGGTGCAGCAGCTGATGAGTTAGGGGGACCCTCTCTGCTTCCTGCTTAATGTTTCCTTCGTATTTACTCCAATCAAGCAGAGAATCAGATTGTGTTCTCTCCTTCAGGGTGTTATTGTACATCCCCAATTACTTCACTTCACAGACTACACGTAGTAACACACACACAGACTATCTGGCTTCTGACCGGCACTGATGCCCTAATGGCGCTGTCCTACATACTTGTTACGCTAGTCTCTGTTGGCAACCTGACTCAGCCACCCTGAGCTGGAGGCGGTTGGGAAGGAGAGAGGAACAAGATGGGAGGAGAGGGCCGTCTCCAGGCCGGCACCTCGACTCATTCCCCCGAGCTCCAACTGCATTCCGCCACCAGAGCCGCTGTGAGGCAAGCCACCCGGTTTGATGCAATTATTTGATCCTGAAAGTCATCAAAACAATAATTTCAGAACAGGTATTTGGTTGGACAGCACCAATAAATTCAGAGAAATAAACACATATGACGATTGGCGTTTATTTGGTGTTTTATGCAGTGACACTCTTCCCTAGAGTTTCTCAATGTTTTGTAACTCTGGTTTCCTCTTTTCTACATTAACATATTATCAATGCAAAATGTATGAAAATAAATTACTTTTTTTTAATATGTTTTATTAGCATTGCTTCAAAAACTTCTGGTTGGCCTAAACCAGCACGTTTCCCGTGCTGTTTCCTCAATTTTCAAAATGTGATTTGCTGACAAATTGGAGAGCTACTATCCATTTCCCCGGTCCCTACCTGATTACCACATGGCGCTGTGGACATCTGCCAGCCTAAGTGTCAGAGACGGAGATGGTCTAACAGAGCAGACTGGTCATCGATGTCTGCACCGTGAGCCGGGCGAGTGCTGGGCTCCTATTTATCCTCGCATCCAGTAAAAATTCCCTGCTTCTCTCCCCTCTGCATACACACATGGGAAGATAAAGCGTTGCAGTGTGATGGAGGTGTATATTGACCCAGTAAGGCAATGAGGGTGGAATACTAATAGGGTTAATAGAGTTAATGGTGGTGTCACCATTGGTTGGGGAGGCCTCTCGTGTGCAGATTGCTTTCTGCTCGCTGTGGCAATACTCAAATCGTTCTGAGTTGAACTGACTTATTCTTATCTTCTGTCTCATGACATCCGCGGGTTGTAGTTCTTGTGTTTATTTGGCCCGTACTCATAGTTTTATCCATTCCTCTCATTCTCCCTTCAAATATATCAAAGGAGCAAAATGCATCAATCAAAGTGGTAATATTATCTATGTAAAGATGTAGTGGAGTAATGTCTTCCTGAGCTGCGAATGAAGATACTCTCCCTCGCAGTGTGTTGATATGAAAAGCCCGATCGTGCGCACTTGAGGCCGTGTCCTTGCATCTGAGCCGGCCCCGCTGGCTGGCTCACTGCCGCCGGTGTACTCTGCTCTTGACCAACAGCGTTGTCTGTGAAGCGTGGAACCCACCCTGTGGTTCTCCCTTAGGTGAACAAGGCAAGCTCTGTCACCACAATTTCCGTAGTTTGTACTGTTAGCGCTTTTAGCGCCATTAGCTACACGCAGCCAGCTCAGATGGCACCATGTTTGCAGCAGGTGACAGGCAATTAAAATGCTCCAGATCTTACATGATGCACCTTTTGAAGCTGTAGCAATAATACACCTTTTTTTTCAAATACCCTTCTTTTATTTAGCTATTGATTTTTTTTTTTTTTTTTTAAGTGGTTGTAATCTATAAGTCTTTATGTCTCTCGTGTCCTTGCAGGGGCCTGATTTGTGTATGTGCAAAAAGGGCTATGTGTGTGTATTTATTATTCTGTGCTGGTCCTGAGGCAAGCGGTGTGTGTATTAATGGAAGGTGCACATTTAAAGCGGTGTGTTTAGTGCCACTGAATTAGCATACTTTAACTGGCCGGTCTTTTCCTTCTTGTGAGACGCGGGCATTAAATCCTGACGCAAGATTGGTTGGCAATTTTAGAGCTTTAGTGAAGATTCATAGACTACAAAATTTGCAGGCATCACACACAAACACATGCACATACACACACACAGATTCCTCTCTTACTTCTTTGTCTCCCTCCTTCGTTTTCAACTCACTCTGACCCGAGTATCGGCCACAGGTCTATTCTGCATACACAGCATTTTCCTCTCTTGCTGCTTCAGAGCATGTGGATGAGTTATGAGGAGATGAGAGAGAGAGAGAGTGTGTGTGTGTGTGTGTGTGTGTGCGCGCGCGTGTGTGTTGGATAAAGGAAGATACTCTGTCACCAACACATGTCTCTACTGATGAGTATCTCTGATACCCCAGTCTACATGAAGACACAGGCTCGTTGCTGTTTTACATGCAAAACTACAAAAAAATGAACCTAATCCGGCTTGGTGCAGAGATCTTCTGTACCAACCTTGGTGATGATTGCTCTAAATGTGTAGGAGTAGCAGTGAGCTAAACATTTTGGCCGCAATTCAAAATTGCAGAAATAGTGTCAACTGGACACAGCTTCTTCGACTAGTTGTCTGTGCCAACGGAATCATGAATAAAACATTGTTGAGGCTCATTGTTCAAAAGTTACAGTAAGAGCTGTTAACACTTTTTTCTCACTGGAAAGTCGACAACTCAAGATTACCAACCTATGGGTATGCATAGGTGTAGGTCCAATACTAACCTAACATATCCTGTTTGTACCCTCAGATAGATTGTAATTCAAATTGAAACCAGTACTGAAACACCCAAAAGTCCTTGAAGGACAGAGACTAAAAATGATCAGCACACATTTTAACTGGCTCATCCTGAACCAAAGAACAATAGGAATGACATAAGAGTATTTCTATACACACACACACACACACACACACACACACACATATTCACATGGGGACACACTTTCAGTTGATTCCCTCCTGATCTTTTGCCCAAGGAGAGGGGTTACCATGGCAACCCTTGTCCAGTTTTGGCCTGCTTTTCTCATGAACATGTTGAATTGGCTCAGACGATCCACCCCAACCCCCAAATAATCAGTTGCACTACTGTCTGCTGCAAAGGACTGATTGGATAACCCCTGTCCCACATAGTTCCCCCCCACACAACCCTCCATCCACCTACTCTTTCTGTCTGGTGGCCAATAGAGGTTAAAGGCCGATGGCCATCTTACCCGTCTCCCTACAGGAGTAGCTTTAATTATCCAATTGCTGCTGGAGACTTTCTAAGTTACAGGTGAAAGGTTTTCTGTCTCTACGGTGCCATATGTGTTACGGTTTAATATCATGGTGTTGGCCAAATTCCATCAAAAAGAGTCATTGGCCTCCTCATTCAACCACCTCACATTAAATAAAACATAAGAAAACCCATAAATGCATTCATAGAATCTTAATTAAAAACACAGTGAAATAAAATCTAATAAAGTAGTCAGAAAGAGATGGAAAGATGTTAAAATGTATCAATGGAAGGGGAATGTGAGTATATGTTGGTTCCGAACATTTCCACAATTTAGAAGAATGAAAGTGTCTAAAGCTCCTGTACGTATTATCAGAATTATCATCAATTACTATAATAGAAAAAGAGAATATAGAGGCGGGTGGTGAAGAATCTGAAAAGTTTTCCCTTTTTAGATGACGCAGCAAATCATTTTGCGTCATGAAATCTTGTTTTGGGGTTCTTATATCCAACCCACATCTCTTGTTATAGTTTGCTTAGCTTCTAACCACCTACAGTGCACTTTTTCCTCATGAACTAGTCTCCGTTTGGTTGGATGTTTTTGCAGTACCAGTGAACATTACAGTTGGACATTATTTTCAAAAATGTTTCAGCTCTTAATAGGGAATCGTAAAAAAGGGGAGGAGCCGTTCAGAGATCTAACTGTGGTGCTCTATGAAGAATCTTGCAGCAAATTTGAGCCTTGTTTAACAAAAAATGAAGTGAAATGATTTACGGACTAATCAAGGCAACATATATCAAAGGGAGCCCACTCTTAGAGGCCCTGATGAAAGCTTCATTGAGTGTCAAAGCGTTACAGGGATATTATACATTGGGAAATTGCATGATCATCTCCGCTGTCAAATCTATCTCCGTAACATCAACCACAGGATGAAACGTGGGGGTGGGGGGGCGCGGGGCGCAGGGGGGTTATTCAAACTCACACACATTACAGGTGTAAAATGCGGTTTGATTGAAGTGCTTTTATTCATTCTCATTTGCTACTCGAATGCTGCTCAATAATCTCCATACTTCAACCTGCCAATCTTGTCCCAAATTGAAATCTCACAAATCCAGGGGGAGAAATTGAAACCATTTTCAGCTGATTTGCTCACCTGAACCTTCTCTTGGTTACTCTTTGAATTTGCATATCTTGGTGATGTTGGTTCTATTTTAAAGTATGCCGAGGGAGAAAACTGGGTGGGATATTTTTCGGTTCCTACTGGCATTGCTGTAATAGCTTTTCTCTAACCATCAGTGTGACGAACCTGTGTGCTGCTTGTAATAGTCCCCTTAGTGTTTTGTCCCTTGCTTATTTTCTTTAATAAAAAGAGAAAAACTAATTCTGTAGAGAATGTCCCAGCATAGAACATTCTTTTTGCAATGTGATTGGTTCATCCCACATACTATTACATCTAATTCCCAAACTCCATGAGCAGAGAGGGTCGAGCAACAAACTTTCTGCCTCAGAAATTAGGGCAGGTCTGTAAAAACGACCTTACTGATGCTGGGTTGTTCGGTTGGTTCACAATATGTACAAGAAGAACAGCCAAATAATTAAATCAATGGTACCCTACCCTGAGGGATATGCTAGCTGTTATATCCTATAGCAACTGCGGTTCCATAGCAACCGCTTCAGCAGGAAGCCAGACCAGGAGACCCTTGTTTTTATTTATATACATTGCCTTTTTTAATATTATAATGACATGATGAAGTATTTGTAAGTGTAACGAGCATATGTGTGTACATTAGAACTGAACCAGGGCCAAGTGGTTTGGCATCGCCTCCAGGCTTGAATTGTGAATGCTGCGGTTTCTTTGCTGGGAGTAACCACAGTGCTTTATTTCTCACCTCCCCTTTATGCTGCCAATATTCATCCCTCAAAACATCCTTTCCTTCCATTTTGTATTTGTTTGATCCCCCTTATCTCTCTCGCTGGTCCCTTTGCTCCTTCTTCTGTTAATAAAGGAAAACGTACTGTGGTGTCAGCTATTTAGTTTGTGTATGCAAACCATTTTGCTCTCAGTGTTTGAGTGCTAGTTTAGTAGCTGGAGCTGCTTCTATGTCCTGGCAAACCTCATTTTTTTGGAAGGCTCAGCAGAAAATCCCTCCCACCACCGCTTTTGCTCTCTCTGAACCTCCTTGGCCGGCATCCATCACCGGCGCGCTGGCCCCTGTTCAGTGTTTCAATGCAGAGCTAAATATAGGCCTCGCGTTACGCTGCTGTGGTTAACATTTGTGTTTGGGTTGATTAGAGTTGAGGCTCGATGTCATCCTACCACAGACCCTAAATGCATGTGGTGGTTTCTGGTTTCTATTTGGATGGTCCGGGGAGGGGGTGGTGGGGGGTTAAGCAGGGGAAAGTGCTGATATAATCATGTTCAGGGTTGTGAGTTTTTGTGACTGAGATAAATGGCAACAATACAGAGCTAAAATGGAATTGAACAATGGTTGGATGCAGCTATTATAGAGACGGCTGTTGTAACATTGGTTTTTAAGACACGTTGGGATTTTATTTAATAGAATGTTTGCTTTCGCCAGTGATGATGAAAAAAAAAAAGAATTGTCCATTTGAATGCTCATCATCTGTGATTTGTTGGTGCCTTGCATTTCTGTCCATTTAAATGAGGAAAGATGTTGTTCAGGAGATGGTTAACTGCTCTGCCCATAGAGTGCAGAGGCAAATCAATAGGCTTTATGGTGCCTGGCCAAAAATATGAAGTAATTGCTCTTGTATTGACTAAGGGCTTAGACCATTTTAGAAGTTATTATGTCGCTGTACAATCAGGTTAAGGAGAAAATTACACTTCTGTGAAGAGTGGTCTTCGTCTTGATCCCTGTGTCTGTTTCTTTCATTTGCCCTTCTCCTTGCCTCCATATCCCTCTGTAGTTTCTCATTTTTCCCCATTACATTTTACCTCAATCTCTACATCCGTCCATTTTGTTTCCCTCGCTCTGTCTCTGTCTTTCCTTACGGTCCTCTCCTCCATCACCGCGGACAGGGCCTCTCTGACCTCAGTCCGTCCGATGGCAAGTGACACATAAAGCATATAGGCAAGCAGGCTAACATGAGCCGTGTGGGAGCATAGATTGTACAACAGGAAGAGGGACAAAAGGCACGGTGCACTCAGGCTGTTGAGTCATCACAAATGCGCACAGCACGTATCTGCATCGCTACCGACATCCGAATTCTTCCACCTGACAGTGGTGATGGATTAGATGCGTTACTGAGGAACAGAGAGGCTCCATGTTTTCTCCCAGTGCACAGAGAACGAAAGAAAGAAAGAGAGGGGGGGGGGGAGGGAGACGCAGGCAGAGGAATAGCCATTTCACCTAAAGTACAGGAACACAATAGCAGTCAGCTAAATTTCAAGCAGTTTCCAGGACAGACGCACAAATGGATAAAGATAGTGAGCCTGGTTGGTACATGGTGTTCTGCCAACTGTCGAATACGGCCCGTTGATATATGTGCATGTTCAGTGTGCCTGTGTGTCAGAAATGGGCCTTTTGTGTTCTGTCATGTGCTGGGCATTTTTGTGTATGGCAGAGCTGCATGATATATCGCTTAAGCATCGTTGCTATGGGTGAACAGGCAAAAGTAAGTAAGCTAAAAAGGCTCAAACATCGGCCAAAAATCAAAGCACTAAGGCAGAAATGAACAGTTCTTATGTGACTAATTTCCCATTGTGACGCGTTTCCCATTAATGACCTACAGGTAGGCTCACCACAGTTCTGTAATGGCCTGTATCTATACTTAAACTTCTCAAATGGTGGGGTCCTAATCCGCCCGAGGTGGGTCAGACAGTGGGACGCCTTGGGAGGATCATCTGGTGTGCTTGCGTTGCATTTATTTCAATACACCCAGTACGTTTATGAATAATTTCACATAATAATAATCACATTTTTCCAGATTGATGCAGTTGACAAAATGAAAGGTACCTGTACATTTTTTAATCACTATATATAGAAAAATAGTCCGTTTCTTTCCAATATGATGCAGCCCTGCTGTATAGAGGTATTCATGTGCCTGAATTATCTTGTCAAACACAGAAATTAAGGATTAATTTGTCTACCCGACTGGTGTCTGACTTCTGTTGTGTTGATGATGAATCCCTCCTCCCCCCCCCCCCCCCCGCCCCTCCTTAGTGGCTCATACTTTCAGTCCACTCACCCTGATGCACAGCTTCAACTTGTGCCCCAAAGGTACTGACTTCATCGTGGGCTGGACATTATACAGCCATCTGCAAGGGGGGCCGACAATGAATCTGTCAGTACAGCTCATACCCTGGTGCCACCAGTCGCTTACACCGCCATCTAACATAAAGTAACCCCACTCACGTGCTATATATGCAGATATACTAAGAGACAGTGGTGGATGTTGACTTTGGAGGAAATGACAAATTACAAAAAGTCTGTTTTTCAATGCAAATGCAAAACTGTCGCAAAGGTACCCTGCTGACACAAACGCTTTAGAAATCACTGATGCCTCCTGACAAGCCTCACTGGCTCCCAAAATGCTGTCAGCACTTTGTCACCCGTCATCTGGCCCAAGGTACTGATCTCCACATCCATTTCAACTTCCACAACTTCCCCTCTTTCGTTGGGCACAGTGTGTTACTGAGTTTCAGTCATGGAAACATAATCTACTGAAAATCAACTCCCAGTATACTATTTTGGTACGCAGTGTAGGTGGAGGACCTACAATTTGACTCAACCTTACCCTTGCACAAGATGTCGGCGTGTCCTGCACACACATTGTGGTTTGTTGAAGGTATCTGTGCGTGGGCCATAGTCTGCTCTGCCGGCTTAAAGACTGTGGTAAAATGTGCATACACCCTCAGACGTGTCTGCTTGTGTGTGTCCTGTTTCAGAAACGCTAACATCCCCCAAGGCCAAGGTAAGCCCCAAACTGAAAAGAAAGCAGCTCTCAGGTAATTGTTAGCAGCTGTGGCCATTAACGGAGAAAGTTTCTTAGAAAATTGAGTGGCTAATGCTAAGAAAACATTTGGTGACAAGCTGTACCAGTATACCAGTTGATCCACCCTTCAAGTTTCCCTTCAGTTCTCACTTTTTATATCTCTCTTGTTTCTTATGAATTTGGATTACACTGTTTGGCAAGTAATCTTTTTGCAACTGCAGCATACAAGTGACCTGTAATTTAAGCTTTTTCCTTTTCCTTTTGTCTCTGAGCAGCAGCATCTACAATGCACTGCAACTACACATTTTAGGCCCTTTTTTACAGTGGATTCATTCAGCACTTTCACTCAACAAATTGCTTCACACAGACTCGCATGCTTGGGGATCTTGTGTCTGGCACGGAGTTCAAAACCAGTGAGACCAACGGAGGAAGAGAGAATGAGAGAAAGCGGTAGAGGGGCAATTTGGATTGGAGTTTGGTCAATCTTCAAACGTTTTTCCAGGGTGCTTACATGGTCCGATCAAAAGCACCCCGCTGGCACAGGCTCCTGTAGCCACGAGCTCGGGGAGGCCTGTGATGCCGCTGCCACGGCTTCCCCGCTGGCCAGAGCTTCCATTCCGCTCGTGCCTCACTAGGTGCTGCGACAATAAGTTTGTGTAAGTTGGTTAACGGAAGAACAATGTGGCTGGGACTGGAAAACTAGAGTTAGTATGATTTGGACAAAAAAAGGACAAAATTTTGTTGAATAAAAGCCAAAGATTTAATCAATAAACAATACATGAAGTTAAAGGGAAAGTTTATAGGATTTCAGGGGACGTATGAGCAAGAGAATGGGTCCTCTCTAAAGACTCTTATTGTTTAATGTAAACAAGAATGGCCTGTCGACCAACGTTGTTCTGTACGCGCTGTGTTATCGAGACTCCAAGTGCAGAAGTGTTGGCACCGTGATGAAACCCTTCACCCATCCAAAATTCCACCAAATTGAATACGCTGTTCCTTTAAAACAATACTTGCATCACAGCTATTAGATAATGTAACTCACAAACGGGCCACACCTTAACAAGACCGGGAGAGCTCATGCTTGCAAAGCTACACAATAGAGGCTTATCGGTATGTGCGGTCTCACATACCGTACTTTGTCACAGGTATCATCTGGAAAATGTTAATTTATTCTTTAGATTTGTACAGCAGATAAGTCCAAAGTTACGTGGAAGTGGTTTGGATTTTGAAAACTCTATATGGCAACCCTCAGATTGAGAGTAAGTCCTCCTGCTCCGTGACGCCTGGGGATATTTGTCTGTCCTCAGCTCTCTCCGGGCCTCTTTCTCAGCGGTTTGCATTTGTTTGAGTAAAAGTTTAAATAACCCACTGTGTGAATGTTGTAACCATCTAACATTCAGGAGAGTACATTTATTTTCCTTCCACAACTATTAACTACACAGGCGATGATGCCACTGGGGTACATGCATAATGTTTGTCAACACTCTCCGCAATCCTCACTCCCCTTCCTCACTTTACTCGGTTGCAGCTCCCCGACACTGGTGATAGAGACTGACCAGCTAATGGCTGATGTGTTGAAATAAGGGACCAAGGACCCGTCTTTGGGGCACCAGGTTTCTTTTTTTTCTTTTTCTAGTGAATGGATTCTCTTAAAATAGAGGCACAGTGATACTGTCTGAAGGGCCTTCGGCGTATGAATGGAACCCGTTAGCAGCCTTCTCACCGAGCCTTATAAATAATGCAGGGTCAAATGGGACAGACAGGGCACCGGTTTAAGTACCTGAGAGCAGACTAAAGGCCAAAGTAAAGTGATGCTGAGGAAATGGATGTGTTGGGCCTGAGAGCCGCTTACTCAGGTGGTGGATTCTGCTGGCGAGTGGAATAGTAGCGAGGGAGGGAGCGAGCATGGTAAGGAGATGGAAACAGTATTATTTTGGTTTTTCCATGTACTTGCCCAAGGTTTTAATTTTCCTCTCTTTCTTTGTTGTTGTCTCATTCGCCCACCCAGAGGTGAGCCTGCCCCTCAAGGTCCCTCACATCCAACCCGCCCACCCACACACACACACACACACATACTCATTGTTTTACTTCCTTACAGTGCTGAGGGTGTGTGTGTGCGTGTGTGTTTGTATCTACATATGTGTTATTGTAACACAGTTTGCTAGATCTATTGCTCCCATGGAGGAAAAAAAAAATGCTTCTTAACTTTAAAATCAATTTGGTGTGCGTGTGTTTGAGTGTACACGATGGAATAGTGTGAGTGCTTCTAGAGTGCTTGAGTGTCGTTTCTGTTGATTCGATTTTCTCTCTGGGAACCATAAGCAGTTCAAGAAAAAATCCCATTTAAATGACAACTAGGACTTGGAAGAGCAGCCCCACGCATCCTCTGATTGGCTCGTACTCATTGCCTTCGTTTTTTTAAGAAGGTGGGTGGTTTATAGGGTTAATGTTTTCAACTCAAAAGGAATGTGTTTCATAAGGATGTAAGCTTATTTGTTGAATGCCCTCATATATGATTACAATGTGCTGGTTATGGAAGAAAACTCAAACTAAACAAAAAAAATGAGTTGGTGACCAACAATTTACAGGTGAATATTCGGCGTTGTTATTAAACTTAATGTGATCATATATGGCACACTGATTAACAAGAGACATTTTTACAGCACCCCATATTAAAAAGGTTGCTGACCCCTGTTTGAGAAACAGCTGTGTGTAGGAGTGTGTGTCTCTGGCCAAATGTGAATTTAGAGGTCCCTGGGCCGTTGTGCGAGACTGTGTGATAGCGATCTGATTCAGATGAACTGCAGGCGTGCGGGGGGGGGGGGGGGGGGGGGGGTCGGCTTATCTTGTGATCCCTAGTGGCGGCCTGCTCGGACACATATCACAGAATGACAGACTGCTCCTACGGGTGCACACACATAAATGCACAACACCCACACAGAAACGGTAGTGAGCAGAGCGGCTGGTCTCACCGTGCGCTGTCTACATGCTTTATGGATGAGCACATTTGCTGAGGTCTCCCTTTCCGCTAAAGTGTCACCGACCAGATGAAGACTGGCGAGGACCCCACATTCTGCCCCATGTCCTCCTCCTGCATATGGTTTTCACATACGGCTCCTTTCCCCTGTTTGGTTAAGACTGCCAAGGTCAGACGGAGGTCAGCTGTCAAAGGCTCAACCACTTTGGAGCTCTGCCCCTTAAATGTGCTGCCTGCTGTTGTGTACTGGGTTAACTCTCCAGCTTTGTACGCAAAGCTCCAGGGGCTTTATGTGAACTTACATCATGTTTCGCCTACTTTACCGCTGCGCAATTTGAGACACGGATGCATACACAAAGGTGTGTGTGTGTGTGTGTGTGTGTGTTTTGACAGACATTTGACCTTGACTTTCCCCTGTGTGATGTTTTATAGAGAATCTAAAGGCTATTTGCTGCTGTCAGTGTCTGAATAGATATAGATGAATGTTTAGGTTTTGCAGCCGGGGATGGACAGATTATAGAGCCATCAGCTTTCAAGGGTGGGGGAGGTGGGCGGGGCGGGGGGGGGGGGGGGGGGGGGGGGACTAGTGACATAACAGACATTTCTCATGCCCAGTATCACAGAACCCACGCTGCCCGTCATGATTTACAGTCCTGCATATAATGGTGCAACAAGCATCTAGTGAATAAAGCAGAAAAGGTGCCCAATGGAGGAACATGCACCTCAAATAATATATTAGAATTTGTGGATTATGCGGTCTTGGCTTCTTCAAGGCTCTACTGTGGGAATTCATCACTCGGCATGAGAGGGAGGAAAGGAAAACAGAGTTCGGGTTACACAAAGGTCTGACAGAATTAACTTAAAATTCCTAACAGTTGTTGTAACCCCATCCTGTATCGAATATCAGGCGGCTGACATTTGCCCTTTTTCATTAAATAAAGAGTTAAAAACATTGAGTCTAATTCATTTATTGCTGCCATTTTTAATTATTCACTTCTATATCAACCTACTCCAATCTCCAAGTTGCTAAATGATAATAATAGATTGTTTTGCAAGTATTATTTGACCCACGTACGACCCTTTCAATCATTCTCCCTCTGTTTTCCCGCTGATGCTCTCATGCAGGTATAAATAGCAATAATGGACCTCCTTCTCTCCTGTGTTCCTCAGATCCGCGTTGATGGGCCGCCTCACGGTGGCGTCCAGTACGAGACGATAACAGTCATCAAGGACGGCAGCCCCGTCCTGCGAGATATGGCTTTCTCCCTCGACCGCAACTACCTCTACATCATGTCTGAGAGACAGGTGGGTGTTGGAAAGACCCACGTATGGAAAACTTCACTAAGTGCCCTCCTGCAGGAAAATGGAGGGTGTGTGTGTGTGCGCGCATATGTTTAAAAAAACAATGAGGGCAGGGAAAAGGAAAGAAGCAGCGACAAGGTAGAACGAGAGAGAAAAAGATGAAGGGCACTTGCCGGCCGGCTTGCCGAGGCAGAGTATGAAGGGGAGGCCGATGAGGGAAAGAGGGGCAGCTGGAGTAGTGCATGACTTAGTAAAGCGAGACACTACACAAAAAAAGTGGGCACGGTCATCCTTTCACACTTCTAATAAAGTGACACCGCGTTTACGGGGCGGGGCGGAAAGCCGCCGATGTGCCGTCAACGCATCCGACACAGTAAGTAGGCAAAAGGCGAGGACGGAAGGGGACGCAGGGACAGATAAGGGGTGAGGAGAATGAGGATGAAAAAAAACAAAAAAAAAACCCAAGGTGAATAGAGGAGTGGAAGTGACTAGAGGGGAGGCGAGGAGGAGCAGCTGCAAGGGAGCGTGGCAGCGCTGCAGCCCAGGAGACAGACGACGTGCGAGGCTGTCAGTGTGAGGTGATAGATTGCAGTCCTCCCTCCGTATCTCCTGCTTTTAACACACTCAACAACTTGCTGGCTAGAGCTCACAGGTTAGGATCGGCGCAGATTCAGTGTGAAGGAGTTATTCAGGCAATGGTGTCCATTGATGAGAGAAGAGCAAACAGGTTTATGATGACCGATGTTTGTTTGCTTTTTTGTTGCCCTTTGGCATTTGTGACTAACACATAGCTGTGCTGAGTGGGACAAAAATGGCAAATTGAATCCCATCACTCTTAATAGCTTCAAAGATTATTAGGCTGAGATTGGGCCAAAACATTTAAACTATAGATCTTGTTTCTATTCTTTATACAGGAGTCAATTTTTGCCACATCCTCGCACAAACACAATTTTTTCTTCCCGTACGAGATGTGTACCCAGTCTAAAGTCTGTTTCCAATAGTTACTAATCCTTCATTCACACTTATTGGGCAGATGAAAAAAGCTTTTGATGTTGAGCTCATAACTGCTAGTCATGTGAATGAGAAGTCATGTTGGGGAATATTATTAGTATTCAGCACATAGACTCCTCTGTCTTGGTCTCCGGGGGGGGGGCCGGGCAGGATCGAAGTAGACAGCCGCACACACGCAGACACTCGCACACATACTGAAATGATCTCAAGTACCTTGTGGATGTTGCCTTGCATGTTCAAGGATACAACTCAACAGCCAAGCAGATTTGGATTTTGTATGGCCACACATCAACCTACTTTCCTATTCGGGCAAATTGCAAATATATTTGTGTGACGTAACCTCTTTGTACTCGAGGGAAGATTGGGTATTTTTCCAAGAAAGCACACTAGGAAAACACACGCACAGTGTAGCTACTGTCTAAAGACGCCCTTTGCGCTAGCTTTCAGTGACCTTTATCTTGTTACCCTGAATGTCACCTCGAGATGCTCTTGAAGTCAGACGCACGCGGCATCGCGCAGCATCCGTCTCGTCTGAGCTCCGCTTGTTCCCGCGTGATTCCGTCTGTGGCCGAACGCGCCGTGATGGGAGACGGTAAGAACAAAGGGAGGGATGATATCAAACGGAAAGCAGGGCAGATTTGGCTCTAGTTGCATTTCACACTATGAATAACAAAGAGGCCCTCTGTATTTGACACAGTGGGAAAGCGAGGTTACAAGACAGACATTGAACAAGAGAGCGAGCAAGAGTTATATTTGACTAGCGAGGCCGTGCTCCACAATCTGGACCCTCGCTCTCTCCAGTCCTCACACCGGTCCGCGCGTGTGTTGTGGCGAAGCTGGGAGTCGTGGGATGTGCGAAGCCTTTGTAAAAACAAACAAACAGGCCGACAGGCAGCCACAGGGACACGCACAAAGCACATGCTCCCTCGGATTCCATTTGCATAGGTGCCGAGACAATGCCGCCGCAACGCTGCGATCACATGTACAAAAACCAGTATCCCATTCCGTATTCAAATGGAATCTCCATGAGTCCTCCGTAGGCTTTTTATCATATTCTCTCAACCGTATTTATATATACATGATTACGCCTAATGCATATTATTTTTCAGTTACACATTCAGTGCCTACCCCAAGTGTTCTTTCAGTGTGTAAAAATAATTTCCTGCTCTCTCATTCTAATTTGTTTCTTTCCCGCACACCCAGACCAGACACTGATCACCCCCCCCCCTCATAAACCAAACATATTTAATAGCTCCCTGTTTCATATTCAATCCATGGTGCCGCTCTGTTACCCAGTGCTTTTGTTTCATAGATATAATGGCAATAGCATCCACTATATTAATGATGTGGTGAGATTGACCCAATGCGAGGCAGAGCAGTGGAACTGATGAGAAGACCTGGCTCACTGACTTTCTCATCTAAAGGAGCACTATGAATGTACGTGCATTCCTGTCGGTTGCTTGAAATAGATAACAGCAGGTTTTGATCTCGGGGTCTTCACACGTCTGTGTACATCCACTGTGGTGCCCGCTGTTGAAAAAACGGCTGGGTGTCTTCTTGTGCACCCTGTGACTCTGCAGATCTATTGTTTGGATTTCTCCCGTCTAACACGTTTGAGTCATGTACCGTTTGTCAGTATGTGACTCCTTCGAATTTTAGAACATTAACCAAGCGATTTAGAAACTCTGCTAGGCAGCGATGCCGCCGGCAAAGTCAGGGAGAGAAAAGGTCATAGCTTTTTTGAGAGATTCAGCTGAGCGCCCCCCTCGCCCCCCCCCACCCAAACTTTTTCCACGCTCCTTTTCTCTGTGTCGGCGTCATATGAAATGCCCCCTGAGATGTCTTGCATTCTTGAAACACCTCCTTGCAGTTAATATTGCATCAAAAGCTTTGGATTTCAAAGTGAATACCACCTTTTCCACTGCTGTAACAAAGCACACATGGGTTCCTGCTACATAGGTTTTACATAACCTTAATGATAAGCCCCACTTTATATACAGTCGGATACAACGTGACTACTCCATTACTCCAAAGCCATAAATATTCCTGCAGAGGCTCCAATCAAACAGGTAGAAAGCGTGTCCATGTGGGAACGGCAGCTGGAGCAGAGCTACACCACTGGTGCTTTTGCCAGCTCATGCAAATTCAGGCTTTGTCCCCACCCAACTGGAGCCTTTCTCTTTCTCTTTGTCTCTGATCCATTACCCGCCACTCATTTCTTTCTCACGTTTCCCTTAAGATGTGCATGCCCGAGAATGCCACGGCCGCACCTGCTCCTTTTTAGTGCTGCTATCGGCCTCATATTTGTGTGTGCTGTACTGCATTTTGGGAGCCATTGGCCGGTTGTAAAGTGCAAGCATGCCCGACGCTGTTGGCCGCATGAGGCCTTGAGCAGCATTTACTCTTTTTGTTGTCGGTTTATCGACACAATGCAGCGCACTGGGATAAATGGCGACAACTACCTCAGTTCCGAATGGGGTCTTGCGGGGCCGGGATTATCAATACTTTTTTATGAGGCCTTTTCATTTGCTTTTTCGGTATATTGGGCTGTTTTGGCCGCTGGCACCCAGCAGTAGGTAGTGCACTCATCCCACACCGTTGAGAATCAGTGACTGTATTATGTTGGTTGCTTTGGTCAGCTGCCAGTACGCAGAGCCCAGGCTATCATGTATTATTCATGGGGAACAAACAAGGTTTAACATCTGAAAGGGTATTGAAGTGATACCTGTGGCGTTTTCCTTAGCGCTGCCTGAAAATAATTTTTGAAAACACCTAAATAAAGGAAAGACAAAAAAAACACACACACACACACAAAAAGGGGCCACAAAAAATGGTTACGTTTTAATCAGGTCTTAATTAAATCTAAAGAAAAGAGGCAGGTGCTGACTTTGCAGCTGAATGGTTTTCGAAATGTTGTATGGCTGTGGCACACAAGAGCAGATAATAGACCTTAACACGCAGGATAGTGTTCCCTTGAAACAGTGGCCGTCTAATTGCCAGCTCTTTAGAAGGATAAGTGTGAAATTCTAGCATGACCAACTGAGGGATACTGAGCTGGCTTGTAAAACAGACTCGTCTTTCATGGACAGACACACAGTCCTCCCCCTATAGAGGCGTTCAGCCATGTGCTGCTGTCACTCTCCAATACACCCGTGGCTCTTTAGCAAACATTAAACCCCCTCAGCTTACAATCCTCGTACGCCAACCTTCCTCCCTTACCCAACTCCATGTATGGAACGGCAACATTACAGCTCTCAGATTATCAGAAAAGAAAGGGGTCCCTTTTTTTTAAGCCTGGCAATTTCTTCCAGGTGCTCAGCTGTGAAATTTGAAATCCATGCATGGATTCTTTCTACTACTTTTTTTTTTTCGTACACCATTTTTTTTCTGTATGAGACCTCTCCTCAACCTGTTCTCCCTCCAAGAACTCCCCTACCTCCTTTCGCCTCGGGCTTTGTGATTCTCCTCCCTCCTTCTCCTTATTCCCCACAACCTTTGTTGGATGCTGTGGTTAGATTAGGAGGAAATGGGTTCAGTGGTTATCAAGACGGGAGGAAATAGGATTCATTCACACCTCGTGGAGGCTTAGATTATCTGACATTCTACTGGCTCATCATCATGCAAGGCTTTGGTGTGTATTACACGCTGATTTTACATGTTAATGGCCGTGGAACGCATTACGGTTTGCAGCCAGGCCTTCCGCTGTGAACTGTCGGTGCCACAGCTTGTGCAGACGTTAAAAAAAAAGCCACCAGCAGCAGTGGTGGTGGAGAGCCTTTTGTTTCCTGGGTTTACTGTTTACACTGTTTGCAACAAGCAGATTGGACTGGCTCATGTCCAGACCCCTCACCCAAAGATCTAATTATGAGTTTTGTGTTTCTGTGTTTTTCCACATGACTCCTGAGCTTACTTAAATATGCTTGTTTTCTTCAAAGAAGTGGGTCAGGCTGAAACAGAAAACAACACGAGGGCAAACAAAGTCAAAAACGCATAAGCACAAAATATTAGAGCTTTGTGTCTACTTCTCCTGAGCCCCTCCTTCCTCTGCACTGTTGTGTTAGTTTGCATTGAGGGCCGAGTAGCGCATGGGGTTTTCCGGCAACTACCACAACCTCAGCGACTGTTGCCTTTGCGGTCCCTTGACACTGCGTCGGCTGTTTAGTTTGCAGCTGCCAGAGAGTGAACAAGACGAGGAGTTTGACCATTGACCTTTTCTTCTGTGTTTCTTACAAATCTGTAACACTTGGACAAAGAGTTCCAAAAGCTTGACTACCCGCCATTAAATGGCCGTTTTCAGGATGAAAGAGCAATGTTGAGCATTCAGTTTATGATCTCTTCTCAAAGGATTCTCCAGTAACCAAAAACTGGAATGCTGGATTTCTTTCTCTCTTACCCCTGGATGGGAAGTGCTTGTTGCCACTTCACAGGGTTTAACAGATATATTTAATCTTGTAAGTTCCTGTTCCCACATTCCCCTTTAGGATTTCAGAGTTAAGAAAAACCTATTCAGGCCTACAATCTGGCCTTAAATTGAAGTCAAATTAAGTGTAATACGGTTAAACTCAGTTAACAGACGGTGCCATAGAAACCATAAAGTGAACACCAGTAATTAAATAAGAGACTTGAACAAAGGTTCACCGTCATGCGTGAGGAAACTGTGATGCCGTGTGCCGGCGTAGGGGCCGCACATCCCATTCCTCCCTCGTTGAGGCTGATTGAGCGAGAGGAACCGTGGCCACAGCTGTTTTCGACAGACCTCAACAACAGACAAACATTGTCGGGACAGGCCGCTATCAGTCAGACAGCAGACACTGGCCTTGATGGATTGGCTGTCATGTTTTATCGCGGATGTAAGCGCGACGGCCGGGTCAGTTTGGTAACCGTATGGGGCGACGGCCAGCAAATCAATCGCATGGCCGCCTGCTTACCCAGGTGTTCAGCAGTCAGAACGGGCGGAGGAAAACCTCCGGCTTAGATTTTTCACTGCTTCCTTGACGGCTTCACTTGATATTGACACTCAAGACATATTAGGATGAATTCTCCTGTCAATACAACAGATCCAATGTTATCGACGATGCCATTTGGCTTTTCCTTTCAGCGCTGACCCACATGTCAAGCTCTCTTAATCTTGAGCTTATGTGTGTGCACTGTGTGTGTGTCTTGTGCAGTTTGATATGAATGAACTAATGTGACCATAGATTGTTGTTATTTTGTAGTAGCTTACCGTAAGTACATGTTTTTGGTACCATTTTGTTCTCTCATTCCCAGGGTGTCAACTACCGACACTCAGACAGTGCTTCTCGCACGCAAAAAGAACTCTTTAGCGTCTATAAGGCACCTGCAGTAAATATATAATATACACAGCCAGTAACACAGCCAGTCTACATTTTCGACAAGTTTAAAGTTCTCCTCTGACTGCTTCCTGTCCGATCCACCACTAAAATCCTTCAACGACTTTGCCGCTGTTGAATGAAAGAATCACTTTTCAAATTGCATGTGCCTCATTTCCTGCCTCAAGCAGACACGTTGGAAGGTTTATGGGCCTGTGCATGCACGTTGGCATACATGCTCCCTGTGTTGGGTTTATTATATGGACATTCTGTTTGTCAATGTGTGGCCCCCTCAGCATTGGGAGGTCAGAGGCTGTGGGAAGTTCAAGGGTTCACTGACTCCGTTCATCAAACCTAAAAAGGTCACTCAGCAGGTCAGTCAGAGATGCCCCTTCATTGAATTATGATTTAATAGCGTCCGTCTGCTGGACTACTGCTTGTCGGCTATTGTGTTCTCATGATGACCGATATGAGTATCCTTACCCCTTTTGGGCTATGTTCCAGCCATGTTTTACATGTCTGAATGTCCCCGTTTTCACCCTGTGTGCTTACCCACCCGACAAAGGCACCTCATTTACATCCCTGTCCCTGAGCAGGCATTGTTAATTGACTTAAGCTAGGATTAGTGTTAATCAGGTTTTGTGCCTTGGAACCATTGGCCAATCCTAACCTCATTATTTGATAGCAACACACGTCCAGTCAGCCCCCATCAAGCTGTTAATTAAAAGAATCCTGTGCAGCTCCAAGCCTTAACGGTCTCTTACCCCCCATTTTCCCATCCATCCATCCGCCCCTCTCTCCCACCTTCACACCTAAGTCCCTGCTATACCAGAAAAGGTCAATACAAGCTAACGCACTGTACAAGCTGTGAATTATTGCAGCCGCGTGGAGCTCAGCATCAACAAATAAACCTCAACAGTGTCAAGTATAAATGGATTCCAAGACCCACATGAGGGTTTGTTTGTGTCTGGATTTGCCATCATGTGTGGGTCTACAAAACCCCTCAATGCCGTCTGAAATGTCACGGCTGTCTCCTCCCACCCCTACCCTCCCCTCCATCTCTTCCCCAGAAAGCCTATCACTGGCCCCCTGACATAATATGAGATAATGAGGAAAATGATACGTGAGCCTCAGACTCCCTGACACCTCTGTCTGTGCATCTCTGCAGTCTCCCAGAGTTTGCCGTTATCCAGCTGACCCACAAACGTAGCCCCTGAATGAGGATGTCTCTTTTTTTTTTTTACACGCAGTCTGCACTTTTGCTAAATGCTTGAACCATGCAAAATTCATACAAGATTCTGCGCAGAATGAACACAACTAACTGCACATTTATAGAAATGAGCATAGAAAGACTGATAGATGTGGTCACAGTGAGTCACCACTTATAGCAGCTTGTGCAAATGCTTCCTATGCTTATATATATTTTTTTATCCCACTTATCAAATGTAACCAAGTAAAATACTTGATTACTGAAATAATATACAGCTGCCGCTCTACTTTACATTTTTAAAGCCTTGTATGCGTCTTTCATGCCCACTTTGTGAACGTGAGCCAAAGAAGCAGTCCAGTAGCTATCCTGCCCAAATAATCAGCTCTATAATTAAGAGCTGCAAGCATGTCAACTGCTGTCATATACCCTCTTCTCTCTTTCGGTCTCTTTCACTCTTAGTGTCTGTCTGCCCCTATAATAGCGCTGCATTTGTCTCCTTCCTCCCTACGCCCGTGCAGAATGCTCATGACATTTATTGTGAAACTAATGGTGGTGCTTCAGTCCTCCTAATTGTAGGCTTTAATTGCAATAATTATTTACAAGCCTAATTAGAGCCTAGAGAGTGTCACAGAGAAACACAAGGGCTGGTTGAAGGAATCAAGACGGGTTTGTCGGGAGCCTGGAGAACGGTAAAGCGAATAGAGTGGCAGTGTTTGGTCTATAATTGGGGGAGACCACGTCTTCAGGGCTCCCAGCGCTCCTGCTTTCATTGTCTCTTTTAGCTTCCGTCAGTCGCCGTGCTCCTTAGCGCCGAGATTGTGCCGCGATCTGCAAGTGAAGTGCAGAGTGGTCGTTTTTTGAAGCTGAGCCCACACGCCAGACAGAGGCAGCGGGCTCGTTCCCCAGCGCTGTGTTAAAGGTGCTTATGTAGAGGTCTCAGGCTGACAGCTCACCTCAGTTCACCGCCAGCTGCCTTCTAAATGGACCAATGAGTGTTTGAATGTGCGGACACGCGCACAACTTTAGTACATTTGTCCCACATTGTGGATTTGTTGGTGTGTGTTGTAATCGGGCCCTTGGTTGATTTGCTACAGTTTGGCAGACCCTCAGGTGGTCTTTTTTTCGTCAGTATGTTTGTGTGTTTTGTTGTGTGATGCGGTCATGCAGCCAGTCCTGCAATATGCTCTTTGTCTGCCCTTCACAAGGCCGGTCTTAGCAAACAGCCACAGCAGCACAGCTGTTGGTTTTGATGGGCTACACATGGGAGCTCAACCTCTTCTTCTTCTGTCCCTGCCTCTCTCTGGTTGCTGCATGGGGTTTGTGCATCACATTCCCCAATTTTCTCCACTTCCCCCCCTCCATCGTTTATTCTCTTCTGTCAGTGTTGTGTCCGATGGGAGGACTCAATCCCGCAACGGCATTTCCCTTTCCCCTGCAGCTCCCTTTGACGAGGCTGTTAGCCTGATGTGCTATTGCACAGTGCATACGTGTGTCAATTCCCACTTACATTTTATTTGTAAATTTACATTTACAAGATAAATGTTATTTTTGGTTTCCTATTTTTTAATCTCGCTGAACTTGCTTTACTAAAATATACACTTATTTACTAATATCTGTCTACAAATTCCTCTCAAACCCTTTTTTTTGTGGTGTATCTTGTACATATTCAGACACTCATTCGGCTAAAGGAAGAAGATGAATGTGCAGGAATGGATAACCTATCTCTAATGCAATATATGAGGGAAAATATTAGAAAGAGCAAAGGCTAGATAAGCCCTGTGATTTAAACAGTGTGGCTCCCGACAGCCTGTTGAAATATTACCCTTTTGCCAACTTGCAAATCGGATATTTGGAGCCTGTAGGATCACATGGCGGTAATAGATAGGCCACAGAGTGACGGGTGGGGCCGTGTGGGGGATTTTTTACGGAGAAAACTAACAGATTTGTGGTGGACACACACCGTACTTGCAGCATACAGAGCTGTTTAAAGTTCACATGTGGAACCGAAATAAGAAACAAAAGATGATGTCTCTCCGAGACAAAACGCTTTATTTATTTCACCCTTTCCAAAAGCAAGTGGGAAACGCTTAATTTGCCTGCACAGAAGCAGCTGTCTGAGAGTCGGGAGATGAGAGGGAGAAAGAAATAGAGGGTGGCGAGAGAGGAGAGACGACCAAGAGAGTGAGACACAAAGGCAGTTTGGGCTCATTATGTGGATTTTTTTTCTCCCTCTGCCAAACAAAAACACCGTGGCAAAACACACACCACCGGAGATCAGTCACTGCTTTTCCTTTTCACCCCCAGGCAAATCTAATCATGTTCTTTCCACTGCAGGAACCTGTTTGTCTGTATACTTGTGGAATCAAATTGGATTAGATTCTATTGGCTGTATTATAGGGCTAGAGGAGATTCTTCTGTAGTCCATGTAGACTCTCAACTGAAGTCCAGGTGAAGAGGACTTTGCATGTGATACACATGGAACCCTGCCCAACACAGACGTGTGTGCATGCATGCATAGATGCACATTATTCACACACAAACGCAAACAAACACACACACACACACACATACGTATTGTACAAATACACAAACTCATTTTGGGGATTAGATGAAGTGTCCCTCACCACCTGGGCCTAGTTGCCAGTATCCCTCCTCCCATATCTGTCTCTCTCGTTCTCATCAAGGCAAAAACACACGTTTATGCTTATGCAAAAGCGCAGCCCTTTGAGCAGCGGGGTGTAACCAAACCCTTCATTTGTATGTACATCATGTACACTGCCAGAGACGCTGAGACAAAGAGAACATCCTCACACCCATGCACACACACACACACACACACACACACACACGTAAAAACCCACACACAAAAAAAAACAGTTCATGCACCCGACATGCACTGTCGAGGTCCTCTGTGGATCACAATTCATTTCTTTCTGTCTTCCCCTCCAAATCAATACCCCCGTTGGTCAACAGACATCCATAAGTGTGCCAGGGAGGCTTCCCAGCCTTTACACCCTCCCCAAACACACACACACACACACACACACACACACACACACACACACACACACACACACAGGCTCATGCCTGTTGATGTGTGATGGCCTCTGCTGCTTCCTTATTAACTCCTTACATGCTGACTGAAGCATACACCTCATTACTGGCTGAATTGGCAGTCAGGGATCCCGCTGAGAGACACACAGACATGTTGGACTAAAAGACAGACAGGCCAGAGATAAATAGAGAGACAAAGAGATAAAGTGAAGACATGCCACATAGACAGGCTGGGTTGAGAAAAGGATTCAGACAGTTAGATTTACGGACAAGAAAATCTGTCTAAATGCTCACAAAAAAGCAAATAACCAAGTAAACATAATAATGAGTGAGACTTTGACTCATATACAGTGTGACTATAGATATGGAGTGACCGCTACAGGAGCCGTAAAGTGTGCGAGTAATACAAGCAACAGGTTGTTAATGTAGAAGTTGGCATTGCCCTGGTTCCCAAATGGGATTTTCCATTGGATCCTCGGTTATTGCAGAGAATAAACGCAAAAACAGGTCTATGATACTTAGAGGTATTGTTCAGCCAGATAATGTTCACAAGTGAACACCACTTTTAAGCTTGAAGGCAGTTGTTCGTCTTTAAACGCCTATGCAGCGGAATGAAATACGAAAAAAAGTCAAGATTAGTAGCATCAGTTGAGTAAAGCTATTTAAAAAAAGCTTTAGTGTAATTCCAACATAGTACACCAGACTACATTATCACAGATAATCAGTGTGTCAATCGCGAGCACACACTCAGACACGCAGAGCACGAGTACACACACAGACACTTTAGCCTTTTAAACCAGTTTCTGGGACTGAGAGCTCAGTGGTGAGGCCACATGGATGGATGCCCTCCTCCCCACCGCCTTTTACATCCATTCCCCGCTACACATCCTGACTTCTTGGTAACACTTTCCTAATGTTTCATATTGTGTGGTAATTTCAAAGTATGACTAAACATTTAATCATAAAGCATTGCTCCTAACTTTCCCCTCAGTAGTACCTAATTAATAACGACAGTTATATATACTATATTATTTTTCTTGATTAATATCCTCTTCTCTTGTGAATGAGCTCCATAGTTTATAATCAAGTCGTGTTGACTTATTTTCAAAGGGGGTAGTAAGTATAAAGGAGGTGAAGTGTCATGGGAGCAACACTCGGAGGACAAGGTCTGCAGTGGTTCCTGACATATACCTTTGCCCAAAAAGAGGATTGAAGCCATACATAATTGATACACTCCTGGCTGTATCGACTGGTTAGATTTTTCATCCTCCTCACTGGTCGATTCCCTCACTCCATTATTCCTATGCTCTTTCTCCCTCCGCTGCCTCACATCCCGGAGTGACTCCTCCCTCTGGTCTGCAGAGGCTAAACACACACACAGACAGAGAGGAGAAGTCAGGCAGCCCCATCTCCCTCCTCCATCTTCCTTATTGCCCGTTGTGCCACTTTGTCTTTAATCCATACAGTTGGTTATTAGTCCGGGGGACACATGCTGAAATCCGATGCCCAAATGCATCTCCATGGGAGAGGGGGGGGGGGGGGGGGGGTTCTGTCTGCTCCTGCACAGCTGTACTGTTTGGGAAAGTGGAGTGAGGGGAGGGAGGTGTACGTGGGGGGACAGACGGAGGGACGGGGGGCGGGGTGGCTGAAGGGGCGCATAACATATCATATCACACGACACAACATATCGCATAACATAACATTCATGATTGATTCATGAATTGATTAGTTGTGGCTACAACTGATCAAATTGTGAGTTAGTAAAATATTAATATTGCATTATTTTTCTAAAGATGGGAGGGATGGATGGAATAACAGAGGGTTAGGGGGAACACGATCATCACCCATTAATCTATGTGGGTGGAATGTACTCTTTGTCACACAGTCGTGATTCAGCTCACAATCAACTGGAAGACTATTATGTGAGAGCAGGAAAGTAATTTGAAATACATAGAAAAACATTGATTTTAGCCAGTCATAAAAAGCGCCAGGACTGAGCAATCAAACACATGAGCGACACCTACAGAAATGAGAATTTCAATTCCTACTTTAAACAAATCATCAAAAGCACAACATAGCTGTTGTGTCGAACTTTAAAATCTGCAACCGGTGTGTATATGAAAAATGAACATAGAACCCTATTTACCCGATCACAAAGAAGTGGGGATTTCCCCACACTGCTGTGGGTCCAGCCACACTCCGGCCACCCAACAGGAAACTGGCATCCCACGGCATAGTGCCACTTCCCTTTTTATGGGGGCGCAGCCTTGAATTCAGAGCGCCACCCTATGGTGCCACCTGCTACGCATGCGTTCAGCGTCGACGCATAAAGGCCCGTCGGCTGCAGAGTTCAAACTGTGGTCAGACGGCACACTTTGCCTTCTTTTCCTGCCTGGCAGTTTGTCCCCCACCGGTCTGTTACTTCTGATGAGCTGCCAGCGACCAGGCCTGCCCAGGTCTGAGTGGGTACGGGGTGGGGGGACATGTTGTCAGGGTGCCAATGATAGATGGGGAGGGGATTTGGGAGTGTGATAGCTAGATATCCACCGTAGTCTAATATCAATTCACAGAGTTGGTGTAGCCCCCCCCCCCACACCTTTCTTTCATAAACCCAGGTCACGATGCTGCTGCTTGTTTCAATTGACCCAAATCTGTGAGCTCCGGCCAAATTCAATAAAGCAAATGAATGTGTGTGGCTCTCTGTGTGGATGAATATACAGTGGGAACTAATAAAAGGATGGGCTGAGAGAGCTGGCTGCGACAATAAAGGTTAAAAGCTCCCACTTTCACAGCAAATCTGTTTTGGAGTATGCAAGATGGCTGTTTGTAGACGAGGCAAGCTGTGTGTCATTACACGTCGGCTCGGCTCCTTCGCACTCCAAGGTTTAGCGTCTTTAAAATCAATGAATAATATTCACTCTGATCTCCTGCACTTTCAAATCAGTTCCTCTGAAAAAGCACCCGGTTATGACATTCAGAAAAACACACGTTGGTAGTTTATATCCCATTGAATTATCCTAACTCCCATTTATCCAGAACATATCCTGCATTCATCCTGAGTACACTGGATAAAAATCAATATTGTGGATTTCTACACGGAACTCAGCGAGGCCAAGTGTCTTTTCACAATCTACGGGCCTCCGAGTGATCAGCAGCCGCACACCACAAAAACCCCGAGCATCCCTCCCCAAGTGTGGAGGCCTGGTTATGCTTTGACCAGCCACAACTCTTCCACAGAACCTACACCTCTCCGCGTAGGGCAGCCGGACTGAGACTGGATATTGATTACTGTGTTGAACCCCTCATTGACCCCTAAAGTCTAGGACGGCAACAAAAAAACAGTAATTTGTTCCCATTTTCATTCCTGTAGGGTGTTGTTTTTCTTTTGGAGCGCTGCTCTCCCGTGGGTGGATGAGATGGCTCTGCCACGCAACCACACCGCCGATTCGTTTTGGTCTATTGGAGGGTACAGCGGGAGGATTTTGTGCACCCAGCAGTAAAAGACCACAGAGCGAGCGAGAATCAAGACGAGGGGAGATGTGGCCGCTGTCCTTCTGAAGAGCCTCGGTGGGATTACGCGGGCGGATTAACGGGCGGCCGTCCTTGTGGAGTTTAGTCGGGACACGAGCATCCCGGACGGGTCACCGGGGGAGCGACGGCCTCAGGGACGTTTAGATTGAATTGCTTTTCTTTCATTCAGCAGCAAGTATTTGCCTTGCTTTTGTGCCTTTTGTCGTTAGGCCCACTCGAACGCACACACAGACACGCACCGCCGCGCACCCCCCCCTCCCCCCCCCCCCCCTCCTTTTTTTTTTCCCTGCTGGAATGGAATGGGTATTGTGTTCATGATCGATGTGCCTCATTCCAGTGACGTGGAAGCTTGGCTAACTCATTAAAAATGGATAGAGTGTAGGGCAGCCACCAATATGTGTGTGTGTGTGTGTGTGGGTCTATGTGTGTATACATTTTAAAACGAGGTGTAGGTGGCAGGAAGTCCCAGAGGTGCCAGCTGTTTACCGTGTGCTGTTGAAGGTTGGAGCCAGCGGCGGTGGATGTGGGGATGTTCCTGAGGTCAGAGCCAGACCTGTTGCCTTGGCAACCACTTGCAAAATAGCTTCCCCTGAATTAGCGGCGACGGTGGGATTTGTCTCCTTCCGCGGCCGTCTCTCGCGCTCAGCGTGGCGAGGCACATCTGGCACCGCTGAGACCGCGGCTACCATCAGAACACGAAACAATGGGCCGCTTCCACTCTGCTCTGCCATCCTCTTCTTTTCCCTCTTATGCTTTCTTTTTTGGTCTTTTTCTCCCCCTCATGCTGCCCCTGTGCCCATCAAAGAGAGGTCTGAAATGGAGCCTCCATTCACAAGTGGCCGAAAATAGCATTGAAAAGGATTCGTAGTTAAGATTGTATAAAGATTATTATGCAATGCTCACCCATAACACCATCACCATTTGTTGTTCTTAAAGTAGTTCTTGAACCACAACTGGAACAAGCATGAGCTTCGTTAGTTGTTTCCAGAAGCTACATGATGAAATCGTTCATGTTGGTAGTCCCAAATGGCTTTCGAGGGGTTCGATTTCACATTCATTTTAATCCGCCATCATTTGCGCATTCGCTTCTGTACTGTGACTTATTTCCTAGTGAAATTATATACAAATGCTTTACATTTGATTGGAGTGCTCGGATATGGTCCGGCTTCAGAGTCGAGCGTGCTGCAGAGGTCTGTTGAGTCCACACGCATACCTTTTACCACATACATTTCCTTTCATAAGGAAAATGAAAGCGTGATCAAAAGGGAATATAGCCAGGTTTTCAGCACCGCCTAATTGAATAATAGTTTTATTCCAAATGTGTCATTACCGACACTTTAAAACGGGTGCACTGGATTGAAACTGTAAAAAAAACGTATTTTCCATTTCACTGTTAAAATGAAGCATAAAAGTCCTGCATTAGGGCTGGGCTTTACTAGTAGAATACAAATCACTATGAGTTTCCTTCACAGAGAAGACACCGCTGGTTTAGAGGACGCTTGGCAATGATAACACAGCCTGGAGTCTATTCAGCATTTGCCTATGAAAGAGACAAAGCTGTTGTTCTAACCCGCGGCTGTCACTCAGTCACCCCGGGTTCCTCCGGTAAGCGACTCCACTGTAGCCTCTTTGGTTGAATAACCCCCCCGCTAAGGCCATCTCAGGCAGGAGTTTTATTAGCATTGATTTACCGGAGCACAGTACTTCTCGCCGACAATGCTCTCAGACTCCGGTCAGCCGCTGGTGAATGTGCTCAGCCGGCAGAGAAAGTGGGAGGCCACACCAGATTGTGCGCTGCGCTTCTTTGTCCACCTTGAGAACACAGGAAGAACAATCTGCACATCCGTTGTGGCGCCGCGCATGTGTGCCTACAAGCGCTGCACACACACACACACACACACACACACACACACACACACACACACACACACACACAGTGGGAGAAGGGGCTTCATTGTGCAGCCCCGCTGTGTTGAGTGACTGTAGCGTGTGCTGGGCAACAGCTGCTGTGATTCCCCCCCCCCACTCCTCCCATCCCCTCCAACCCTCACCTCTGCTACCGGCCCATGCTGGTCTATACATGAATGCACCCTCTCATACTCACACACACACACACACTCACACACAGCCACGTGCACACTTTATGTCTCATTCTGTCCTCATTCCGTTCTTATCTGTTTGTTGACTTGTTTGCTCTTCTCCTTCTCTATTACTCCCCCTGCCTTTTTGTATGTTTCAGTCTGTATCAGCTGAGTCCCCCCCCCCCCCCCCCCCCCCTCTCCCTCCCTGCGCCCTCCATTACTCCCTGACTTTAGCCCCTGCTGACAGCTGTCTCCACACTGTAACCCTTTCGAGCCAGGCATCTGTGAAAGTTCTACAAACAAAGTTTCAGCCAGCCTCTGACACATTTCGGGAAGGATCTGAAATATTTTTGGGAGTTCAGAGGGCTTCACTTTGAGATGCACTTTGAGAGCCGCCGGCGTTCCTGGTGGGCTTGTTTGTCAGCAGTTGCAGTTTCTGCCGCTGATGTGACCCTGTCTGCAGCTCATTACAGCACGCCACCTGTTTGTCCTCAAGCTAGACGAGTCACACGCACACAAATACAGTTTGTTTAGGTGACAGGGGGTTAATCTAACAGGGGTGTCCGCCGCGTAGCTGCCACACAGAACAGGGACTGTTGACGTCCCGCCGTGTCAATGGCTTTCTTTGTCCCCCGGGGCCCGTCTCTCTGTCGCCGCAGGACCCAGCAGGCCGACAGGTGGAGCGTTATTGAGCCTTTTTAAGGACAAAACATTGGATGGATATGAGCTGGAGCGCATGTTGCCGCAGCGTGGATGTAGTTCTGTGAGCCGGCACTGAAGTTAGCGTTCCACTGGTTCCCTGATAAACAAGTCAATGTGATTTTTCAATTGGATTTAGGATCATTGCAAAAAATAAGCTCTGAGGCGAACCAACACTTTGTATACTTACATGCTTTGTTCAATTTATGTTCACATAGGATCAACGTGTTTGGGATTTTGGGGTGTGTGAATGCAATGCTGAAGCTAAAAAAAGGCTTATTAGTTTCATTTTAAGAGTAAAAGCTTAAAAACTCAAAAAGAGCGTTTACTGATATATTTTTCATTGTCGAACAACATGTCAAAATATATTAAGATGGTGCTAACTGTTAGGCATTGAATCAAAAATTCTTTCGAAAAGCCCATTTGGCTTTGAGACGAGAAAACCAAAAATGTAAAAGCACAACCTCACATCCAGGTTCATTCCTGCAGTACTCTTTGTCACATCAACTGGCAGTTTTTCCAACGACAGCTTTTCAGAGGCAGCATAAGTGCATGTTACAAATGTTGCTGTCAGCTGTTTTCTTTTTTTGTTTTAATAAGGATGCAATGAGGAAAAATCTCTTGACGGACACCCAGCTGTTATCTATTCCTATAGCTGACAGTTAATTCCAGCCTGTGGTGCAACTAGCAATTAATACACCCAGTTGTGGGCGATTTGCATGGGGTTCGGGAAACGCTTGAAATGCGTAATGAGCACCCTTCGTTCACTCGCCACATTTTGAGCAGAAGCATTGAGGTTTAAAGCCAAACGGGGCGCACTGTCAGAAGTGTGCCGTCATTATACAGCAAGGAGACTGCCAGGACTTAAAAACTAATCTCTATCAGACTCTTACTCCTCTGCTGCATTTGGTCATTGTGCCTTCTTGCACGTACGACACACGACGCCGGACACTTAAAGACACACACACACTAACAAACACAAACTGATCTCCAGATCGCACAGACCTCCACTCAAACAGACTGAGTGCCATGTGGCTGAGCAGAACCTTGTCTGGCAGATGGACAGACACACAGTGTCTGTCCACGTCTCACTCACTCACACACACACACACAAACACACACACACACACACACACACACTCATTGTATATAACTGACAGACGGATGAGTGCACGTTATGAGGCGGCTGAAAAAAGGCCCAGCCGGTGGATCACGCAACAACTCAGCTAGTTGGCTTGCTGAGATGTGTTATTTTGATTTTAGTGCTTCTCTACTCTGTTGTCTTCACATAATGTAAATGATCAACCCTGAATTTGTGTAATTGTTATGTCAATCGCACGAGCACATAAGCGCATGGCTGTTGGTTCTTCATTCAAATGATGGCTGTTGGAAAGCCCCGTGTGGTGTAGCCTGCAGTGTGTTTACTTTGGGCTTATTCAAATACTTTGCTGTTGACCCTTTCAATATGTTTAGCTTTGAATTCTCTGATGCATTCATTTATTAAACATAAAAAATAACTTCCCCTTTTTTAAAGGATTCCGCTAGTATACAAACGGTCGGGAAAACGTTTTTTGTTCATTGCCACCTTCCCCTGAAAAATAACCCTGTCATTATATTTAAAATTCATATAATCAAGTCAGACTGGAGAAGGTGTGTCCGTCACTACTCTTCCTCTTTCTGCACAGGCAGGACAAAAGCCTACTGATGGCAGAGCAACAGCTTTCTCTGGCCAACTGAGCCCACCTGCTCACTTCTGTTGCTCTGGCTTAAGATAAAGGAAACAGTTGACTGTGCAGTCGACGTGTCACACATTGACACACTGAGGCAGCCAAACGTTAGCGGCACATCATCCCCCATACGTAACCCATCAACATGAAACACCATATATACACGCACAGACGCACACACCCGAGGGGCTCCTTTGTGTACACGTAGTGATGTTTGTTGCTCTGCCTGCACTCTGATCCTTTCGTGTGTTTTTTTAGGTTACCCAGGTTCCCATCGAGTCATGTGAGCAGTACGGCACCTGTGGAGAGTGTTTGAGCTCCGGGGACCCACACTGCGGCTGGTGTGTCCTGCATAATATGTGAGTATCCCTCAATCGTCACTCGGTCGGTTTACACATACTTTTGACAGATTTTGTTTATTATTCACCAAATGAGTGCAACTTAGGCGACATTTACCTAAGAATAGGCAAAGAAGCCATGAGTGACACCTGCTGGAATTATAGGGTTACTGCAACGAAGCCCTTGAAAAACGTGCGCATCAATTATATTTTGGATGTGACTGATCTGTGAATTGAACCGACCGTAAAGGACAAGATAAATGCAGCTCACTGCTTCGTTTCCATCTCGGTTTCTTCAGCACAAACATTCACTCTCATCAGCCTTGGCTTCCTCTTTTGCAGTTGTGTGTTGAATTCCCCACTTACATCCCTTGCTGAATGCAGCCACTCTCTCTAAAGGTATAGCTGAATATTTGTGTGTCAGAGCCTCGCCGCAATCATCATT
Organism: Apeltes quadracus; assembly: GCA_021346845.1. NCBI lineage: Eukaryota > Metazoa > Chordata > Actinopteri > Perciformes > Gasterosteidae > Apeltes > Apeltes quadracus. The sequence goes on along the minus strand of CM037928.1, from coordinate 6,245,914 downwards.
ATCGTGATGGCGGCCCCTGCAAAGTGCACTTAAAGTAATTTACATCACTCCAACGCTGGGACAGGCCAAATAATTGCCTAGTGACAAGGTAATTCAGCATGTTTCTGCCGAGGTGCTGGAGGGGGTAGCTAAAGCCTTATATTCTTTACCGTGTGCGTGCCTTCACAGTGGGATAATTTACCACAACATTAGCCTTTGTGCTTTACTGTTAATCACATGATTTTTCTGTAGGTGTGGTAGGAAGTGGAACCGTATTAATTCAGATCCGCCGCGGGTCAGGGGTGGTGATGATACAGTTTTTTTTTAAGCTGTTGTGCGGTGAAAGGGGAACAGCTGTTTATTGTGCAAATGCCGTCGCGCAGTAAGCTGCGTGGGGGCCTGCAAGTGGATGTGTGCGCATGGATGTGCGTGCACCTGGGTTTGATTTTTGAGAAGCGTACACAGACACTGCACCTCCGACACCGTACGGTACCGTAGGGGAGGAAAGGTCAGCGCCGCGACTCACGTCAGATCAGCCATCTGTTCTCTCAACACAGTTAAACCTTGGTGCCACCTGACTCTGGTCCTAATGCCCCTTTATGTGCCTTGAGCCTGGGATGAGAGTGACAGGAGCCCTGTCACCTGTGGTGGGATGCTGCAAAGTGGAAAAAACATTTAACTGGAGATGATGCAAATGGCGTAAATGTAGTGTCTGGGGTTGTATGTAACTTCCGACTCTCATCATGCCATCCTGCATGGGAAGCAGCAATGAAATGTTGATGATATATCAGAGTAGTAGTTAGTCATTATTTCATCTGAGTTGCAAGATAGTTGATAGAAACGGGCAAAATTGTTGCGGTTTGTACTTGTTTTTAAACGTTCATTCCCAGCCATTCCTTTCTGTATTTTAAAGCATAGTATGAAATGGGCTATGAAATCAAATTTGTATTACTTGTAGTCAGTCGTATTAGTGCCTGATACTGCTGGAGAAAAGCAGCTGCAGCCTCCCGGTGAAGAGCTCCCCTCTTCCCACTCACACCAAATTAAATCCCTTGCCAGCCGCGGTGCCATCCACAGCTGTGATGCTACCGCTGCCTTCTGCCGCTTTCTCCCTAAAATCCATTGTTGGTTTCATAAGATGACCTTTCCCCCTCTTCCACGTTGCACCTCATTCAGCTAGTATGTAGCTGAGGTGTGCCGCTCACCTCATCTCGGCACACTACTAAATAGTGTCCCATTAGGACATTCTTCCCTCTGGAATTAGCTCTTCTACACCCCAGAGATGGTTTTGCTAGCTGCACACAGACATCACCCCTCCCCTCTCCTCCGCCCTTCTACAGCTGCCACCCACAATATTCATCCCCTTTTTTTCTGCTCCAAACATTGTGTCCCCCTCCATCTTCTCTTTATGTCTGGTTGTGTGTGCTCGTTGAAGGAGGAGGATACGAGCTCGGTCTGCCGCGTTGAAGGGAAGGAGAGAATGCCGAGGAGGCGGTGAGCTGGTCACGAGCGGCCTGTCTGTCTTCCCTGTCTTTCTCCTGGCTTTCTTCTTCCTCTGAGTCAGTGGCGTGTGAGCCTCTAAAGTCCTTTAATTACCGGCAGCTGCTCGGCATCCACTGAATGCACAAAAAATTAAAGGGGGTGGTGGGAGGGTGGGGGGGGGGGGGGGGGGTAGGAATGCAAGGAGGGTAGAGTGTTTGATGCTGCACACTCATCGGCCCACAAGACCAAGCAGCGTTTTGATTGCAGCTCAAAGGGGCAATCATCTCCAGCGCCCTTCAGTCAAAGTTCTGTGAATGGGTAGTTCAGCCTGCGACTGACCGCCATCCAAAAACATGGAGCTCTGGCGATGCTTTCTCTCTGCTGCTCCCTCCCTCCGCCTGCTTCTCATCACTGTTCGATTACCCAGAAGAGGATTTTCCAGCTGAAATTGTCGCACATCACTCCGTTACCCCGCCGTCGGCTGGCTCCCTAATCCCAGGAGAAGACAGGAAGTTTTTCTTTTGATTTGTCTGCATTATTCTGGCCTATTGTCCGGGGGGGCCAAGGTCAGCCTTCAACGAGTATAGCTTGTTCCAATATTATTCTTTTTTCTTATAAGAATTGCATCATGACTCAAGTAGTAAACTAAATAATATGTACAGTTTGTGTAAATCAAGGCTTGCTTGTGGATGACAGCTTCGGGCTATTGGTGTAGTAGGCCTCAGCAGAGAGTGAGTCAGCATTAGAGGCTGCTCTGAGCGTGAAAACACATTGCTACTACACTGTGATACTGTTTTGTGCTGTTCTGTCAATCTGCGTGTAGCTGAACCGCTTCGATCGGTTTCTGCAACAACCCACAAAGCAGCAGCAGCACATCTGGCACAGCTGTCCACTTGTCAGAAATCGGTGCTATGAGATTTAATGCTGCCAAAAGGCTTGTTTGGCACCCCGGTTTAGAACACATTATTTGCGTACACAGAACAAAACGGTTTTATTTTGGAACGTGAACCCGTGATAATGAGAACGACAGTAGGAATTCAGACCGGAAACTGTTGTCTGCTGAAGAGCGCTGTTCTCCATAACCCTATTTTCAGTATGACGTCCCACTGTGAGCCGGCACAAAAACTTGCCACTTTTACCTGCAGGACAAGAAAGCACATAAGAGAAGGGGAAGGAGCCAGCTTAGTAACTGTAATAATGGGACATGAATGCAGTCAGAAGGAGGCGCTCAATGAGTCATGTAACTAGAGGTCTGGTCCAGTCCAGACGATCAGCGTCATCACCGAGCAAATGTCATCCCTAAGTCTCCCTCTCACACTAAGACTGTGAAGGGTCCTCCAGAAAAGGACCTTAATGAGGCATGTTCATCACATGACGTCAAACACCGATCATAAAAAACCCTCTAATTTACCAGTGGCTACAACAATTAGCACGGCGATGAAAATGACTGCTTGAGCCCATTGTGAATGTCAGTCTGTGTGTCTAATGGCAGACCCGTCAGCTACAGGCGATATTAGCAGTCAGAGGAAAGCTGCATCCATCTTCCCGATTGTGCCTAATGAGATATCGACCACGGACATGCGGGTCTATCAATATTGCCATAGATTGCCGGCACATAGAGCTCGTACACGTTGCCTGCCATGATTTTTTTTGTGGAAACACTGCAGCAGTATGTGTATAAGTGGGCAGGCTACATGTAATACAGTTAATGATCTTAAAAAACCCCAGCGAGTGGGCTCGCTCACTCATTTTCTCTGGGAGACGCTTCCGTCCCCGCACTGCTCTTTCTCTCTGCTCAGCCCACGCAAGGAAAGCTATAGCTGCTGCAGAGCAGTGAGCAATAGTCTCTCCTCAAGTCGTTTTTCTTTTTCTCTCTTTCTCCTCTCCTTTACCCTCACTCAATACCGTTAACGCTTCATTTGCATAAACCATGTGCCTTCGCGTGTGTTCGACTCGGGTTTTTGCACCACGAGAGCTTCCCGGATCCACGGAAAGGCGGCGCGAATGGGCGCACTCGGCGCTGTGTCCTGTGGGCGTCGTACCGCGGTGACATTAACCCCGAGTTGCATCTGTCAGTGTGACCCCTGACGTGAACCGTACACGACTTTTAGTTTCAAACTGTGCCCTGGTGTATAAAACTCAGAACATGAGCCTGGTGGGAGTTTAATGTCTGCTGTGTTTTGAAGGAGAAAACTCTTCTTTTTTATTGTTTCTCCTTTACCTCATGTGGAATGTGTTTAAATGGATTATTTCACACTTTAGGGATGCAACAGTTAGAAACAAACGGCCCAAATCACTGTGAGGATAAAACACATCACCGCTCACCTTATCTTTATTTTTTTTACGTTTGAGAGCCAAAGCCCAGGTGCAGTAGAGTATCATACATGTTTATGTTAACATGTGTTTCTGTAGAAATGTGCTGTCAAATGAAATCATCCTAGTGGTTATTTAATAGGCTGCCACTTAAGACTACGGGTTCTGTTAAGCACCATCAAATATTCAAGATACATCTGGTTATTCCTCATCATACCAACATGATGCACCTCCCCCGCGTCTCCAAACCCTCTGCTGTAATTTTTCATTTCTTTGTGGCGGTTGTGGTCCGGCTCTAGCAAAGGAAGGTGATTTTAAAATGGCTCCCCCTCTGTTCTCTCTTTTTTTAAACACGGCACTCAAAACGAGAGCTGCAATCAGACCGTCCTTAACTCTCCCATTGAAGTCCTTAGATGTGGTAACGACGGGGGGAGGAGGAGGAGAAGGGATCAAGGAACGTGCGTCTGCATATGAAGGCTTCAGTGTGACGGGCCGCGTTATTTCTGGTTTATTACATATGTATTTTGTTGCTGTAGTTTTCTGTTTGCTTGTTGTCATGTTTATGTGAATGGGTGTGTGTATCCATAAATCTGGTTGTCCATCAAAGCTTGGCACAGCAGCGATGACAATGTGCAATTACCGGTCCAAGGCGAGAGAATAACAAGCAGTCACTGGTGGAACAGCCCGTGAGGTCTCGCCTCTGCTGACCTCACCCTCCCACTCTGTGAAATGTGCCTCTGCACCCACACACCACTACAGGTTTCTCTGCGCGTAAGGTGTTAGTGACTTAGATCACAGTGCAAACATGTGTAGATTCTTTAGTTGCACCAGTGCAGCCCACACATCTTACACTAGAGACAACAATAATCCGTCCGTGTTTTGTCTTTGTTATTTCTCACCTGTCTCACATGTCTGAGTGAAATGTGACTGGCACTTACAAATGCACTCGTACCCTGGAGTAGAGTTGTAGATGCCAGAGAGGAGTAATAATAGGGGGAGCAAGCAGCTACTTCAGCACCATGGACAGAGCTCGACACCCAGGCTGCTTCCAGTTGCCGCAGGAGGGTAAAAATATCCTAATGACAGGAGACAGAGGACAAGAACGGCGTGCATTTGTCCTGCAAGTCTGTGCGTGTACATGGGATTCGGTATGCAAGTACAGTATTTATGTTTGTCTGTTTGTTTTTTCTCATTTGGGAGAAATTCACCTTTTAACTCCTTATTTCGCGGCGAGAGCGCCCCTCCTCCTAGGAATGCGAGTGATGGAGCACAAAGCATCGGCGGATCTGCTGAGTGACAGGCCAGGGCCAGACAGGAGGACAGCAGGGGGGAGGGAGGGGGAGGGCAGAGGAAGGCAGGATCCTAGTCAACACTCAGTGGCATGCACTTCAGCTAATGAGAGATGCAAGGGGTCAGTTTATAACTACACAGAGATAATGGCCACCTCCTGAAACCATGGCAACAGCAGCCATCCTGCACACCATCCCGGCTGCCACTTCCCCCTCGCCGCGCTCTCATCTTACTTTACCCCAGCCAAAATGATTTTTTTGGGAAAATCAATGCAGTGCTTTTTGTCAGTTAATGACCACCTAGGTTTTTGCATCTGTACATCTGCATCTGTTAGATAGATGCATAAAACATGCGCAGTCCACACCTGAAAGCACATTAAGTATCATTCTGTGCAGCCATTGTGACGGTAAAATACGTGCCAAATTGCGGACTAAGAAAGCTGCAGTAATTTTAACTTGTGAAAGAGTGAGGCAAAATGGGAGCGACATGGAAGGAAAGTCTAAAGAAAATGCAGATTTAAGTAAAATGAAGAGGCTAAGTTACACGGTATGTCAGGAGTAACAATACCGTTTCAAAAGTGGTTATGTATTGGGAACCAAGTTAATAATTATGAGAGAAAATGTTAAAAACATTTTCCTTAGACCAGTGAAATATTCACATTAATAAACAAATTCTACACCTTCCCAATCTCTAAAATCCTTAATCCTTGATGTGTGTGTGCGTGTGTGTGTGTGTGTGTGTGTGTGCGTGTGTGTGTGAACTTGGGTGTGCTCGTGCCTGTTCATGTGCGTCTGCTGGTTATGGCTTGAACTTTTGACAACATAATAACAGACAGAAGCTGTGGATGAAGATGTAGCTTAGAATCACTGTGTGTGAAACCATGTGCTTAAGAGGCATGAGTACACACACACACACACACACACACACACACACACACCTACATTGTCAGCAGCCACGGGAGAATGGACAGGGTCTGCAGTGGCACATAAGCACCACGGACAGCGACTGACCCATCGGGGTCCAATTAGAGCTGCTGTGACCAGACAGGCAGTTAACCAGACCGGGTTGGATGAGGATAGAGAGCCTTTGGTGCAGTGGGATGCAGGAACACACCGTTTTAATGAGAGGTAGGAGGTGGTTGAGTTTTTTTAATGAGCGATGTGGCGGTTTGTGTGGGTGTCGCGGGGCACTCGATATACCGTCTGGCTATTAAGATCTCTTATAAGTGAGCACCGTGTAATTTGCACCAGTTGCATGACCCGAGTTGTCCAGCGATTGAAGAATGTAATTCGGCTGTGTAGTGCTTAGTCCTGTGGCTTCGTGGTTTATGTTGGTATGGTGTATTAAATTACTCACTGGAGGCAGAGGTTTCGCTGCTGCTGCTACCACTCGTTTGTGTGGTTTGTTACGCAATGGATAACTTACGTCGCCTGCCATTGTACGAAACTTGTGTCTTTGGAGAGACAGCTGCTGTTTTTGCTCAAAGTGTCATGAAAAACACATTTTTACAGTGAGCTTTTTTCTTCCTATTATGGCAAAAAAAGAAAACCAGCTGTCTTCTTAGAACAACATAACTAATCCAGAATCAAGAGTATGTCAAATCAGCCTTTTCTGAATACAAAACAAACATATCTACATGAGTAGAACAGAAAAAGAAGAGAAAAGATGGCCGCAGCATCTGATATAGTTGGAAGGATCCGTCCACCTGCCTTGAAGACAGAGGTGGTGAATCTAAATGCACTTCTATAATGTGTCCATGAGAAGTAGGTGTGATAAATCCTGACTTATCTTCATCATCTCAGCAATGCTAGTGTTGTAAAACAACATAGCTCAATGTTTGTTTACTTCACAATGTTCACAATAGTGTTATTGACAGTTCCAGCTCCACATTCCATCGTTCCCTGTCACAACATTGGCAATTGGTCTTCCTTTATTGTGTCACAATGTATGTTTAATCCTGCTTTTATTTGAGATTAGTATTGATTTCTAACTTTATTGTTATTTTTTAGCCTACGCTATTTGCTGTAATAAATGAATTAATTGGGTTTCAAATGTTTTTTTTCTGTCACAATCTAATCTAATAGATTTTCTCAGAGCCGTGCTTCTTCTGCCGGCCTCTTTTTGTATTTCCTGCCGAAAAACAAATCAGTAACAGGGAGTAACACTAATCTCTTTTCCCCTCCCTCTCCTTTCGGTCCAGCTGCTCTCAGAGGAACCGCTGTGAGCGCGCAGATGAGGCCAACCGTTTCGCCGCCTCCCTCAACCAGTGTGTGAAGGCCACTGTGTACCCAGAGAGCATCGCTGTGTCGGAGCCCAGTGTACCTGTAAGTTCACATATGCACATGCCTACTTGCAGTACGCAAAAAAAATTCCAAATAGCTGCAATCTTAACCGTTGCTCGCATTACAATGACAAATAAGCTCTTACTTACATACTCATCCACCCACGTTTTTTTAATCAGCCTACATTGCAGTTTGCCTGGTTTTGATTTCAGTTGATGCATAAACATTAGATGAGAAGGTTCATAAGAGCTCAATATGGGCGTTTCAGTGTGCATATGCTCACTTGGTACAAAGCAGCCAAGACATGTTTGTGTGGGTGTGTGTGTGTAGGTGTTAAAGTTGTTCGAGGGCAGTGGGTACAATGCAAGAACTCCACATGGACTGAGCCAAAACAGGCCGATAGAACATCAGTAAAATGCTCTGCCCATCCAAGACCTTCTGAGGTTTACTTTACATGTGCACACATGTTAGAACTTTGAATACCCGGTTCAGTTAATACAGCACCCATACTTTTTTATCCACCTTAGATATGGATTCATCAGAATAATAATTTCTCTTGTATTTCGGTTAAGATTGCTAAGAGGTAAAGGCTTATAGACAGTAGTGATGTGGTCTTTGATGGGGTTGCTCTACTACTAGGTAGACATCTTGACGATGAAGTGGGTGTGCTCTCCTTTGTATCCTAATACCATTTTGCCTAAGAGATGGCTGCCCCATATACGACCGGAAAAAGAGATGTGTAAACTGTGTTAACCTCAAATAACCTCCCCTGCGGTACAGTTCATAGCTAAAATCTTCTGAGAAAGGTTCCACCGAGAATGAGACGCTCCACAAATAACCCTTCAATGGTGTAATGGTTTTACCTAGAAACCTCTATGGGATTTAATCCAGGATATTTTCACCCTCGAAAGGTTCTAAAAAGAACCCACTCTCGATTCAGATCTCTTGTGTATTAGTGAGGCTCTTAAAGTGCTGATGGGATTCACTGTCACCCACTACCATTTGTTTTTTTGAGGAAAAACAGAAGCAAATTGTATCCTGGTAGATCCTCAGTCATTTAGGAAGAAGCCTTTTAGAAACCTGAGTATACCTGTCCCCGGTCGTGCAGTGTGAAACCGCACACTCATTTAAACAGAATAAGAAAACATGTCTCCATGTCAGCGTCCCCAGCTACAGGGTCATCTCACCAAAGTGTTTACAGATCACAAATTCCACAGGGGCCCACATCTCCGTGACTGCGCAGCTTCTTCCGTTGGGTAACAGGAGAGATTGGAACTAAACAAAATCAAATAACCTTTTTCAAAGCCACCAATTAGGCTGGTAGTTGTTGTGAAAAGTCCCACCACCATCATCACAAGGCAGGAAAAACAAAAAAAGGCTTAACTCTGGGACAACTCACTTTCAAATGCAGCCATGCCTCCCTCGTTGTGTGTGAGTGCTGGTGTGTGTGTGTGTGTGTCTCTGTGTGTGTGCATACCATTTTTTTTATTAGGAGTTATCCGCATATGTGTGTCTTTACGAAATCATGAGAGCTAATTAATGTGAGAGGACCCTCTGGGAATTCCACATTGAACAAAAGACATTGATTGCTGTGATTGCCGTAATCAAGGATCTCTCGAACACACCTTGGAGCAAAGTAACACAAACACGGTGGAAGTAAAACAGGGGGAGACAAGAGGTCCTCAGAAGATGGAAGAAATGCCACATCTGTCCTCTCGGCGGGTACAAGAGTAAGCCAGCTAACGAGGGAGGCAGTGTAGTGCATTGAAAGACCTACAGTTAAGCTGCTCGGCTGCCGTGTCGGTCCCAGTAGCCCCGCAGTGTTTAGTGAGAGGCAGATAAAACAAAGAGAAACTTCAAACGGCATGGCCCAAAAATAACAGCTAATGGAACGAGGCTGTGAAATGCAGTGATGATAATTATCCGGGCTGCCTCTCTTGGCTGGAGAGCAGGATCACACACCCTGTGCGCAGAATACATTTATTTATAGGCCCAGCCGCTGAAAGCTCCAGCACCGGTGTCACCGCTCTCCAGAGGAGAACTTCAAACACTGCTGTCTGCATCTATGTGTTGCACGCATGCTGTATTGCACATGCATTGTCCATTGTGTTTAGGTCTTCCTTTTTTTGGGGGGGGGGAGGGAGGAGGCTTATATTTTATGTGTATTTGTGTTCTTTTGAAGATAAAGAAACCAGAATAGAAGTTGCCCAGCGGTCTTCCACTTTGCTTTATGTAAAATGTAGTTTGATTTTGACCACAGACTGAATCACATCTCTGCCTCTACCTGCGGAATGATATAAGTTCCTCAGATTTAAATACAGCCCTATTGTCTTTAGAATGGAGGTGATGACATTTTGAAGGCTCAGTTGCACTGTTGGAAAAGTTTGTAGACAGTTTTTCCTGGTGCCTGTTTAAACCGCTTGTTGTTTTACTCTCGCCTTAGCCCATTGTATTTAATATTCCCCGCGAGTGCTGCTGCCATTAAGGACGTGCCATAGGAAAGCTTTTTTTCCTTCTGATCAAATCCGATTTAGGCCCAAATTCTGTAGGTAAAGTTGACATATTGCGAACCATGCTGCCCATTTCGGTCCACATTCAATGGATCACTTGTAACAAACGTTGTCCCATTATGTTAACATTGTTGTCATTTTCGCCCACCCCTTTTGTTCAGCTGCTTGTGAGGGTGAGCCACGTTCCAGACCTCTCTGCGGGCATCACTTGCTCCTTCGGCAACCTGACGGAGGTAGAGGGGCAGGTCAATGGCAACCAGATACTGTGTGTGTCTCCTAGTGCCAAGGACGTCCCCCTCATTCCCACCGACCAAGGTAGATGCAACACACACTCACGGCCATCCACTGAATATACTGTATACTGAGCACAAAATATCAACTTCGAATATGAATTGAAAAACAGTTTACAGTGTAGTTCACACTAACACTTCTGAACGCAGCCCTTTTTTGGGCTCGCATGTCCCTCTCTTTGTGCTATATGTGCTGCACTGAGCTGTTCCCCACCCCGAAACATCTTTATTGATTCAGCCCTCGTGATTAAAGGAGACAACATCAACACAACGAGCTCCCGCGTTTCCAGGATCAGTCCCCTGGCTGTGAAGTGTGCTACACACGAGGCTAGGCCACATTACAGGCTGACGGGGGGTCAGACTGAGATCCCTTAGCCTGTGGCTGAGCTGCAGCTCGCCACATTATTGCCTGCGGACTCGGGTAATTGGCAACGGTCTAACAAGCAGGTTCAGTCAGCTGGGAGGGGGGGGGGGGGGGCGGGCTTTAGTGGAGGGGACGACGGAGAAGTTGATGTGGTGGATTAGTGTCCCAGCATAGCCAAGGCCCAGGGAGCTGATCTGTTGTTTGCTTTGGAGAAAGGGTGACCTGATATGAACACGGGACAAAACATATAATGAATAAGCTGTGGAGTGAATATACATTGTCTCGACAATGTATAGGTCCTCTAAAATACAATTCATAACAATCTCGTCACCTTTCAAGCATTCCTTGAGCATACATTCATGAATATACCATCTTGGCTCTGCAAACATATATATCATTATATATACTAATACCTGTTATTTGAGAATAAATACCCTTTTGCAAGCCGTGACAGGGTGACAAACCCAAACACCCCAAATAAGATATTATGTGCATATTATGTGCAGTGTGGAGTGGAAATGACTGTGTATTTTGGGGGTGTGGTAATCCTCCTCCCTGCGAGTAAATGACAGCCCTGTTTGCCCCGAGCTCCCTCGGGGACTGGTGCATCAAGTACTGATATAAATGCTGTCCCCTAGGTAAATGTCAGCCAATCCCCCCGGTAGGCCCTTCCTCCATCCATCAAGCTTTTCATCCATCATACCTTTCCTCTCTTTGAGCACCTTCCTCCATTCCTCCCTCCTCTTTTGTCGCATCTCCGGTATATACTTCTATTTTTTTACTCCACATCAATCCCCTTGAGGCCGTTTCCTCCTGACCTCGCACTATCCTCCTCCATCTGCTGTCCCCTAGCAAACAATTTCTATCTGTTGCACATCAACATTGATCGTGCGGTGCCAGTGGCGTGAGGAGAGGAGACGAGAGGAAGGAGAGGAAAAGAGAAACCAGAGAAGTTAATACAAGAACAGAACAAAAGAGAGAAAGTAGAGAGGTTAGGTTAAAACTGTGGACACTGTAGACTAAGCTTGACATGAAGGAAAATAGCTGGCGCTTTTCTTCACGAAGGAAAAATAAAACCCTAAAGGGGGTTTTGTGTGGACAGGAACTCTGTACCACTTTGTTTGCCTGATCCTTTGAGACAAATGTGAAATGGTAGTAAGTCAGCGACACAGTGCAACAGAGCCTGATTCCCAACAGGTGCTATGGAGCGAACGGGGCAAGGAGGGTCGTTCATGCCTCCTATTCACCGAATGTCATCTCTTAATACACACACACACACACACTCATATTGCGTACATCCCTCTCCCCAGCAACATTTTCCAGCCCTTTCTGCAGTACTTCTAAGGCGCTCTTGCCACACAAGATATATAACCTCCTCAGTCTTCTACCCCGGGGGGCTTCTTACCAGTTGGCTGTGTCCAGAAAAACATCCTGATCAGATGCCGCGGGCGCCTCAGCCGATGCGAGCCCTCTCCCGATGTCTGAGCTGCTCGCCTTCTCCCCAAAGCTCACCCAGACACCTCGCAAAGGAAGCTCATCTCGCCACTTGATTACGCAATTGCATTCTTCCTTCTGTGCTCCATCTCGTTCGTTCCCCGCCCAAAGCACATGACCGCGGATGAGGGTTTGAATGTTCCAATGACCGGATCTCCGGTGACGCCGCCACCATCTTGCCTCTTTGTCGTTTTCAACGACAATGAATGTGCAACAGTGAATACCGCGTGGGTATACATTACAATGTCATCTTCTATCTCCTCTCTTTCAGACTGGTCAGGTGTGGAGCTGAGGCTCAACTCTAAGGAGACTGGTCAGATGCTTATCAGCACAGAGGTCAAGTTTTACAACTGCAGTGTGCACCAACTGTGAGTATGTCTTTCACAGGCCGTTCCTTCTCTTTTTCATTTGACAAAAAAACAATGCCCCAGGCTCGCTGCCCGAAACCACTCGATCAATGCTCTGGGAATTAGTTTCAATTTGTCCTCAACCCAAGCTGGCCCCTGTCCTCCTAAAATATCCCTCGTAAAGTCTAATGGAACCTGATAGCTGACTGCCCCCTGAGCATAGTCACAGGACGTTTCTTTGCCGTTGCCCTAATGAAGCCTTTTTCTTAGACACGCTGCGGTACAGAACACAAAGCTTTCTGCCTAAGCAGTCTTCAGGAGGGATTTTCTGCCCGTGTTCGTGCTACGTTTGTCCCCGATTGAGGGATTTGGAATCCAGGATCCTGGGTTGGAGGTCTCCGTGTGCCTATGCTCTCTTCGTTCCCGTGTAGAAGATTCTGCTTGTGCTTGAATCAAAGTCCTTGCCGACTTGGTAGTATGAGTGAATGGAGAGCAGGATTAAGGATATCGCAGCAGCAATGCTAGCACGAGTTGCATGTCATGTTACTCTATTATCACCCCTTCGACATTAAAGCCAAATCTTGCAGCCACTGTCTCCCTTGTTTCTCTGCGTCTCTCGCTCTCACATTGCCCTGCAACTTCTGCTGTCTGAGAACCCTGTCTGAGTAGCACAGAAAGCAATTAGCAGCTTTCACGAGTCAGTTAATGGGCGGTGACACAAGCAGACACATGCGCACACACACACACACACACACACACACACTGAAAGACATAAAGACAGATACATAAAATTGAAAAGGCCATGCGCTGTCCCTCTCTTTCACTTTCTCTTCCTCTTACATACTTACTGTAAACTCTATCTGCCAGAAGGTGAATAAGCCCTATTATTCTGAATTAGTGTGCTTGCCAGAGATTCCTTGCATGCTTTTGCATCGCTGAATATTCAACAATGAGACACTGTGCATAACTCAGCCATATTTATAAGGTGGAAGAGGGGGAGAGCCAATATGCTCTCCTAACAACTGTGAATACATAGCGTAGTAAATTCCAAATCAATCGAAAGTCTTATAGAGAGAGATTTATGTATTTTTTATGCTATATGCTCATCTCTCTTTCAATTCATTCATATTGTAAGCAGTACACAAGGTTGCTAACTGTCCCGCATTAGCCGGCACGTCCCCTATATGAGGCTTAATTGGTTCGTCCCATGCAGAACCATGTCCTTGTCCTGTACACCACTGCTACTCTACACTGATCAGAAAATCTAATCACGTGCAACAGCAGTAGTTAATGTGCTCATCACAAATAAATCACAACTACAGTGCAAATGCCTGTTTTGGGTTGTTAAGCCTTCATATAAGTTAATGTAATGATACGGTTTTGGTAAAGGTATATTGATTTTCCAGTTAATTACACACATTTTTATTGACACACACGCACACCCTTATGTTTGCGCACAATAAGTACATCAGTAAATATAAATAACTATATCAGCTTTGCACAGAGGCAGTTGTTGTACGCTATTAATAGCGTCTACAGGGGTGTACTTTTAGGGTATCGTTAAGTCCAATTGAGGGTAGGATCTGTTCTTTAGTCTTCTGGCGCTGCTAGTATTACAGTATGTAACCCTAGTGAGACCCTAACATGAACTTGCAGCTGGTGATACCAGTCACATTGTAACAATGCAGGGCTAATGGTAATTGCAGAATCAAGCATAGCCGAATCTCGTTTGCCCTCATTACTCCATGTTCTTTCTTCATTTGATTAAGGCCACGAGGGCTAATATGCAGCCCAACTTTCTCACATGATACGCAGTATTAATACACGGCTCTTGAAAATTTGTGCTGGGGACAACTTGGACCACAAGCCTCAGTATTACGCGCTGTGCTAATTGCATAGGCACGACCACAGCAGGTGCCCCCTCGGGACCTGAACTAATTTCCTCAGTTGTACTTACCTCCTTCAATGTACTGTTTTTTTCCTGACTTTCTTCTTGGTGTGTGTGTGTGTGTTTCCATCCATGCAGGTGTTTGTCTTGTGTGAACAGTGCCTTCCGCTGCCACTGGTGCAAGTACCGCAACTTGTGCACCCATGACCCCTCCAGCTGTTCCTTCCAGGAGGGACGAGTCAACGCCTCTGAGGTTGGTGAAACACAAACGTGCACAAGCATGCATACCGTGCATGCCGTGCTTTTTTTCAGCACAACATTCTCCCTCTGCTCTCTTTCTCATTCCTCTTCTCTCCTGCACCTTCCCGCAGTCTTCCTGTATCCGCCTCTGTGTTCCAGCTCAGTGTCAGCCTCAGGGCATATCTTCAGAAAAAAAGCCATCTAAGCTCTTCTATTTCCGAATTGGCGTTTCTCATGCAGAGTGCTTGTTCTTTGTAGTGGCAATTAACACTCTATTATCTCCAGAGTTATTGAGCTTAGTGTGTCTCCACATTGACACGGGATCACTCTCACCCAGTCTGTCATTTGAGGTGGATCCAAATAGCTTCAAGTGTGCCAGTGTGCATGGTTTCCAATCGTCTTTCACTGTGCACATATGGTTCTTAGGTATTTGTCCAGGGGTATGATGCCGCCGTGATGTTAGTAGTTATCAGATGTTGCACTGTTGACCTCGGAATTGCCGCCCTGCTCCGCAAACCACTGACCACTAATTTAATAATTATCTTCGCCAATTTGGCCGTTTCAAAACTCCACTCTTGATAATGGGTTGTTCAGAGCTAAGCCATTAGTTCAAAGCTGTGCAAGGTCACAGGAGAGATGTATTATCATTTCAGCTGCACTCACTGCTATTCATACTTATCAGCAGCAAGCAAAGGGGGCAAATAAAACTTTTAGCGATCGAACACATGAGCTTATCTGCCGATACAGATTTGATTCTTGTTTTCTGAAATACGCTTTTATACAAGGCTCCAGACTTGTATTGTTTGTAATTAGTACAGCGTTTAGTGAATTTGGTTGAATTTCCTTGTAATAAATGAAACAATATGTAATTTCCAACAACAAAAAGTACATTTCACAACACTGCATAGTTTTCAATATTTAGTAAGTAAAAAATGGCCTTCAGCTCCAGCAACAGTTGCTAGCTCTCACACCTCCTACCGATTTCAACACAACAAAGTAAATACAACATTTCATGCTATGGTGGTCAACCCATGTAATTAATCTGCGGATCTACAAAGGTCTTTTACACCACTGCTTAGCGCTAACGTGTGCTCCTTTCCCGGCCTCTTGTGCCCTCCAGGATTGTCCCCAGCTGGTGCGCTCGGAGCAGATTCTGATCCCAGTGGGGGAGGTGAAGCCTATCACCCTGAAGGCAAGGAACCTCCCACAGCCCCAGTCTGGTCAGCGAGGCTACGAGTGCGTCCTCCACATCCAGGGGGTCGACCACCGAGTCACCGCCCTGCGCTTCAACAGCTCCAGCGTGCAGTGCCAGAACAGCTCGGTAGGTTTGGTGACGACTGTTGTGCCACGTTGTTCATTTAGCATTTGGAGCATCACACTGCGATCGTTAACTGCGTAAGTTATCCGCAAGCACACAGAGACTTCTGCAGTGCCGGCCCGAGCCTCTTGGGGGCCCTAAGCAGAATTTGATTTGGGGGCCCCCCTCCAACACGCAGAGTCACCTGTGCTGGAAGATTATTGGCACAAATGTCACGCTATAATGTTATAGCGAAAATTATGAACGAATACAGTGAGGTTATAATACAAAACTAGGGCTGCTTGCAGCACTGAACGGGCCTTAGCTTCCCCTTGCATGTCGGGGGGGGGGGGGGCACCGGTCAGCCAGACACGTGGTCAAAAAGTGAAAAGAGAAAAAAAAATAGTATGGTAGATCTCTGGCTCCCTAACCGGACACCTTATACCTGAGCTATCATGCACTTATGCCTCGGGCCACATTCTCTCTCTCTCTCTCTCTCTCTCTAACTCACACACTGCACACACCCATGCCCAATGAAGGTGAGGCTGGCATTAAGGGCACAGGAGGCAGTTAAGGACAGTGTCTCCAAAGGCCGGGAAGCTCATGCGTCTGCTCAGCTGTCCAGTGCCTTGTGGCTTTTCCCTTTGTCAGCTCTGTGTTGAAGAAACTTAAGGAGGACATTGTGCTGTATCTGCAAGGGCTCATGGGAATAACAGTTCTTGCGTATGCTTTGTCCACGTTCCACCTTCACCCCGTCTCTCTGTATTTTTCTCGCCTCCGTCTTTGGGCCCTGTAGTATCTGTACGAGGGGATGAAAA
This sequence comes from Apeltes quadracus, assembly GCA_021346845.1. Lineage (NCBI taxonomy): Eukaryota > Metazoa > Chordata > Actinopteri > Perciformes > Gasterosteidae > Apeltes > Apeltes quadracus. The sequence goes on along the minus strand of CM037928.1, from coordinate 6,229,320 downwards.
TCAGTGAGCTGCCTGTGGATTTCTCGGTGGTGTGGAACGGCAACTTCATTATTGATAACCCGGAGAACATCCAAGGTGAGAACCACAGACGCTGCTGTCAACATGTGCCGGTAAACCGGATGCAGATTAATAAGTCTAATACGTAGTAGATTTAGTCACCTATAAATTCCTCATCTTTCTCCTAATTAACCTCTTGTCATTTTCAAAGGTAGAGCGCGTATATATTTTTACAGTAAACACATGGTCTATATTTAAATGTTTTATTGGCGATAAAAGAAAGAATACATAACCTGTAGGGATATTTTACTCATAGCAGACCGGCTGTATGTTTTCTTTAGATAAAGAGACTTGTGTAGGTTTCAAAGCTGTTATGTGTTCACCGTGTACCTGTTCTGCCTCCTATATCCCACAGTGCACCTGTACAAGTGTGCAGCCCAGCGGGACAGCTGTGGCACGTGTCTGAAGGCGGAGAGGAAATTCCAGTGCGGGTGGTGCAGCGGGGAGGGCAGGTGTACTCTGCGGCACCACTGCCCTCCCATCAATCCTTACACCACCCGCTGGCTAAACCTGTCCAGTAAGAATGTCAAGTGCACCAACCCACGCATCGCTGAGGTCAGTACCCATAATCCTTCATCTGTCCTGCCTGCCTGCCTGCCTCACGCATCCAGCTCCAATCAATATGCAATAATCAGCCGCTACTTTCTGGTGCTCCGTGGGGGATCGCGGGGCAGAAGCCTTTGCACACCGGGGGCTGGGTTTTTACGGATTATAACGCAGTCAGAATATTTATTTGTTTTTTCATCAGGGACACTGTGTCACAGGTTTGCACGAGGCATCGACCGATTACGTTGTGCGTAACTGTTTTAGCTGCTCCTATAATCATAAAACGACAACACAGACTAAAGCCCTTTAACTATAGGACTAAATTTAAAATGATAAAGCTTGTGACAGCTCAATTAGACAAGTAGCAATGCTAATCCGTAGTTTGGTTTTCTCAGATTACACTTGATCCTTTTTAGCTTTCAAACTGTTTGAAACAAATCGTGTTCTGAAAAGACTGTATGATTCTCGACAACAATGTGTCTGAATTGGATTTAAAGGTATCAAATGAGAAAAGCTGTGCCACTTTGTTCTGTAGACCGAGGATGAATGACCGAGGATGCTGGGCCCACCTAATGCCTGCAGATTTGTCAATTGTGATCTTTGTTTATCGCCTTTTTTAAATCCTTCTAATATTTAATAATATTCTTTGGAATAATGTATGCATTGGAATTGTCAACACCAAAGTAAATCATGTTTATTTTAATTGTAGGAAACAAAAATTGTGATTCTGATTAATACTTGATTAACATGCAGTCCTACGTGCTTGTATGGCTGTATGTGTTATACACTCAGGTGCAAATTCATGCAGGACCTTCAAGGTTTATCCAAAGGCAAATGCCCTGCCACACACACACACACAGACACCCACAGGGTCATATAGGCCTGTCTCCTTGAGATCTTTTTGTGCAGTATACACGGATGCCTTCTCATAGATTTTATTGTCATTCGTCTTCTCACAAGGTTATTTCCGTCCTTTGAAAGTAACGTTGGCAATTCAGAAGAAGTAAATCTTTTGCTCGTTAACTATCTGTAATGTCTCACTAGTCCTGGACACAGCAAGCATTCTCAGACATTGCAAACAACCAAAGTCAATGGTTGAACACCTTCCACCTCAGCAACCCCATGATTATGACCTGGAAGTCCTTTTCTGTTCAACCATAAGTAGGCCTTTGCTTCCTCTGCCCACATTCTCTCTCCGCCTGGTGGGTTTGCTGTCACTGAGGGAGTCAGGCCAGGACGACACACTATTTAATAAGGCTTGGTAGTGCACCAGTGCATTGTGGTTAACCCACCGGACCCCACTACCTCTAAATTGATTCATTTGGCCTCTCATTCCTCCACCGCACACTCCCCTCTAACTGCAGCCAACTAAAAAGTTGAAGTTAAAGACTTTGTTAATTGATTTGCTATACTGTATGCAGATTAAGACAGAAAAAGAAGAAAGACATTTTTAAACTCTATCCTTCTCCCCATCTGATTATCCCTGCTTCCCTCCCCTGAATGTGTGCGTCTCTGCGTTTCGCTATCTCTGCTGCTGTTGAGCTACATCATGCTCTCATGTAACTCCATTATTCTTTCAGTTTGCCATTGAATGGTACCTGCTCATTGCAATCCAGAGCAGATCAGTGTTGTCAGTAGTGTAATGATCACAATGTGTGAATACAATTTAACATTGTAAAGCCTTTAGAGTGCCTAATGTTGTGCTTTTTTCCTTATTTGAAGACACAGGAATGGGCCGTTTAAATAAATAGGTAAAATGTTCATCTATGAGGCCGGTGCTTTAGACCATAACATGTTACGATACAGAGAAACGTCAACCTGAACATTAAGCGGCTTTATGTGCAGTTTACTTGGATTATTGGATCCATTTGTTGTCCAATGACGCATCGATCATTTCTCCCGGCCTGTTTCAGCCGACAAGAAATCACAGCAAGATGTTTACACAGGAGCTATACAACTATCTCAAATATAAACAGAAAGCATCGGGTTCATGTGTCAGTTTGTCGGAATTCCGGTAAGGGCTTAAGGACTCGCTCGCCGCAGCATCTCAGGCAGAAATCCATCACATATCGGCAATAATGCACCATTTTTCTACCTACAGAAGCTGCAAGGCTTTTTATTCCGAGCCAGAGATTTCAGCACGTGCGCGGAAACAAAAACGCATTACCGGAGCTGCCAAAGATCGATGCAACATTTCGCAGGGGAGCTGTCAAAGGGCAAATAGAAAAAAACAGGGTATCAAAAAGTATACATATAAGTATAGCAAAACCACCGCTGACCCAAGATTTTGAGTTTTCTGAGTGAATCTCTCCTTTAAGTCCTGGGCGCGGGTAATGTTCAAACCTTGAAGGGGAGCAAGGAGCATACGTTCTGATTGGGGCCAAGTGAGGCAACAGAGACAACAAAGAACGGCGCTGGGGAAATGAACCGAGAAAAGGGGGGGGGGGGGGGGAGAACCGAGGGACGTGTCGGAAGATAAAGCCCCCGTGGGCTGTCTAAACTCAAGTCTGTTTACAACCGTGGGTGCCAAAACCAACTCTGCATTAATTTAGACGATTCACATCAGCACGTACTTCAGACACACACAAACGCTTCTCCTGTTCACTGGCTGTGAAGTCGGCATTCGTGTGTTGCCGAGGCCCTGCCCCCTTCGTCTCTCAGTGATTACAGTTTCTTTAAGAAGCAGACATCTCCCTGGTGTGCTGAATTTATTAATAAATTTGGTTTTGATTGTATGCACCAAAGCCCCCATCATGAGCTGATTTGTATACATACTAGCACATTAGTATATGTGCCTACCACAAGATGGGTGTTTTGAATAATTAATGTTTCTATTAAGTGCCATGGTGCCTCCCACCATGGGTCATTAATATTGAAGAGATGTAAGCCCCTGCTAACAGCAGAGGGAACGACATCAAATGAAGCTGGGAGCTGGATGGGCATATGAAAGGGGTCTTCCCCGTCGTCTCTGGCCGTGGCTTCTGGACCAGTTTGCAGTACAGTAACAAGGCTGACAGTGAATATAAACATCTATAGCTGCTGCATTGGTATGGAAACAAAAGCAGGATTCCCACTCGGCGTATGCACGCTTACTGGGATGGTGGCCCCGTCAGTCGGCATCGTGGTAAACGGAACCCTCCTCTCTGCTGTAACCCTCAGAGAGCAGCGGTTACCCCCATTAACCCAGCCAATGAGTGAAGTGAGTCTTTAGCCTGGCAACACGTGCAGTGCATTGCATGTCTCCGCTCAGGTTCCAGTAGTTTGTTTAAACACACAGCACATGTTAACACACTGAGGAAAGCTCAGTCATCCACAAACAGACCCGTTACACTCTCATTCTGTCGGTTTTCTCCTCAATGCTCAACCGAAACTGCTGTTCATTATGCGCCGTATCTCTTGGCAGACATTTTAAGTCCCCATAAAGTATTTAGGATGTAGTTTGTTAGGGAACAAGTGATCAGTGGGTTTTTTATCAAGCTCATTAAATGCTACTCACAATTAAAATGTGACATGCTCGAGTTAGTGTGAGCAGAGTCCGAAAGACAAAGGGATTAGCTGCAAGCTCCTAAATTGTATCCACTGGTGTTTCTTTTCAGAAGCAAAATATCCAGCTTTGGAATCTACATCTCAGCGCTTCGAGGATGCTGCTGTAATAAATGCGGATATTCCAGCTTTCTTTAAGGCTTAAAAACCATTCACATCATTTGCGTAAAAATGTTGTCCTATATAGTATTAAAAATGTCTCAAATAGATCAAATTAAAATTAAAAATGCCTTGACATTTGAATTTAAAATCCTGATGAGACTAGAGGAACTTATAACACTTTATTTATTTTATTGCGCGCCGTTCAGCCCGGTCGGCTTCCACAGTTGCAGGCACACGTTAGGCTTGCACAGCCCGCAGGCAGCAGTATGCATTGAGTTTAGCCTCGGCTGCATCAGCACAACTTTCCCCACCATTACTTCAGCTGAATAAGTCAACACAACACTGGCAAAAAATGTTGACGGCAATTTCTCTGTGTCTCCATAGTTTTTGTTTTGCTTAGACTAGCCGATTGCCCCCCTTAAAGGTGCCGCATTATGTTTCCCTCTCTACTCACTTTGCGTTCATCTCAGCCATCTTAGGTCTCACTCATGTTGTTGTCAAATCCTACGGAATGGTTACAGGAAGTAGTGGTGGTTAACTGGCCGATACTTTGAGCTGCAGAAAAGGCACAAGAGCACGGGAGTGGGAGCGGGGGAGTGCGACGTGCAAGGCGCCTGGCCGTTTGTCGGGAATCACCCTCTATTGACTCTGTGACAATGCCAGACGGGCAGCAGCTCTGCTCTTAAAAGGATAACACAGAGAGCGTGGCATGGCAACACTGGGCGGGAATGGGAGAGCGCTGAGGGCGGGAGGGTGTGCAGTGCACGTCCAATGAGGCTTCATCTTCCGCTTCCCTCTCAAAGTCTGTACGTTGAGACAAAAAAGCGTGTGCTTGGAGCAGGAGCAGGAGCAGGAGCAGGAGGAGGAGGAGGAGGAGGAGGAGGAGGAGGAGGAGGAGGAGGAGGATGTATCACCCAGCCTCGGGAGGGACGAAGGGGATGAGAGACAGAAAGGCAAAGGGATGCAAAGAGATGCAAAGAAGAAGCTGTTGCAGTGAAATCATTTAAAGATAATCAGTTCATGGCTGGAGGCAGTTCCCTCTGGTCTGCAGAGGTCATAAGGTTCTGATTCACAGGCAATCAAAGTCTTCTATTTAAGGCGGTTACTTTATAGTTATAGTGCCTGTGTTTGTGTGAGCAATAGAGACAAAGAGCTGCACTCCTCTCCGGGTCTTTGAGGTGGTCCTTTTTCTGGGATCCGCTGACCAATCAAGGCTCCTCCTCAAGGCTCATCTGCCGATTGGGGAGCTCAGTCAAATGGGTGTCATGCACGGATTAGAAGAGCTCCATGTCGGCCTCAAAAGTAGTGGGAGGAGGTCTGGCGAGCTTTTAGCATGCCCGTCTGGGATACAGCACCGCCACCGTGTCACCATACCTGCCCCACCTGTCATCCATCTTGGGGCTGATAGTACCGAAGAGACTGGCCTCCACATTCCCTGCGTTGTCTTTCTGTCCCTTTCTCGCTTTTCCTCCCTTTGCCTCCCTCCCTTCTTTCCCTCTCTTTCGCTCTCCTATCTCCTCTCCTTTTCTCTCTCTTGTTCTCTCTCGGGGGCCTCACATTGCTTATGTAACCATCACTACTCGAAGTCTACTCGAATAGCTGCTGCCATCGCCTGACACAGATATATTTAGCCATTATGTTTCCCCCCCACCCCCCCTCTACACCCTGCAAGCCCAAGCAGTGCTAAAAGATTCATGTATTCAGACCCCTCCGGCGGTGCGGTGACACACTTACTTTACATCCAGAGCAATTAATGTCCACTGAATCTAGATTACAATGCCAGCGTCCCAAAGGGAGGCCGCAATGCCCCGGTGGGTGTCGGGGTGTGGAGGGGGGGGGGTGTCCGAGGTCTGGCGTCATGCGTCATGTGGCGCTTTGCGGCTCAGTAAGCTCCATCTCTGACTGACTGTTGTTTTTCTTCCGCTTCTGCTTGCATGGGCAGTAATAGCATATTGATTGTTTACGTAGCCGACTCACAGAGCAAAGACACCGTCACCTCTTCCCTCCTTTCCTACTATTCTTTAGTCCCCCCCCTCTCTTTCTCCCTCTCCTTTACCTCCCTGTTTACCAAACCTCATTGCCTCCTCTCTTCTCTCCTCTCTTTCTGTATCTCCTTCCTCCTTTTCACTCCTCATCCGCCCCTCCTCTGTTGTTCAAAGGGCTGGATGACGGCCAGGTCTGAGCCTCTAAAGGGCTCTGCAGCACAGAAGGCCGTGTTTCCCCCCTGTGCCAAGGTCGTGCTGGGTAGCCGTATTGTATTTTATAAGAAGGAAATGTGTACAATGTTAGATTTATCATCTATGGCACGAGCAGTGGTTTTTGAGCACAGGCTTATCCAGAATGTTAAAGGAAATGGTAAAATTGTTATCTAAAAAAAGGTTTTATATCTGACTTTGTATAGTCAAACCAAAGGGCTTGTTGTATAACTTTAGAAAGTTGTGTGTGTGTGTGTGTGTGTGTGTGTGTGTGTGTGTGCATGGATGCCACATTTAGACAAATGCCATTAGCTAGTGTTGTGATTAGAGCATGCTCCTGGCACAATGACTCATGGCATGTTGTTTGGCGGATGCAGGCGTGGGGAGTGCTCTTAATTGCTTTTACAGCCACCTGGACCGCAAGACCACATTTACCCTTGAGCATGCATGGAAAGCTGTTTGCATTTCTGATGTCGAGACAGGTCCACGACTGAAGAGAGAAAACACGGTGTTGGTATTTGCAAATTCACCACAGACCCTGTGTGCTCTGCAGGTGACCCCAGTGGCTGGACCGCCAGAGGGAGGCACACGGGTGACCATCCATGGCACGAACCTTGGTCTGGCCTTCTCGGACATGGTGGGCAACGTGGAAGTGGCCGGGGTCAGGTGTACCCCCGTGGAGGAAGGCTACATCATCGCTGAACAGTAAGCAAAACCCTTATAATCTAAAAAAACGACTACTGTGTAGCAGCTCACAAACCCTGATAGGTATATGACAAGATGCTGCTATTCGCAGCATCACGGCGTTGATGAAGCGTGAAGCAGGTCCAGACAATCTGGCCCCCGACATTGCTGTTCTCCCCCCGCAGCACACTAGCCCGGCTCTCTCTCTCTGTGGCTCATGGAGTCAGCAGCAATCCCACAACAGCTGTGTGTGTTTACTTGTGTTTACCCCCCTAATTGTCCCATGCTGTGCATGCATCACGTCGAGGCCTGTCCCGCTCACCCTGAACTAATGAAACGTTGCCCATGCTTCACAACAAGCCCGTCTCCCAGGGAGCGTGTAGATTAGGAAACCCAGTGCCTTATGGCGGTTCAACCTCCCCAGGAGATGAAGACCGTGCGAGATATTACCCAAATACTGATAACTAGGATACTTTACCCTACATCTGATCAACATTCCGACTTCATTGGGCAGGTTAGTTTCATTGGTCCTTTCACTGAGATGAAGTTTTTAGCTGCACGCTGAGGCCCACACACACTCTCACATTATGGCTGTCAGAGGGGACTTTAACCCTAATTATTTATTTGGCCTACTTCTGCCCTCAGAAAGGGACAGCTCAGACATTAACACACACACACACACCAACAGCCTTAGAGGGCTGTTACAGTACATATGTCCCACACATACTGATCTCTATATACAGGTTCTGCATTCAACATTTAAGTATCCGACGTGTTCCGGTTAACTCTTTGCGGCGCGTCTGTTATTAACTAATCCTGTATGAGCAGGCTGTGGTTGTATGCGGGTGAAAAGTCCATGTGGAGAGAGGAAAAACTCAAGCTCTTTCTATATCTTAAGTTGCCAATCAGAGTTCAATCAACAAGCAGAGGTCTTGGCGCAGATACCCACAGGATGCACCAGAACCCCAGAGACTTCTTACTGTAACACTAATTACCCGTTTGTTCCAAGATTGCACACATATGTGCAAAATTCTAACTAACTAATAATAACTAACTAATAATAACTAATAATGACTAACTTTTTCTCTATGATAATTATATTATCTTTCATATAGCACTTTTTGGTGCTATATGAAAGATATGCAGTTAGACTTAATAGTGTGGACGAGGAACAGTGTGACTGTGTTCCTAGTTCTTCACTGCCCAGTTGTAATTAAAACTCACTACGTGCCACTTGGCCTTAGGGGACCATTTGTCAGCAGTGCAACGATCTGACAGCACTTTAATCCGATTGGGGACAAGCTACAGAATTCATTTAAATAGGGGTATAAAATAAAATGGACTGAGCAAAAATCGGACCTATAACTTATCTGATGTGACTTGGAAGGGTTGGGGGTATTTGGTTCGTTATGCACCCATCCCACTTCTTCTGTCCTGATATAAATACCTGTGACTTTGGGTTAGGCGATAAGTGCCATTCCACTAACAGCATTTCATTTTCTTTAACCAACAATAACAAAAAAATACATACATTCAAGTAAACCAAACTGCTATTTATAAAAAAATGGTATCAGATACCAATTCGGTACGTTGACAGCAAAACTTGTTCAGACTACATAAGTCATCATCGGATTGATATCAGATATTGATACGGATAATGGAGCATCTCTGTTGTTCTCTGTTGCTGTTTGTTTTGAGTCTTTAGTCGGTCAACAGCATGGATTGGACTAGATCTGACAAAAAAAGGAAAACAAATCCATATTTATGTATACCACTTCAGAAGAGTGTGCGAAAAGTCACCCCTGCTTTGAAGAAAAAGGCTTAACTTTTGTGGTTTAAGTCATAAAGTAAAAAGAAATGTGAGCGCTTATACAGCTTTTTTTTATAGTGGCCAAATTGTGTCCTGATTAGTTACGATTTGGTTTAAATTGGTAAAAATGAAAGTAACCCTCAAGTTTTAATGTCAGAGAAGGTCCTTTGATGCAAACATAGAAGATCTCAATTGAATTTTTTATTTTGAAAGGCCACTTCAAAGAAGGACTAGTGTAGTTGGCCTTTAGATGGGAAAAACAAGTGAGTGTCTGCATCCCTGAGGCCTTGTTCATAAAAATATGAAGTTGATACTGTTTTAGTCCTATTGAAATGATATCTAAATAATGTTCATAGATTTATTTGACAAACAATTATAATCAGCAGTGGAGCAGTGGGCGGGGGGGGCTGTTGGTGAGACATTTACTTCACGCAGGTCGGGTGTGCTGTAGTGCCAAGAGAGGAGGAGCTGGTCGATGCCTGGATGTGTCCCGTAATGAAATGAGTGAGACGACAAAAGAAGATTGCATTGAGAGGAGGGAGTTGAATCGATATGAAGCCGAGGAGTGTTGTGATAACTCTCTGGCAGCGATTAAACCTATAGGGCGACTTCTGCGCGTTGGCTACATTTTTCTGCAGTCCCGCTGACATTTTACAGATAGCTAGTATTATTTATTATTTTTCTTTGCATGTGTATTGTGTACAGTGATTTTGATGGATTATTTTGTGTCTTTTATAGGATTGTGTGCGAGATGGATGCCGCCCCTGCAGACAATAGACCGGGTCCGGTCCAGCTGTGCGTTGGCGAGTGCAGACCGGAGCTCAGGGCTCGCTCCTCGCAACTCTTCTCCTTTGTGGTATGACTGGAAGTACAAAATGCATGTTGCTCTGTAACTTCATATTATAAGCCATTCGTAAAATGGGCTCTCCTCAAAGTGACAAATACTAAGGAGCCACATAAAAGTTAGAAAACCTGCAGTTAGTTCAATTAAGTAATTGTTTATGTGCCGCCGGCAAATACCAATGTGTAATGTGCTGTGTTTGCCGACGGCGTGATTAAGCTCCTCTTTTTGTAAGCTTGCTTTTTATTTGGGAAAAAACACTCGGCTCATGGTTCCCCTTTATGATCTCTGCAGCTCTCTGGTTGTGGATGTTGTTTGCTTTTAGTAAGATCGCATCCTGAAGCTAAATTGATATAGCATCATGAACAGTTTTGCAAACCAATATATTCCTTACAACTCACTTGCCTGGCTGCATTAAGTTCAGCAATGTGCATGGGGGCAAACAAAGGAATAACAATATCAGATTTCCCAGGGCTCCTGTGGTGCTTTAGGGAAATTCCATAGGCAACTCGTACAAAGTGGGAAATGAAAATAGATAAAATGTGATGGTTGTTCAGGGTCATAAGAGAGAGGGAGAGAAAGACATGCACAATCAACTTGCTGAAATGGAAAGCAACACTCCACTCAGCAGGTAAACATTATCTGCTCCCCATTCTCACAAGTTTGTGCACCCGTTTTCCCTCCTCTGTCATTTGCCGTCTGCTCAGCCTGCAGCAAACAGATAATCTTCTTTTTCCATTTGCGCTCTCTCAGCCCCTCACAATTAGCACTTCCATAACAATTAACAACAGCCAGTAATTACCACGGTTGCTTTCAGGTTACCTGCATGCGGAGTCACACTTAGCTGACGGCTTTGATGCTCTCGGCTCGCTCGTAAATGCTGTAAATCTTTTTCTCACTAATGTTACAGCTGCTACCCTGGGAAGCAGTGAAACTAGCAAGAGAATAGTTCACGGAGCCTCGAATTGGCACCACGTGCATTTTTCCTTGTATTGCAGGCCGCTTGAAAAAAAAAAAAGCATCATGGGAACTGTTCTTCAGTTTTCCCGACAAGACACACTCCTTATGTGACTGTCTTTTCCAGCCTGTAATACTTGAGCACTGTGTGTGTGTGTGTGTGTGTGTGTGTGTGTGTGTGTGCTTGTCTGTTCACGTGTGTATGACTGGCTTTCTGCTGCGATATTTCTCCTTCTGTCTGTGTGATGGCGGGCTAGCTGCCGGCAGCCGTAAGCACTAGTTATTTTCAGACTGTCTTTAAAAAGCTCCACTCAAACACGCACACACAGGGACTGCAAGAGCTCCTGGTTTTATCCTCTTTCCTCTCGCTGCACTCTCCCGCCATCGGCCTGGCGATGTGAATAACTGTCATTTGCTCGGCATCTGTGATCATGTGTGAAAGTACTAAGAAGACACAGAGATGCGGCCATTTTTGCCCCATAAAAAGTGTTGAATACTACATTCAGCCTTTTGGTCTCACGATTTGTCGTTTCATTCTGCTCCCTTACCGGTTTCTTTAACTTGCTCTCTTTCCTCCGTAGACTCCCACGGTCACAGGTCTGTCCCCGAGCAGAGGTCCGGAATCTGGGGGCACAAAGGTCACCGTAATGGGAGAGAACCTCGGCGCCGGCAGCAGTGTCAACGTTCAGTTTGGAAACCAGACTTGCGAATTCTTCGGGTGAGACTTTCCTCTTGTGTTGGTGCTACTAGACACCCGAAAACGCTGATCCTGCCGATCTACAGGCTGCAAGTTGCTTTTGCTTGGAACAGACTATTCATGGAGAAAGGCTTTTTATTCTATATTATGGTGATGTGAAAAATGGAATTCACTAAAGTTTAAATGATTGAATCACGTTCGAACGGTTCCATCATTACGATGTAATATAGATATTAGGAGGCGAAACAGATCCACTCACTAGGTTAAATTGGAACTTATATTAAGTTATTAAATTGAAAGTAAAATTCAACGGTGACATTTCATGGTTTGTTTGTCTTTTTATCTGCATATCTAGCACCTTAACATCTGCCGCATTTATGCCGTATGTAACTAAGCTTTTATCACAATTGTTTGACTCATTGCCTGACAATGTTAGCTATATAACATGCTGTGAGCCAATGAAAAAAATCATAAAAAAACAAACGCTTATGCCTCCCGACGAAAATGTGCATTATCATCCGTAAAGGCGCTGTGTTTTTTCACGGCTTTCTGGTATTTTATTCCCCTTGATATTACTGAGAAATCCCTGCGGGGAAAGCCTCGCGCTATCTCTCCCTCAGAAACGTATGTAAATCTTAATACGGTTTTGATGACCTACTGCAATAAACTGTGTAATAATAGCTGCCAGAAAACCTGGTGCTCCTATGGATCTTTCTGCTTTTTCTAATCCAACTGCATCCTTCACATTCTATCTCGCTATCCGTTTGTTAATCTGGTCACACTCTTCTGTTTTTCTTTATTCTCTCGTCTCTCGATCTCACAGTTTTCTCTCGTCTCACTCCACCCGTCTCCCCTTTCCCTCTCCTGGTTGCTGTCACGCGTCCTCCTTCCACTTTCCTCTGCTGTAGGCATCTATTTTAGGCCCCGCAGCAGTAGTCTGACTGTAATGTTGTAAGGTTGAGGAGTCAAGCCGGCTATAATGAGATATTACTGGTTTTCTGTTTCTCCACTGTATTCCTGGCATAGAAAGGGTCAGGAAGTCGGGGGGGTGGGAGGGGGCTGAGTTGGGACAAATTGAGGTTGTGGACATGGGGAACATAAGGCCTTGGAGAGGGAGGGGAAAGCTCAAAGGTGGAGTAATGTGTTTGTTAGAGAGATCCTGGGTAAACAGAAAAGTCTGTTTTATGGGCAATTGTCTTGCATCCATTCATCATTTAGTTTCTTCCATAAGTAATTATAGAACAGAACTGGAAGAACAAGGACCGTTTTTTGCTCATCTCAATAGAGGCTCAATATTCAAAGAACAGAATTAACTATTAAATTGTGATAGTGTATTTTAAGTTAAACCTTTCAAAATATGCCGATACCATCTGCGATATCGTTTAGTTTATCATACCAATGTCCGTCACTCAACATGTGTGTCTATATATACAGGATGAAATAATTCCTACTCTGCTTCACTCGTAGACGGACCATGACGGAGATAGTGTGTTACTCCGCCCCTTCACTGTCTGGCGTCGGCCAAGTGCAGATCAGCGTGAGCGTGGACCGCGCCCAAATCAGGGAGAGCCTCACCTTCGAGTACATAGAGGACCCGACCGTCCTGCGCATCGAGCCCGAGTGGAGCATTGCAAGGTAAAGTCACCCCACTTGGCTCAAAGAGCGGCGTCATAAAGACTCGCGGGATGGCAACATTCTCATCAACCAACCGTTATCTTCCTTCACCTCCCCCCCCACCCCCTCCCACACCCACACCAGTCCGACCAAACGGCAATAAGAAGGCACAAGTCAATATTGCACTTTCAAACACTGCTTGGTTCTCTTCCAATTAGTGCGGCTTTGATGCAACCGCCACAGCTCACAGATTGCGGAGGATGGTTACTGTTGAGATTCTGTTCGAATTCAATGTTGATCCATCTGTTGAAGGACTTTGGCAGATTGACACTATACACTAGTAATTAAAAGGAAGAGAGGGACGAAGATAAAATAGCGGCTTAGTAGAACAATGTGCTATCAGAGGTGTGAGTCTGCAGCAGATGGCTCGGGCTCTGAGACGGAGTGTGGGCGACGCTGCAGCAGAAGTGTGACGGCACGGAGGGAGAACCGAGGGGAAATGAAGGAAGCACTATTGGTCACATCACTGTTTGCTTTGTGGACGGATGGCTGGATGCACGGATAGACAGACGGAAAGATAGTCATTTAATTAGAGAAAAAGACGGCACAGATCAGCGCATGAGTGTAGCGTATGTAATTTAACGATCCCATAAAGCACAGTCCATCCATAGTAAGTCGCTGTACACAGCTGTAAAGCGAAGCCACAGCCCAGTAACACAGACACATCTGACACATATTGTACCAGCTCTTGTCTGTTACCATCTTTTTTTTTCTGCACGCCACATTGACAGGCGCAACAGCAGAATAAACAAACCCAAACAGCTGCAGGAAGAGACGCGTACCCAGCAGCCCCCCCCCCCCTCTCCCCTCCTGCTTTGTTTGTGTTTTGTTTGTGCTGCTGTGTTGTGAAGCCCACCGCTGACTACCGCTGCATCCTCATATGCTTCAGCGGCCTTGGTATTTTAAACACAAATGTGCACCGGTTGATTGTAGTCGGCAAAGTCAGTTAAAACGCATCTCTCATCGTCCGCCACTCCAAAAGGCTATTATCCCCTTAGAGAAGCCGAGGATGAAAGGAGGTTTGTTGCGCTCAGTTTTGATTGACGGCGATTATCCAAACAAGAGATACGTCTGGGTGAGGAAGTTTTGTCTAAAACAGCCTTTGATTTACTTTGTTTCATTCAGATTCATTTCTAAGTCGGGGAAATGAGACATCATTAGACAAATATGGTTATTTAAACCCTCGGAGTAAATTGAACCTGCTTCTGTGTTTCCCCAGCGGTCACACCCCCCTGATGGTGTCGGGGACCAACCTGGACGTGGTTCAGGAGCCCAGGATCCGTGTCAAATACGCCGGCAGAGAGTCTGTCAATGTAAGGAACATGTGTGCACACAAGGTCCAGTTTCACTCACCCAATACTGCTATACGATCAAGCTAAGTGATGTTTAGCATGGATAATAAAAGTACTGTCTCTGCTGACAGACCCTCAAGCTTCATGCGTATCACCCGGTCGTCTCAAGTAAATAAAGCAATTATTTGAATAATACAGCTGGCAGTGAGAGCGGGCTGCATGCAGTATACGGTATTTAATTAAGAGTTGACATTTTCTTCAGGCTAAGCACAGCTCCTCCTCCCACCTGTCCCGTCTTGCCTTGATCCGACACTAGTCATCCTAAAATACATTTCTACTTGTGTAAAGGGAGGCACTACAGGCGAAAACATCTTTCCTAATGTCCCGATCAATATTGAGATCCGGGGCTCTTTTGCTACATACCTGTTTCAGAGAGGTGGAGAGAAAGCCCACGAAATACCGAGTGTCGGTGTTTTGTCATTGTTGGGAGTTGTGGATAATCGACATTCAGTCTTTGGTCAGCATGAAGGGATCTTGAATAATCAAAGTCTTGGCTTTGGGAAATCATTACAAATTGCATTTGAGCGCCCTTCCTGGGGCTTGGTGTTTAATTGAGAAGATTTCTTTCCGTGGCCTGGACAAAAGGACAAAGGATACAAAGGATGAAAAGAGAGGAAAGGCACAGGGGGGGGGGGAAATAGGTCTTTATTTAGGGAGTGTTCAACAGCCTAACTGAATCACTGGTAACATTTTAGACTCCCTCTTATAGCAGTGTACAAATATATGTTAAGTACACACTACACTCTAGTTTTAAACATGTATTAATGTCCTTATAAAAGGCTATTTTTAATCTTTCAGAGCATTTCTATTTCCTTGTAACAGCTCTCATAATGGTGACAGCTGAGTATGCAGCTCGCAGCTAATAGTGCTAACAGCTCAACAGTGCTATCGGAGCTAACGGTGGATACCTTGGGGGGTAACCTGAGGGTGGATGCTTCCCTTCTGTGAGGGATGCTGTGTGGTGGGGGTTCAAACCCAACGTTATATCAGCAGTAACCTTTGTTTGAGCACAGTGTTGCCATTGCAGCAAGCTCACGTGCACCGACATGCAGTTGTGGCCGGGCTGTTATGTTAAAAAAGCACCAAAAAAAGCTCCCTTGACAACAGCAGCAACACATTGTCGCAATATTAATAATCTGAGTAATGAATGGTAGAATCTTTGATATACAGAATTCCATAATAAACACATATTTCCAAGTGTATGCTGTTTTAACTGAATATAGATTATTTTTTCCTTTTTCACTATATCCAAGGATTTGGTTCGAATGTACACTGCAAACAAACCTCCGTTCAAGTGGGACACTAAATACACATTTATCGTGGCATAAAAACTGAGAAGCATGTTGGCACGTACTTAAACCAGTCACACACATAACTCTCCTGTAAATAGCAGCCTAAATCTCATGCCTCATGTGTAGAATCTCAGGAGTGTTTGGTACACATGAATGTACTACGAATTAGGAAACGTCCTCAATGCTACGTTTCGTCTGTAGTATTCCACACAGATTTGTCCTTGCGCGCCTGCAATTCCAATGTCCCATCCCTGACATCAGTATTCTAAAATGTGCCTTCAGTGTTCTTAATTACTCTGCAAATGTTGCTTGGTCAAAAATCTAAACTCTGCCTTGGGCTTTTTGTGTCACCTGTTATTACCTCTTATGAGGACAAACCTTTCGCCAGTTATGGAGCAGTAGTGAGTAAAAGATACATCTTAGCTGTGTTATTTTTAGATGGCGGAGGGACTCCTATGGACCTGGCGAAATGGGATTCGACTCCTGTGTGTGCTGTTTGGATTGTCATTTTCTAAGGTGTTCCTCGGTGTTCCTTCCCCCCTCTTCCCTTCCCCTCCCCGGCTTGCCTATTCCAACTTGCAAACAAAGCCTGTGTCACTGTCTTGATTGGCCCCTCTGTCACATAAAACACATTTCTATTAAATGCTAAGGTTACAATTACCCTCCTCTCACCCACCCACCAGCCTCCACGTCTACCCCTCTCCTCCTTTGTGGCAAACAGCAGAGCGGCCTATAGCAATAAGAGCTGCTGTCTGTCAGCCAGCCTTCAAACAATCACCTGTCTCCCACCAAATTGCTTCTCCTCTCTTCATCTCTCCTGTCACCTGCACAGATCTACCAAAAGACAGGGAGGGGGGGGCGGGTTTGAAAAAATAGACAATTTTCTTTGTGAAATGCTCAGTATCCGTCACGGGATTCACAATTGAAACATTTAGCATAATCTTGATGAAAGCTAAAGGGGTTATTTTCCAGCTGCAGAACATTTCCGTGTCCTAGAAAGATTCCATCTACCGCATTTGCCACACTTAAGAGGCCTGGACCGAGTATCCGCTCTGCTGCTGATCAGAGAAAGTGTTCAGCATGGGTGTGCCAGGCTGCTATCACATCTCGGCCAATCAAGCTGATTGTCTGATACACTGAGCTCTGGAAGAGCCGATGATACTGCAGCCAATGACGATCAACACAACCATAAAGGAGCAATACGAGACATTCAGCACTGATATAGACGCTAACGATTATTTTGTCTACCTGTGTGAAGAATGAGGACACTCTCTTTGCGCGTGGATATTGAGCCTCTCCCTGTTCTGTGTTCGGTAATGCCTGCTCCAGTGCACGTTTCCATAGTTTTAGTTGTTTGGGCTTCTAGCACTGGCGCTACGAGCGTTGCTGTGTTAATTGAAAGCTTACCATCATGGGTCCAACCACTGTTTACTTTCTGACATCAACTTGTTGAGGCACAACGCCGCTTCCATCAATAGAGGAAAACTGAAGCTATTGATTCTCTCTTTGCACTATCTTAACTAACGACCACACGGGCTGTCCGTGGACGGATTGGAGCAGGCGTTGGAATGAGTGGAAGTATAATCACTTTGGTTGGATCTTTGCCTCCAGGTGACCTTTGGCCGTGTGACCTCTCACATTTCTCCTACGCACATCCGCACAGCCAGTCCATCTAACTCCTCATTCCTCTTCCCTCATTGCTAGCCCGGCCAGAGACCTTTGAATGGTTGAGTGGGCTGTAGCAGCACAGTAGATCATGGTAATGTATTCAGCCAGAGGGGTTGGAGTGTTACTGCCTTAAAACACCCGGGCCGCATCCAACACTCGAGAAAGAAGACAGATGAGGCCAAGATTCCAATTATTTTCTCTATCTGTTGACCTCAATTCACTTCATCAATGCGGAATGTGTAGCTTCTTTTCTGCACATGGCTTCAAGGAATGGATTGAAATAGAAAGCGAAAATAGCTGTTGTTTGGAATGGAAGCAGTGGAATGTCATCATTCTGCTGTTAAGTAGATGTAACTGTAAAAACTAATCTTGTGATCCAGAAGAGTATTTGGAAATCCAGTAATCCATATAAACCTTTTGTATGGTATACAGAATGCACAAGACTTTTATTCAAGGTACTTAAAATCCCTTTATTGAAAAAAAGGTAGTCATACAAAGGTGATTTGATGTTCTGAAAAACAGTCATTTATGGCCTCGCCCACAAAACACCATCAAATGATCGAATCCCACAATGCCCCGAATAACCATCTACCTGCTCATCACTGGATTTACAAACATCCAACTCACTACCAGCTGCCTGCGGAACGTCACAGAGATACCAGAAGTATCCTGACAGGGTTTATTTAATTGAATGAACAACAAAGAGGAGAGAAAGTGAGAAAAAAACAAACGCGGTATCCATTACTGGAGGAGCAGATGGTAGTCAAAGCTGTAGTTGACTTGCTAGTGCCTCGCTGTCCAACATGACAGTCACGAGGA
Organism: Apeltes quadracus; assembly: GCA_021346845.1. Taxonomy (NCBI): domain Eukaryota; kingdom Metazoa; phylum Chordata; class Actinopteri; order Perciformes; family Gasterosteidae; genus Apeltes; species Apeltes quadracus. The sequence goes on along the minus strand of CM037928.1, from coordinate 6,211,083 downwards.
TGCTGCCGCAGCATCTGGGCCCGTCTGAAACATGGCACCATGCGGACAGTGAAAAACAACCCCATATCCAACTTTACTTTCTAAATGAACACACTTTATGAGAGGGTTAAATTACATCGCCGGTTCGTTCCCAATGCCGAATAGAAGACGCTAGTCGCTGACACAATGTACTTAATCATTGACTTTGTTTACTATTTATGGATTTCATATTTGTTCTTCATCCTGTAAAATCCAAATAGATACAGCTGACTTACCAAAGTCATTCACAATCCCCTGAGTGAAGAAGGTACAGCATGCGGAGAGGCACAGATTGGTGGTTTAACACTTCCAATGTTTCCAGACATAAGTAATGGATTAATTGAGAAAATAATAATCATAGTAAAAATCAATACATGATTAAAATAATAATTAGTCAGAGCCTGCTTGCAATGTATGTGTGCACACAATCCAAGTTCTTGAAATCAAATTAATAAGAAAGTAAATAAACAGACCAGTCTTCCTTTCGGCTTAATCCTCCCACTCCCTCAATCGGCCTTGCCACATGCTGGAAAAAATGCAATCAGGCGTAGAATACACAGAATGAGTTTGCATTGATCTCCCAGGCTCGGTACGGAGCAGCAGACAACAGGTAGGAGGCGTGGTAGTCGCTAGTATTCACCAGCTTTGATGATATTTACCTCTAATTAAGTTTCTTCCCCAGAGAGAGAGAGAGAGAGAGAGAGAAAGAGCTGGGAGGGAAAGCAGATTGAAAAAACCTTTATGAACAGAGTGCTTTGCACCAATCAATCCTCTCTCCCCTTCCCTCAAGAGCTGCGCTGGGGAGGATGAATGGAAGACAGGTCTCTCATCTGGGAAAACTGGGGGGGGGGGAAGTAATAAAAGAGCCATACCTCAACCTCCACCCGGAGAGACAAAGGACCAATGCCTCCATCCGTTGTGCTTGTTGTCCTCCAGCGTTTTTCAGCGAGGCAACAGTAGCAGCAGTTTGTTTCCGATTCTACGGAGGCTTCCTCTCCAGTAAAGATGGATTTAATTTAATAGCAGACAATACATCTTTTGGGGATTCTATTTGCCAGTTGTTAGGTGGCTGAGTTCCCTGCAGGGTTTGTGTTGATACCATGTGTTTCACTACAGATCAAGTTAAAGCAAACAGAAGGCGTTGCAACGGCTCAGCTTAAATCTCAGTGTTTTCTTTTCATTTCGGAGCCACAGAAAAAGGAAACCAAACATCATGGCGGTCCTGAACTGTCTAAATTTATCCTGGATTACTAAAAATATCTTGTTTCATTTCAGGCTGCAAAGGCTATCGTAGCCTGCGTAAACCGTTTGAGTGCACCATGTTCCCCCGCAGCCATCTGAGAAGTGAAATTTCTTTTCCTCTCTTTCTTAATTCTCGCCAGGTGTGTAAAGTCTTGAACACCACCACTATGAGTTGCTTCGCTCCCTCCCTGATGGCAGAATACAGTCCACTCTTGGACACAGTGAAGCACGCCGATGAGTTTGGGTTCATCTTCAACAACGTCCAGGCGCTGCTGGTCTACAACAACACCAACCTCCTCTATTACCCCAACCCTTACTTTGAGCCCCTCAGCGCCACCGGAGTCCTGGAGCAGAAGCCCGGCTCACCCATCATACTCAAGGTACGGAACCACCGATCGGTGTTCAGACACACAGGTAACTAACAGGTAACTAACCGCCTCAGCCTCTGGTTGGAAAAAGGGGAAGCCAGGTCACGAGTTATTTTAAAGTTGCACGCTTTGCTTCATGACTTGATTTCATTCTGTTTTAACGCGTGCTTGCTGAAAGAAGTTAAGTCTCTCATTTATTATTTCAGTAACACTTCTAAATTCATCTCCATGCTTTCGATCAGTAATTTTAAGTCGACACGGTTTGACATTTCTTTGGTTGATAAAAGTTCATCGAAGGGTGTCGGTCGCTGCTTGGTTGTCACCTCTTGTGTCATTCCTGGGGGACAAAATACCCTACTCAAGAATTCAAAACCATAATAAACAGACCAATGGGTGTCTAAGTCCCCTTCTTTGGTGAAGTCACTCTTATAACAGTTTGCCTGGGAAAACACCGAAGCCTCTTACTTTCTCTGGATAATGTATTTCATTTTGCCGATATTTCCTCTCTCATTACATTGGGTGTAAGAAGTCTTGAAACGGACTCTCCGTTTGCCATGCTTGCCAGCTGTCCCCACTAGCCGCCACTGTGAAATATATTCCCTTGTTTGATCTCAGCAGGGAGTCAAATTTGCCCGCAGCTGTCCCCAAACCTACAAATGTTATTTACAGTGTTTGTAGGGGAGATACCGGCTTTGTGGGTTTTTGTCTTCACCCCTCTAACCCCCCCCCCCCCCCCGACAACATGAACTTGTGTGTTTCTCTCCCAATTTCACACCCCTCTGTCTGTCTCCGTGTGCCCACAGGGCAGAAACCTGGTCCCCCCAGCATCGGGAGGGGTGAAGCTTAACTACACTGTGCTGATCGGAGAGACTCCCTGCTCTGTCACTGTGTCCGAGAGCCAGCTGCTCTGTGAGCCACCCAACCTCACCGGACAATACAAAGTCATGGTCAGTATGTTTGTTTGGGTCTATTTCAGAAGTTCCTCTTCCACTAAATTAAAGCCGACCCCCCCCCCCCCCCCCCCCCCCCACCTCCTTCCCCCCAATTTGCTGTTTTTTTTTTTTCTTCCTATCTTCTCGTCGTTGTTCGGTCAGCTGAAGAAAAGAGGTCAAAGGGAGACCAGCATGAGCATCCGTTAGCTGTCAATAGGTTCTGCCAGAATCTATGGCAATTATTTTTGGTTGTCTGTTTGCTTATTGAGATCCAGACCCACAGTATTTCCCTCTAAGGGTCAGCATGTGGATGTGTTCTCGCTCGGGATCAACTCCAGCAGGAAATATTTAACTTTCAGCAGGGTTCCTAAGACTTGGCTCATGCCTTGTTGGGGAATCAGTTTTTGTAGATCTCAAAACAATTTTAACTGATTTCTTTCGACGTGATGCGTCGTGGTACAGTTTACCATGTCCATTAAGTAGCCGTGTTTCTCTTTGCAGGTTCAGGTAGGTGGTCTTCACGTATCTCCTGGTGCAGTCCACATCATGTCTGACAGCCTGCTGACACTTCCGGCCATTGTCAGCATCGCTGCCGGCGGAGGCCTCCTCCTCATCATCGTCATCCTCGTCCTCATTGCCTACAAGCGAAAGTCGCGTGAAAATGACCTCACCTTGAAGCGCTTGCAGATGCAAATGGACAACCTAGAGTCACGAGTTGCCCTAGAGTGCAAAGAAGGTAATTATTTTGAATAGTATAAGAGTCAGCAGTCAGACTAATTGCCCCACTGTGTAATAAGCTGTTAGGCTTTAGATTGTTGAGGGCGATTATGGTTCTGCTCTGCTTCATTTGCCGTCTGAAATTTTAGAGGCTGCTTCATCACTAGTTTAGTTGAATGGAGCTGATGAAGGCATTTCACTTGTGCAGACATGTAATCACTTAACAGACATAATCTGTGCCCATAATACAAAAAGTAAATTACTGGTGGTCTTTGGGTTAAATAATCGTGTGAAAATGTATCCGTATCTAGGTTAGATATCGCAGCACTAATTTAGACTCAGTTAACCCTGCATGCTACCTATCTCGTCTTTCAGTTCTTACTGCTTTCAGGCTCACACACAAACTGAACCGATAAATAGTTTTACACTGACCTGCTTATTCATGTCCTAACCGGAGGAGTAATTCCACATTTAATTTGTTTGCAGTGTGTAGCTGAAGCCAAAGATACTAAAAGTGTTTCATCAGCCAGAGATATTATAAATCCACTTCAGCCACCCTTGATCGGATGTACCAATGTTCTCATGCAGTTAAAAAATAAATCCTATTGCAGCCAATTTCCAGGATGATCCAGACTTATTGACAGGCAGAGCAAACAGGGGGAATCAGTCACACACAGGCAGCCTGGAGAAAGGAAAGATTAATGTTTCAACCATTAGCACTGACCAGGAGTGCGATGCCCCAAGGGTGGATTTTAGATGGGTACCTGGGTTCCTCCTTATGAGTATACACCCCTCATGTGTACCTGTAAGCCCATGTGTTGGTGTGTAAACCCAGGAGTCGCAGGGGGCCAGGGGCCAGGAGGTAAGGGCTACGACTGGTTGGAGATGTCGGAGTAGGCGACTGCTGCTGCTCCTGTGATAGGCTGCAGACGTGGAGCCTCCCAAAGGGCGACGGAGCAGAGCTACTGAGCCTAGGGCCTCAACAGGAGTCGGTCAGGAAGGAGCCAATTAACTAGTGCTCACCTGCAGCCTCACACTGAGAGGACACACACTCTTCGGGCCCTTAGATACAGCCAATTTACTGGCTGGTAGTGAGAAAGGGAAGCATGAGTGAGGTCTGTGTTTCGCAAGGTAGAGATGTGAAATATTGGGTTTCTCAGACATGAAGACTATCTTGGGCTTTAACTGTCAGCTTTGGGATAGCAGCAGTAAACACTTTACACTGTATTTCCTCCCTGGGGATTATAGAATGGTGTAAATCTCGTGCTGGATGCCTCAAGTATTTCCTCCCAACTCATTTCTCGTTCTTGTCTTCCTTCTCGTCAAGCCTTTGCAGAGCTGCAGACAGACATCAACGAGCTAACCAGTGACCTGGATAGGGCTGGTATCCCCCATCTGGACTACAGGACGTACGCCATGAGGGTCCTCTTCCCGGGCATTGAAGATCACCCTGTCCTCAGAGAACTGGAGGTAACGACAAAGAGACAGCAAATGCACAAAGAAAGGGCATAAGGAAAGGGAAACTAAGGTAAAGAGAGCGACAGGGAGCTATGACTAGATTGTGTCCGCCCTTTCAGCTCTCTCTTACACTTTTTTCTCCGTTTCTGCATAAGAAGTTTCTTTTCTATTTTATTTTTTTTCTTCAAAAATGACCCAATTTGAAATTCTGAATAAACAGAGTTAGTTTTACTCAGGCAGGTCGTTTGCCTTGAAAGTCAACTGGCATCTAACTTTGTTTTCAATGCTTTTCAACATACTTGGGCAGGATAATTGATTAAGATCTTGTCATTTACTCAGAATGAGTGGGCACTTCTGCCTGCAGGGAAACATGAATGAGGTTCTCGTGCCTTTGAAAAAAAAACTTTATTTTCCGTAAGATTCTGTTCTATTCTATTGATCTATTATGATCAAATCAAATTAGGGCTGTAATCCTATTCGCGCTAACAAGCAGTATTCTCTCTCCCTCTTCTGCCCAGGTGTCGGGGAACGGCCAGCTGAATGTGGAGAAAGCCCTGAAGCTGTTTGGGCAGCTCATCAACAACAAGGTGTTCCTGCTCACCTTCATCCGAACGCTGGAAATGCAGCGCTCGTTCTCCATGAGGGACCGGGGCAACGTGGCCTCACTTATCATGACGGCCCTGCAGGGGCGACTGGAGTACGCTACCGACGTCCTTAAACACCTGCTGTCGGACCTCATCGACCGCAACCTGGAGAGCAAGAACCACCCCAAACTGCTGCTGCGCAGGTAACACGGCCCGTTGCGCGCGATAACGTCCTGTTGCATTGCAATCGCATAACTCGAGCTTCGGATCACATGTCGCTTCTAAGGGGCTGAAGGGAAGAAAGAAATGCCAGTCGATACGGAATTTATGGTCTCTGATGAGCCATGTCAGCCGATAGTGTTACATTTGGTGTGTAGACGGCTCTTTTTTTGTCATAGATCTTTCTTAAAAATCTTTAAAACCACCCCAAGGTAAGTGTAAATAATACAAAGTTCTAAAAGTTATCCATTATCTTGTTAAAGGCATCTAGCTTCATAAAAACACACTTAAATGGTTCGGAGATTAAAGATATTTCTTTATACAGCTTGACATTTAAATTCCTTATTAGCATTATAAGCTGCATGGTTAAAGTGCAAGTTAAAGATCTCATAATACTCTCTCATATTTATATATATGCTTAAAAACGTCTCCTCATGACAACAGTATTTATTTATTTATCGTTTTCCGTTAACAGGCTCTGTTTAGTTGGGGACAGCTGGATTTAAAGGTTATTTCTTTTATGCATTAATTAAAGATAAGATGTCAATCAAAACAACTTTTTACTGCAGTCCTCTTTGGAGGAGAAGTGTATTAACATAAATGAATACAAACAACATTATCATATTCAGGGAAATCCCATAATCCTCACTGTATGCTCTTCAAAACAGTTAAAGTTGTTTGATTTGATTACTTCCAGTCAGGAAGAATGAAAACATAATTTTGTCACTTCATATCGGTAAACATGTGATAGTGTTCTCAGAGGGAAGTTTTGCAGCTCTAATTTAAAAAACAGGTATGGAAGCACAAAGCTGTAGGAGGTTGTTGATGCATATGGACAGATGGATGGGGATTTATCTGGAGCGTTGTGTTCTTTCCTCTTTTTCTTGTGGGTGGATGCATTCTAATCTCCCCCCTGTGTCACTTGGTCGACGCTTCACAGAATCAGGCCCGTAACCAGGTCCAGCACCACACCTACAGTGTCCCGAGACAAACACCAGGCACTCTGCACGTCGAGACAAAACCTCTTGATTCCCCGCGTGATTCAGTATTCCCTCTCGCGCTCTGTCCCTCCGCTGCTCTCTCCTTTAAAGCCAGTGTCAGTCTCACTTATCCTCCAGTCTCGGAGTCCTTATAAAACATTCAGAAACGGTTCGATGTAACTTTCTTCGCTTTCTTCCCCCTCCCTCCCCGCGTCTCCGGTGCATATTGTTTTCCGGGAGATTTAGGCTGATGTGCTAAAACTTTATACACCTGCCAAGTCCTCAGCTGCTTCGGTGGCTCTGTAGGCGTGGAGCGGATCGGAGAGCTACAGAGCGCTTGAAGCGCAGTTGAACTGTGAACGGTCTCTCTGACAGCTTGACTGCTCTGGACATGATTTTTGATCATGTTTGCATGACTAGATGGGAAGAAGAGAGCAGGCAGCCGCTGGACGTTTAAACAACACCTTCGTTGTGATGTTGATGTTCCCGCGGTGACACTTTTTTGAAAAGCCCCATCATTAGTAGTCGGAGTAAATAATCCGTCGGCTGTAGAAGGCAAATGGAAAATGAGGTTAAAAAGACGCCGACGTGGCCCGAAGTGACAGAGCCTGGAATGGACCCGTCTTAAGCTTCTACTCCACATGGCAGCAGGGCCCCGTGTCCCTTTTAAATGTCCGCTACCCGCTCTCATTGGGGACGCAGCGGTACGTAATCCTCCTGCGGTCCTGCTGTTGCCTTAAGGATAAATGTTTTTACATTTCACTCCCCATTTTTTTCTGAAGAATTGAAGAGATTATGGATTTGACACGGCTCTTTGCCGTCGTCGTCTTGCGCATTGTCTTTTTAGAGAAAAGCCGACGGTCAAGCTGGCACGCTGACTCGCACGCACACATACACACATACAAAGAGACGCTGAAACTGAGCGTCCCTCGATGCAGTAATTGTGTTTGCGCAGGTCGTGGAGAGAAGACTGATGTCTTTTTGTCATTTCTTCTTTCACTTGTCTCTTTCCATCAACCTTTTCCTGCTTCATTTCTTCCCGTTAGTGATTGTTTATTTCTGTAATTTGTCATTTGTAATCCGTTATGGAAAGCAGATCATTATGTCGCGCATAATATTATGCTGCATTGAAGCAAATGGCTGTTGTTCTAAATGAATTATTAGCAGGCTCACTGTCCCTGGTGGGCCGGGTTCTCCCGTAGGAGATGGAGGCTAAAGGAGAGTGCCAACACACCGGAGGAGTCCTCAGGTCATACAGCCCCCTTCCTGTTCTCATTCATATCGCAGTGGGTTGAAATTGCGTCCCAGGACATGATTCAGTTGTAGCAATGAACTTTTTTCTGCTCATCTGTCAGTGGGGGACGAGATGGCATGCCAGACCTTTAAGAGGAAACCATCATCTCAGAAGCATTACAGATTATGAGAGACCGTCATGGTCTGTCAGCATGTTATTTTTAGCAAGCGTTACTCAAACAAGACTAGTAATTTTTTTAGCTGTGGATTTGCTTTTCTTACTACAGCAGGAAGGTGACTCAAAATAATTATATATCTCATACGATAAATTATGTTCTGTGAATATCACCACCTTATAAAGTGTTACAGTAAGTAGTTGTTATAGTACATGTGCTGTACAATGAAAAATGTGTACGTACTGTATGTGAAAGCGGTGCAGAGGGAAGCTATCACCTACGCAAAGCAAGGCGCCCCTGATTATTTAGCTCTGTCCTTTGTGGTAAGACGATGGAGTCCTGTGCCGTCACTTACCACAGCATGAAGGGAAAGTAGAGGACAAGAGCAGAGACGAGAGCGTGAGGGGCAGGGGAGAGGGCTAAGAATGTGGAAGAGCAGGGGAGGATTATTAGAACCAACGACCCACAACAACTAATGAACACATAATCAAGCAAATTAAAAGGAAGTCCAGAATGCCTTCCACAAAGTGCTTTCCAAGTTCCTTGGCTTAAGTAACTTGTCCTCTGATTAGCATCAACACTGCCTGCCTCTCACCATCTCTGTGTCTCCAACAAGCCCATCATCTGTAATCTCCTCACACGTCTCTCCCCTGTTTCATCAAATATGTAATACAAATGGAAGATGTACTAATGTACAAACTCCACTTTATTGTGAATTGTGATTGCAAATTGACTTATATCAGTCTGCAGTAGCTACACGTTTAGACCAAGAAGTCCTAAATAAGCATTTGTGATGAAATGAAAGAGATATAAAGGTGAAGAAAATCTCTTCCCGCTTACGGCAGGACATGCATGCAGGCCTGTTAAAGTTTCCAATCGTTTCCAAAAGTTTCCTTCTCCTGACAGAAGTTGGACTGAACCGGTGTATCATTGGTAGGTGCTATGAGTCTGGATGCCATCCACCTGCTCAGCAAAATCACCGAAATGCGTCCCTTTGTTAACTCCCAGAACTGAAGGAAATCCACCGCGCCTGAACCCTTTTTTTTACCAAATCGCAGAACACGTATAATAGAATGAAAATGTGAAAAGCCTCTTGGCGTATTAAGCAGGATGGAAGTAACGTATCTATGTGCATAAAAGTTACTTAAGCTACAATAAATGCAGCCGACAGTGTCCTTGGCTGAGTGTGATTGGCTCGATGCGTTTGAAAGGCAGAGAGGAGCCAGTGATATGTTCTGTTGAAGTTGGTCAGGGGAAAACTCTTTTCTTCCTATTATTATGCTCATCCTTAAGTGCCAGCTCTCGTTTCACCAACCATCCTGCCAAACCTGTTGAAAACTAATTCTGGCATGTGCAGCAGCTTGCCTTTTTGCAGCGGACTATAATATCCCCACTGCGTTAAGTTTGTCTGAGGAGTGCACTCGTGCTCCTCTGCGGCGTCTTTCACAAAAGAACTCTAGTCTCTTTGGTATTTAAAGATTTGTTATTCCTGCCTCTTTCATTGTCTTGATAGGGATACATTTTTTTTTTTTAAGCTCACAGACCGTCGCGTTCTCCTAAAAGCTTTTTAAAAGCAACATCTAAGCTTTGTGGGAGTGTTTTTCGATTCCTTCAATCTCCATAGCGCAAAGTGGAGCTGAAGCTGCTACTCGTGGTGTTGGATTGTATTCCGCTCCATTGAGGTAATATGTTGTTGTCCATTATCCCTGACATTCTTCTGGTGCATGAACCCCGTCAAGTTTTGCCAACGCCGCTCTCTTTACCGAGTTCCCTTCTCTCCTCTATAACGTCCTTTTAATGGAATCACAGAACATTGCCTCTATCACCTTGAGACTTTTCAATCTTGTATTATTTTTCTCCTCAGCATTTTTCGTAATGAGATTTCCGCCCATGCAGATCAATGGAGTACAGAGTTATTAAGAGTGGGGGTATTGTGTTTGGCATTAGTTTCATTGAAAGACTTTCCATAGCCGGCTAATGAAGCCCACCACCCCTCCACGGGCTGCCATTAGGACACCAGACATGGGAGGGGGTATGTGAGGCCCCTCTTCAACGCGATGTGGGATAATGAAATCCTGATGTTCATTAATGAAACTCAATTAATAGATAGGCAGAAGTGGAGGCAGATGAGGAGAAGGAGGAGGAGGAATGGAGAAAGAGGAGAACAAAGTGCTTCTCCTCTGACATTCAAAAGGAAAGATATTGAGGGGGAGTCAGCACAGCCCCCACATAAAAAAAAAAAAATACTTTGTTTGACTTCCTTCTTCGGGACTTGCTGAGCTTATTAAAAATGCTTAATAGGTTCCATTAACTTCTAACACACTCAAGTGTCACACAAGCTGGGAGGTGGGCGCGTGGAAAGAATGGGGGAAGAGAGGTGAATTCTCATAAAGGAAGGAGGGCAATTACAAAGGGATTTTGGGTACTGTCCAATAAAAGAATAAATGTATGTAGCTTCATAAGGATGGAAATACACCCTCAGGCACTCACACTGGCCCCTGGTGTTTTCAAAGGAAGTTTTCTTTTTTCTTTTTCTTTCTTGAGCTGCGTTGTCAAGGTTCAATTGGTGAATCCTGTGTCTGTGTGTATATATCTGTATCTGTTCACGTACACTCCCACCAGAGTGATCGTTTATGTCGGAATGACAGAGGAGGAAAAGCACAGACCTCCTTTGTGCGCCGCTAGAGTGGATACCGGCCCGATGCACACATAAACACGCAAGGTTTACGCCCTCATCCTGTAGCTGAAACTGAGGGAGCTAATCTCGTCTTGCTCATCTTCCCCGCTGGCACATCGCACTTCAAATAGGCTGTCACCCTGCGCTCCGTCTCTTTTTGACGAGCTGCCAGTAGGCCGGCCGGCAGTCACGTTCTCCGAGGAGCAGCCTCCTGGCGTGGCAGACATCGTCACAACTCTGTCATTCAAAACAAAATGTGACCTCCGCTCCACGGTTCCGCTACTGCAGGAGGGTGGTGTATTTGCAGAAGAATACAAAGAGAGAGATGGAGGAATGCTCACTCTGTCTCACTTAATGAGGCGGGAAGAGTGACGGACACTTTCTCTAGACTTAGTGAGTAGAATCGAGCTGATGTAACCTCCCCCGGCTCAGACCATCCTTATGTTTCGGCTCCAGACTGTTGCTCCTAGACTTTGAACACGACTCCAACCAATTATCTCCATAAAAGTCATCATTTCTCTGTAGGTCCATTCAGAGACTTGATAGGTACAATCATCTCGAGCACTATTTCGCTCTAAGGAGACGAAACCCTTTCAGCCTCCCTCAATACCGTGTTGCTTCGGTTCCGGCTAATCCGCAGTCCAGCACGGTACGCTGTTAGGCTCTTTATTAAATACACCAGTATCACTGTGATACACCGCACGTCCACAACTATCATTTGCAGCCAGGTAACCATCACTTGCTGTCACATCCTTCCAAATGGCGGTGCAGTCGTGTATGTGGTACTTTATCATGGGATCGGATTAGTGGGTGCAGTCATTGCCGTGGGAAGTGAGGCGCACACTCCCTCTTTCTTCCCTTTTGTTATGCATTAGCTCCTTATTTATTGTAGCTGTAGTAGCTGCTTCGGCAATGTTTATTACTCAAGTTTGCTTTTCAAAAATAAGTATTTACTCAGCCATTGCGGCACGGTTTTGAAAATTATCTGACCTGCGTTCTGTTGGCAGGTAGCTGCTATTGAAATTCATTTCCAATCCAAACCGGTTTGGTTATTGGTGTCAAAGTACACAGAAGAGCAGGACATGAGCTTTTTCTCATTCACCCCAGCTGCTGGCACACACAAGCCACGCAGAAAGAAACCCTGCGCTTCATGCTCGTTAACCATTCCCACCCGGCTGTTTGGTGTTCTGTCTCTCTCTCGTGTTGCATGCGGGTGTTTGTCCGGCATTCAGAGAAAAGAAGAACAAAAAGAGCTACACACACACACACACACATGAGTCCCCTCATGTGCTCTGCGGCAGAAACAGTGGAGAGGTCATGGCACTCTCGTGAGTTTTCATGCCCAATCAAGCCCAGCAGCGAGCTGTAGCTCCGCGTGTGATTGACTGGGAAGGGAGGAACCTGAGAGGGGAAGAGAGGAGGTCGTTTTGGCTGTGATCAGGCGTTACCTGGCTGTGACGGCGCTCGTCTCTCCCAACAGCTGAGGCTTGTCGCAGCTGCCGGTGTCCCGCTGTGTTCAACCACACGTGAATTGGCGCGCAGGCAGACACAGACACACACGCACACTCACACGCTCGCGCTCACGCTCGCACCCGGGCGCACTCAGATCACACGCGCTTCCTCGTGTCCGCGCACACACAGTGCTCGCCTGTGTTCTGCTCACTCACTGTGACCTCGGAGTTGCAGACAGCACACAAGCAAAATCCAACGGCAGGATGCCCACACCCGGGACGCCAAGTCGACTCCCTGGGGGGGTTGCACATGACCTACTGAATTATTCAACCCTAATATCACGGAAAGGTTTTGGCATATCAGGATCAAGAGTTGAGTTCAATTTTCTCTGTCTTGTTTTTTTTTTTTTAAACACTGATTTCAGAACGGAGTCGGTTGCAGAGAAGATGCTCACGAACTGGTTCGCTTTCCTCCTCCATAAATTCCTCAAGGTGGGTACACCAAGCAGCAACACATTTAGTGTGTGTTTGTATGTAACGACACATACAGATATAATGCCATCCTGTGTAGGTTATTAATTAAACAATGGGCTTAATCTTTCAATTGTTACTATTTTTGCTTTAGGTGTTATTGTACTAGGGATTGTTGTGTGTGTTTACACTGTGATGTTCTCTCATGTGTGAATCTGTGGCTTGTGTGCGTGTTTGTTTACAGGAGTGTGCTGGGGAGCCTCTGTTCATGCTGTACTGCGCCATCAAGCAGCAGATGGAAAAGGGGCCCATCGACGCCATCACTGGAGAGGCCCGCTACTCCCTCAGTGAAGACAAGCTCATCCGCCAGCAGATCGAGTACAAAACCTTGGTAAGCAACACACCACCAGGGTCACAGACATGCGCCAACACACAGGTAGAACCTCAAGATGAACCACACAGTACAGGCCGCCCTTTGGCTCTGTGAAATACAAACAAATGCACACACCTTTTTGCTATAATAACGTGCACTTAAACGGTTTTCTCATTCGCCACGAATCATTTTCAAGATAGCAGAGCTTTGGCTTCTGTGTTGGGTTCAACTAATGACCCCCCTGGTCCTAGTGTTGTTCCAACAGGAGGGTAGGTGGTTGAGGACACACCAAACAGCCTCCACTACATGCACACGCACACAAGAACACACTACATGCACACGCACACACAAGAAAAACACACTCATATAGCCAGCATGCAACATGACAATGCTCTGATTACTCTGACTGAGAATTTAGCTCATTACGTGGTAATACCCTGGCAGAGCTGGAAATTGGTGTCCCGCAGAAGGTGTGAAATTAGAATTTGGGATGCCAGATAGAGCGGAAATGGTTTCACACGGCTCCCGCCATGCTCCAAAGAGACTCTAATGAGGGGGAAGCCTCAGGCTGGAGCCGAGGCCAGGCAGTAACAGGACGCCTTCCTGTGCACCCTCGCTTCCTTCTGTGATTTTTCTTTCTTATTCCCGCTCCCCTCCCCCCCCCCCATCTACTCCTCACTTGGTACAATCCAGACCCTGAATTGCGTGAATCCAGACAATGAGAACAGTCCAGAGATTCCAGTCAAGGTGCTGAACTGCGACACCATCACCCAAGTGAAGGAGAAGATACTGGACGCCGTTTACAAGAACATGCCCTATTCTCAGCGGCCTCGTGCCGTCGACATGGACCTCGGTATGACGCACACAGACTCGCAAACCGCCCGCACACGCAAACCCACACAGGCAACGTTCTCAGATGCAGTTGCCGCCGTTTAAAGTACTTCACACCCGGTGGATGGATGTATCAGTGTACAGATTATCAGTGCATTAGTGTGATAAAAGCTGTGTTCCAGCAACCCAACCAGCCAGCCAGCTCCGGCGCGCTGCTGCCAGTCCTCCTGTCTAGCTGAGTGACAGTGTGTGCTGTAGCCCTTCGTCTGGCTGCACGCGTCGCCCGGTAGTGCCAATAAGACGCAGCAGATCGAGATAGTTAAACTGACCCAGGTACGAGCTGACGGACCAGCTCGCCAGACTCATTCCAACATATTTTGTTTACCAGCAATTCAAAAATAAATAAGTGTAAACATTTGAATGGTCAAAACTCTAGTATATAATGTACATAGAATATCAAGATTGAATTGATTAGATTGGTCCCATTGTCACAGTTCCCCAAGCCAGCTATTTCAGTCAGTCTCAACCGTATGTGCAATATACATATTGTGTATATTGGTTCCCATGCAGAGATGTCATGTGAACACCTGGCAGAAAGTAATAAAACCCAGTCAACAGAGGAGAAAATCAATGATCACTCCCACTATCAGAGCCACAATGGCTGTCCACTTCCCTGTCAACGCCTTTCATTTCAATCAGCACAGACTTAGAATGAACAATGATTTATTACACGTTCACAATAAATAATAGCGTAAAGGCCCTTTGCGATTGAGCTGAAGGAGTAAAATAGAGGGCTAGTGATGCTTCGGTCAGATAAGACATAATCCCCCTGGAGTCCAGACACTGGTGGTGGTGATAAAGTGAATCGCTGAAATGACAATTGACACAGCAGCACAGAAAAGAACATTTTTTTAAAGTTTCACAGCAATGATGTGATTGGCTAAAGGAAACCGTGCAAGTTGACTTAAGGGTGAAAAAGGACTGTAAAGAAAGTCTTGGTGACTGAACTTCCGCTAAGCTTACTTCTTTTAACTCGCAACAAACCAGCAGCCACTGCCCTGCACCAGAGCTGCTTATAGCCTCCACCTGCTTTCCCCCCGCTTCCAATTTTCTCCTTTTCAAAGGCGCTGATTTTCTCACAGATAGCGTTTTCATCCCTTCTTACCTGCTCCACTCTTCTCTTTCTTTCTGACCCCGACGTGCCGACTGTGGCTTATGCTAATAGCGCGCCGTTTCCACGACACAAGTACCAATTAAGGTGTGCGGGCTGCCTGCACATACATCTTGAAATGGTTTTTGTGTGATGTTGAATTAAGATGCGTGTCAATCCGAGTATGCTTCCACCGGAGCCTCCCAAGAACTGCTGATACTAACTCCTCCGGGTAATGTGTGAAGAGAGATCTCTTTGGGACTCGTGTAGCCTGAAAGGTGAACGTGGTTTGAAAGAGAAGTGTTTTAAGAGTTTGTTTTGTGGAATGTGAGAACGTAGGTTTATTTCAGGACGCTCGCAAGGCAACTGGTTCCAAAGTCAC
This sequence comes from Apeltes quadracus, assembly GCA_021346845.1. Classification (NCBI taxonomy): domain Eukaryota; kingdom Metazoa; phylum Chordata; class Actinopteri; order Perciformes; family Gasterosteidae; genus Apeltes; species Apeltes quadracus. The sequence continues at coordinate 6,195,821 of CM037928.1, read as the reverse complement.
TAAATGATGCACACACCAAAGTACTGCGCACATGCTCATTCACAGCAGATGTGCAATCTTGAGGCGCGCGGTGGTTTCAAGTGGCACACGTTTAAAACATGAAACTGAGCCTCTGCGCTGGAAAATGACATCCTTTGTGGGACACAAACATACTATGTGTCGTTCGCAGAGGCCGCTGTGTATAATTGAGGTTGTGTTTGCGTCCCTCAGAGTGGCGCCAAGGGCGGATGGCTCGTGTGGTGTTGCAGGATGAAGACATCACCACCAAGATAGAAAATGACTGGAAGAGGCTCAACACTCTGATGCACTATCAGGTAAATAAGGCTTTAGTATGATAGTTTAACCTTAATCAAGTTCATTTTAGTTCACTTTCTGCCGTTACTTTTTTATTATGGATATTATTCCACTTTACCTAGCCGAACTTGTGATGTATTCCCCGCTCTTGACTTTTAGACAGCAATTTTCAGCTCCTCATTTGCATGTCCTAGCCTTGGTGTGACAGAGTGGAGGACAATTACTGCACAGGTGGCAGACGAGATGAACTCACAGCATCTCAGCTGACTCTCTGCACAGATGACGCGGCTCCAGTCACGAGGACAGTGTCTCTCTCTCTCTCTCTCTCTCTCTCTCTCTGTCTGTCTCTCTCTCTCTCTCCCTCCCTCCCCGCTGACTCCTACGCTGGCAACACCTAGATCTGCTGTAACTTTCTGTTTCTGTCTTTCCCCGAGCAGAACGTGGATTCACACCCTGCAATTTACGGGGCTAACCTGTCTCCCCCTGTTTAACGGAGAGGCAAGTGAAAGGCTAAAGAGGGGCAAAACTCAGGGCAAGTTTAGTTCTGCATTCTCTCGAGGATTTGAGGCCAGTCGAGGTTCTGAACGAAAAGCCGGAGCCGCGGGGAGTTATAGAAAGCCGGAGTGAGATATTAAAGAGGAAAAATGGAACCGGTACGGCAGAATGAGAAGAGCAGGTCATGAATCTTTCGCAGCACATCCTCTCATTAGTCAACCTATGGGGGGTGGGGGGGGGACCATCTGCTTGAAGACTAAATAAGGCTCGGTTCTGGGCTACCTGGTCAAGAGCAGAGGCCGGGGTTGTGATTCAGCTGCGGCGGGGAGTGCTGAGGCTGGATACTCGGGCCAAGGTGCCGAGGGATGCAGCTCCATATAGGAGCGGAACATCGGGGCGAGGTCTAGCAAGGCCCAAGCCCTCGCGGTGGGGGGTCGTTCTCAGCTGCCGCCCCAGCGGAGTTAGCGGAGTAATTTAACAGATGTGGGGAGTCATTAGAAAAAGCGACACATCGTAGTGTCCTTCGCCAAGGACATGGCACCGTGCTGCTGCTTCTTTCACCTTTGTCGTCCCTCCCGTGTCGCTCTCCTTTCTGTCCTCGCCTTCGTTGTCTCCACTCTCTCCAAAAAAGTTTAGTTTTCCTTCTCGCCCACTGACATGTGATTCTTTTTGCCTCCTTTTCATACTCTCTCTCTGTCTGAGCACCTCTTCTCTGGTCCCAGCAGTGTGTTCCGCCCATGGTGTGCTTCTCTGTTGTTGTTGTTGTTTTAGCGATCCTTTGCGTCGCAGTCTTCCTGCCATCGTTAGCCAGGTGGAGATGCTACAGGGAACAAGGTGACGTGTGTGTCGCTGCGTCACTTATTCATTTGCGCTATAGCAGATCTAAAGACTCCTATTGATCACGCATGTGAGGTTTGCTGCGCTGAACATGAGGCCCGACGCGGTGCATCTTCAGAGGGGGAGCCCAGGGGGGCAACGTGGGGGAGAGAGAGAAGAAGGGAGGGAGCACTGAGGACGAGGACAGGTGGGTGTAGGAGGGATGAGAGTCTGATTGGACAACAGAGACACCTGTGTTGTGTTACTGTTTTGAAGTGCGATGGCCAGCAATGTGTGTGGGCTGGCGTGTTTTTTTGCGCTCGAGTGCAAGCATTTACAGTTGCGACAGCACACCTGGCTGCCTATCACAGCAAAGAGCGCAGAGCTCATTAAGCCACAGGGTGAGTGAAAAGCTTGAAGAGAAAAAAAATAATTGGAAACGGTAAAGAGAACGTATTGAAAGAGGGTCTAAAATAAGCGGCGGGAGACCAATCATCACTTAAAGTCTCCCATAGAATAGACTCAGGGATTCACAGGACTCACAGCCTCCCAGGAAAACCCCAGCAGGTATTTACCCTGCCACACGGGAAATAATGGTTTAAATAACCTGGGTATGGAAATGAACACCTTCCCAGCTCAAATTTAAAGAGAGTTCAAAATCTTTATTTGCTCTTTATTCAACTCCTGGGCGTTCACAGTCAGGGTACTAAATTCTCATCCTCCCACCCCACTCTCACTATCTGTGTTTTTACAATTCTTTGTGCAAAGATACAGATGGGGGAAGCACATAGAAGCACACTCGGATATGCACAAAGGGAATTTGCTAACACACATGCAGCATTTACCCACATTGCACATGCTTGCACACAGTCACGTACGCAAGTTGAGATAAAAGATTATAGAGATTGGAGAGTTTTTGGCTGATGTATGGTTTTGATCTTTTTGTTGTTTAATCTTCCCCCTTCATCAAAGGAAAACGTTTCATCACACCTTTTTTCCACCTTCCCCGTCTGTCACCGTGGAACCTTGCTCTTGCTGGACAGCTTCCGTCAGTTACCTCGGATACCAGAGCCTTGATTATTATGTTATTTATGATGATTCATGCTCCAGGCAGGCGCGCATGCTATTCTCGGGGCAATGTGAGAGTAATTACGTTGATGATGTTTGACAGTGTTGATTTATGACCGGTTGATTGTTGCATTACCAGCATATTCATCTTTGTTTGCCACATCTATCTGCAGGGATATTGTTTTTTTTTCTGTAATTTTATTCCTAATGTGCAAGTAAGTGTCAGCTGTGGAAGGGCTGCACCCTCGCTCACTTTAACTGACAATGCGTCAAAAAAAAAATAGTCAGTTAGCAAACTTCCCTCCCCTGCTGCCTGGTGACCTCCGTCCGTCCTCGTCTCTGCGGTGAAGGAACAGGGGGGGCAGACGCTGATGACCACACCAGGAGAGGCTGCCAGCTAGATCCTGTTACCAGCCCTGCAGGCATCCTCTGGGGCATTGTGGGGCTATTTTCAACAGCACCAGACACAACTGATCCTACTACATTGCTATTTGCTAATCTGTCGCCATTGTAGATCTAAAAACGAATCCTGGGCAGGTTGTAACACGGTGCTGCATCGATGACGTATTTCTGAGGCACTGGCCTATGAACAAACCCTGACCCATGGCCGCAAGGCTTCATGTAACTACTGCGAAGCCAAAGGATGGCTAGTCGTCTCATTTTGCCACCTGTAAGATCGGTATTATTTTTGTTACAAAATGTTAAAACCTCCTTAAGTCTGCGTCAACCACATAACTTATTTCAGGCATCGCAACATATAACATTGATTTTGAGACAAGGTCATTGTAAGTACAATAACTATGATGATGAAATGGTGGAACGAACTCTCTGATGACATCAGGACTGCAGGGAGCCGCTACATCTTTCGCCGCCAACGAGAGACACACCTCTTCAGACTTTACCTTGACTAAACATTAACACATTGCAGCACTCAAATAGTATTGGCTCTTATCTATAACAAGGTGTAAATCGGCTTTTTGGTTGAAAGAGTAGTTTCTTGTTCTTTGAATTTTGTATCCCTGTGGTTGAAATGCACTTATTGTAAGTCGCTCTGGATGAAAGCATCAGCTAAATGACGTGTAATGTGATGTAATGTAATAATGTGCCCATCTCAAAGCCCATCTCAAATGCCATGTCTACTGCCCAGATGGGCACGTACGCACACAGGCTGCTACTGAGCGGGGTGGACAGGTGTGATACGCATCATAATCTCGGGGCACGTGTCCAGCTGAGGTGGGACACCAGAGGGGGATCAGGCTTGGGCCAGGTCTGTGTGTGTGTGTGTGTGTGTGTGTGTGGGGGAGGGGGGGGGGGGGGGGGGGGGGGGTGGCTGAGAAAAGAAAGATAGAGGCTGACCACACTCTGCTGTCTGGTCGGCTCTAGACCGTCTAATGGAAGGCCTTATCGCAGGCAGTGCCCACAACCCTTATCACACCCACCAACTATCAGCCCCACACTGGATTATCCCTGAAGGGCGAATCTGCAAGCCTTCAATCATTTACTCTATCACAAGGACCCATCTCTGCAGTATCCTCTCCGTCAGCCTTGGAGAAAAAAAATGCAGAGAAAGAGATGGAGGAAAGCATATGGGGGGAGGGGAGGGGGAGAGATGGGTGGCAGAGAAGCTATTTCATCCTCCCTGGAGAAAATATATCAAATGAATAGTAGTTAAGCCTCGACTTGAAGTCTACCATCTTGGTGTTTCAGAGGTAGTCTTTGCATCATCAATCCAGAGGAGCCGTGGTATGGAGATGCCTCAGAAATTAGGTACAGTAAAAGACAAATGAGCAGGAGGTGGAGGTGAGCGATAGAAGGTTCAAGATGCCGGTTGTGGATAAAGGGCTGGGGGTTAGAAAGAACGTTTTTCATTTCCCACCCCCTATAGAAGCCAGGAAGGCCAGAGTTGCATCTTTTAAAGAGGATTCCTTCAGATTTAATTTCCAGTGTCAAGTGTCTCTCCTGCGAGGACAGCGGAGGCCAGATGGCAACTCCAACTAATAGCGCAGGCGAGATTAGTTTGGAAGTGGTGGGGGATTGGGTTTACAGTGCAGAAGAAAGGACTCTGTACATCCCAACATCCGCTGGCTTATTCTCCAGCAAGGGATGCGGAGAAGCCCGTTCTCCCTGAAGCACATGAACACAGAACATTTCAGTCTTTCTAAAGATTCTTTGAAGTATTCATCTTGGAGCTGGGCATTTGCCTTTTGTTTAGATCTTAACTGGAGGCTCGTCAGTTTTATTTCTTCGGGAGGTCTGAAGCAGAAATCCTTCCTCGGGGTGAGCCGTAAATGCCAGCCAACAAGCTGTTTGTCGTTTTGCCTTTTAAGAAGTGCCGTGTTTTTTTAATTTTTACAGAATATGGTTGTAGTAATTTATTATATTTTATATCTTTTGCATTGCGCCGTTGAGCAAGCAACTACCTTAACAGTGGTCAGCACAGCTCCCCCTCTCAGGTTTTTCATTCTAAAAAATGAATTATAGTTAAACTGCCATCCCATTAAGAATTGTTTGCATTGTTGATGAAATGTCGCGGTTTAAAATAAAAAATATGTATTTTTTCTTACTTAATCCAAAGTGACATCACACAGGGCCAAAAGCCTCTTGTAAATATAAAGCCCAGTGTCGGTCTATTGTTCATGAGCTTCTGCTCTTCTTTGGCTCTAATGCCGTTATTAAACCTGCGTACCCCATTTTCGCTAATTGTCCACGAGATGTAACATTCAGTATTTCAGCCCGCTCCTTCTCTCTTTCACTCCTTCTTAGCGTCTTAGCCCTTTTCCAAAGCTTACATCATGTCTCTGATGTTTGTGAAGGGGATGACAATGACAGTCATGTTGAGCACAGACATCGTGTAGCCACAGCACTCCGCTGAACGAAAGCCACGGGCGTGTGGCAGAGAACAGCAGGCTGCGCCGATATGACGGGGAAGGGATGGGTTGAGAAGGGGATGCGTTTTGTTTACGGGGTTTATTCACTGAGGACATCCGATGCTTCATGTAATCTGCCCTTCAACGTGACATTTTTCCCAAACCTGGAATTAACGCCCCGTATTCAGTTGGAATTAAAACGGTATTTTGATACCAGCTGATTTAATGTTTCATGTGTCTCCTCACACAGGTGGCAGACCGCTGCGTCGTGGCTTTGGTGCCCAAACAGACCTCATCGTACAACATCCCCTCCTCAGCCAGCATATCCCGCTCCTCTATCAGCAGATACGGTGAGTCAGAGGACCACGTTGCTATTTCCATACCCTTGTGGTGACGATTATTACACTCGCTGCAAAATGCAAAATATAATTCCACGCAAATGTAATTTGTTCTTGTTGCCTGACTTACACATCAGAATATTTTAACATTAGTTGTTTCAGGTATGAACAAAGCCAAATCCACCCTCCCCGAAGACATGGTCAGCTCTGTTTGGAGCAGCTTTTCCTTTTGCTGCAAAGGGGCTTGTTTTTGTTTTTTTTGCAGCCTTTTTTCTATCTCCAACTGTGTGTGCTGCAGTTTGTTTTGCAGTTCCGGGCCAAGCTCTGTTGGATGTAACAGTAATGGGGAGACTAGAGGGAAAAAAGAGTACAAGCAGAGAAGAGATGTAGAGCTGTAGCCATCGTTTGATTTTAAAGCCTTGATATTATCATAATGTGGATTGCATTCCGTTCAGTACTCAGTGCTCTTTACTGGACTCACACTTGCACATTCTTGTAAATGTTGTGCTGCCGAGATTTGATTGAAGTTGATCCCATGCCAGACAAACGCAGCCACAAGAGGCAACTTGTGATTGCTAATTATTCTGTGTTAACGGAATGAATTGTTGTGAGCTTGGAAAATGATCGGGATTGGAGATAGAAAGTGGGCACTGCCTTCAAACCGCCCAACCCGGAAGCACGGCTAATCCTCCCAAGCGATTACAAGTGTTATTTAGGATTGTAAACCTGTGGATCCGTCAGTGTATGTGTTTTAAAATAATACGGAATGACAATTATTGATGAGCTTTACAGGCTGCTATAGGACCAAAGTTCTGTAAAGAACATAAACCACCAATGTGACAAAGGGGAAGAACTCTTATCTGCATCATGTTTTTATTTAATAGAATATCTTAACAGGCCCTCTGCTTCTGGAGTTTTGCACCCACATCATTACTCTCAAATACCACAGGCCATGTTTACACAAGCCATTTCAACGCAGCTTTTATCATCCCTGAGATGCATCATCTCCTACTCAGGAGTTCTTCACCTGCGGAGCAAAATCTTTTGCTCTTTCACACGCAGAATAACAGCAGACTCTTATGTGATTCATTTGGAGCCGTTTGTGTTTAGCAGAGCTTTTGTAACTGAGTGTATTTATGACCAAATAAACAGAGCTTGTTAGCAGCTATTCTTGATTGAAATAAGTGTACTAATACTACAGGTAGCAGTAATAATAAAAAGGGCATTTTATAGAAAAGAACTCATAGAAAATGTCATGGATTTATCCAATCACTATCTGATCAGGCCATGAGGTGCCACCGTGGACACACAAATGCAGACACAGCTGCAGACACAAAAGTCACATTGAAATGCAGGTGTAACCACGGCCTCAGTCACAAGGGATATTTTAATCCATTATGAAATTGCAATGAGCTGCTGCGGCTGATGGCTGCTGAGAGCCATCCTATTCTTATTTTTTACTTTGTGTGTGTGCGCGAGTGCTCAATCACTGGAGTTGGACGTGCACGGTGTAGGAAGCAGGGGCTCTGCTGGCGCCTGCCCGTCCCTCATCAATCATGGATTGGCACAGCAGGCACAGCTGCACCTCGACACCTGCTGATGGATTCATACCAATTTCACGTTCAACACTTAGCATCTTGACTCAATTTAAAGCCCCCCCCACCCCCCCGTCCCACTTCTCCTCGTCGAGCATTAAAATCAGCCACAACGCATTCCCCGACTGTCCAGGAGCTGAGGGCTGCAGCAGAAGTGGGCAACCCCGCCCCTGCTTAGTGCTACGAGGGGTGGAGGAGGGAGATGCGAGAAGGATGGAGGGGATGAGGAAATACCAGAACAGTAAAAGCCGGTGACTGGATTAAGATGGGATTTGGGACCTCGATCTACCCTGCACACAAGCACATATACTCCACCCTCCTAACTCAGGCCCTGGTCCCTGGCGACCACTGCAGAGGCAGGTCAGTCTTATCTGAAAGGTTTAAGCGGCTGTATCGGCAGCAAAGAGCTTTGTTGTTCGGCTTGGCCTTTGAAGCCGGGTCGGAGCCTCATTGAGATCCTTCAGATCCCGAATCTCCAGAGAGCCACAGACAGGAGGAGATTCCGGCTAATTGGCGAGAAACTGAAACCGGCATCGTTCGGATGGAGTCGGGAGAAGAGACAAGGATGGGGTCCTTTACGGGCGGAGGAGGGCGGAGGAGGGCGTCCGCGCTGCGTTACACATTAGGGATCTTAGGATGCAGTGATCAAAGTGTGACTGGGACGTTTTCAACAATACGTTGGAACAATTTGGCAAAAAAGAGCCAATCATGGGTGCCAGGCGAAGAGAGAGACACAACCTCATCTTAGTCAATGAGGCAGGGAAAGGAAGATGAAAAAATGGGTTTAGAAAGGGGGGGGGGGGGAGGCTTAAAAGCAAACAAGTGCAAAGCAAACTAATTATTCATGGCCTTTGAAGAAGAAGTAGTCAAAGCATAAATATTTATCAATGTGTAAATACCTCTGGCTGAACAGCGTATGTAGGATGAAGATAAATGTGTGGCACGGTCTTCTTGTGTGTCATTTAGGTTATCACATTGGAGAAGGCCGCTACTAGCCTTCCCTCCCGTTCGTTACTTTGCTATTTGCTAAGAGTTTCCACCACAACAATTTCCTCTACACCACGGCTCAAGTCATCTTGAAACCAAATGGGTTTTTTGCACAGAATGTAATGGTTTACACCATCCTGCCTGTTTGTATTGTCTGTGGCTGCAAAATATATTTGCAGCCTCTTTTTTTGTTAATTCATCCCACCCTCAGTGGGTAAAGGCCTTTTAGAGCATGACAAACGAGCGCTGGCAATGAGGGCGCGGCTGCGTCATTTAGGATTACTGACAACTCTGTATTTGTTTTTTTGTTTTTTTTTCTCCCCCGGTCAGACTCTTCATTCCGCTACACAGGCAGTCCCGACAGCCTCCGCTCACGTGCCCCCATGATAACCCCGGATCTAGAAAGTGGCGTGAAGGTGTGGCACCTGGTGAAGAACCACGAACACGGAGACCAGAAGGAAGGAGACCGCGGCAGCAAGATGGTCTCTGAGATCTATCTGACCAGGCTGCTGGCTACTAAGGTAAGAAACGCTCCCCCAAACATCAACAATTAGCACTTAGTTCAGTATCTTCTTCAGGTTGTTCTTGACATTACTGCCTTCTGGCTGCTTTAGTGTCGCCTGCTGCTGCCCACAAATTGCTCATCTCTGTCTACTCTCCTTTTCCCCAGGGTACTTTACAGAAATTTGTCGACGATCTATTTGAGACGTTGTTCAGTACGGTGCACCGAGGGAGCACTCTGCCGCTCGCCATCAAATACATGTTTGACTTCCTGGATGAGCAGGCAGACAAACATGGCATACATGACACGGACGTACGTCACACGTGGAAAAGCAACTGGTGAGGGGAACTTGTTGTGTAAAGTGACATCACATTCAGGAGGTCCTCCTGCCACGGCGTGTGCGGAATCGGTTCTCCTTCTCATCGAGAGACTTCACCCTTCAATTACTTATTCTCTTTGTCTCCATCCTGCAGCCTGCCGTTGCGTTTCTGGGTGAACGTGATCAAGAACCCGCAGTTTGTGTTTGATATCCATAAGAGCAGCATCACGGACGCCTGCCTGTCTGTAGTAGCTCAGACCTTTATGGATTCTTGCTCCACTTCGGAGCACCGCCTCGGCAAAGACTCTCCATCGAATAAGCTACTCTACGCTAAGGATATCCCCAATTACAAGAGCTGGGTAGAGAGGTAAAAGCTGTAAACATCTCTCTGTCACAAATCTTTTTGTATCCTCTTAAAATAAAACCTGTGTATTTTGGGGGCTACACTTCTCAATCAGATGTGTAAACGTTTTTTTGTCATTGTCTATTCCTAGACATTCATTGTTTGGGAAGTGATATTACAGCTGAAAATTCTAACTAGATATATCCTTTTTACATTGACTGAGTGAGTGATACCAAGTGTTGCTCCTCGTCTGCGTCCTCAGGTACTACGCTGACATTAACCGGCTGCCAGCCATCAGTGACCAGGACATGAATGCCTATTTGGCAGAACAGGCCAGACTGCACTCCAACGAGTTTAACATGCTCAGCGCTCTCAATGAGATTTATTCTTACATCAGCAAGTACAGCGAGGAGGTGAGTGATACTTGAATACATAAATGCATGTATTCACACAGGCATGTTAACGTAAGCACAATAGTTTTAGGATGCAGTCTGGAAGAAGTTGATGCTTTCTTTTTTTGGTCCCGATAACGATATCCCTGACTTTAGGTAACGGCTGACGCACAGTACCGGGTCAATGAAATGCTTTTTTTTCTAATTCAACCTTATCAGATGTTTAGCTGTGTATTTGATTTAAACATCATCCTGCCTTGGAAAATCAGCTGCTAATTACAGGCAGATTGACAGCGCAAATTGAACAAAAGACTCTGCCCCACGCTTTAATATACGTTTATGTTGCCCTTGGTGTTCGCACACTACTCACAACTGGCAAAGGTTAGTGGGGTCAGCGCTCAGCCTTCAGAAGACTTCCCCAAAGCTAAGAGGTCTAGAGAGACCTGCTCCTGACTAGACAGCAAATGTCTACAAGCTCTCAGCATGCTGCTCCGTCCTTTCGTCTGTGCCGAGCTGGAGTTCTGTTATATACGGCTCTCATGAGCAAAAGCCTGAGCAGCACACACACACACACACACACACATGCACTGTCACATCCCAGGACGTGTAGTAAAGAAGGGAGGAAGATAGGGAAGAAGGAGAAAGAAATTGCATTTATGGAGACATTCTGCTCTTAATGTCAGCTCCTCCTCTGGGAAGCATTTGCCTGACCTTTGTGTTGGATCACAGTATTTCTCTCTCTAATTTTCTCTGTCCGTCCTTCCTGTACTTTCCATTACTTTCTACCTATTATCCAGTCAGCTTCTCTTTTGCTCCCCATGAATCTCATGCATCCACTTTTGCTGCCGCTGCAGTTGTAGCCGTCGAGACATATGCGAAGCTCCCTCTCATTGAGCACACACGCACTCTGCACACATGCACCCCATCAATCCTGCAGTATCTGCAGTGTCTAAAAACCTCACCTCGCATTAACGGCACTTCATTCTAACCACACCTGCAGCCTGCTTAAATGGATTTGGGAGACGTCAGAGGGAGCTGCACCTGCATACAGTACTACAGATTAATAATGGATTGCTATCGGTCCTTATGAGGAGAAGGAAACGCACTTCCTGTAGCTTTCCAGCCTTTAAGAGCTGTTAAGCAGATAAGTGGAAGACAGTAGGCGTTGTGCCGAACACGGGGTGCTGAAACGGGGCAGCCAGCGAGCGAGGGTTTGCTAGGCTATGCAACAAAGAGCGAACTAGAATATTGTTAACATGTTTTCCAGAACGCGAGCAATCAAGTCAACTTTTACTGCACACGAGTGGGCGGAACTACCGAGCTACCAGAAACCAGCGTCTGGAGACTAAAAGTGTGGTTCTGATTAACTGAAGTACACCAAATTGACATATAGGTGTCAATTTTTGCATGCCTTATTTTATTTGAGTGCACAAAGAAAAAGCTGTTGAGCTGTGTGCAAAGTGGTTGTGTTTAGCAGATATTCTATCAGTGAGAAGGAAATGGTGATGACGTACGGCCCTGGCTGCCTCTGCCGAAGTATAGATAAATGGCTACAGGCACAGATAAAAACTCTGTGATTAATTTAGAGTGTGTTTCAACATGAATAAATGGGACATTACGGGTGACAGTTTTTTCTCCCACATTCATTTATTATTTATCTCTTACCTCAGAATATTTCAAATTAAATTCATAATTTTGTTTCGAACGTGAATTATTGATCGAAACACCGCATTTCAGACTAGTGTGGTTTCTTTGGAAATGGATCTGCAGTAGCAAACAATAAACCATATTTTGAAAGCTCCGGCACTTGGACACAGATATCAATACCTGCCACTGCCACTCCGCCGTGGATTCATCCTGACGAGGCAGACACTAGATGAGAGAACAAAGAGATGGAGAGCCTGTCTGAATTCCTTTTGAACCCTACTTGACAAATGCCAAATATAGAAGAAATGGGCTCTGTAGATAAAACAGGAAAGGCTAATACACAAACGCTCCATGTTGCCAGAGCCGAACCCAGTGATGTAATTCATCTCTTCTTTTTCATGTCACTCTCTTATGCAAATCTAGAAAAACAGGGCCCCTCTGAAACCCACGTTTGTCTCATGAAGACAATCAGCTCTGATGTTATAGACGTATTATTCCTCTAATACTATGCGTCCGCTCAGCGACTGGCGGGGCAGGAGGGATAATGGCATCGGGCCGTCCTTCCCCTCCCCGGCGAGGATGCATTATGTTCTCGGGGTCGTCCGTCGTTCCCATCGCTGGTGATATCTCAGGGACATCTTGAGCGAATGTCTTGGACGGACGTGGATGCAAATCGCAAATTAACAGCGAGACGGTACTTCTAGCTCATGGCTGGGGAGATGACCATAGTCTTATCTTCTCCACAGATCACAGCGGCCCTGGAGCAGGACGAACAGGCGAGGAAACAGCGGTTGTCCTACAAGGTGGAGCAGCTCATCTCTGCCATGTCCCTCGAGAGCTGAGGGCGACCGCCGCTCAAAGTGAGAGAGAGACCGATTCGAATGACTCACCTCTCATTGTGGGAGCTCCGATCACCAACCAGACCTGGGACCTCTCTGCATCCGAAGCCGGACGGACACGCAACTGCTTTAGCTTGTAATTCTGCCACCTCCTTCCATGATGGCTCCAGCAGGCCGAGGTAGAACCTCCCCCCGCAGATGGAGCCGATAGCAGCATCAGTAGAGAAGGCAACCACATGGCTTGTGTTTTTCTTTCTTTTTTTTCTCGGTTTGTATGTTGTGTGTGCGCGTGCCTGAGTGTGTGTTTGTGTCACACTGAGAAAGACTCCTGCAAGACCGGAGAACAAATGGAGGAACAAATGTATTCCCCAGCCAGTGAGAGACTGACTTTGGAGCTTGAAATGGAGACAAAAAAAACCCGGCGAGGAGCATATCTCACGTAGGACAGCTGAGTTTGCGTTCAGATTTTTCTCAGATTTTATTTTTGTACTTGTACATTTGAATATTATCAGTTGCAGTTGAAAAAAAAATCCACCCAGGATCCCATGCGCGTTGTTGTATAAAGACATTGCAGTGCAGCGATACGTCGGCGTGGTGCCGTGTTCCACGTCTTCTCCTTCTCCTTCCCCTTCTTGGACTGATGCTTCACGTGATTCGGACAAAAACCTCAGCTTTTTATCCAATCAAAGGTGTACAGGAAAACACAAGACCTGTGCTCATCATCGTAGAGTCGCGGTGGTCACAATTCATCCGGCATGCTCGCACCTATAAGCCGAGGGTGGCACATACAGACCTTGACATCCATCTGGCGGCTTCTTTTCAGCAGTTGGCTCATCTGTGTGTATTTACCGGCTGATACTGGCCCCATCAGTGTATGTGAATGTACAAATGTTTTTAGTTTGTCCGTACCTCCTGTTTTGAGTGTGACGTACGGAAACGGGGCTCAGTTGAACTGAGCTCCACGGACGCTTGCAGTAGCTCGTCAAGTGAACAACTCCATTGGTCCGCGCCGGCCCGTCCAGCTGCTTCCCCGCTTCGTTTTTCCTGAAATCACTTTCCTTCAACACTTCGAGTGCGGCTCGTCCGCGTTGCGGCCGTCGCTGCGCATACGCCGCAGTACGCACAGCTTACAGTTGAGAGGATCCAGCCAAGCGTAATTGTTCCCCGGAGGCTAAAATTGTCTTTTATATAACCACAGTGGGTCTCTTTGGGAACCTGATAGATTTGATGTGTACTTTGCATGCATGCTATCACCATCTTTGATTTCAGCAGGCGCCAATGAGTCATGCCAGCTCTAGTTGGCCAGTATAGGTGTTATTAGCCGACCGCCCCCCATGTCCTCACGCAGACAATAGGAAGTCCAGCTCCGTGGGTTTAGTATGAACAAGTGCCAAAAGATCCTGTTGTCCACTAATGTGTCAAAATATCGGTTAATGCTTTACAGAGGCGGTGAAACTCTATAAGCTCTCACGTTGGAGTTTAGAACCTGTTAAAGCTGAAGCTCCAATAACTGGAATTATATAAGAGTTTTGTGAAAGGTACGAAAATCAGCAGAAGAAAATGGATCTGGGAAGGAAACAAAAAGCACGATAAAAACACAAAGACTTGAAACAACGGCCATGTCTCATCTTGTGCGCTGGTGTCCTGACTTAAACCAAAATGTCACAAGCTAAAAGGCTGACGTAACGTTTCAACCTTCTAGCTGGATGACAACAAACTGTAGATTTCATTCTCTGCATACGTCATTTAATTTTGTTTCCGGGATATATTTCCGTTTGCTTGTTGTTTACATCAAGTACTTGAAAATAGGTAGTGTTAAAGGTTTGCACAGTGTACTGTAACCGTGTGTGTTGAGAGCATGCTGCACACCAGTAGTGAGTGAAAGGTGCTTCTTTTCCCCGTGGCCTTAGATTCCCACCTGCTTTAGTGGTCCTGATGTCATTAGCCCTCGACTCAGGCGCAGTCCTCGCAGCGCTTCGGAGCCCAATCGTTCTCCGCTGATGCCCAGGCGGTCTTAGACAGATAAAGGAAAAAGGTGAAGAGGCTACGGTCCGGCGTTGCCTCCCTCTGCACTCGGCTCGCCTGAGCTGTTTGAAGAGAAGGGTTGAGAAATGAGGAGAGAGGGAGAGGTGGAAAGAGAGAGAAGCCCTTTAGCTCTGGTTTCCTGCGCTGGCTTTGAAGCTGCTCTTTGATCTGAGTCAGTTGTGTGCACAGTGTGATCAGAAGATGGAAAGAAGAAGAAGAAGGAGAAGAAGGAGAAGAAGGAAAAGAAAAACATCAAGCTGAAATGCAAGGAGAAATGTTGGATGAGGGGATGATCGACATGTTATTACTGTGTTCGGCCAGTGGGGGCAAAGATGGGAAGGAAAGAATGTGATTTGTTCCTTTATCTCGCTCCCTTACCTCACAGTAGACATTCCTAGGTACACAATGGCGCAAATATACAGTGCACACACAAAAATATAAAGCTTCCTTCTTTTGATTAAGGTGTCTTCCCAATTTCAGCATATAGAATTGTATCCTCCTCATACCTCACATTGCTTGTATGTAGTATTTTTTTATCATTTTAACAGGACCTAAATGCCTTTTCCTTTTTTGCAAAGGACGACAAATGTTTATTATAGTATTTCCAACCCTTACAGGTGCTTCCCTGTATTCAGACTTGTGACGCATTCAAATAGGCACACAAATTGTTGGAAAGGATGTTTTCTTTGGTTTTGTGTGATGTTTTTGCATGCATTTTAATTCCTCCTTTAGTTCTGCTTGGTATTCCGTATGAATCCACGCCATCATTAGTCCGACTGAAACTCTTAGACATCCGTACACATCAAGCACCACAGCTGAATGCACCTTTTTTTTGTCAAAGAGATTATTTTTCCGTTTTATTACCAGTTATTGCTCGTCCCCTTGCTGTACACTCACTTCTAAAGAAGTTCTAAGTTCGGTTTGAATTGAAAAGAGGATCATTTGTTTACTCTTTCTGCAGTGCAGAATCCCAATTGACTGCCAGTTGTGTGAGAAATGGAAAGATTTCCATGAACGCAACCAGCTCTTTTCAGCTCAAGCCGATTGCTAATTGAGGATGCTTTGTGCGCTGTTTTTACGCTCTTGGTGTGATGTGTAGCCGAAGAGATCGTGTTGTGTCATTCCTTAAACCAAACAAAGTCGAATTTTTGTTTGTTGGCATCACACAAAGGAATTCAAAATCCTGATTGGCGCATTACTCTCAAGTCAAGATATCACAACGTATAAAATAAGTACCCTTCCATTTTAAACACTTTGTAAACAAACCCTTTGTAGACACTGGAGTTCTGTAAAATAGTAATTACTGGCGATGATGATGACGATGATAATAATAATGGCTGTCTGTTCTTCTTGTTTTATAAAAGTGTTGTGAAAATTGTAAGAAACTTAAAGTATTTAAAAAAAGGTTGTTCTCTTGTTTTTTTATTTGCTTTCATTTTGTTATAATATATTATTGTGTACCTATTGTAAATATGAAGCACACCTATTTTGCAAGCCAAGGATTCACTTTGTACTGTTGTTATATATAATTAAACTTTGCTGGTTAAAAATTGCATAGGGCCGAAATTTGAATTTGTGTCTTTTTGTTGAGCGATATGGACAAAATATGGACAAAAATAAATGGAATCATAACTAGCTGCTACGATGCTTTGGGGAATGTTAATGGGAAGTTAAAAGTGTGCCAAATTGTCATTGATTGTTGACACTGTGGCGGCGGATGAAGGCCTCAAACCACCAGTAATGAATTAGCGGGATGAAGAAAAAAGGTTACCATTTAAACCTTGTCGAGACAGAGGAGGAAATCAAGACCGTTTTATTTTGGTTTCATTCTAAGCAGATCTGAGGACGTTCATGCGCGACAGACACGCGATATTCTCTGCAAATGTGAGTAGGTGTTTGTTGATGTGTTGATGACTCTGATGAAGAGCACGATCTGGTCTCGGGTTGGCCTTCTGTTACCCACGGTCTTGTTGATCGGGAGGCCAAACCACAATTACTGAATTCCTAAAAGTTTTTTTGACTGTCACAGTATATTTTTTGCCTCAAGTGCCTGCTTCCCGGCCTCGCAGTTTGTCTTAATTCAAGTGCGTCATCACAAACTGGCCTCAGCTTCTTTGTGCCACCACCGGAGCTGCGGTCACATTAGGTAGCTAATGGATTGTGTGGGTCAGTGTGTGTAATAATGGCCCTGCGAGGTCATTGACTCCTCAGCAGGATGAACGGGGATGACTGCCAGGGGGGCGAGCTCAAACTGTCAAACTTTCTGGATGCATTTGCATTGTTTAGGTGAGTGTAAGCGATGGAGAAGTGAAGTCAGTGAAGCCACTGAGCCAAACCCTGCGTCTTCTTATCCCATCCAAATAATCACATTGTCGGTTCCGGCTGTGTTCATCGTTTACACTGAGATTTAGTTTAGAGGGTATAGGCGGGGAGGGGAGTACTCATTAATACGTGAGTATTACCAATGTAGTTAGTCATAGTTTACAGAGGAGTGGAGTAGTGGTACACAATGCCTCCTCGGCTTCCCGTTGCAGCCTTTTATCTAGCGATATTTGTTCTATATCTTAAGACTCTTGGCCACCCCTGCTCCTATATTTCCTCCAGTGAAGGTCTAATCCCCACTGCTTCTAATCCTGTACTGCTGAGACCAATTCAAATCCACGCGGGATTTAACGCCCTGTAATGCCTTTACAAGTAGTTGCATAAAGCTGACATCCTATTGGTTCTGGGTACGATTGTCATCCTGGATTACAAGGCAAAGTCTGAAATAATTACGGTAATGTGAGTTTTGCAAGACGATGGGTGGTTTCTGCTCAATTTTGAGAAATATAAATTTTACATTGATGCAAACCCTGACATTTTGTAGGTTGGGAAAAGGTCTTAGTTTCATTAGGCAAAGTGATGAGATTCACTGCATTGGGGATTTGCAGGTCAAAACTTTGTAGACTTTGCAGCCATGTAGTTGATTAAGAAGAAAAGGTTGGAACGCTGCGTCCCATTTAATCATCAGTCGGATGGTGGCCAGACTCCTCACTTCAGAATCACTCGTTTGTTTGTTATGTTGTATTGATTTGATAATTGATCTTTTATATGTCAAGATTCAGAGGCTCAGATTACACAAAGTACGTGTTAAGATGTTGATAGACAGAAATAAAGGAGAAAAAAAACAATGTCATTGTATGTTCCACTATATGAGGTGAGCTAAAATGTTAGATAAATAAAAATAGACGTTAGAAGCCGAAAGAACACACGGGGTGCGTGTGGTGTGGCGGTTGGTCGGAGGGAAGCTGTGAACCCAGGTGTCGTAAACTCTCAGCACAAGCTCTATTGATAGTCTGGCTTCCCGTTGTTGGGCCTGTCATCCTCGCCCCGCTCGGCAGCCCGCCGCCCGCTGGCCCCTCTCTCATTAGCACACCGCAGCACAAAACACGCCGGCCACGTCGGTGGGCGCTCTAAGTAATTCACAGGTCAGAGACGCGCAGAGCAGCATGTGTTTCATCCACACACACACACACACACACACAGGATTTTTGTTGTAACCCAGGCCAGAGAAACAGGTGCACAGCGTTGCCTTTAAATCGTGCAAATATGCATGTTGAAATGACAAGGGGAACAGCTATTAATTAACGGCTTCGCTCGTGCATACAGACAGCCCCCCTCTGTCGTCTGCCGACAACCAGTTCTCTTCACTTTTTTTGAGCACTGTGACTGACTGTTGGTGTCTGCAGGAGCGGCCGACCATCAGAGCCTCCCTGAGATGCTAATGAGTCTCTCCCAGCAGGCCCCCGCGGACAGACTCCCGTTGGGCGGCCCCATCTCTTTCAGTACGCTGCAGCAGAAACAAAGGGGCGGGAGAATTGCGTCCGTTCGACCCAATGTTACCCCCCCGTCCCCTCTCCGTCCCCCCTCTCCGTCCCCCCTCTCCACTCCAACAACCCCCAGTCCACTCAACCCAACTGTGCTTCTGGAAAAGTGCATGCGTTTTTTTCAGCTGTGCAAATACACAAGTGCACTCTAGGACAGGGTTGGGTTCGGAACATGAGGTACAGGACATACATCATTGATGATTGTGTGTGTGTGTGAGTGTGTGTGTGTGTGTGTGTGTGTGTATGTACACCCACATGTACACACACACACACCCAGGAACACAAACTCAACTACCCTGCTGCTGCTGCTTTCAGGGTGCAGGTGAGAAACACCTGCCAAATTTCCCTAGCTGGAGCACTCGATTGCATATGCAGATGTTAATTACCGCTGAAGCATGTATGGGAGAATCAGCGTGCCGCTGGAACAGCTTGTGCATCTCTCTCTCTCCCCCCCCCACAGGTCGCCGCTTCCACACTTACTCCCCTGGCTGATAATAAAGATAATCACCTCCGATTTCCTTCATGGCTCATTTTCTCCGGCTCGCTCCTGAAAGGCCAGAGCGCCGCTGTCTGATTTTCCACGCTGAGCTCTTATCAGCGCGCCGAGGGCCGAGGACTGGGGCGGGGGCCAAGTCGACACACACCACCTGCCACACACTCACCAGAGGGGACCGATTCGTTCAGTCGGGGTCTCCGATATGGAGGGGTAATGAGCACGAGATCATCCATCCGGTATGGTGTGATTGTGGTTTGGAATAAAGTCCTGGATGAGAGTCGGGTCAGATCAGATGAGATCAGGTGCTGGTTGTTATCACACAGACTGAACGGGGGGGCAGGGGGGGGGTTAGAATGAAAGTAGGTTTTCAGAAACCTTGAAATTAAGACTCAGCCCACTAAATGCAACAGATAATCCCCATCAGATTGGTTTATCCTGAGCTCTTCATGCAACTTAAAATGTGATGAATCGGGACATTTTTCATTGTCCTCAATCATCATTATTTGCCGTTACAAAGCAACATGTTTTAGAACTTGCCACCGTTTTAAAGCTCCTTTAACATAATCTGTTCTCGATGTACATTTGCACACTGTATATTCAGATGACAACCCCTAATCGTAACCCATCTGTTCACACAATAGATCAAATCCACGGTCTGTCTCACTCTACGACCCCCCCCCCCCTCACTACCCTGCCTCCCCTCCCTCCTTCTGTCTCCCTTCTTGTCCTCCCTCGAATCCATTGTCCGGATAGAAACGTGCCCGGGATTGCAAAGGCTCGTTTTCGGCGCACCTCTTTGAGAATTATTTAAGGTTTAAGGAGAGTCTGTGAAATGAATATTTGATGTTGAGGACCCGAGCGTCTCCCGACGAGCCCAAAGCAACACTTCAGAAGGCGTATAAGCTTCCTGCCTCAAATCAAAGACACACACAACACCTCATCCACTCATCACCATATCCAAAAAAACACGGCAGACAGTTCACGGTTTGCTATTGAAGGTCTGCATCACAGTCTTGAGGATAATTGTGGGCGCATGTTGCCTGAGACTGGTCTTTTATTTACCACTTTCACTTACTCATTCGTTTAGTTCAGCTTTCAGTTCACATTTTCCTCGGGCTCTTATCCTCACCTCAGTTTATGACGGTTTCCTGGCACTCTATATGGTTTTCTTCATGGCATTGGAGAAATGCAACACAAATAGTTTGTCCTTGTTGCCACTAGAGGGCAGAGTTGAGTCGTCCAGAAGTGGATCTTTTTCTATGTGACGACATGTGATCCTGCAGTGCCATCTTTTGGTGTGTTGTGTGAAATAACTTTGTGATCAAACCTCCTTGTAAAGTGGAGCGTACCACGCACATAAACATCAAAGTAGTGATTCCATACCAACACCTGCATTTAAAAAAACGAGTAGGACTTACACAAGAAAACCAGTACAGTCATACACATCGTATTTAGAATAAAAATGTTTGACAACTGTTTCAGCAAAGCTGTATTTGAACTTTCCGTTGTTTTAAAAAAAGAAAGGCCTCTGGAGACCATAATATCATCCTAGAATAAGGTTTGTAACTGATGTAGCGCTCTTACTGCCGACAGTTTGACTTATGTGAAAGTCCTCCAGAGATGCATTGAGCAGATGCATGTAATGAGAGCCATCTGGGCAGCCGGCACTCTAATGAATTAATCCGACGTTATCGGGAAAGAACACACGCACTTAATTATTTTCTTACTGGATGCCGATGCTGTGCAGGGTTGCGCTTGTCTGCTGTCGTGCAAGCAGCAGCGATTGATTTTCTGTGGCCCCTCCTGGTTGTGATGGATGACAGAAGAGGTCTGGGAAGTGAGGGAAGTTGCGATCAAAACGATGGGGCCTGTGTTTGAAACCCGAATAGTGCTAAAGAAACTTCTGGTAAAAGTCTTTTATTTCTCGTTCTTGTTTGTCTCCCTTCTTCATCTTTTCTACTAAATCAAACCGACAGATTAGTTATTCAACTCGGACACGAAGGACCAAATAAATGATTGCTCAATATAATTCAAAAGCTGCAATTATACATAATTCTATGCAGAAGTGGAATGTGAGTCTGGAAATGCCTTTTGAAATACTTAATGCGTTGCTCGCGATTTCGGCAAGTGCTTTCTTCTGCATTGATATGCACAGCTCCTTAATAGATGCACTCCAAAGGGAAATGGGATCTGGGGTTAAAAATGAGACCTCTGAGACCCAAAGCACTCCCAACCTTCACAGCCCTCTCAACCTTGAGCATGAATTACTTCAAGATGTCTACCGAGTCACCCAATCAGAGCCAATTAGGGCTAGTTAAAGGCCTGCGGAGAACAGGCCAGGTAAAGGACTTGAGGAAGCTGGGGGACGAGGAGCCGAGTCGAGAGAGAAGTGATCGGGGGACAGAAGGTTACACTGAGAGTTTTCTTATTGGGATCCTCTCCTCTGAGTGGGCATTTCCTAAAGGTCTGGCAGTTATTTTGACTTGCTGCGTTTTGATCATGCAGGATTGTCTGCTGGTGAAAGTGAACGCACGTGGATGCTACGCGCGTTGGGCTGGGTCGGTCTGGACAATGAAATTGAATTCATGAACAATAGCTTGCAGGCTCCCGCCAGAGGGGAGTGCTGGAGAAGAACATCTGTTTAGGATCATGGCAGTGGAGGGGGTGGGGGGGGTGGGGGGAAGGAAAGGGAGGATCTTTGGCAGTGGGCTCTATGTTGTGGGAAAAGCAACAAAATAGACTACTCCATCAATAAAGTGGCAAGGTCATGCTTGTGTGAATGTTTCAGGGACATCATGACTGCTTGAATGAAGGGTTTTTTTGTGTCTGTTTTAGTGGGGGAAATGTGATCGAATTGACCAATAAAGCAAGGAATCTTTGTTCTCAAATGAATTTTCCTTTATTTGTGATGCTGCCTCTCCGCTATGGGGCAGAAAACAGCTGGCCAGGTGTGTCCCGTATTCAACAGGCCATCAAGATACCACAAGCTGCAGGGTTACGGGTGAGTATAAATACATTTCCATGTTTGTCTTTCACTGGTCGGGGGGCATTGCTGGGTCTGCCTGCACACTCGGGGACTTGCACAAGGAAGGTTGGATTCTTGGCTATTAGCGAACATCACTCAAGGAGAATGACAGGAAAAGGGGGGAATTTAGATGCGGGTGTGGCGACAGATGGTGTATATATATATATGTATACATGCAAATATATATACACAGTATATTCAATGAGAAAGTGTGTAAAAACTGGTACTAATATATAAATAATGGTATGGATAATATATGAACAAAATTCTTTCTGTAAAAACCTTCACATATGGATAAGAACTAAACTCTTTGGCATAATGTCATTCAACAACATGTTTCAACACAATTGTTTCTCAAAGCAGAATGATTATAACATGAATAAATTCAATTTTCAGATTTAACAATATTTTACATGCCACTGTAGAAAAAAACCTACTGGAGAAAGAAAAACCACCAAACTCCATGGCCATAGAGACAAACGCGGGGAAATAAGGCCACGACCGGGACTTTTTCATGGGTTAGGGTTAGTATTTAAGTAAGTCTCTAAGCCTGTACTGTCCCTCCTGTCACATGTCAGTCCTGCTCTGATGATCGTCGGGGCCAACGGGAATCCAGCGGACTCACAAAGCATCGAAGCCTCCCAACAAAGCCAATCGGGTCCCTGAGGGTCAGAGTCTCTGCTACCATGTGCTGATCCTCATGATGTCCTGGTAATGGCCCCCAGGCTGCCCCCTCCGCACACGCACACACATATACACACACACACACACACTTTACAGAGACTCTTTGTGCAAATGAACCTGAGACAGGGAGAGTGACTGACTGGGAGGAAAGGAAGGAAGAAGAAGATACAAGTTAAATCCTCAAGAAATACACCTCTGCCAGTCGTAGCTTATCAAAATCCTTCAGAGGAAACAGTCACATGCCTCACAAACAAATGCATCTTTAACGGCACTGTGCAAAGGTAGAAACAAAGGCCATTCAACTGTGTAATGGAAACATTACAAAAACATGTAAATGTTTGGATTATTCTGCCGAGGATGGAGATACTTCTACATAGTAGTGTGAAGTGTTTTTTACACACAGCTGTTTAAACATTGTCTGCCGGGTTCTATATGATAGATTGCCACTCGCAGAACAAGTTGTTTCAAGATTTCTTTTTCTCTTTCTTATCCAATGCGCGTCGTTGCCAGGGGAGTCACCCCTTTTGAGACATTATTACGTTCAAAACCAACCATGAGGTGTAAAAAGGTAGACGTAAACACCAGTTACACCATTTACAGCAGCCGCCATCAACGTGTTTCTCTGCAGGGCGGTTTGGCGCCGTTTGGTCCAGCCGGGCATCGTCTGCTGGACTTAATCCAATTCCCACGCTTCCTTTTCACAAAGTGGATGAGTGTATTCTGTCATATGCCAATAGTGATAAACACAAAAAAAGAAAGACAGAAATGAATACAAAAATTCCTCAGAGCTACCGGGATTAGTACGGTGTGCAAACACACCTTGAGTATAAAGCATCCTTTACAGATTCTACAATTTTGCATTCTCTTCTATTTTATTAACTATGAATGTCACTTTAAGGCCCCCCTTAACAAACTGGTCCACGCATCTGGTTTGAAACATACACGGTGACCCGTCTGATTTGGGCTTAATCCCGCCCCCATATGGTGCACTGTTTGACAAGCGCGTCTCTAGCCAGTCCTCAAAAACTCGGTGCAGAGCTTCCAGATGTGGCCCGGCTGACTTCACTGGATCAGCCTGTCTCTGTGTGAACAGGATCGGTGAACAGCCGGCATCACGCCCCTACCGCACACCGCACATTGGTTCCACAGCGAGTCCCTTCTTTTCTACTGATATGGCGTAATTAATGATGTAATGCCGTCAGTGGATGGATGCTGGATGACTCACTGCCAGCTGTCAGTCATTTGTCCAAGGACGCACAAAAACCAGGGTCCCGGGTGGAGGGAGGGGGGGGTTCTGGGTGACGCCATGTTTTTTTTACAGGCCTCTCGGCAATGTACGCGACATGTAGGCGGCGGGCGGAGCGCCTCCTGTTTACCAGGTGCGTCTTCAAAAATTGAAAAATAAAGACACGGTCAGCTTTCGGCCCTTTTCCCACAAATCCAAAATTCAAGTCGAGCTGAAGCCCGTTGTAGAATTTCAAACCTGTGTTTACATGGTGGTGTTAAGCCCAACAAGTGGAAACAGTCTGCGTTTGTTAACTACCTTACCTGAAAGTTTTCCTAACGTCCAACCACAAACCCCACAAAGCAAAAACTGTTGCACCACCAGCATTTCCCCAACATTTTTCACAAGGAAACAAAACTGCAGTTCAGATAAAGCTCAACAGGATGTCACCCACTAACATCTGCTGTACATGTGCATGCACACACACACACACACACTCAGGGACAAGGGAGGACGTAAGGGACGGTTGCATCGGGGGAAGCAGGCGGTTCGAAAAATGGGTGTGGAAAGAGCAGAAAGAGAGAGGCCAAGGGAGTGGAGCCGTATAAAGAGCAACAGAACACGAGCCAGGCTTTATTCCGCCTGACTGTCCCGCTCACCAGGACCTCACAGGAAAAGCCGCGCCTCCCCCCCCCCCCTCCTCCTGGCCCTCACACGTTCACTTAGTATCACTCGCACGCAGTCCCACCGGCCACGCTGAGTCCGACCCGACAGGATGGCTGCGTCCATGTGCAGGATGAGTGGCCCCCGGATGGCTGGAGCTCTGCTGCTCTGCGCTCTGATGCTCAGCAGTGAGTACTCTTGTTATTGTTGGTTACACTATCAGCTTTTGCAGCTCCAATGTTCCTGCTCCTCTTCGAGTGTGATCTATATACAAAGTCTCGTGTTATTTACCCATGTGAACTTTTCAGCGGTTCCTTTGTGACTTTGTTTGTGTGCGTCGGTGGCTTTGTTGTTTACGCGCTAGTTTGGGGGGGGGGGGTTTTCATTGACACGTTCTGCCATGAGGTGACATGCAGATGCAAAGAGGAAGGGTTAGCGCCGTGGTGGCTGCAGACACAAAGGGTCTGCTCACGAGAAAGATCACGCTTTAGGTGCATCTGGGCACATCTGTGTGAATGCGTGTGAGGGGATTCAAACCAAGCACACAAAGCATAAAAGAAAAAATATATTTTTTTAATGTTAAAAATAAAATCAGTTTGGTCTCATCTTTGCAGATTAATAAAGACATTTAAGGCTGCGAGTTACAAGCTATTCAGAGGGAGCAGAAAATGACTTGTGTCCACTCCGAATCAGCCAGAAGCCTTAATTGCAGGGTGACGTATGACTTGGATGCTGTTCTTAATGCAGGACTAGTTCTAGCTCAGCGCGTTGTAAGTAACGACTTCTGCAGAGCCATTAGGACTCATCTCTCGGGGCGTGGTGTGTTTGGGGTGACCTTGGGTAGAGGAGTGTTCCAGAAGGATGGAAATAGTTAATGGTTTACTCTAAAGGGGGAGATATCATGAGATGGCGGAACATGCCTGTAGTTTGCACAATAAAAGTGAACGCCACATACGTTCTGCATCAGCAGCTTAACAGATGGTAATTCGATTTACAAATCTAATTATTCTGGCCACACCCTGCCAAGACATTAAAGTTGCGATACGTTGCGATCTCAAATAGTCTCGTCTCTGCGTCAGGTTTTAGCAGACAGCTTCTGATTTCTACTTTAAGAACAACATAGATGAGTTTTCTGAAGGCTGCAGACCCGTCCTTGATTCTTTTCCACGTAGAGCAGAAGCCCGACAATCACATGCACTTGCTGCCAATGCGGTGTGAGGTTTCAGCTATAGTGCTCCGAAGAAGCATACTTAATAAACCTCTCTCTTTAAAGTAGGCAACGGTTTACAGTTGTAGTAATTACAATGATCTACAACTCCCCAGTTTGCTCGATCGTCTGCATGCTCGTACGGCCGAGTCACAAGAGACCATCTGTCTCCTCATTGACTCTTCCCTCCCAGCGCAGCTGTGTATACGGGCATCATTCATTGAAAGAAATACTTCGTATTAATGTTTCGGGCTCCATGTGGCCGTCTTGATGTGCACAAAGAAAACCCTTTGTCAAGTCATTTTTTTTTTCCACACATGCAGAGGCGCTCCACTGCACAGCCCCGTGAGTCGTTGTGTTTTGTTTTCGATTTGGAAATGTGTTTGATTGGGAGGTTTGATCCATTCCACTTCCCATTTGGTTGGCAATGATTCATTAGTCATTAGCCCCAGAAGGGGGAATGGGTGTGCCAACTGATTAAACAATGCTTTCCTGTATTTGTGCAAAGCAGAGGAGAGTCTGACTGTCATCTTCTCTTTCTTTTGTCACGCATTTGGAAACCATGGAAACCGGCACACTCATTTCATGAAGTCTTGAGCTGTCTGCTCGTTGTACGACATGTTTGTGGACTCTGGTGGGGAAACAATTTTTCAAAGACGACGCTGGCGTCACAATATTAACTGTGTGGAATGTATACATACTGTAGACCGTAGCTTAACAAAAGCTCAGTTAATAACATTTGCATCGGGCAAACGTCCTGTTTAGATGTGAAGGCTCAAAATAATGCCAGGAAGACCGGATGGGAGCCTCCGATGCACTTGATGAGCGAGTGTGTTTGACTTTGCAATCCGAGCAAACATATTTGTCATGTATGAGCAATCCAACCATCCAGAATCTCCGGCAAACAGATTGAGTTGACGCTCCCACTTTCCCATGGCTGTCATTCAGTAGTTATGCAGCCGTGCAAATATGTAGCGCTGAAATGGGCACGCACTGCAGTGTTGGATGATGTCATTCATGGCCCTCTTGGAGGACGTTTGAAGTTGTCTCTCTCACAAGATATTGGGGGAAAACCCCAGCTTTAAATCTGTTGTGGAGAAGGGGAAAAACATAATGTCTTGCTCATTTCACGTTGCCATGGACAATGGCCGTTAGTGTTGTTGAGTCAGGCCCATCGGAGTTTGTCTGTGTTTAAGCCACCAATGCACTGTGTGGTACGCCGTGTGCAACGCACACACTTAAGTGGCCTTCACAGAGAAAAGTTTCTAAAAAGAAATCAACTGACATAATAAGACGTTTAGTGTAAGAAGCATAATATCCTGCACATTCTTTACAGTCAGAATCAGCGGCCATACCTGTCAGCAGATTACTGCACGTTTCTCAGACAGCAGCTCGGCCCTGCCAACGTAAACATGGGCAGAATACCGTCACTCTTTTTCTCATGGCCCTCGGCTTTAGACCAGCATACTTTCTGTCCCAAGTTGCGGCGATAAAGTTGTATTCACGTCATCCGCTGGTGGGTGTGGGTCTTTTTGCATGAGGCCTTGGCAGAGAGTGGTCTTATGTCAGCCTATGGGTGTGTGTCCACTTGGGCCCAGAGTAAAAGGCTCGGGAGCCACGTGAGCCTGCAGAGTATTTAAACCTGCAGCCTGTGTTCTGTCAAAGGGCCAATTTTCTTCAGTGATTCCTACATGTGGGAGAGCCGGATCAGGCTACAGCTGAAACCATTAAAATGTTCCGCCGAGCCCGGCCTGTCACCAGTGTCCGCTGGGTTACCTCGTCCGTTAGCTTTCATCAGACAATCACCATAACAAGAGGAGGGGAGAACCTTTTTAGAACGTATTTTCCCCACGTGAGTTATCTTCACTTGGAGCTAACTCTTGTTCAAAGAAAACATATTCATGAAGAGAAAACACAGCCACTGTCGCTGGTACAAATGATCGTCCGGCACAAGGAGTGGACTCGGCGAAGTAGATCATCTAGCAACAATATTTACGCAGTGAAACAATTTTAATGAAAAGCAGACGGTGTGCTATTGGAATCTTTCTATTCCAATTACTGCTGTTTGTTCTATGCTCCCCTGGCACCCTGCTGACATGTTACAGCTGTTGGTTTCTACCAGCATAAAGGGGGGCTCTCCTCCTGTTTCTCCTGTTTCTCCTCCTACTTTTCATTATATTATAATATTGTGAGTCTGTCATTTAGCTGACGCTTTCATCCAAAGCGACTTACAATAAGTGCATTTCAACCATAAGGATACAAAAGTGCAATTTCATCAAATAAGCCAATTTACAACTTGCTAAAGATAAGAGCCACTGTAAGTCAGATTTAAGTGCTACAATTTGTTAGTCTTTCTAGTCAAGGTAGAGTCTTCTCATGGTCTTTTCAGACCAGAAAATCTCGCGCGACAAAGTTCTTGATATCACTGATCACAAACCGCCTGTACGTGCAGATAATGAGTCCTAACATGGTTTATCTTCTTCTTTTGTAAAACTCCAGGGACTGCACAGCGACCGTCCTCCACTGACCCGAGGTTTACGGTGATGTCGTACCAAGCACCGATATAAAGCTTATTTTTCATTTACCCAGTCAGAAAACCAATTTTTTTTCACCGGTAAATCACAACAATGTCCAAAGTTAAATCAACTTTTTCTTATCCGCTGGTTGATGGGACAATCCGTACTCTAATAGCATTATAAGACATAAGACGCCGTACTTTACCTTATTTTTTCTTGGACCCCATTTTACTTGCCAAGCTGGTTCTCCTTTTTTTCTCCTTGAGCCCTGTATTGTATGTCGTCGAGCCAATCAGGGCTGTATTTATGGAGGCGCATACTGCTAACCTCTGAGAATAAAAACATTTAATGAGCCTTGACTGACGGAATTATCGCTCCTCATAATTAACGTTTGGTAAAAGGTATGCCGTTGAAACCATACTCTATACTTAATTAAAAACATAAGACCGTACCTTTTTGCTCGAGACATTTGACCGTATTCATTTGTCTTCTATGTGTATAAACAGTGTGCACATTTTTTCTTTCTTAAAACAAAACCACAGACTTCAGCTATACATGGGGAGGGCGATCGCGTTCACGCGGTTTTTTTTCTCAATCATATCGAAGCCAGATTGTTCATGGCCGTAGGTTTGGATTTCTTTTTCAATGGTCTCATGTAAAGACAGCGGCTGGAATCGCTCGATGGACACGGTGCTGTTTCTGACACAGTGTACAGAGCAGCTGGTGTGTGCAGTTTTTAATCCGCTAACAAAGACGGGTGGACTGTTTTGGAAACAACACTGATCTGCTGAAACTATTTTTAATGAGTAAATTAGAGGTTGAATGAAAACAAGGGTCAATAGCTGCTACAAATCATAATGTTTTCCTTTTCCCTCCCTGCTTTTGTCCCTCCCAGGGTTTCCTCAGCTTCTGGTTTTACAAACATTGAATAATGGCACGTGAAGGAACGAAAGATGTCAGCTAGAATGCCAGTACTTGTGATGCTGCGCTGTGCCCCCATGACGGTGGTTAGTGTGTGTGTGTGTGTGTGTGTGTGTGTGTGTGTGTGTGTTTCATCTCACTCCAGGAGTGACTTCCTGTATTCCAACGTGATATCTGCAACCAACAGCATGTTCACCTATGCACTCGGACGAGGTCACTGAATGCTGTGACAGCCACATCCTGTCGTCGGATGGGCATTCATAACATTCCACACCTGTTGTTAATTCCTTTTCCTTTTTCAGGGATGTTCAGGGCGGAAAAGTCAACTTTTGCCACCCGTCTGTGCAGAAAAATAAAACCTTTTTTCTTAACGTTCAGGGGCACAGACCATATATTCCTGCACATGCTTACTTTCTTCTTATTCTCCATCATGTTAAAATGGCCAGAGTAATGATCAGGCTTGGAAAAGGGAGGAGTCCTCTGGCATGTCCCAGAAGTCCCTTGGGTCTCTGTGAGAATGAAGGAATTTCTCCTAGTAGGGAACGGAAAGAAAAGAGGGGCGATTTGGGGGTGTTTTGTGGACATGGGGAGGTAAAGGAGAGTGTGGCACATAGTGACAGTTTTCTGGGTGGAGGTCAAATGCGAGATTTAGAGCTGAAACTTTTCTCCTTCTTACCCATGATGTCAGACACTTCGCTGCTCTCTGACAGCACAGCACATGTGCAGGAACCAAGTTCTACCAACAAAAAAAAACTCATTTTAGAGAAGCTCTACAGAAATGGACAGTTGGAATTCAGCTGGAATTCATCAGAGACCAGCATGTTGAACCAATGAGAGGCGACTGCGTCTAATGGGAAATGTATCTGGTGTTTGTGGCTCATAATTAAGCATAGACAGCAACTGTTGCCTTGTCAAAATTCCAACTGCAATTTTTGATTGGATTTTGGATTATTACAGAGAATAAACTGTGTATAGAACAAAATGTAACAGTTTGACAACAGTTTGCGCTTGTTAACCCTAACTCTAATTTTCAGATTTTACGACTCACTCCTACAGCTCGCGATTTGTTCTGTGGCCAAACAATATAATGCATGTGAAGTGCTGTACTATTCATATCCAGAAATGCAAACTCTGTGTAAAAAATGTTTAAATACGGGTGAGCGAAATCGGTAATCAACAAAAGAAAAAAAAGGACGATTTAGTCAAAGTCTCTGACGGGGGGACTTTTATTTGTTTTCACTAGTGCCATTTATGCGTGATGTAGGTACACGGAACAAATAACGTGCATTCTTAACATGAAATTACAAGACTGTGACACTCATTTAGGAAATTCTTGACAATCTTTTAAGGGATTAGAATTAGGTGTCTAGAATATGTATATGAAGTCCAGGAGCTGCTTATGTTTCCTTAAAGAATGAAGTGCATCGGGTCAGCTCACACACCAGTGACTCCTTAGCTGCATCA
Organism: Apeltes quadracus; assembly: GCA_021346845.1. Classification (NCBI taxonomy): domain Eukaryota; kingdom Metazoa; phylum Chordata; class Actinopteri; order Perciformes; family Gasterosteidae; genus Apeltes; species Apeltes quadracus. Next base: position 6,165,227 of record CM037928.1, on the reverse strand, counting down.
TATTCCAGCAGCATGTCAACAATAACAATTGTAGTCTTGAATCAAGCATTTTCATTGACTGAGCCGAAAAGTGGCCCGGGGCCTTGTGTGCTGAATATGTCAGCATGCATGGGGCTGTGAGCCACTTGACGTATGAAGGGTATTACATTTGTTAGGGATATACGTATCTGCCTTTATGCTGCCTTATAATCACAGTAGATTTTCCCAACCACAGGCAAAAGAAATGCTGCAATTGAACTGCCACTCAGCATCATTCTCTCTTTAACCTATGATTTTGTTCTTTGCATCTGGCATGGCTACGCACCACGCACCACGTCAAAGACCGAAACACCCGGTCTGAGTGCTTCAAGGAGGGAGGACAGCCTCGGCAGGACATTCACTTGATGTGTCCCAGTAGTGAAGATCAGAACGGAGCCCAGAGGTTACAGAGTCTGCAGCTTTGGCCCTGTGCTTTCCGAGCCCGTTAAAAACGCTCTGCAAGGACACTCAAAGGTTTTGTTTATAAAGTAGGAGTGTTTTGTACGTTTCCTTGTGTTTGTGTTGAGACTGGAGGTCCTAAGGCCGACTGACTGATTTCTCACACAGCTGTCTGATGCGTTTCTGGCCACAGCGGTGGAGCGTTATTGAACATTAATACCTACTTGTTCAACAGTGAATGCTTTTATAAAACATTCCATAAATACTATATGTCTGAATAAGATAAAAAGAAGAAGCTGCAGAAGGGAACCGTAGATTATAGAGCCGGTGTTCCCTGATTAGGTTTTAACAAATATAGATTATTGATACTTAAGCATTGCTTAACACAATGTTGATGGCTTTAACATATCGTCTAAGTGAGAGCATTTGCAAATATTTGTACGTATCTAAATATATTTTTAAAGATGTTCACATGTCCTTACGTTAATCTAACATTGGACTTTTCAAGATAATTCTTCCATGGGAGAGTAATTTATCAATTACCCTAAAAAACCTTCCATGAACTTTAGAAAAATCGTTCCTAATTTCTATAAACGTCTTGTGTCAAAAAGGTTTGAGCACTATCAAGATCCTTATAGAAACGGGATGTCTCCCAGAAGATGGATATGTGATTAGGAGGTCATGCCCTTCTTACTCGAGTGGTTTATTTGGAAATGCTGGAGGCAGAGGGAATTGGCTAATTAGTGAGAGCCTCTCCAAGATCACATGCCAAATCACATTGTGTTTGAGTCGCCGTCTCTCTGTGTGTCTCCTGCTCATTTAGATGAGGTGACGTGTGAAAATGGAACAGATGCAAATACTACAACTACTGCCACTAAAGTTGCTACTACATCACTTACTGCCGGTGGAAACGCTGCTGCTGCTTCAACTCCGCTAACCGTCAAAGAATCAACTCCGCTAACCGTCAAAGAATCAACTCCCCAAACCGTCAAAGAAAGCGCTCAACTTGCCGACACTGTCACCTCGGCCGTCAGTGAATCCGCTCTCGTACCTATGCAACAGGTGAGTGCATCCATGTGCCATGTTTAGATGGTGCTTCTCCATTTGCTTTACTCGTCAAATAGCACAGGCCTAAGCAAAAAGCACACAACATGATATGCTTCTCTGACCTGGCAGCCTCTCTCAACAGGTCAATGTAATGTGTGTTGCAAAGGAGGAAATTCCAGAAAATAATAACATCAAGATTGCTTTGACAACAGATGATTGCATGAGCATAAGTTTTCCTCTTTCATCGGTAACTGTAAAAGGAGTATATTCCCACCAGGGCTTTAGCGTCATTCAAATGTTTGGACACACTTTCTCAATTAATTAAATGAGAAAATGTGTCCAAACTATTGACTGGTATGGCAAATCCTACCACCACCTTTATGCTATTTATCTTGCAAAAATAGCCCTCCAGAATCGCACCTCCAACAGCTGCGAAAACAGGGAGGGGGCTGAGCTTGTTTAACTTCTGGAGACACCTTTTATCAAAATCTTATCTGGCCCCTAAACAATGCGCCCAGGGGACGTAGCTTACTCCACCTTGGAATAAGATAAATGTGGTTTAAAAAGTTACAGTTAAAAATGTCCATTTTTGCAGACCTTCCTCAGGCGCAGTGAATCTTGACATCGTCTTCCTGGCCGGTGACAAATGAAAAGCGAGGTTAATAATCCCTCTGTTGCTCTGGGGTTTTTTGAGAAGAAAGGAGGAAGAGAAGGGTGTGGTTTTCAGTTTTTCATTTTGCTGAAAGCCTACAAATGAAGGTGCTTTTCGATATATGTGTTTACATATAAGATACATATGTTGCGTTGCCTGTGCAAAATACTCAAAAACATTGGCAAATATTTGGAGTAATATTATGATCTTATACTAGAACAGGAGGTCTAAACCATGGAAACAAATTAACGACCTTTCCCGAAGAGAATTCCTACACGTGCGCTGAATAAATGATTACCAGTGCGGACATAAATTCCATCAATGCGTGTTGAAATTCATTAGTTTGGATGTGAAAGCTTTTGATTTAGCATTTTCCTTTACTCGCTCCGCTCCAAGTGTGTGAAGGCCTTAATTGTGAGTGCAGTTGTGAGAAAATTCACACATGATGTTCAAATGCAAGTCTCTGTTACATTTTAACACTATACACTATATCGGTTTAGGTGCACAGAGCAGCACCCTGCATACTTCACATAGCCCTTGTTTAGTTCATTACTGCGTTATCCACCAAGCCAAGGCCATCCGCAGAAATCATCCGTCCAACTCAACTAGAAACTAAACATAGCTTACAGTGCCAGAAGCTGAAGAAAAACAAGGTTACTCTCTCCTGGCAGGTATGGGTAAATTGGGTGATGAAGATACCGTTTGTATTAGTTGAACAAATAGTAATAAAGCAGAAAGATCTTTTTCAAACCTCTATAAGTCCCAAAGTCAGCACTCACTGTAAAAGAGAAGTTTGATACGACCAAATGAGAACATTTTTATGCTTCTAAAAGTGTCGAATGAAAATATTTGTTTTTATTCAAATGTAACTAGACGAAGCCATGTAAGGTCACGCCGGTATGAGACAATGTAAGATTCCTGGGAGAAACAAGTGATGGGTCACAAGCGACCAACACAGATGGAGAAGAGAGTAGGTTTCATTGTACTAAAATTCAGCCCTAAAGAGTTTCTTCCTCTCTGCCTCAAACATCTGGGTGTTTCAAAAGAGTCCAGCTGTGGGCCTGAGGAGTCGGGGTTTGCTCCCAGCGTTCTTCTGGGTCCCATTACACAATAGGAAGAGTGGTCCCGAGTCACTGAGCCCAACGTTGTGCAATGAGGTCATAGTCCGGCGTGGTCAAGTTTTCCGTTTAACTCAAATTTGGTGTTTGTTACTCACGCAAACGTTTTTAAAACTAAGATTCACATTTTAGCTTTGAGAGTTTGTGTTGAACGACGTGGGAAAGCAGTATCCACCAACAGGGCCTGTGATTCGATGTGGTTTCAAAGTCCCACACAAGCTGCTTTTGATCACAACGTTATGTCTTCAACTTGTTTGCAGATGGATGAGAATAAGACTGACACCCTGACTTCATCAGGTTCCCCTGTGTTTTGGGGAGTCCTTGTCAGTGGTCTGCTTGCTGCCCTTGGAATCGCTCTCAGCTGCCTCAAATGCCAACGCAGGACTGACACCAAGGGCGTGAGGCTGGTGAGCACATTTTCTACTAAGAATGGATCTACAATATCCTGCACCACACTATAGGTTGCCGCTGCGGAATAGTTTTACCCACGTTCTGGTTTGCAGGAGTTGCCTTTCAGTGGGAAATAATTCAGCCCAGAGCCCCATTAATTAGAGAGATTTTGCCTTTTCCACAGCGGACCGTGCGGAATGTTTGTTTGATCATGTTTGCAATCCATGGGATTTGTTAATCTGAATATTTATATTCTTACATTTTTACCACTGATCTGAAGTAGCTTAAATCATTTTATTTCACCAAGTGTTTTGCAGGTTCTTCTCATCATACCACTCATTACAGAGCCGGTAACTTTATACATAGATTTCCTCAGTCAAGGTTGATCTAAAATCAAAACAGCACTCTTTCCTTCTTGCTGCCTTTTAATTAGGATATGTTGCTGGCCAGTTATCACAGGGAATACACAGAAAAAGAGTGTGTTATCCAACGCCCTGCTCTCTGCTGCCTCATTCTTCTGCAGAGCTCAACGTTTCATCTATTAGCCTGTTTTTCAGAACCTCTTGCAGTAACACGTTCATGTTAGAGAGCATGTGTTTTTAAGGAATAGTGTGAGGTGTGAGGGTTAGTAGAACCATCTGTGTACATGTGCGTCTCACAGAACTGTCTCTCATTATCAAATCTGACAATATTTGATCCAGAGAAGCCGCCGTTCTCATTGATTTAGTGATTTTAAAAAAGCAGGGCCACAGCTAGTTCACTTCCTCTGCACTCAAGCAATGCGTATCCTGACTCCCATGGGGTGTTGCATCCTTTCCACAATGACTTCATTTGTTCTGTATTTGCAGGCAGAGGAGTCCTATCCAGTAGAGCAGGACAACCAGGGGAACACTCTCGTATCTGTGGCCCCCCTAAACCCCGTTCCGGAAACCCCAGAGAAGCCCAGCGTGAACGGGGAGGCCCCGGAGGCGGACAAGACCGAGCCTCCTCCTCCTCCTCCTCCCACTAACGGCCACTCCACCACCAAGACAGCCGACACCGAGATGTGAAACAGTCTACAAGTAATTGCAGCCCAGGAATGACCCCCCCCCCCCCCCCCCCCCCCCCCCAAACACGCCCACCCCCCCGCCCCCCAAATACACACACACACACACATACCTTGGCAGACTCGCCCCCATTCGGAATCACCTCGTGCCCAACTACAGCAAGTCCACTTCAAAGTGGACGTCAGGGACTAGAACAATTTCATCCATCAATGGTGCCCTTCCCTCCCTCTCTTTTGGCCACGTGCCTCAATTAATCAGGAAATACTTGCCTGACGACGATGGCGGTGATGAATGATGTTGATGATGACGAAGGCTGGAAGTCCCTAAGGCAGTCAGGCTGGAGGAGAGGGTATTCAAGCATTAGTCAGCACTGGTTTCCATGATGCCTGCACTCCCTGACGTGTGCTGTCAACACAAAGCAGGGTCTCTGCATGTCATGCAGCCTAAAGCTGCGACCAACCCACTAGTCAAGCCAGCATGAAGCACATCGCTATAATTGTTCCTTAGTCTATTCTATAGCCATGGCAGATGAAGAGGGAATTAATCACTTTGCAGTGAAATACATGGGGCTCCTATTTTGTTTGTCTGATTGAGTCATTGATTGTGCAGGTGTGAGGCTGCATGTGCTGATTTAAACTTTGCATGAGTGTGTTAGTGATGCCGACCCTCCTACTCTCAACTCTGCCCATCTATTTGATAGTGTTATTTTCTTTTCAATATACATTTTACTATCAGTATTCGATTGAACAGTGTCATTTTATGTCTCGTTTTTATTACACATGTTGTGATTCTTCTATGTTTTTAAGATTTAATATTGTGTTGTATAATGTTGTACTAAAGTATGTACTTCTTTGGTGCCTTTATAACATCTGGTCCAGCCCATATAATACAATGAAATGTCCGAAGGCTGCTATGGAAAGATCTAGCGTCCAATTGTTTTTTTTTGTCCTGCAAATACAGCTTTTTCTGACATACCATCGATCAAATACTAAATGAAACAGCAAAATTCTTTAGTTAAACTGGAACAAGGAAAAATATTCTGATACATAAATGGAAAGTCTCGCATTGATTTCTCCTTTTAATCCACTTTGTATCTTTTCTTTGGATAACATTCCAATGACTGTTTCCTTTTACTGGCAACCTTAAATTTGGTGCAACAATGAATGAAATAAAAAGTGAAAGATTAATAACTTTTTCAAAATGTTTTTCAAAATGCCATGATTTCAGCCTCATTTTATTTAAAAAGAGTGAATGGAAAACGCATTAATGGGTTTTTAACTACAGAAACGTGCACACTAAAACACACATGCACCCACATCTGCTCACTGTTTTTGTTTAACCAACTTAAAAAGACAAAAAAAATGTATAAATAGTGAGAAGAACTAATTTGTGCATAAATAATGAATTATTTTTTTACAGTCATCATTAGATCATGCAGATTAATAATTATTTCTCAAGTGGTATATGTTTGATAAATTACAACTTGTGTTATTAAAAACATACAAACATGTTTAATACCTAATGATTGGGAACAAATTGTGTCATTCAGGCAGAATGCAGTAAAACAAATAAAATGAATCCCAATCTTTAATATTACATTCAAAGTTATCAGAACAAAACAAACATTTAGGCTCCCTCGTGTGGCTCAAAGGTGTACAGCAGATATAAATGTTGAATTATTAAAGAAATTCCGCTTATTTATTTTGCGACCATAATAAAGTCTCCCTCGACTTTCCTGTGGGTCCCAACCCATTCTTTGGGAACGACGGTTTGAATAACACATACTTTAAATCCTGTACATCCCGCAAGGTCACACAGCTGGTTTGCATAAGCAGCAGTGATGACATCACTTCGCACTGTTTTGTCTCCTAGTTTGGGTGGGGCAGTGAAAACATCCAGCAGCTGTCTTCTCTCAACGACGTCAGCCACATTAACGAGCACCATGTCAGTCCCGAGTCTACGCAGCATCCATTAGGATGTTCACACACATATTTTCAATTATCTTTCTGCCTCCATTTAATGCATGTGACAGTGTGACTGGTTTATTTCCCATCTATTCACGCACTTCTTTACCATAGATGAGGGTTGCTCTCTACAGGGTAAACTATTTCCCACAGGCCATGGAGCAGTCCTGTTGTCACAATATGCCACAACCACAATTAAAGGTCCATACTAAAGACATAAATAAAACACATCTAAAATGCAAGACACGGCCAACTGCTGCATGACATGAATATTAAAGGTGTAAATTCCAATCCATATGAAAATTACTGCATGTACAATGCATAGAGATGTACACACACAGACGTCTCTTTTATTTTCCACCTGTGTGTCATTAAACAACAAGGTCATAAGTGTCCAGATTTAAGAAAACAGATAACGGGCATGTAAGAATATGAGTCTCTTTTGTCTGGTCCATGTTCATTATTCCTCATGCTTTGTCGCCTGACACCCTTAAATTGATTGGATCACATTACGCACAATAAGAAACCTACTTTCCCACTCATCCCTAATGGTGTCTTGCGATGCTGATGGTTTTATTTGGCCGTGTGTTTGAGTTGGATTTTCTGGATTTTCCACCAACGCCATCATATAATGGAGATTAATGGAATTAATTTATCAATGGAAAAAGCCACATCTCTTTCTGTGTTTACAACCATGGACTTTTATTTATTTTATCAGTATTACTGAGAGACTTACTAAGAAAGCTCAAATAGTTTGGGGATTGTGGCAGAACCTGGAAAAATAAAAGCAAGTCTATCAAACTGTCCAGATACAATAAGTAAATGATTAAACATGTTTTATCTGTAATTCGGATGAACTGTTCATATTTTCCACCCATCGGCCCCTGTAGCCCTTCATCTTCTCTTACTCAGCTGTTCTTTAATGTCAGACAAGCCTCCCCCTCACACACACACAGACACACACACCGAGCACCATGCCATCCGTCACCTCGCCCAGCTCCTGTTCCTCCATCCAGCCGAGACTATGTACAGTGAAATCTGGCATTATGAGCAAAACTCGGTTGCTTGTTTTATTGTGGAGCGGCTCCCCCCTCAGTTCACTTACAGTTGCCTAGTACGTCATGCTTTCCCTCCTCACGCCAAAGCACGCCCTTCTAAATGAATTTATGGTAGGATAACATTGGATGGAATGGACGGTTGGGAGGTAGAGGACCGCACACAAGAGGCCGAGCCATGGGACTCGGAGGTAACAGGGTCCTCAGGGTGACCCGATGATGAAAAGTGAAAGCTGATTTCAGGTTCATGAAAAGGTTACAGGAATGCAGGGAGGGAAATTACCAAAAGGAGTCTGTTGAATCTTTGATACTACTGTATTATTTTCAAGGCAATTAAGCCCCAGATTTAAGAAAGGGGGAAATAGCTTCCTCCAGGTTAAGCAAATAGAAGTGAAGAAGATTAAAAAATCTAAAACATACAATGGTTATTTCCACTAATTTCACTTGGAGGTCGATGAAACAAGTCATGATAAAGTCGATTCTATGAGAAAACTGTTGCCATTAGACTTTTTTGACAACGTAAACATTCTGTTAATGCAGTAACGTTAGCAAACACGATTTATGACAGAGGTGAGCAGAAAAGGTGGTCAGTGGATGGAATACGTCTCCATCCGGCAGTTTCAAAAGCCCTCACAAGTGCGGTAAGTGTACGTGAGCTTTGTATGGTTAACTGCGGATGGTTACGTAATTTAACGTACGCGACCTGGCCTGAGCCTAGCTGCTAGCTATTGCTAACGGCTACTCCGTTTTCATCAGCTAGCTAGTTTGCCTAGCTAACATAATCCACTTTCAGGGATTTAAAAAAAAGAAAGCTTCATCTTCAAGAAGTAGCACCTCAACGTATTCATTTATTGTTGAGATTCGGTCCTAAAAGTAACTAGCCAGACAGTTAGGTAAATATGCTGTTACTGTAACAAAAGACAACTATCTTGCGTTAAATCAACGTATATTATTATTGTATATTCCTAACCTGCAATAAATTTACACAACCAGTTTTAGGTTGTTAAGAAAGGATCAATTTCCCAACCAATCATACAATGGAAGTTTGAGTAATGCAATCCAGCTGACCTTGATAACATTAGATGATTTATGTTGACACTTTAGCAGCATGAACGCCACTGTGCATCCGGCCGGCCACACACACACACACACACACACACACACACACACACACACACACACACACACACACACACACACACACACAGTCTAAAAATCCAAAGTGTGTGAAAATACACATACTTTGAACAACGTTCTATGCCGCTTCAAAGATGGTATGAAGATTAAGGGAGGGGCCCCTCTGTGACACATGGGGCCTCAGTGACTAACACCATGTGCATGAGGCAGTGACCAGACACACCCAGCTTGTAACTGTCCCATCAGCCAGCTGTGTTTGGCCAGTAGGCGTGTATGCAATGCTTTCGTAATGACACTTTTTATCCTTGATTTAAAAAAGCACTACAGAATGTGTGTATTGCTAATAAACTACAGGTTCTACTCGTGTTATGTGGTATAAGGCAATGGGCCTCCTTTATATTGTCTTTGTTTTTTTCTCCATGTAGTGTAAGTAGTCCCTTGCAATATAAGTTTGTAAAATGACTAAAATCCCTGTAAATAAAAGGAGCCGCACTGCATTGTGAAATAAGTGAATATACTAATCTAGAAATGATGAAAACTAAGGATCTCAAATGTTATGTTTTGTTTCCATGAACACCTTTTTTTAGTGAAAAAAACTCGGAAACTTAAATTGCTCTCCTGCACATTTCTCTGTGCTGTTGTTTTTGTCGTCTATTCCCAACATCTGTTTAGGGAAACTGTCTGGAATACATTGTCTCTTTTTTCCAGTGATGCAACTATCCCCAGAAGGCGCACCCCACCCTGTTGTGAACTGTTGACCGCGCAGATGATAGCATACTAATGTATTTACTAAAGCCGATATAAAGTAATGCTGACAGATTGCACAAAAAGACTAGACTTTAAATCAAGCCTATCAGTCTTATTAAAAAGGTGTCACATAGGGCTTTGGATACTAAAATGGAGACGCTCATTTAAAATGTGCAGACTGTGAAAGTGAAATAATGCGTGATTGTTGGGTTAGGATGCCCCCTGCTGCAGCAAACCATCAATTATAAAGTCAAAGTGAAATGAAACGAATAAAAAAGCATTCAAAAATCCAACATTTTTTAAAATATTGTTGTAGGAATCTAAATTATGTGGCAAAGGTTTCTTCATGGCATTTATTGCTGCTTTTAAGTGAACATTTTATCACTAAATAATATTGTATTCAATTAATCTAAACTTTGATAAAATGAAGGTTGACAGTGGGGTGATTTGCTTGTACTGTCAATCACAATTGGTCAAACTAGGTCCTCCTAGTGAAGCTTAAGATTTAAGAAAGATGCCTAATTGATGCAAATGTTCAAAAAAAAGTGTAGTCTCTCAATCTACATATATGTGTAATATATATGTAGATATATATGATGTTATATATATATATATACTTATTTTTGTTTTGTTTTACTTTATGACTCATTAGGACACAAGGGACATAGTTCTGAGCATATCTGAATGCTGAAAAGAAATGCCAAGATAGAATTGAATCTTTCCGATTTATTTCTCTAAAAGACGGATCCTTTTTGGTTAATTCTGTTTTTTAGTTCATTAGTATATTCATATTGTGGTAAATCTGGTAATAGTATATTCTAATGTCAGGAAGTGGATAAGGATAGCGTGTACAGTATTGTATGTGGAACATTTTGGAAAGTTCGACATCAAAGATACTTACCAGTGGTAAGATAGTAATCAGTCAGATTTCTTTAGACCACTACGTACATAATTATTTTTTTAACACAAGTTACATTTCAAGAATAATACTCATTTATAAAGTAAATTCATTGGATGAGGAAAATTATTTAAGCTCACTGAATCTTCTACAGTCCTCTTTGCTGATCTGAATCAAAGCCTAAAGTAATCTAGCCTGGAGAACAAGCTGTTATTGTCAAGCTCAATTGCTAGGAGCACACTTCAAAATGTGTCATATATTGAGCAAAATTCAGTAATGAATGTTCTTCAATTAATCATCGCTTTGTCTTGTACATTGACTTAATGTGCTTTCGTCAGTTATACAACATGTTTTATGTTGTAAGAGAGGCAAGACAGGAAAATCCAAGCTAAAGCGGAAGTGCCGAGGAGTGCACCTTCTTGTTTCATCCGCGCTCTGCGCCATGGCTCCTTTTTAAAGGGAACGCTGCGCCTGCCCTTTCTGTGCCTGTTTGTAAACCTGCGTCAAAAGGCACGTGACCCCACTGACGCCTTTTGGACGAACGTCCTATCGGAACACGGGGGTGTGTGTGGTGGGCGTGGTCTGTCGGTGTTGCTGTGAAAATGTCGATGGACATGCTTTTTTTTTCATTAAAGCGAAAGAGCACGGTGGATTTCCTAATAACTGGTAGCTCGGTGGGAGGTAATGGCAGCGGTGACGGGTGGCAAAGGGACCGGACGCGTTACGGAAGAGGCGGTAAGCCATCGACCCTGCCAAGGGAGACTGTTTATTTACTTCCAGGTGAACTTGAAATACACACGTCGTTTTATATAGATACAGGTTACAATGCTTCTATGGTGGTCGGTCGGTTGTTTTTAAAGATGTGACGGATTGCATTATTATTTGGTTTAAAACTGTTGGTTTAGTTAGTCGATAATTGCTTAGAAGATTTTGACTTTACTGTCGCGATCTAGGCTAGTGCGCAATTTTCAGCGTTGTTTCCTACGTTACCCGGAAATAAGCAGGATATTTGATCACAGCTGATGACTGAGCTGATTTATGCCTGGTTTTCAGCGAAAGGGCAGAAGAGGAGGGTGGGATGGAGAGGTGTTACTGCAGGAGGATGTTGCGCACTTCAATTTACCTCAGGAGTGAGTGGTCTTTACATCCATGCAGAGCTGCGTAATCATTTATTTTATGTTGCAGATGTACTGTGTCTAATATTTCTGTTAATTCGAAGTATTTTAGATTTGAATACAGTTTATTAAAGGTGTTATATCCCTGAAGGTAAGTTGCAGTATAAGTTTATTCTAAAGTTGTAGAGGAGGCAAATTGCTTTTAAAAAGGAAGCATTTGTAAAGAAACATTTATTTTTGTTACCTTTTTCAAGAAATGTAAATGAAAGTCTAAATTGTGACACAATTGCATCTTTCAGAGTGCATTGTGCTGCATCTAGTTTATAGCCTTCCTAGCTGAGCACACTGTATTTAAACTCTCAGTAACATTAGTGAAGAAATGTAAATTAAGTGACAGTATTTTGATATAGACACTAAAGTTAATATCATCTAAATATTTTTTTTTCCATCGTGCTTTGGCAGAATTAGATTACCTTCAATTAGTCTAAAGAAAGTCTTTAGACCTGATTTGTATGGTTTGTAAACCTTTAAGTGCGTGTGTCTCAAAATCTGGACTCTGTTCCGTCCATCCAGAGGTTTCTATGTCATACGCACTTTTTATTCCTGATGTAAACAAACCCTCCAACATGCAATACCCCTACCTAACAGAGGGGGGGAGTATTTCTCAAGGCTTAGATCGTTTACCGTGCATGAAGTTATTAGAAAGTCTTTATTAAGCAACCTTACAGAGTGAACGTGAAAATGTCAGATTTATTCTAAGCAAATTTAATTCATCTGACTTTATCCAATACTGTAATGCCAGAAACTGCTAATCTGAAGTCTAAGGGAGACATTTGAATCACTGTGTAATATGTTTGACATTAAATAACGTCTTGGATATCCTCAGGACCCAACGAGGATGAGGCTTTCTTTTGTCATCCAGTGCATGATGCCGCAACGCGTGCCGGCCGAGCCTATCCGCAGTCTTCAGAGAGCTTACTGGAAACAAGGTATTAAAAGGAAAGGTATTACACACAATATAACACACAAAAACTACATACTTTTGTGAATGTATCGTATAGGAAGTGGAACAGGCATTAAATGACACTAAAATGTACGCACTGCCCACTGGTTGAGAAGCATAAATCGCAGACAGAAAGCTACAGCGTCAGCACACACACAAGAATGATGGTTAAACTTTCTGTTCTTTGTCGAGGCTGCTTTTGTTTTGTCAAAGCAATAATACCAAAGTTATCAACAACACTTGGAGGTCTGTAATAAATGGGTATAGATATACTAGAAGTCTTGCGGGCATATGACAGCATAAGAGACTGGTCAGTTATTTTATACGGGGTGCAGGATCCCTCAACACAACCCCCTCCGTCCCCCCTCACCACCACCAAGCTGTAAACCAAAGGGGAAACGCTGTAGATCTCAATCCTCCGATCAATACACTCGGCAATCTACCAGTCGGCTCAGAGAAAACCTGTCTTGATCTCTCGGATCACATTTCCCATATAGCTCGAGGGTGAAAGCTGATTCTTTTTGCCGATGCTCTCCTTTCTCCATCCTGTAAAATGAAGCTGTGTTCTTCCTTTCAAGGACTACAAGGAAGAACATTTACAGCTATTTGAAAAAGCCAGAGGAAAATCTAGACATGTAATTGGTGAATAATGGAAAAGACCACAGCGCATTGAAACAGGGGGACGGTTTGTGCCGCGTGTCAACTCCCAAGGTTCAGGTGGTCCGTGGCGCATAATACTTATTGTCCATAGAAATAAGGGAATAAACCTGCATGTTGGGTCTGATATCAGTGTTGAAAAGGTCGTTGGATCATTTCGATGACACTTGTTTTTTACCCTAACCCAACCAACCCCTTCAGCCTCGTGTACATGACAAATGAGGGATCATCTAATCAAGGTGTGTGTGAACAATCAGATAAGAAATGCAAAGAGTCCCGTTCTTAAAATACACTCTGCTAATGTTTGACTGACCCAAACCAGACTATTTATAAGAGAGGAAGTCTTTTTTTTTTAAAGGAACCGCTACATTCCTGGTGAACATTCAATACAACACACTAGTTGGCAGAAATGTGTTTTTTTATCTCCCCGTCATTCCACGAGATCCATCATTGGGTTAACTGGAATTAATTATTTGGAAACGGGATTAAGCAGTATCCTTTTGGTCAGAGCTACAGTATCAAGCACCAAGAACGGAAAGAGGAAGTACATTTGCGGTAGGCCTCTTCATGGTAAAGTGTAGTTCTTTAAATCACCACACTCTGAACACGTTATTTCTAATGTTGCTTCTCCTGAAAGGGGCCAAAAGTAGTGACATTGGATAAGAAACAGCACCCCCCCTCCCCCCCCCCCACACATCAGTAATTGTAGTAACCTACATGTGGGTGCTAGAAAAGAATCAACGACTTTTAAATATCGCCCTTGTTGCAGACTGAGTGACAAGTGGCATCCGAGTGCTTAAGCAACCGATGCACCCCGGTGATGTGCCTTTAAAAGCAGTGTGGGCTGTCAGGTGATCGAGGAGCCTCGGTCAGCTCAGCCTCACAGGCAGAGGAGGCAGTGCGTCTCTGGCCGAGAGCAGAGAGGAGTGCGCCACAGAATAAGGGGGACCCAAATACAGGTGGACATGAGGGGTGGGGGTTGGCGGGGGGGGGGGGGGGCACAGCGACGTCACACAGTCGGGGACGGGAAGCCACGGTGGTAGGGTTCCTTTTTACCTGCAGTCTGCTCATGCTCACTGGCCTTGTGTGCGAGCTAGCTAGCTACTGTGTTGCCGGCTCATCTTGATGAAGAAGTTGCATCGTGAGAGCCACAACAATGGTGCGACAGCACAGAGAATTAAGTGCTGCGTCACAGTCAGTTGCGAGGCTTTGTGTGTGTGTGTGTGTGTGTGTGTGTGTGTGTGTGTGTGTGTACTTGCAGACATGCGCACATACACACACACATTTGTGCGGGTTCTGCTCTGTCTGTGTGTGTGTGTGTGTGTGTGTGTGTGTGTGTGTGTGTGTGTTAGCTTGGAGTAGACTAAAGGCAGTTCTGTTTCAACAAGATGAAAATGGAGAGTGCGTGTGTTTTGAGAGGAGAGCAGAGCCGGAGACAGAGAGAGGTAAAGAGCGAGAGAGGGAGAGAGAGAGAGAGAGAGAGATTTTGGTTTAGTTGCTACGTCACTTCTTCATGTCAGGAGAAACGGAAGCTGAGATAACTGAGGAGCCCAGAGTCATCGAGTGTTTTTTGTTTTTGTTTTCAACCAAAATCGCCACAATGGTTTCGAACAATCTCGGCTTACTCCTCCTCTTCCTCATTCGTAGTTTTGTTCTCGTCTGCCCGTGTGTGTGTGTGTGTGTGTGTGTGTGTGTGTGTATGTGTGTGTTTTCTAGGTTCTTTGAGCTGGTATCGGGAGTTTCAACATGGATGCTGAAGATGTGACAGTTTCTTCAGGTCTTGGTAAGATGTGTGCGGTCCGGGTGGGCAGAGGTGCGACAAAGGGGTTAACGTGAGAATATTCTGGAGGGTTCTCAATATCACAACGAAGCTCGGTGTGGAATGTTTTGCTGAGACTGATTGAGGTATTCACACATTGTTTTGTTTTTTTCCCTCACCTTAAGGAATCCGGATGATTCCATTGGTGATTACAATCATGCATCGTGCCGTCTGACTTGTCAGGAAACCGTATTAGACATCTAATGCACCATTCGATGGGAGTGTGCGCAGATGCAGCCGGGAGGACACTACGGGAGCCTTTGACAGCGTATAACAACAGGATAAGTTTGTGCTTTGAATTCGGCCAAAAGGGTTACAATATTCACGCCACTCCGTGTGTGTGTGTTTGTGTGTGTGTGTGTCTGAGCTCAACTGTTGGCTGCTGCTGTGCCTTAACACACACGCCTGCTGCTCCATGCGCAGAGACTGATTGGGATCCAGCTGCAAGCCGACAACAGATCAGCTCGGCGTCTTGTGTTTAGTGGCACCAACACCTCCGTCCCTCCTCACCTCCCCACTCCAGGGCCACTGGGATTCGGCAAAAATACATTTCTCAATACATTTGTTTCTGCGTAGCTGCTGAGGGACGGAGATGGTGACGCAGTCTCTTTTTTTTTTTTTTTTTTTTTTTCGGGGGCTGGACGTCTCCTCAGCCGGTACGCAGCTGGTCGGTTCAGGATCAGAGAGATGGAGGCAGAGGTAAAGGAGGGGAGAGAGGAAGGGAGATGGAGAACTTGTTTACTCTGCTCTCTCTTGGTGGCTCCGCTTTGGCTCCCGTCCAGTTCACATGCGCTGCACTTCCTGGAGCCGCTGCATCACAGGCCATTGTCGTGCCAAAGCTGGATTCTCATTGGGTGGGAGGAGCCTCCACAAGCTGCACAGCAAATACTTCAATGGCTTATTGCGAGCGGGCAGCGGGAGGTTCGAGCATCTGATTGGTTAAAACGCACTGTTCTCTCATACGAAGGCGTTGTAGTTGCAGAAGCACTTTTCCATGGGTACGTGACTGCCACGTCTGTTCTTATGAGAGTTGAGCTGTTAATATATATTTAATGGTTAAAAAAAAAAAAAAAAAAAGATTAACCGGGGGTTATTTTTGTGGAATTAGTTTCCCGGACTGGTTTGGAAAGCTAACGAGTGATGTCAGAAGATCACACACAGCAGTTTATATGATTTGGCTCAGCTGTCAAGTGGCTATGGGATCTAATAACGTAATCATCCACCCGTAGGCATCCAGAAAACCAACATTTCTATCCAGGCCTGCGTCCTGTGATGCATTGGGCCAATCTGTCGCTTCCCCACATTTTCCGTCCTATTTTTCTAAAGAGGAAAACAACTAAAGGGCATTTCTATTTAGTTAATTATGTTAGTTCACAAAGTTCTCCTAGAGATGAATTTCTGGCAGTGATCCCTTTTTAAATCAGACTAAATATGTTTATTCAATGACATAATTAGATTTAATGTGTTCTTGCCTGTGGACAAATTAAAACATTTGTATGTAACCTGCTTTGCACCGACAGTCTGCTGCAGCAGTTAATTACAACGAATGAATTGGAAATGTGCCATTAGACATAAACCAGGAACATTCCTACGAATGTGACGTATTATGGGATGCCATGGTGTTCAGCCCTGAATACTCTTCCTTTTACTGTCAGTATTGTCTGCAGAGTCTGAATAAGTAATGCTCTCTGGTACCTGTGACGAGGAGCGTTTTTTTTTTTTTAATAAGAGGGATCCTCTCGTTCTCCTGACACGAGGTCCAACATCCAGAACCTTTCCAAGCTGATGCAAGAGGTTCTGGATGGTTCTGGATGATTCCGCAGCCTCTCTCTCCCGCTCCTCTAAATGTGCTGATGTGATAACGTACTGTACTATTGCTGCATTTTTTTTTTTCAACTTAAAAAGAAAATTCTATATGGAGCTGCTTCTCACTGCACTACTATGAGGGGGAACGTACCAATATTGCACTTGGTTCGTATACCAGGCTACATACATGAGGCTCAATCATGACATGCAGTCCCAGATTCATGTTGTGTATTTTGTAGCCGTAAAAATGGTGTATTGCAGTATGTCCCACAGCAGTTTGCTTACTCAGCAATTTCCTGCTGCTTTTATATTCTATGCGTCTCTGTAAATGAGGCGCGCTGTGGAGCTATTGGCCCCTAAAGGGTTTTGCAGGGTGCTACACACTTCAATCCCGATTGTGTTGTTGGCCACACTCTTGAGGGCCTCCTGTTCTTTTAAATCTTTCATAAGCATTACACAACAGGTCCAGTGGCGCACAAGCAACAGGCGACCCCCCCCCAAAAAAAAGAAAACTGACAGGATTGGGTTGAGCGAGCCCGGAACCAGACACCTAAAGACGGACCCTCTGATCAGAGGCGACGCACGCGTACCGTGCACACGCTAACACACAAACCCGTCTCCATCTGAAGCCTGATGAGGACTTGGGGAAAATCAAAGTAAAGACAATTATTTGTCAATGCAGACATGAAGAAATGTGAGTCTGTGTGTGTGTGTGTTTGAGAGAGAGAGAGACTGGTCCTTTTATTCTTAATGCAAACTGTAAAAACAGTTTTTAGAAGAAGTCGGGTCGACGTGTGCTTTGTTGAAACACTTGGCAACAAGTCGGTGAGCCACCTGTCCGCGCCCCACCCTCATGCGTCAGCGCTCGCATTGCAGGCCATTCACTGCCACTTGTTTTTCCCCCCCTTGCAGTGGCCGAACAACGACGACGGCGTCATCCTCCGCGTTCCACCGAGCAGTGAAGAGGACTCCTTCATGTCTCTGTCCACACAGCTGCAGGTGAGCGTGAAAGACGTGAAGTTGCTGTGTGTGTGTGTGTGTGTGTGTGTGTGTGCTCTCTCGTTTTTGCTGTTGGACTTAACAGGGCAGCACATCTACCGGCGGGAGTTCTACTGTGAAGAGCCCAGCGGTTTCTGGTGTACTGCTGCTTTGCGTGGTTGGTTTGTTTGCCTCCCGACCATAAACACACCAGCCCGCGCCAAGTCTCTATTGCTCGCCGAGGTACAAGGTCTGCTCTATTCATTCGACTGCGGTGGCTTCCACGTTTCCGGTTCCCCCGTCGGAAATGGCTGTCGCCGGCAAAAGAATCGGCCTGAAGCACACCACCCTAAAACGATCCCTGGACCTCAACTCGCCCCACTGAAACAAGAACTTCATTTGCATTTTTGTGTTGTCTTTGCGTTTGTCGTCTGGTTAATGCATGATTGACGTGTGTGGGTACATTATGCAGCTGCGTGTGTGTCAGCTGCTGCATCTCTTGTGTTTCAATTAGTCTGATTGGACCAGCTGTCTTGTTTTGAAGTGAGAATGACTTTGCTTCTTGGGTCATATTGTTTCCTACTACTTTCTGCTTTTAATATTGTCTGTTTTCCTTTTTCCTTTTCTTAGAGTTGAGTTTGCTTAGTGCCACAGAAGGAGGGCTTTTGGTCAGTTCAGGCACACCTGAACGATGCTAAACGTGAGCGGCGCCCGGAGAAGGACGCTATTAGCCAGAAGTGCTCCCCTTGGAAGCCGGTTTCAGATGGTGGCTTAGAGTGTTGTCATCTATCTAGCACCATTTGAAATCGGTGTTCTTGGGGTGGGAAGTGTAATTCCCTGGCCAGCAACAGGAAGTGTCTCCGAAGGTGGCGGCAGCGGGAGGCTATCACTTCCTGAAGCACTGCTCAATGGGCTACAAACCACCACCAGCGACGTTCTGACAAGCGCTCGGTCCTTTCTCCAAAGTTGACCGATTACTTTTGGTGTTCAGAGTCTGCTTTTGTTTCTAGCACCATTTGAAATCGGTTACAGTGAAGGACAAATCTCATCTCGCAAGTAAGCTGCTCCTTATTTTTACGGGCTCTAAATCAATTTGCGGTAAAATTACAATGAAACCATAAAACAAAATGACTGCCCTCTAGATTTGTTTGCAGTGGAGGAGGAAGCACTCAGATCCTTTACAGAAGTAAAAGTTGCTACACCAATCTGTTAATGTACTTATCGTGAATATTTGCTCAATTTGCAACATTGAAGTCATGTTAAAAAGTACAATATTTCCATTTAAATGTATTTCATACTGAAATTCACCTACTTTCATGGTATCTGGCACTGTACTCATTCCACCTCTGTGTGTGTGTCAGCCAACTTGAACATGTGATCATTTGAACCATTTTCTGGCCACATCCTTGAGGTGGCACTGTGCTTTAGCATTTTAGTTGGAGAACTTTGCTCCCATCCCTCATTGACATCATCCAAACTGCAGCAGTGCTAACCTTTTTACATTTTAAGCAGTGTTAGATTTTCAGCATTCTCTAAAGCGAAACACAATAAAAGGCTATTAGACTGGTTTTACGAGGTGTTTTGAAAGCAAATGCGCATTCTGGAAAAGCTGAGCTATAAATGTTGTATGCATGTACTTTACAGGCGTTTTGTGAACACATCATTGTGTAGATATGCAGTCAATTGACACTATTACGATGTCTGTTAGTCTTTCATTATATTTCCGCGGCAAAAAAAATAGGTCTACCTGAATATAATGCTAAGAAGTAAAAAGCCTGTACAATGTTCAGCGATCGCATACCTAAACAATGCTGAATGTGAGCTGGCCCAGAGCAGGATGCTTTAGGGCCGACGTGCCCCCCTTGGAAGCTGGTTTCAGATGGTGGCTTAGAGTGTTGTCATCTATCTAGCACCATTTGAAATCAGTGTTCTCGGGGTGGGATGTGTCTCCCCGGCCGGCAGAAAGGACGGCTGCACAGTGAAGGTGTGTGACTCAAGGTCTTTGTCCCTTCTCTACGTTATTACTGGAGTGTTTAGTGTGCAGGTAAGCTGTGCTCTTTAACTTTGGTCAATGCCGTGTGAAATAACCTACTTATATGAATCCACAGGGTGGCACTGTAGTGTAGATAAGAGGCATCTATTTTAGACCCATTTTGTATTTCAGTCATGTTCAGAATATCCACAGACGTTGCCATTCTGTGCATGTTCACCTTCATGTGCAAACGTACTTGGGAATAAACCATTTCGGATGTATATTTATCTGATACCTGGTGTCTCATTCACACTCTGAGGCCACCATGGAGCCTCCTGCTACGAGGTGATGGAGCATAGTTTTTATATATATCGCTGTGCTTTTATCTAGCATAAGGTGAATAAAACAATGGAAGAATTACGGGGGGAAACTTACCATTTTATTACATTAATTACAAAAAATGGCACCGCTGGCATTAAATCCTGCCACGCAATACAATTGTCAAATAAATAGACCATCACCAAAGCAAGCCGTGCTGTATATCTCACTGCTTGTGTACTTTTTAGGGGGAGGGGTTAAAAATACAACTATAAATTAGTTATGCTACACACAACAATGTGCAAAATGTGACATTAAAGCACAAAGCCAAAGTAACTCCACAATTAATCCTTAATTTACATAATCCAACTGATGAGCTAAAACACTTGTTCATTAAGGCACATGAAACGTTTTTGATTTGTACATCTTAAGGAAGTAGATGCTAAATCTACATGACAGGAGGCCTCAGTCGATCGTTTCATTTATTACGTCCATTTCAGTTACACAAATAATATAATTCCAGGCAAATCAAGTGTGTTCTAAATAAACAGATCCTCTGCCATTTTGTACGTTTCCAAAGTTTATCCCAAATAATTTTAATCATTAAAAAAAAATCTTCAGTGATCACGCTTGTTTAAGTGTCAAAAGCTAAAAATTGACCCGGCTAAGCCGAGCTCTGAGCAGTGCAAATATTTTAAAATCACCAGAGTTCAAGCCTCTCTAGCAAACACCATTCCACAAATCACTCAATTGAAACAGCTTTCATACGGATACGGTGTAAAGAAACATGGAAGGGATTCCCCAACATGAGTGAAGTGAATTAAGTGCGACGGCTTCAAGCAGCCTGCAGAGTACATTCGGCATCTTCTCAGGTGGCCATTTTTACAGCCAGTAATGCTGGACCAACAGGGCGCTTACTACATGGGGAAAAAAGAAGCAGAGACAAGTAATCCAAATTAAACATTTTTAGACAAATTGTAAAAATCCCTTCAGCCCTGCGAAGGAGACAAATGTACTGTGAAGTGTAGGAGGTGTGGCACAGCCCAGGAAGGATTAGGAAGGAAGAAAAGGTTAGTACTTAATTATGGACACACAGCTTGGAAAACACGCAGCACTCGTCATATCATATCCGTTCCTTTGGCAGAAGTGAGTCCAAGTGTGCCGGGCGGCACATCTTACCGAGAGTGCTACCTCTTCATCCGCTGTCGGAGCGACATTTCCAGGAAAGCTCCTCCGAGAGCTGTAATCCAATAATGACTGATCAGCGTTACTGGTCATGAACATCCAGCCACACAAGCGAAAGAGTTTTAGGAAGCCCAGAAAAATGCCTTCTCCATCCCCACACGACAGCCCTGTTTACACACACATACACAAACACACACACACTCTCTCTGCCCTCTACAGCCGGAATAGCAAGATTTCTGAGGGTGTTACTTTGAGAAAAAAATGCTACCCCTTCGTGGCCTGATTTCCTTACATTTTAAATGAGATATAAGGAATAATGGAAACAATTCACAGTGGTTGTTTTTCAGAAAAAAACAACAACAGCGGTTTATTATTATTTAATATGGCCATTAGGATGATCCAAAGTTCATAGTCAAAGTCCCACTCAGCCACCTGCAGGGCACGAGTAGTGGAACTTTGATACGAGTTTCCAACCTCCAAAAAAGGCAAAAAAGGTGGGACTTAATAAGTCTGACCTTCTGAGGACACTCTCATAAACCGGAATTAGGCAAGACCCAAACAGGAAACAGTTTGCTCAGAAACATTTCCTATAAAATGGCACACACCAGCAACTACTACGTCCCATTTATGGCAAAAATTATACGTCAACCGCACAGTGCTTTGGTGGAGATCAGCTGTTATGGGCCTTCTGCATACCGAGTAGCAATTACAAACGAATGGAAGACTATTCTTATTTAGTAAAAGAAACCATTACATTGTAGTGGTTTAGAAGGTATGCGTGGAACATCTCATTTGTACACCAGTCTACGGCTCGAGCCTCGGCTTCCTCTTTGATCATGCAAATATGTTCAACCCAGCTGAACAATAACAGAAAACAAAACTAAAATATGCATCATCTATGCTGCTAGTTTTTCCTTTGTCAGAACTGGATTAAAACAACTATCAAAGCATTTGGGGCAGAGCTTTTTCTAAGTCGTGACCTACAGCTCTGTCCTCCCCATATATGACATGATCATTGGCACTGTGCAGCAGAGCAATAACCCGAATAAAAAAATAACTCACAATGCACCCAACTTCAACATGCAACACCTGAAAGAAAGCAAGCTTCAACAGTAAGAAAATACGGACCAAACACAGATATAAAAAGGTTTGGAAAGCGTTGACCGACATCAGGCGCCTTTAATAAATAGTCTGAGATGTAGAGAAAAAAGGTCTGCAGTTGAATTAAACAACATTTTACCGTTTTTTCTCTTTGATGCATGCCGGAACTCCAAAGCAATAGCAGAAGACAATGATGCAACCACCAATGAGGACTATTTCGATGAGACAAAAGCGGAGGGGGTTTGATTATGACGGGCAATGAGAATGACAAATGAGGTACCATTTAAATAATCACAAAAGCTTTTGTAATTATTTAAAATGAAATTCAACACTTCTGCGCCGCTAGAAAACCTACTTCAAAAATGAAAACATGATATCAACCCTTCACAGAAACACAGGCATCGAGTAAAGAACAAACTACAGCAAGACCATATTTGTGGAAACTTACCAGTCAAACCGACACCCAAACCTATAGCCAACCCATTTCCTTGCTTTCCGTTGCCTGTAAAAGAAAAAAAAACAATGCATAAAGGGCAAAAATGCATCACACGGTCATCTGGGTTGAAGTACGATGCTGATCTTGAATTGTTAAACAAATTAATACTTTAACAGCTTACCAGGAGGACCCTCGGTTTCAGATTCATCTGAAACAGAGACGTACCGTCAAAACACATCTAGTGCATCTTACATGGACACGACAGATAGAGCCTTGTAATGTTCTGAGGAGGCCGTCATAGTATCCCATAATAGCAAGCAAGTTTACTATAGGGCAAAACTTTTTACTACAACTAATCCCCACAGATCAATGGATGGAACAATATGCAAGCATGCGTCATTTGAAGTGTTACAGGAGGAAAAGATGCTTGGACTTAAAATACAAGTCTTTTTTTAGTTTTTTTATCGTGTTGAGCCGATAAATCTGATGCATTATTACAATAAATTACTTTGGTCATTAGGTCTTTTGTTTGGCAAAAACCAATTGCAACATTTGATCAAGGAACACGGTTTGATTTTCACTGTTTTTTCAGCATTAACTAGGATTTTACCTATGGTTTTCTTGGTGGTTGATGGACGTTTGGTGGTTGGCATTACTACAAAAACAGAACGGTGTTGAAACAGCTCTGTCAACATTAGGAATGTGGTAACATTTCAGATACATTTGGTTTTTTAAGAAATTCATTTTTGGAGGATCTCCCTGGTCATATGTGCACATTTAATATTGCATAGTACAAAAATCTCTTGGTACATGATGAACTAATTGCGTACGCTAGTACTAACTGATAAGAACCAATAATATGATCTTCATCCAGGCATAAAAAAGTTCACACGGACATTAATTCAAAACAAATGGCATACGGTAAAACACACTGATCATAACTTTGACCCTCCCCATCTCTACTGTAATTAGACAACTGGGTTAACAGTGACTATGGCGAGAGCTCTGGGACGCTCAAGACGCGTCCTGGTGGGTTTTTTTATGTGGTGAAACAGTGGATTTCTCTAGTGTTTGACACAACTGTTGCTTAAAGCTGAACTTTTTTTGACGACCTAAACAAAGCACTAGCTTGCATTTATGACTTACGTTCACATGTTGGAAGTCCAGGGGCCCACTGACCATTTGGTCCACATGTTTGGGTGCGGTCTCCCTTCATAGAATATTCAGATATGCAACTAAAAGTCACCGTAGACTTGAAATTGTAAGGAGGCTTGGAACCCTCCTCCTTCTTGGCATTTTTTACATTGGGATCGTCACATAGCACCGCTGCAGGCAAAGGAGGGTTTTAATATAAATTAATATAGTTGCCCAATATAGCCTTTACCATAGTAGGCAAATCTAAGACTGACTAAACTATATACAATTGTGAGAAAGATTTGGGAGGAAAAATAAATTGAACACCTCATTAAACTACTTACTTGTTCTCAATTCAAGAAAAAAAAATCAGAAATGCAATTTTTAAAACTTTTATATCACATTTCTGGGCATATTGGGTGTGCATTTCAAAACACTCAGCTCAGCAATTACCAACTATTTGAAACTAATCATTCCATCCATCCATCCATCCATCCATCCATCCATCCCCCCAATGCTTGTGCTTCGTTCTCAACCCACCGATTTGTTTCAGCGGTCGTATCAATTTCAAAGGACTGCATTGAAATGCCTCGTAAAACCTTTACACAACTCGCAAGGCGAGCGCTCCACATATGACCAAATTATACAGTTCACACTGAAATGGATGAAAGCAATGGCAATACAGACTCTAAGACCGTAACATACTCATAACATATCGGGTCATGTTTTTGTGGGGGGGGTATTTAACGCTCCCTGCCTCGTCTGCGATAGGCCAGCTGGCTAAGAGCCTTCCCCTGCATATTACATTTGTTGCTCAGGACCAAAGGAAGTAGACCAAATTATATTGAACATTATGTGACTAAGCTGATGGCTTTACAGAAAGTAATAGCATTTGGGTTGGTATAAAACGCTGTTCATCAATGATGAAATGTAACATGTTAACTTGTTTTGACAGAGCAAAACTAAGCTGTGCCATATGACTTACGTTGACATGTTGGAAGTCCAGGTGCCCACTGACTGTCCAGTTCACATTTTTGGTTGGGTTCTCCCTTCATAATATATCCAGAGAGGCACTGGAGAGTCACTGAAGCCAGGTGTTTGAAAGGGGGCCGAGAACCCGCGACCAATTTACCATTTGTTACATCAGGATCGTTGCATTGGACCTCTGGAAGGAAATCAATATTTACCCCAAAAACAACTTTCGACACAGTAAGAGAGCTCATTTTACACTGGGGGAAATATAAAGAAAGGATTTGGAGGGAGTGGAGGTTGAAACACTTACTGATACATTTTGGAGGATCAGGTTTAAATGTTCTATCGGCAGAACACGAGGAGGATCTTGATCCAGACAGTGTGTAATCTTTGTCACATTCGTACCGTACAACTTCTGGGTATTTATAAGATTCTCTGTCTGGACTAAACCTGCCATTTGTCAGCGGTTCCGGTGTGTCACAAGGCACCGCTGCAAAATTAAAAAAGTGACATTTATTAGAATCCAAATAGACAGTTTTCATCTAGTCAAGTGCTCTGTATTAAGAAAAAAAAAAAGTTTACCAACCCTCGCATGTAGGCAGCCTCCCCAGCCACCCTTGATCTCCACATACCCTTTTTCCGTTGCCAATCTTATCATAACTAAATAGGAAATAAAGAGTATTTTGGTTTTGGACAGATTTTGAGTACAGTCACCATAGTCACAGTCAGTTTATTACTAACCCAACGTTGCAGGTAACCTCTACTTCATCGCCAAACTCTATCCCTCCACTTGTGTATCCATTTTCCACTTCTCCAGGACTGCCACAGCTCTTCCCTGCAACAAGCAAAATATGTATTAATGCAGAATGCATTTGTTGGTTGGCATTATCTACCAGAGAAGTTTACACCTTGTTTGAAATATTACCATTATGGATTTCAATGTATAAATAAAAAGGGATAATATTTACTCTCGCACGTCAGCGTAACAGGACTCGATACGCCATTAGTACAAGTAATGCTCAGAGATCCTCCTGCAGGGCTGAAGCCAATGTTACATTGTAAGGAAAGTTTGGCCCCATTAGGGAATGTGTTGGTAACAGCGTCCTTAAATCCCATGTTGGTTCCTAGTTCTGGTATAGGGCAGTCTTGAGCTATAATTATTACAAAAAGAGTTAGAGATTAAAACTAGACCCGAGGACAAGATAACGCAAGACTCAACAGCAGCTTTTGTATGACCACATACATTGTATATTACAAGGTTATCCGCTCCACCACTCACCTTGTGTAGTAATGGCAAGGCCAAGACTGCTAAGCAGTAGCAAGTAAGTGACATCCATGGCAAGTGTGACTGAAATCAACGGGCCATCTGGCAAACAAAAATGGAAGCAAGGCTGTCAGGATAATAACTTGGTTAAAGTCGACTCCAATCAGAGCCACAACCGAGGAGCACATTCAAGCACTCACAGGTTTCTCTACTTAACGTCTAATTATCACGGTAAAAACATAAATATAGGCTTTAGTGTCAACTTAAAACATCCCAATATCACAACGCACAGTTGTCGCCTATTCAAGAAAACGTCACGTCACACGCCCCCTTCAAAATATCTTGATATCAGGCAATGCGCGTGACACGGCTTGACCCTTATCTTACCGGAACAATTCTCGACTAGTATGTTGAGAACGTTTCGACCGGCGAATTCGGCATATGTTTAACACTGAAAACTACAAAAGGTGGCACAATAACGTGTCCGCCCGTGAAACTTCTCGGTAACCTTATGTTAGGTCGCATAATATGCCGGGAAGTTACACATGTGGGCGATAAGGCGTTCAGGCTAATCATTCCTTCGCCCGCTACTGCGGGATTAATGCCGAATTACCAGTTGATACTCGCGGCGGGAGCAAAAGTTAACTAGTAACCGTTCATTATAGTTGTTGAATTATCAACACGTCCCAAATCTCTGAAACCGCGAGAGTTTCCGTTTACACAGACTAGCTTAAGCTAGCTGATAGCTAGCTATCCTCTAACGTTCGGCACGTAACGTTAGCTAAATATCATCTAGCTAACGTAACGTCTACCAACGTCAAGGATACGTCGTCTTAGTCGGGTTAAAACGTATACCCGTTCCGTTCTTCGGTTGTGTAGTTTATTTAAAGATATCGGTTGATCGGAATTGACCTACCCAACAAGAAGCTGATCCAGGACGGGAAGTTGCAGACTGACGGCTGCCTTTGTTGTGACTCCTACCGGAAACAGGCGCGGCCTCTTAGTCAGTGACGCACGTGCTAAAATGTTCACCCATAAAGTCTTACAACAGTTACAACATATTAATACATAAACTCTAATCTTGACGAGAAAAAAGGGCATAAAGCACGAGGGAGGTTTAGCTCAAAAGCTCATACATTCAAACGCACTAATATAGTATGTATTTATTTACTGTTTAGAAATACACTGTGACAGTCCAAAACCCTGCATTTACATTCACATTAGATAAAAGTTAAAGATTGACCTTTGTCAAAATTATGGAGTGATCTATTGGATTTTTCAGGTACTAACGTTATAGTTATTGATGCATTGGGTAAAGATCGAAACATAAAAAGGGTCCTTTTGCATTTCCTGTTGCAATGTTCTTAATGTAGTTGCAAACTGGAGGAAATTTTGGCGCAAATATGCTCGGGATCTAGCAACATGTTTTTTAAAGAATATGTAAAGATCTTTAAAAATGAATATGAATGCTCCTCCTTACATTTTCTAGGAACACTTAGACCGTGAACCCCATGTGGGTGTGTTTCTTATTATGACCAGTCACAATCCACCACAATTTCTATGGCAACAATGGAGACCATGACACAAAGCCTTCTGAGAACACGACGAAATGGACCCAACCCTCAATATGGGGAAGTCATGCGCTTCCTTCCCCATGACTTGTTTATCTTTTACTAAAATATCCGTCTATTATTCTCTCGCCACTGAGTCACATCGTTAATTTCCTTTTTTGGTCCCTTCCAAGTTTTGGAATGGGAAGTTACATTTTTAATCATTTTTAGTTGAAGAATTCCAATGTCAGTGATACCCGACACAGTCAGGACGCACTGCCCATGTCGGGACAAACCTAGGCAGTAAACCTACATGCCATAAAAAACCTCACCGCTGAATCACCATTCGATATCAGCAACAGATTGGATGAAAATCAAATGGAGAGGTATTTGTATTTCTTTAGAATCTGATAAACTATTCTGCGTCACTCATGCAATATATAGACCCTACCGGTACTTGGTGCACACTTACTGAAACAGAATCTGCAAAAACAGTACGCTTTATTCACATGTATAATAATTACACACATACTTTCATTGGATTGTCTGTCAAATAACAAATTATGTGTATCAACATAAAGCCAACATACTGAAAGTCTGTGCGAGTGCTTGGATTTCATTACTTGACCATCAAAGAGACGAGAGCCGCGGTTTGGTCTGGATCTGTGGCTCTGAAATCCTGCTGTAAACATGCTGGAATGAAAATAAACACTGAGGCTAATCTGCATCTGCCTGATCGGATAAATGTAAATGCGTGTTAACAAATTAGAAATGGTAAGCAGAGCAACAACTGGTCTCTTTTCGCATCAATTGTCACAGTCATCTTTCCCAGCGGACGTTGAAAAAGTATCCTTTCTTTGAACTATTGCTTTCCTCTTTTTTCACCTCTCAGATGACTTGTAAAACTACTTATCTGTGATAATAAACGCCATGGAGCGCTGTGACGAACAGGCTGAACAAAGTGCGTGACCCTGACTCTTCACGGATCATCCTCTTTTATGAAACCATAAAGAAATGTGGCACCAGCTTATATGACTTCCACAGAAATGAGGTCAATTAGCCAATTGGGCCGTTAACCTGGTACAAGCCCTCCTCTTCCTTTTGGCACTTTGGCGTCTTCTCTTGGTGCATTTGAGCATGACACACAAAACTACCAATACAGATGCAAAAGAGCCCCAACGGAGCAATGTATACCAAAACGGCACGCCTGTCCATGCCCTGTGAAAACAAAGATTTAATTAGTGGTTGTTTTTGAAAGACAACTAATCTTTGTTGATATACATTCAAAGATACATTGAAGGTGCTAAAGATCCAATGTAGAACATATTTATCTACATTCCATGTTTGCACTTTCACACGCTCTAAATGGCAAAGGCCAATAGCTGCTATTTGCTCTTAAGACCGAGTGGACAACCATAATGGATTAATCCATATATCCAATATAGTATTTCATTGTGTAGACTAACCTGGTGAGAAATGGATCTGGATCCCTTTGATTGATTGGTAAAGGCCTTTTTGTTGTGTCAGAGTGGAATATCGTGGTAACTTGGCGGGTGGTCGCAGGATGAGTTTTGGCCGCGGTGGTGCTCGTGGTGCTCATTTCGTCCTCACAGTCGTAAAAGGGTTGGCCTGGTGATCAAAAAGCAACATCACATTGGAATTATTTTATGTGCTTGGACTTTGTGCAGTAAAGATTTCGCAACGGTTCACAATCAGTCCATGCTGTCAAGCCCATTGCCAAAATGCGTCTTGCATTCACATCTGAAGCGCCAATTTGTTTCTTTTTATAGTTATGTCATGTCAAACAAGCCCATTGTCAACAGGTGCCGTGTCAAGGGTCGCTAAGCCATCAGTGTCAAATCAAACTCACTGGTGCTTTAGTTCATCACTAAACAATAGAATGGATAACAGTTGATATTGTTTCTGGACTCAATATTGTTTTAGTGCAACTTAACATGTTCTCACCCTGCAATGTAACAACATATTTACAGCCGCGCTCTGCAGGCGTCTGCACCCTCACAGAGACCACGTCACTCTGCTGGCTGCTTATGCCGTTGCTCGCGGTGCAGTAATAATCGCTGTCCTTCCGCAGCGTGCCGCATTTCAGGTGCAAGTCTGACGAGTACTGAAGCGCAAATTGGTTGTGTTGTGTGCGTTGGTGCCACGCGTAATCAACGTTGGTGCCCTTTGTGGTACCGCAGCGCACTGTCAGCGGATCCCCCCGGCAGGTGAGCCTGTCCTCCAGAGAGCTCAGGGGACGAAGCATCGGTTTGGAGACCGGAACTGTCAAGAGTAGAGAATAATATATTTAAGTCAGCTGGAAATGAGCAATACAGTTTAAAAAAAAAAGCTATCTATAAATGCGTCTGACTACCTGGATCGAAATGCTGACTTCGGAAATACTTACTTTTCGTATGTGCTTGTGGGCCCCTAACACCAACGCACCCTTCAATGTAAAACCACCTGCGGCCTTACTAACTACTAACCTTATAGTTTTGTTTTTGTTTTGAGGTTACCGGATAACCAAGGTGTTTTCACATACACATACTACGTGAGAACAACTTAATTGTGCCTCAAGATTGCAAAGTTACGTCTAGATATAAGTGCATGGCTTAACCAATTTCATTTCATTTCAAATAAATGGAAATTGTTCTTTTGTCTACCTGAAATATATCCTGCACAAGGCACATATAAATTAAATGTAATATTAATAATAATAATAATACGATGGCCACTTTATAACCTGTAAGTCAAGTGCAGCAGGTTGCTAGGCAACAGGAGCGGCAGAGGAAAAAAAATGGTGACGTAAACAGTAAATACTCCCCGAGCCCTTGCTTGGTTTCTGAGACCGCTCGGTTCTGCCTGCGGCATGAGTCGTTTCTGACATTGTGGGGTATATTCTTACCGTCAGTGATGACGACATTAACAGACGTCATGATGTCAGCATATATTTTGTCGATTCCAACCCAGTACACCCCACCGTCGTGAAGGGTGAGCTCCTTGACCTTCACACGCAGCAATCCTCTCCCTGCTTCTGTTATGCGAGTCCTGTGAGTGTCGTCAGTTTTACTCTCTGAATTCGTCAAAATCTCACAGGTTCTTCCCGAGTTCCCTTTGCACCAGTACTTGTTGCTGTACCGGAATCGGTTTGCGTCATAATTGCAGATTAGATTGAGTTCACCTCCAACATGTTGTGTGATGTGCTTTTTATCACACAGGAGCTGAAGACTTTCTGAAAGACACAAGGACAGTTGGAATTAAACAGCCACAGCAATCAAATGCAATATGTTGTTTACGGTTGTTCCACAATAAATTCAAATTTAAAGTTGAGTTCACTTCACTGTTTTTTAACATCATAAAATGCTTAGACCTATCCCTCAAATGTGGCATTTATATATTTATAAATTTGCTAGAGTGCTCCAGTGTGACAGATAAATATACCATGAATGTAGCCCTTTAATGATGTTCTCACGTGAACATGAAAAACGTGCTGGAAATTACTATTCTGGGCAATAATATCCTTCTTACAACAACAATAAAAGTAATACATGGCTTAATCAGGTGAAGTTAGAGTCAATACATTTTTCAAGAATATTTAATGACTGAAAATGCTGTTTAACAAATAGTAGAGCAGAGACTTTTAGTATATATGATCTTTTTATCAAGTCACTAATCAAATGTAGATTATAAATAAAATGATTACTACTAGTTAAACATTGTCAAACAGGTGTTTTGCACACAGAAAACTGCCCCAAATGAAAATCCATTTTGCACTTTTCCAAAAGTTTCTCCTTCATAACTAGAATAGATAAAATAAGCTTTGCTATCATTAATATAAGTTGTAAATCATAGTTTACTCACCAGTAAATAGCACAATCAGATACAGGATCCTCATTTTGATGTTTGAAGTAAGAGAGTAAAATCACACAGGAAGCAGTAGAGATGGACTGTGGTAATCTTAACTTCCTGTAGGTACATTGTGGGACGCAGATCTCCTGTTGCACGCTATTATGGCCCGCAACAAACATGTACTGTACTTCTATTTTCCATTCTCACCTCCCCCCCCTCACCTCCCCGCCTCACTGCCGTGAAACACAAGTTTCATAAGTGCATTTATCATCAAGTGATACAACTTTTAATATCCTAACAAGTAAGTGGTTCTTCCACATATGAAATAACCATCTAAGTCAGTAGCTTGTCTTTACACTGGAATTCAACAATAAACATTGCAAACTTAAAAATATCAATAATCATGTTTATCAGGTAGGTCAGTTTATTATGTGATTGGTACAAACTAAACCCCAAATCTAGAACTATTTTCTGCCAAGTATGTATTATTTTCTGCACGGTTCGAACGTTATTTGCATTGTTCTAACAAGAAGGTCGTGACGGTCTGGTAGATGGTCTGGGAGTTGGCCGATGCAAGAACATCACAGAGCCACTAGATGTCACCACACTTCAGAGGTCCGGCGCCGGCTGGATGCAGCATGCTACTCCGGTCTGTCAGCAGAACCTCCTCCCACGTGAACTTCATGTTAACTCCACTGGTAAGTCACTTCTCATAGTGTTTCCCTTTACAGCATTATGCTAGAAGTAGGATAAGCGTATACAGTACATATATATTATTGTATTATTATTACCGCATACAATACTCTAATCTCGGTTGTTATAAAAGGAAAGTCCTGTAACTGTGACTTTATGACCGTTGTTCCTTAAAACAGAGCTCCTCCCCTAGCTCTCCAACCTAGTCCTAAAAAGTGTGAAATCAGCCAACGGACAACTGACGGTAAGTTTCAAAGGTTCAAGTTATGTTATTTTTGTTTAGAACGCTCTCCACCGCAAAACAACTGGCCACTGTGGAGAATCAGTCAGCAAAATCAAGACCAGGAGATGGCCGAACATATTGGATGTGCAAGGGACATAGATCATGAATAGTCTACCATAATAACCACATAACCATTTATACCGAAAGTACCTCTGTATCAGAAGCCTTAATCAGATTGAAATTATTTGAAACTCTTATCACAGTGCATGGCCTAATATTATGAAGTCTTTTAAACATGTATTAATAGTTTGCGTTTAAGGCGTCAAGGTCCCCTTAAAACATGTGTACAAGTGTAAATGCAACCAATAGAACAAAACAAAAAAAGGCCACATTTTAGTTCCTCTATCTCCACGACGTACCAAGAGCAGCGTGCCACAGTTTGCAGTCTACAGCAATAGTTCAGCTCACCCTGTACCTGGAAAGTTAAGTTCTTTACTGCGAATTGAAACAGAACATCAGGATTTTCTGGATCATCAGGCAGACTTTCTTTTCACCACTCCCTCCCTCCATCCCTCCCTACCCAAATCCCTCCTCCGCCCCTCCTTCCTGAATGCAGTCCAACAGGCCAGACCGCCTGCGCCGCACTCCGACATTAGATTCTAACAGTTGTTTGAGATGTTTACATGAAAAATGTTTAGCCCGCTGCGATTGTGTGTGTTTCTTCTTTGTGTCCCACTGTCACTCTATGAAAACACCCGAGTGACTTTAGGACCCAGTGAGAGACACCCGAGGGGCGCGGCAATATTTTTAATCTGACCACAGAACCTGTTGGTTTACTCTAGCTTCCACAAAAAACAGTTCACACGTTCCCTCGCGGCAGTTCCTTGATGTGACAGTTGCAATAGAGAAGTGCTCTGTGCAGCAGCAGCAGCAACAGCAGCAGCAGCAACAGCAGCAGCAGCGCTGTGGCCCTGAACCCGAGGCTCGGCGGCCTCGATCCGTGACCCCCCCAACCGCCCCCGGGTTGAGGACCTTGGTGTCCTGACATGCCTTTGAAAGCTGCCCTATTGCAGGCAGTGTGGAACCAGCCATGGAGCAGCAGGCCCTGGTACTGAGGAACCTCCTGGTCCAGCTGGAGGGACAGGAGGCCGCGGACCAGCAGGATCCTAATGGCATTGCTGGGGAGTTTGCGGTGAGTCTGTTCCTTTTTCTGGGGGGGGGGGGTTGAAGTAGTCCACTATCTCGAGAAGCGTAGAGGACGCCTCCCGGTACTGGACTTATTGAAGTCTTGGCTTTCGCTGTCACATCACCAGAAGCCATGTTTTAACTGCTATGTGTATTTGTACATTAATAATTTTGTATAAAGTACAACGAGCGGTAAGGTTCACAGTTTCACGGAAAAAATGTCTCAAATAGAATCGCGTTCGAGGAAGTAACGCGCTGTCAGACAGAACATTCGTGCTTCCTCTTTGCACTCAGACTTGCCATTGAATGCGGATGGACATGAAGGAGTAAATGAATTACAAACAAAGATTATTACATATATACACATATATACAGTCTGATCATGTGTTCATTCATCACGTTTCAGTCTTACATTTAACACCGCGTGTGTATTCACACACAAGCACCTACATGTATACAACGAAAAAAAAAAAAAAAAACCTCTTCCTCAGTAGTGGAGGAATGACATCATCTGAAGGCTGCTGCCATGGTGACGAGGAACACGCCAGTGCCTGAGGACAGTCCCCCTGTGCTTCACATGCTACTCGCAGCCCGACTACTCCGGAGAAAAGGGTCTATTGCATCACTTCCTGTAAAGAACAGAAAGCACTTTGTAGTGGAAGCAGCACAGACAGTAACGAAGGCCTTCAGCAGACTGTTCGGGTCTGTGAGAATTGGGCTCCGGACAAAAAGACCAGTGTCTCAACAAATCCTGTAAGCCCGCACGAGCCATGACTTCAATTTGAGCGTCCGACCTTTCGCACAGTGAATTCTGCGTGGAAGTCCTCTCAGAGTCATTGTGTCAGTTTCTAGTGAAGCGAGTCACAAATTCTGGTCATCTGGGGTTGAAT
This sequence comes from Apeltes quadracus, assembly GCA_021346845.1. Lineage (NCBI taxonomy): Eukaryota > Metazoa > Chordata > Actinopteri > Perciformes > Gasterosteidae > Apeltes > Apeltes quadracus. The sequence goes on along the minus strand of CM037928.1, from coordinate 6,130,606 downwards.
CCCATAAACGCTGATCGTGCATAAGCATTGTACGCCTGGTCACATGTAATATGGCTGCAATCTGCTCCCTCTCTTTCTTGCTGTAAGAACGCATAAAAATGGCTACGATACAAACGTCTTCAACTATCTTAGATTTGTGTCAAAGCAATAAAATGGTTAAGATATTTATGACCCACAAGCTGCAGACATTCATAACGAATTAAAGCACTGTGTTACTTTATAATGGGTCATTCACTGACATTCATCGCTTTCATGGACACCTTACAATCACAATCACTGTATAATGTACTAACTGCTTCTTTTTTTTTAAGTAATCACATTGAATCTATGCAAGAAGATTACACTAGACATTGTAAAATGATCTTGTTTGGTCATCAGGTTATAAAACAAATTTAGTATTCAGTATTTAACAACATTTTGTGCTCATTAACAACATACGTCAGGACTTTCCTAACTACAAATACCACCCAATGTCCACATAATCACTATATTATATATTATCAAAGTCAATAAGCAGATCAAAAACACAATAAAAGTATCTTGGTAATGCATTTCAGACGCACAAAGGGTTACCGAAACCTTCTCTGACATTGTGCAATACAGCTAAAAGGCTGTAAATGCTAAAATGTTGAATTGTACATCTTTTCCTGTTTTGCAGCGGTTGAAGAGCCAGTCGAATAAGTACCGCACGGAAAAGACCTACCCCTCCAAGACAGCAGAGAAACAAGACAACAACAAGAAGAACCGATACAAAGACATCGTTCCCTGTAAGCTTTGCTCAGGACACATTTAGCAGTTTGCCATTGATATCTCTGCATGATCTGCGTCGAGGCCGTTCAGATAAAGTATGAATATGATACGACTTTAAATATATCCAGGCCAAAAAAAGTAATTCGCACTCTATGCTTAGGTTTTTGAGGTTTGCATGACATTTAGATGTATATGTGAACACATATATATGGCATGATGATATGGCCTAATATGACGTTCCACCTTGTCACCTGTCTCCTTTTAGTTGACCACACCAGAGTAAAGCTCACTCTCACCACAGCAAAAAATGACAGCGAGTACATCAACGCCAGTTTCATCAAGGTAAATCAACAGCGGCCTTATAATCTTTCTATACCTCGCAGCGTTTGTAGATTCATGCAAACTAATATGGTTCAGGCAAACGTTACAAACATCTCTTGTTTTGTCTCCAGGGAGTGTCGGGGTCCAGGGCCTACATTGCTACCCAGGGTCCTCTGCCTCACACCGTTCTGGACTTCTTGAGGATGCTTTGGGAGTACAACGTCAAGGCTACGACCCAGCTGTCACGTGTTCGACACAAAAAGGTCTTTTCTAACACATGCAAACCATGTTGCTCTCAAAACTGACCCTTTGAATTCCTTGGCCACAGGTTGTGATTATGGCCTGTCGAGAATTCGAGATGGGAAAGGTAAGAGGATTTTCTACACATCCGCATTTCACTTATCCTCAACAAACTGTGGTACATTTGTACTTTTAATACCATTCGCTCCCACTCTCGGCGTGGCTTCAGATGCGGTGTTAATATGGATGAGAAATGCCTGTGTTTTGTTCATCATGTCCTTTGCTTTTTAAAACTGTAAAAAAATGAAAACGTGTAAACGCTGTGCTTTCTCTACCCCCTTTTCTTTTTGAAGAAAAAGTGCGAGCGCTACTGGCCACTGAAACAAGAGGAGCCATTTTTTTGTGAGCCTTTCACAGTTCACTGTGTGAGTATTCATGTTCTCGTAGTCCCACTTCCTATTTCAAGTCTTTCATACCATGTTAACATTGTAATCTCACAGTATCTTCACAGAGCATCTGTGACATACAATACATAAATATATATATATATATTTTTTTTTTTAAGCAAAAAGAATAAATATTGACCTTGAAGATTGAACATTGCTGACTTATTACAGGATTCTGAGGAAAACAAAGGAGATTATCTGACAAGGGAGTTACGGCTGACATATCGTGATGTAAGTAGTGTTCATAACTCTAAATTGACTGTGAGCATACTAGACAGGTAATTATCCTGAGGCCAGAAGATACATGTGTGTTAAAATTGATCTCTGAGAAGGGATCTACTAAAGTTTACTCATTTATGTAAATATTTAGCCTTCAAAGTGGCGAAAAGCAAAGTAAAAATGGTCACGCTTTAAAAAGAAGCTTACGTTTTTGTCTTCAATCCTTCAATTTTTACAGTGTAGCCGAACTTTGAAACAGCTGCACTATTTCAACTGGCCGGATCACGGTGTACCGGACTCCATTCCGCCCATTCTGGACATGTTGGATGAGATGCGTTCCTATCAACCCCATGACGATGTCCCCCTTTGCATCCACTGCAGGTCAGGCTTTTCTACGGAATCAAAATGCTTTAAGAAAACGAGAATGACCCAACTATTGTAGATCATCGCAGGGCTGTTGTGGTCTGTTGGCATTTGAACAGTTAAATAGGTATTCTAGTGATGGTCAAATCCGCAATGAATATCAATCGGGCATTCAAAAATACGTAGAGCAGCTAGAAATGTAAAGAAAGGTCCTAGACTGGGTGTAAATATTATATTATATCTCATAGCGTATTCAACATATTCATCAAGGCACTGAATGACTTTATAGAGGCCGACTCAGACCAAAGCACTATTACTTCAATGTTCAACTATTTATATTTCTTAAAAATAAATAATAACAGATTTTAAGACTTAAGAGACATATTATTAGTATTATCACAGCAACTGCTGAACAAAGCCTGTTTTTTTGCGGGCAAACAGCGATCACACTGTAAGAGTCATACTTTCGTTGTGATTGAGTTGTTATTATGAAACGTATTTTGTGTGGGCAGAATGTGCAGAAGGCGCTTCCTCCCTGGGCTTTGAGACAGTAATAATGCTTAAAAAATCTGGATAAATATAGCAATGATAATTTTGTTCTAGACTACTCATATGGTTATAACATTTCATAAAACAACGTCAATCCTATTATGCGTATACGGATAAGATATTTCCAAACTACTCTTCAGTGGTTAGTTAACGAACCACAAGGTTTTAAAGTGCATATGTGGGCATTTCCCCTGTTTTTTCAGCCTTTACTCTTTGGCTGATTTAAAACCATCATTCACCTATTTACTGAAGCTTAAACAATTCAAGAGTCTTGCATCAACCAAGACCGATAAATTCATTGACTGTTGCGTGCTTGGTTGTCTTGCTACAGGGTTGAATTTGTTTGATGTCGCTGTTTAGGATATAAACCGAAGACTTTGCAAATTTGAATGAAGTTGGCATTTCAAACGTTTACTTTTCCGTTACTTGTCATTTTAAAAACAAAAAGGATGTGTTTTGTTTCTGATCACCAATAATTGTGCCGTATATATTTTGAGTTATCATTGATATAACTCCCGTAGACGGATTCAATCTCAAAGGGAGCAAACTCAATGAAGTCCCCATACATTTTTGGGATGATATGTCAGAAAAGGAATCTTGAAAAAATGGCTGATCCAACCTGCATACCAGCAACCTGCGTAGTGCACGGAATGGGTGCGGCTGAGTCAATGCAGTAAACAAAATCAGATAAGCATGACAGTGTTTGAAGGCAAAGAAATACCTTCATGGTGACGTAATTTACCGAATTGAGAGTCCCTTTTCTCGGGAGCCGAGCCAAGTGGTTGGAATGTGACTTTTTGATGCTGTGATTGTAGTGCCGGCTGTGGTAGAACAGGAGTCCTTTGTGTCATTGATTATATCTGGAACCTCCTGAAGAAACGGGTAAGAGATACCTGCAGTTCCACAATACGTTCATTCATTCATTCATCTAAAGTCATGTCAATTTAACAGTAAAGATTCAAGCTATATTGTGCCGTTTGTGTGCTTGTTTTTAGATGGTCTCTCCAGATTTCAATATCTATGACTTGGTTCAAAACATGAGAACCCAGAGGGCCTCTGTGGTTCAAACCAAGGTAGCCGCTGTTTTTTTTTGTTTGTAATTTTTTTTAAAGCACCACTTGTTACAAATGTTCCAACTAGCAGAACTACAGTTGCTTCCTTCTGTCAAAGCTATTTGAATGATTTATGTGTGTGCGTCATGCTCACCTAACAGAGCAGGTTTGTGTCGTTTAACCTCAGGAACAATATGAGCTGGTGTACAGAACCATCAAGATACTGTTTGAAAGATATTCGCAGTTCATGGACTCAGTGACTTGCAGAGATGAGGTGAGCAATCATCAACACTACCTTGTTAAATAGCTTGACATAATTAAAAATACAATGGAGACATATGCAATACTTGCTCCACCACCACAAATTAACAAGCACAACCGTCACGAAGGCAGAAACAACAGCTAAACACGCGTACTTGGTTATTTGTTTAGGGCCTCTGCATGATACTACATTTGCTTATTTGCCAAGCGTGAGTGCATGCACATGAAATGGTATTAATTCCTCAAAAACTGTGTTAAAACTGACCAGGTGACAACGGTCCCATCCGCCATCACGACTAATATCAAAACCCAGCTCTGTGACCTGAGTGAGGAGTTGGATCTGCGGCCACAATTCCAGCACCTCCTAGATGAGGAGAGGGACCTTTTGTACCACACTCCCTTGCCTTCCGCTTCGGAAAACCACATTGGCTCGAGAGCTAAAGACTTGCTGAGGGACCAGGAACAATGGCACCTACTCCGAACACTCCCCGGCGCTCTGACCGCTCCCCAGGCCCCGCAGGAGGGGCCAAAGGCCTCCCTAGCACAGGCGCCGAACAGCCACAGGGCCTCCGCAGCAGAGGACAGGCGAGAGGAAAGCGAGGACGCACCATCAGCGAGCCCTCCGCCTTTTCCGGCCGCGGCAGCAGCCATTTGTCTGATGGTGGAAGACCCTTACTTCGAAACGCCAATGAGCTCCCCTTCTTCAGAGGAAGCGGACACGATTGACTTGCAGGAAGACGCCACACGGTGGACGGCGAGCTCCATCTTCGACACGCCCTCACTGCGTCTCAATGAACAGACGCTGGAGCTTGACGATCCGCCGTCAGGTAAACAGTCACACGTGTGCACGTTAGTCCAGACTACGTAGACAACAGGGTAGCAGAATTCAATTTTGTAGATATTTTGCAATAACTGATGTGCATTTAGCAGGTACTGTTGACGTTGATATAAATGGGGAGGTACCACCTCCCCTACCTCAACGAACCCCTGAATCCTATGTTATGGCTGTGGATGCAGGTTGGTGTTCACAGCGCAGACAAAATTAAATGGAATACGAATCATTAGTTTGAAGCCTGAATACTGGACAGGAGAGAATGCATTGGATAAGATGTTGTGCTTTGTTTTTTGTTTTTCAGAGCATTCTAATCCCTTTGACCAGTTAACGGTCGTCATTCCACCCAATTATGCTGCTGAGGCTGTTAGGGAGTTGGGAAGTAAGAAAAAATCGGAAACTTATATCTTCTATGGCACACTCAACTATGCTTTTCTCTCCTAGTGCTACATATTTGAAGATGATAATAATTTTATTAAACGTGGAGTGACTTCTTGCTGTTGAAGTGAAATATCCATAACAAACTATGGTACATTTTTCCAGGCAGCCCCCCCTCACCTGTGCCCCCACTTCCTGAGAGAACCCCCGAATCGTATGAGTTGCCCGTTGATCAAGGTGACTTCATTGCATCGATCACAATCAACAAAAACAATTCTGAATATAAGTTTAACTTAATGATGCAATAATCAAACGGTCTTTCAGCTCCCGTGAAGCCGAAGTTAGACATCAGGCCGGCCGCCATGCTGGACCGAATAGGAAGGTCCTCAGAATGGTCAGGTGACTCACAGCCGGCTTCACCTCGGGGTGAGACGAAGCCCTGGGTGAGGAGCAAGGTAAGGAAAACTGGGATTTGCCATGACGGTTTGCGAGATAAAGAGTTCTGCATGTTGAAATGTATGTTGCGGCGCAAATAAAAGGGGAAATGGACCTATCACACTGCCGCAATGTAAAATGTTGGTTTGTAACAGGAACCTACATCTCTTTTTTTTGTAGAGTCTTAAACCAAAAATGACCATCACAGGTAAGAGGCAAAATGCAAAGACGCACTGGCTAGACAGGAAGCCAGCTATTGTGTATTGATTTAAACCCACTTAGAGAGACTCAACATTTTGCACAATATCAGTCAGTTTTTATGAAATGACTACACGTTTGTGATTATTTCAATCTTGTGGTATCTCCAGTTGCGGCAAGGCAGTCTGATTTTGCGTCAAACACAAACTCCACAAACATCCACACTTCCTCTCCACGTCCGGGGCCACTGATTCCTCCGCTGCTTCCTCAAAGTAAGCTCACAAGACCAAATGAAAAGTGTTACTTTAACAGACGTTATCGCAACGCACCCACCCAAACAAAACGAAACGAGCATGAATTCCTTGCTATGTAATAAGCAATAAGAAGTTTGTTTTATCTCTGCTTGTGCAGCGGAGGAGAGCCCGACTCCTCCTCTCCCTGACAGAACCCCCGAGTCCTTCATCCTCATCACAGAGGAGAGTAAGTGCATCACTGCCCCCTCGCAACAGAAAGACACACCGTAACTCACGCCGCAAAACTTGTTATCTAAGCTATGTGCTCTTTTCCAACAGTCGAGAAGAAAACAGCGGCCCGCCCGCCGCCCTCAGATGCAGCGCGGCCTTTTCCGAGGGCAGGCTTTTCCTCTGAGTGGGACGGCACCGCTCAGCCTGATAAGTTCCACCACGTTGTTATGAGCAGAAGCAAGGTAATGAGTGCCCACTAAACAAATCATTGTCACCCATGTAACGACCTCAGTGCTTTCCAGTTTTTTGGGCATTCAAACGTTTCCTTTTATTTTCCCCCCCCAGAGTGTTCGAGCCAACAGTCTCCGACATGGTAAGCTATTTAATGTTACGGTTTAAGACGCCTTCCTCTTCTGCCCTCCAAACAACTAGTAGGTTTGATCAGTTACAAAAAGAAGTAATTGTTATTTTATTATATTTATATAATATATTTCATTTTATCTTTAGGGTTATGCTACTTTTGTGTGGCCTACTGCATTGTCTGCAAGTTGTTGCTCAGGCCATTGTTGCCATAGTTTGTGTGTTAAGGAATACAGGCAACTGGTTGATGATGCCATTACATGTGATCGAATGGAAAGGGGTTATGGAACAGAAAGTAGTAGTTATAGCTCTGTTACCTACAGGACCGGGGCATCCTCCTCACCCCCCCCCCCACTCCCTTTTGACAACTCAGTTCAGGACCATAAAATGTGGCCTGAACACACGACTCCTCTGTAACATCGTTCAACGCGCTCAGTGAGTGAAGCAGCTGCAGACTATGCTAACCATATTACACAGGACCTTTGAGTTTTAGCACTTCTAGGGATGTCAGAGGCGTGAATGCTCGCGAATATCTTTCAAGTTTGTAAAACGGAGTTCCCCCGCGTGTGGGTGGACTCAATATAAAGTGTCAACCATCATGAAGGAAAGTGCAATGTCGAAGCTGAAATTACGTGCTTTTTGGACGGTAAATTATGGAGGCCTCCTTTACCAAATCAAGGAAGGAAAGCGTGATTGGGAAAATGCATTGATAGCTCTTGTCCTGTTCATCGTCGACCTAAAACATTGTGTTACTACTGCAGAGCCCCTCACTGCCTTTCGGCAGCCTGCTCCACCTGCTGTGGTTGTGGCCGGAGCAGGAAGTGGTGAGTTGCTTCAGACATTAGAGGGGCTAAAAACTACACGGCAGTCTCTTCCACACACGTTGTACGACATTGTATTGGTAGACACCTAATTACCTAAATAAAGAAATTGCACAGTCCGTCATATAACACTATTGTTCAAGTCTTGACAACACTGGGAATATTTCTCACGAATCCACGTGGAGCAAGTGGACGCCATCAGGTCCGTTTAAAAAAAATGCAGCCAATCATTTCATTTCCTTTCTGTCTCTGTGTTCATCAGCACAAGAGGGGCAGCACGATTTGAACCACGTTGCCTCCGTGAACAATGAGACATCAGGAAACAACTGTGACAGAAGCAACGAGAAGGGCATGGCTCGCTCGAGGGTAACACAAGACACACACGCAGCTCGTCAAAGGGAGCGTTTTCACAGGCAGCAAATGAAATCTCTGTTTTTGTTTCCTTTTTCCTAGAGTATGAAGTTTTTTAGAAACAAACCAAAAGGTAAGTGTCTTATTCAACCGTTAACGTCAATGAATGGAACCGATGTTCTTTAGGATTAACATGTTTTAAAACTTCATTTTAACAGCCAAAGCTGAGCCTCCAGCGCCTTCCACTCAACCTGGAACACAACCTGCGTCGCATGGTCTCTCATCTACATTGTTCAAGTTTGGTAGGCCTCCGTCCACGTCGCCATGACACGAAGATATTATACATTAGGATACATACAATATATCAGTAATCAATTTATCACATTTTTCTTCATTTCCACAGGTTTTGGGAACCGTTTCGGAAAGCCAAAAGGCCCGAGGAGTTATCCAGAGACCTGGGATTGATGTTCAGGGCCCCATCTCTACAAATATCAAAACTGGACCAGTTCTCGCAATGATGACGATCGACACGATGCATCGCACCCGCTAAAGGACTCGTACTCAGCGAAGCTGAAATGCGCCGAGGAAAGCTTACCTTTGTGTCGCGCAGCACAGCAGCAGCCTCAGCAGCAGAGAACAGGAAGCATCTTGTCTCCAGCCATGATGCACTTCGTACAGCTCATCAAAGAGGTGGATTTCTTTTGTGTCATTGAGCAACATGGTCAGCGACTCGGACCGATGACCTGGATGTTGACTCCCAACATCAATAAATAAATTGCTTGAAAGAGGGAGGGGAGTTAGGAGGGGGGCGGGGGGGGGGGGGGGGGGGGGGGGGGAGTCTGAAGCGAGAGGTTTGCCGCTTCTTGTCGTGACGCTTAAAGCAACGCTGTTAAACTGAAATATGTTTAGTTATGTGTGTGCATTGGTTCTTCTGTCATGACAAGCAATTAAATATCAGTGTTTCCTAAGTGCCAATCAGTTGTATTTTTCTGCAATCATCTGTAGTTTTTAAAACAATTCCAAAGCAGCGTTGATACATTAAAAGGTACAGTGAATGGGATGTTTCCTGACTTTGCATATGGTGTAACTGTACAGTTAATTTTGGTTTGACACAAAATTATTTATTAAAAAATATAGAAGGTCTCTGCATTCCTTTCTTTTCCCAATACATTTGCCTCAGATCGCCAATGTATTGAACTTAACACCCAGAAAACTGACAACACAGATTAAAAATGCCTCAGAACAAACACGATGGTGCTGGAACATGACAGGCATCGTATCGGTATGTCAATACAGACATATAAATATTTATAGACATATTTCTCACAAACTGAAGTAACAACCCGTTTGCTGAATAGGATTTTCTAAGCGTGACACTATGATTGTTTTGTCCAGGTAACTTTAAGATAAAAAGCATCATCACATGAGCAACATTTGGTCTTAACAGAAAACCAACTAGGTGAAGCGTCCGTACACCATTCCTATGACACACTGCACACCTCAAGAAATAATTCAGAGTATGCAACAATCCTTTAGAAACACCCCTCCACTTAGGTAATCATTTGAAATATTTAGCACTGGTTATTCAACTGTGACCATATGCTGAGCTCAATTTTAAGAAAATAAATACATATCTAGAGAGTATACAACAGTAAGAAAAGGGACAGCGTACCCCCAGTTTTAAAGCTGAAAAAAGTGGCAAATGCTAGAGATTCATTGGATGATTATGATTCTCATACCAAAGAAAAATGTTTCTTCTTCCATTTAGGAGAAACATTTAAAACAAAAGCCTCATTTTGATTTTCTTTTGTTTTCTGGCTTTAACCAATGCAGGAAATCCAATCAATCAATGAAACTGGACATATTTTCCGTGTAAGGTTAGTGTATATGCCTTTGTCCCTGAAATGAGTAAAACGCTATGGCAATATCATGCGTGGACGTCACAGACTTTCCGTCTTCGATAAATTAATTCTGTCAAAACCAGACACAGCGGAGGGTTCCGTGTTGACTCAACGTCTTACAGTAAGCGTGGCCACTTCTTCCTCATTCTTCACATGGCAGAGAGTTCCAGGCTAGGTGCAATCAAATGAGAAAATAATAGTAACAAAATGTGTTAAAAAAAAAGTCCCATCAAACCCCTTTGGCCTAAAAACATATCGAACATTTCAACAACATTTGAAGATGAAGCAGAGAGTGTGAAGAATAGCTGAATGGCTTTCGGATTGACAGGGTGTCAGTTTTAGTCTGCACCTCTTCTGGGTTCACTCTCACCACGGCGGAAAGAGACGAGTCATTTAAGGAACCCCGCCGTGTGGCCGAGGGCCTTCTGAAGGACGGGCCCTCTCGAAGGTGTGAAGCCGGGGGGGTGCGTTGTTTCTGAGAACAGGCGGGGCCCCTGGTACCTCGGGGGCAGCAGGGTGGATTTCGTGGGCTGCGGGGGAGCTGCCTGAGGCTCCCGGGGAGGCGTGGCGGGCCTCTGGAACTCCGGTTCTTCGGTCTTGGCCACGCCCCCCTGATTGTTCGCCGCCTGCGGGCGTGCGCAGGGCGTCGCGGTGGCGTCGTGCCTGGCGGCGGGGGAAAAAGAGAATCGCCCCGAGTTCGAGCTGAGCTCAATGGGCCGCTGCTCCTCCTCCTCCTCCTCCTCCTCCTCCTCCTCCTCCTCCTTGCTCTCCTCCCCCGGGTGGTACTGTTTGAGGCGGATGTGCCAGGCCAGGCTGCAGACGGCGGACACGGTCTTAAACTGGTGGATGACGTTCCTCGGGATGAAGTAGATGTCGTCGTCGCAGAGCTGGACGCGGACGTAGCGGACGCCCTCCCTCCTCAGCTGGTTGAGCTTGGCGTCGTCTATCCATTGGACACACTGCGTGAAAAACACACGGTGGTTTGCGGTTGATGCCACCGGGAGTTTAACAATCAAACAAAGACGGAGACCTTACTGGAGTGTTCTCACCTGAGACACCGGGGGCTCATACAGATCCAGCTGCAGCCTGTGAACGACTTCGTTGAAGTCCCCGGCCTGGAAACACACTACGTCTTTGGTTATTCGCGGCTGGTCATTCCTGTAACAGATGCACAAAATGCATAACATCATTACATAAAAGGACAATGTAAACATTTTTTTTTTAATTAGGGTATTATTATTTTTTTTGCCACATCTGTTGATTTTCTCGGCATCGATCAATAAATCGAATGCTTTTCGGCAGATTTTTCCCGACTCGTCATGGCTTTATCGACCTCAGTGCACTCACCATTCTCCAAAGTGGACGGCCTTCAGGACGCCCACGGCAGCCGTGCTCTGCCAGTCAAAGCTCTGGCCCACATGGTCGGCGTGGGCCTTGGTTCGGTCCTCAAACAGAACCTCTCTGGGTTCAGTGGCCCTCGGCAGGTAATGTAGATTTTTGATCATATTCATGGACCTGGACGGAAAAGATGGGAGGTGAGGATGAGAGCCGATAATTATTCCCCTCCGTGCTTCGTAGGCTGCGGGAGAAGGAGCTGTGTTTGTAGGTTTCTTTCGCAGCGGCTTCTTTTACCTGCGTCTTTTGAACGGGGACTTGGGCATGTCGGCAGTGGGCACCATTTGCTCTCCCGGTCGCACCCACATGATGGGCCCGTCGTCACTTTGAGAGCGACAGTCCAGCTTCAGGCTGGAGAGGCTTCCCCATGGCAGAGTCATCTGGGGCGACGCACAGACAGACACTCAAACACACGCGGCGACGGGAGCCAAACGTCGAAAAACTGATTTACAGGCCACCGTATGAAAAGGAAATACCAAATACAGTATTTGATTTAGTTTCTGCTGACGATATTGCGATGAGCAATGGGGTAACACACTGCATTTAGAATATAACCTGATTCTAACTAGTAGGAATTTGCACAGGTTGCACTAGGCTTTATTTATACTATCAGGTGGCAGACAGAGCGAAAACACAAACAAGTGCTCCGGTTTAAATTCTCATGTGAAATTGGTCCGCGGGTATTCAATCCTTGCTGTTTTACCTTGAGAAAGGGAGACTGCTCCAGCATGTCGAGGAACTCCGGGAAATAGTCTCCGACTTCCTCATCTACAGCTCCCACCAAGCTGATCTGCCTCATGGGTCCAGACCGGTACGTCCCTGAACAGTACGTCCGGCTCACCTACGACAGAGAAACAGGTTACGCCATTTCATTCCACTCACCAATTCATTCCATACTATAAACTATGCAATATATCCCAGTTGATATCGATCGATACGTATCGGAAACGACTACTGGAAGTAAATGTTTTCCCGAAACTTACTTACTTTGTAGGTATTGTCAACACTGCTCAGACTACACTTCGCAACTTTAAATATTAGGTACAACTCTAAAGAGCCACACACAGTTGTACTGTTCTCTACATGCTAATGATCCTGTTGAGATTTCTTTTGTTTTCTTTGTTTTATGGCTGTAAACTGATTGCTGGCTGGAAAAAAACTGAGCTTGACATTTGTAACATGTAACAGACTAAACCGTCATATTGTTGATTGATATCAAGTTTGAAAAAGAAACTGGTGGATTTAGGTCATCAAGAACAATCATCCTAGAATTTGCTTGTGATTTTTAAGTACCTGAGAGTGAAAATTAGCAATAGTCGTGGTCTCGATGTCTTTCTTGCCAAGTATCTCCATCTTCACCGGCGTGTTGGGGAAGTTGAAGGCGAAGTAGTCCAGGAAGTCCGGCAGGAAGGCGGCTGCGCCGTGCACCACCGCCAAGGCGTACGAGGCGGCACCTCTGGGCGTCTCGGCGAAGGCCAGCTCCAGAAACTCCTGCGAAAAGCGCTGCATCTCGGCCGGGCCGAGACGGGCGAGCTCATCGGCGTACGCGTGCAGTACCGATCCCCCGCCGTTGGCTTGCCTTTCCTCGTGCATGAAGCGGCCGCACCAGGTGCCCGTCGGCAGGCGGGTGCTGCGGATGTAGTGGTCTTGGTGCGAGAGGAAGGGAACGCGTCCGAGCTTGAGAGCGCGGCGGCAGGGATGGTGGTCGCTGCCCTGCTTCACGGCGCCGCCGGGTCGGGGCGGGTCGGAGCGGACGGGCAGAGCGAGATCCGCCCCGAGCCCCGCGCACACGGTCTGCACGGCTTTGTTGCGCACGTATCGGACCTTTTTGGCATTGTGCTCGTCCTCGTGGTGCTTCTTCTTCTTCTTCTTTCTCTTCTTCAGGAGATATTCCTCCAGTGTTAGAGACTTGGCATTCTCGACGTGGGGCCTTGGCTCTGCAGGAGCATGGATGAATGGCATTCGGAAGGGGTTAGGTACATTCGGACCTTCAACCACATCTGATTATTTTAGGGAAAAAAATGCATAATTTATTAATCAGCGTACTTCTCATGATAGCGCCAATCATGCTATCATGAGAAGTACGATGATTAACAAATAAACTATTGAAGGTGGTTAGAAGGTGAAGGTGCAACCAATGCATGAACTATTTAGTTCATGCACCTTCAGGTCATTTACAAATGAATGTAAATAAATGCCAGAGAGGCTTCCAGCAGGGCAAAGGTACTTTCATTCATTGATTGAATATGCTATACTTAAATGCATAGGTCAATGTTTTTTCCATCTATACACGGAGATATATATATATATATATATATATATATATATATATAAAAAATTTTTATATAGTTTTTATCATAGCTTTAATATATATAGGCGTACCCAAACATGTTTTTTTTCCTCCTGCATTAAACACTCACCCTTTTTGCTCGTGGGTTCCGCGTGTTTCACGTTGGCCTCGGTATTTTCCTTCTTGAGCTTCCGCTGCAGGTCTTCGTCCCTCGGCTCGGCCTTGGCCGCTCTCAGAGGCGTGAAGGTGAAGAGCGCAGGTGGCTCGGGAAGCACCGTCTGCTTGTTCTTCTTCTTTTTCTTCTCATGCAGCAGCAGCTCTGGTACCTTCCTCGGAGGAGGAGGAGGAGGAGGAGGAGCAGGAGGCAACGTCGGCTGCAGGCTTTTTGTGTCATTAGTAAGACCGCGGATGTGACAGGGATGGCGCTGGTGGTGTCGGCTTTGCGGCACATGCTTATCCGCTCTGAACTTGCGGGGTTTCGGGTTCTGCTGCAGCTGGTAGGTCCGGTGCTCACCGGGGTGGTGGTGGTGGTGGTGGTGGTGGAGGAGATGGTGGTGATGGAGCTTCACTTGTTTTTCTTCTTTCGCGGACTTCTCCCGTTTCTCAGCTGACGGCGACAGGTCCCGTTTCTTCTTCTTTTTCTTCTCTCTAATTAATCTATCAAGACCGTCCCTCATCTTTTCTTTTTCCACTTTGGCCCGGAGCAAGTCCACTTGCGCTGCCATCTTCGCACGTACGCCAAAATTTAAAGGGCTCGGTGATTCTACTGCGCATGTGTCCGGAGACGTGTAGTCCTTGGGCCGTTGGTTAGTCCATTTTCGGTGTTGTGGGTCTGTTTGCGCACGCGTATCGCGCGGAGCTATGGGTTATGTAGTTTGTTAATAGTGCGAAGCCTCATGGGAGTTTGAGTACACCGTGCCGACTGCGTGCGACTTCGCACGCGCTCACTGCTGCCCCGCTGACGTCATGGCTGAGCTGAGAGACGCAGAACTAGCGTCATTCATTCATTCAGCGCCACGGTGACGAGCTGATACAACGGAGGACCCAAATAAGGACACCTTTTTGCAACTTAAAGTGTTATAAATTAAGTAAAACAAGTGCGTGTCTTGTTGTGTACAAAATGACGAATGAATGAAAAAAAAAAAACATGTGTATTCAGTAAACCTTTATTTATCAGTGCATGAATAGAATGCCACAACCACATTATTACTTTTCACCCATTTTATATATTTTACTCTCAGTTCCCTAATTAAAAAAATAATGAAACAATTTATTTTTTTTTCAGCATGGAAGGCAAATATTTTTACAGGTGCTGTACAATTTATTAACATTTACACTACCATGATGTCAAAACTAAAAGACTCGTAATTTCATATATATATATAAAATGAGCAATGCAAGGCCACAGTATCATACATGGTAATGTCATGAACAGTAAATAGAAGACAGTAAACCGTAGCCCATCATAAATAAGTAAGTGGTCTCACATGCATGTGTTACTTGTGATCCTTACACTGGCTGAGGAGGAAGAGTTTATGAACAGGACTTTATGAACTACTAGGTGTCTCTTTACTCCACAGTAGCAACGCCTTAACACCAATTTGGTCTTCAGAGGAGTGCACAACTGATCCAAATAAATTATAAATATAATGTGTCTATATATTTGTTTTGATCCAAGCTTTGAATCCCTATTCAATTTAATCGAATAAACTTCATAGCGTATATTCAAATAGCAGTTGAGCCATTTTGCAGTGCTTGCAACCAACATGTTGGGGAAGACTTTCCCTCTTTGTGTGGAAAATTACCAGCATTCTGAGGGAGTTATATTTAAAACACAAACGTGACAGCCATGATGTTGTTAACGATAAACAGTTAAGCAAACATTTACATACACCCCCCCCCCCACACACACACACATTACATTGGTCCATATACTACGTAAAAATAAGCAAAAATAGATTCAGAGGTCAGGAGGAACAATATTTTTTGTGCCTATATTTGTGATGAAGAAAATACAAGATCTCTTAAGTTGAGGGCAGACTTGCCTCTTCGTACAATCAAGCTCCCTTAACTCAACTCACCTAAATGATGTGTCAATAGGTGAAATCTTTTTGTGAAAGAATATATTTTTCAGATTAAGTATAGTCGATGCTACAGCAATACCCAAGATACACAGGTCTACCAGTCTGCTTGTTTACCTATGCACGCGGCCACGGGACCTAAAATACAGTGCTTGACAGTAGACAGCATTATGAATCACTCCATTTACACCGTTATATCTTAGAAGTAGAATGTATAGATTTTATAATGTAATTTTAGACGGCCTATCTACACATTCTATTTCTATCAATAAGTCCACATTAAAAAGTGAAATGACTCAGCCTGGATATGTGCACTAATTGTTTCCATAGCATTTCAATAAATTACATTATGCTTCATTACTAACACACATGTAACAAACATTAGAACTATAACCACAAGTATCCGGTCTGCTGTTTGATGCATATAAAGCTCAGGGGTCGTCTGGGAAGCTGATGGGATCACAAGAGTCTCACGTGTAGGAAGAGAGTCGCTCAAACTGTTCACAACTTCAGTCGGCCTCTCGGAAAACCGACACAGGAGATTTTAAGAGAAACTGAACCGTCTCCCTTTCTACTACATCCAATAGTGACAGCTACAGTGCCAGGGAGAAAAGCTTAGTCACCGCACGACTGTGTCTTAAACCTTCAAAAAAACTAAAAAGAAAAGCAGGATCCTTCATCGAGTCAGTCTCACAGTGAGTGCAGCTTCTTTTTAACCGGAGTCTCTGATTGGCACAAAAATAGACTTCAGTGTGGCGTCCAAAAGATCCCTCACGGAACCGACGCATACGTTTCACGCATGTCCGCGCATCATCGCACTGTACAAAGACTCACGCAGGTGCAAGCATGCATGTCAGATCGGACATCAGCAGCTCGATGCGAACTGACCGACCGAGGAAAAATGTGAGACAAAAATATATGTGAGCAATGAGAAGCTATGTTGCTGGTTACACAGTGAGCTGCCTCGTCAGAGATTGCGAAAAAAAAAAAGAAAAAAAAATCTGTCCGTTCTGGATGTCCATGTTTCAGGGGCTCAGCTTTTTTTCTTCATTAACACAGTGAGTCGTGGGAGGACGATCAGACATCTGCGTATGTTTTGTCCACTTGGGACTGGATTTTGGCAGAACTGGGGACTTTCCACGGGCCCGGGGTGATGGGAGACTTCTTGCTGCTAGTGGTCCCGTTGCAGCCGGGGTCCTGGAGGCTACTGCTCGACCCTCTCGGATCCTTTCTATCCTTTCTATCCTCTTCTTCAGTTGGCCCAGGGTGCTTGCTTTCCCGAGCGTCCTGATCCCCCTTCGCTCTTCTACTCTTCCGTTTTGGGGCGGCGCCGCCGCCGTCGCCGTCCAACGCTGCCCGCTCCCTGTGCGCTTGAGAATGGGATTTATGCGCCGCCGCCGCCTCTAGCTCAGCCCTTTTGCTCTTCTTGTGGCGCTCACTGGTCCCAAACCCTTTGTCTCCACTCTCCGTGGCCGCCCTCTCCTGCCTGTGGGCCACGTCCTCCTCCTCGTACCCCCAGTGCTTCCCTTCTCCCGAAGCAACCCTGGGCTGTTGGCCAGCCGGACGCCGGGGGCTCTGGGGCTCCTCCAGGTTCCTCAGAGTCGCGGAGGGCTCGCGTTCCCTCTTCCTGGGGCTGGAGGAGCGGTGTTCCCTCTGCCCGTGGACTTTTCTGTCCTTGCCTACGTCCTCCAGGGATCCGCCGTGGCCTCGCTCAGTTTTTCGGGGGCTCGCCGAGCGCTCTTTGCGATCTACCTGGCCTTCAGTGCCTCTCTTGGGACTAGCCACCTTGCTGCTGGGATTGGCGGTATGCTTGTGGTTGTGTTCAGAGAGCTTTTGTCCTCTTGACCTGTTGGCCTGCCTACCGTGCTCCTGCCCGGCGCCGGGGGACCCGGGCGCCCTGTGGTCCGCCCCAGAGAACTCATCGGGGCCGGTGGATTTGGGTGAAGATGGGGACGGTTCCGAAGTAGAGAGGAAGACGGGGGATGAGTGCCCGTCAGATTCGGAAAGTCTAGGAAAGCTTGAGCTTGAAATAGTAACTTTGTCCTTCGGACCTAAGAAACAAACAATGGGAAGTAAGGAAAGGTTCCCCAACAGTGGACGTCCAAACAAGGATCTGCATTGGCTAAAATATCCCTTACATTGGATATTTAATTGTGAAAATAAAAGGTTCACCATGCTCACTTTCTGTAATAAGCCTCTGTAATATCCCACTAAATATTTTCCTTGTTTGAGATGTCTATCAACCGACGGCAGCCATCAATGGAAAAGGTGATGGTGTTCACCCAACACTGACGTTTCAATTTCCCCATAAGCTGATAAGAATTGCAAAGCTGTGATTCGGAGCAGATATGTGGAGCAGAAAACCAGAGAGAGAGGAAAAAAAATGGAGAGCCATGGACTTAGTCGTGCTGAAATGAGTCTGGATTTCTCGGAGCAACAACTCATAGAAATTCATTATTTTGTGGTCTTTGGATTGAAAGGTTGATGCCAGTGAATGCACACAAATCCCTTTACCGCTTGCCGCTCACTGATCAATATTTAGTTAACGTTTCTTTTTTTTCAGGGGGAGGTGTGTGTTCAGTGGCATCCCGGCTTTTGCGGTACCCTTAAAATAACTCGCAGAGCCCCGGATTCACTGCTTTGGTTCAGCCCTCCGTGGGGAGAGTAATTCTGCTAACGGATGTATTTCAAATTGATCATGGGGATGAAGGAAGGGACAGAGGGCGACACTTCAATCTGGGAGATGAATCACTTTTTAAAGGAGAGGTCATAAGGTTAAAAAGTACAAGGTTTACCAAAGGCCATTAGGGACAGACCAAGAAAAGCAGTGAGGCCTTTAGTGATGCTCTGGTTTCATGTAGAAGCACAGGGTGGAAGAAGAGTTCTGACCTATAGGAGGAGAAGATAAATAGGTAGAAATAGACGGCCGTGCCAGTGCGGAAAACAGGAGCAGATAAAGAGCACAGATAAAAGACAGAAGTGAGAATGACAGGAGAGAACAAGAGAGACAACACATGCATAAGAATAAAAAAGTCAGCACCCTGCTATCAAGCATATCCATACAAAAGCCTCGTCACATGTTCGGTTCCTATGCCAACATGTAGATCTATTTGCAGCGGTAACAATGTGTGTGCATGCACGCGGCCGCCAGCAGTCACTCACTGGGATCGGGGACCAGGCCCTGGCCATGTCGAAGCAGCAGATGCACTTTGCTGCCCCCTGCTTGGATCAGCTCGATTGCCCGAGTGTGCGTGATGCCCTGGGTGGCCTCGCCGTTGATCTCCACTATCTGATCTCCGACCTGCGGTGCAGATAGCGTCCGTTGTTAATGTGCATGTTGCGTGTCTTTTTCAAAATGGCCTTTTATTGCTGCACAGAAAGTCTCCCTTCTTTGGACCAATTAGCACCAAATGACGTCATGATTAGGTTTGTATCCCAAATAACGAAAAAAGACATAAGAAAAAAAAAAACTTTGGATGCAGGTATATTTGTCTGGACGGCACACACTCACTGTAAGAATGGCTACATTAAATTTAAAACGCAATAGTGCAAACTAGTATTAGTGAGTTGATAAAAAAGGGTAAAAATCCTTAAACTCACATGTATCCTGCCGTCTCTAAGAGCCGGTCCGTCCTCAGCCAGTCGCAGGATGAACAGGCCCATGTTGTACTCCTTCCCTCCTCTCAGACTGAAGCCGAAGCCTCTCTGACTGCGGTCCAGCTCCACTACGAAGCAGCCCTGTAGTTCACAGACAGAAATATATGACTGAGATAAACGTTGGACGCTGTAGCCAAACGTGAAAAATGACATATCACATGTATCATTTAGTATGATCAGTCTGTAAGGATGAGTCATTTACAAACATGGCGTGATAATAAGCTGGCTATCGATCATTCTGGCTATATTCTTACCTGCTTAGAGCCAGACATGATGAATGTTCCCATCTCGCTTTGTGGGAAAGAGTTCCTCACCTCAGTATCACCGTTTCTACCCCCAAAAAGACCACATACACACACATTATAAAGTGGAAAAAATATCGTGGGTATGACATATGTTTCGTGGTGTTTTATAACATCATTACAGGGTACTCTTTCAGCAGTCTTCCTGGAATGTGGTAGTTCCGCGGAAATGCCTGTGTGTGAACTACAGCACGCGAAAAGCAGATGCATCGACGTTGTGAAGGGAGGATTTCCGGTTCTCCTCGCATGTCAGGCTCCATTTACTATCACCCAAACGCTGCCAAGCCTTTATCGTAGCAGCATGAGCCCCTTTCGGCTTTGCGATACAGAGATTAGACGGAGAGGGAGGGAGGATGCTGCCGAGGAATGGACAGGGGGGGGGGGGCTAAATGAGGAGAAGGGGAACACGAGCCGATAAGCAGCAAAAAGGAGCGACTGCAGGGCAAAAAAACGATGGTGGAGAATGGCTGCCGCAGCAATAGATTAAAAAGTTGGACTCAGGTAATCTTGTTCGAAAAGGAAACATGAAAGAGGGAGTGAGACTCGCTAATCTTTTTTCTTTGCTTCGCCCTCCAAGCAGTGACCGCATGGGAGAATTTTCGGTCTTTCCGGATAACGAGGGCCACGACAGATGCTAATGAGCCACGTCGTAGCACAAGCCAGAGGCCGCTTTGAGAGGACTCGGGCGGATTTTGGTTCAGGTGACAGGACCTGCATTAGACGGCCTCACGTGGGTTCAGGGTCACCGAAGGACCGTGGCCAGCTTGTGGGAATGCGTTTGCTCGAATGGCATGTGTGCGTGCTTGCGTACCTGTCTGGATAGCTGGCAGGCTGCTGGCCCATAGCTCTGTGTTGTG
This sequence comes from Apeltes quadracus, assembly GCA_021346845.1. NCBI lineage: Eukaryota > Metazoa > Chordata > Actinopteri > Perciformes > Gasterosteidae > Apeltes > Apeltes quadracus. Next base: position 6,110,083 of record CM037928.1, on the reverse strand, counting down.
CCGAAGGGCTCTGTTTGGCGGAATTTGTTCCAGATGGAGGAGCGCTGTCTGTAAACAAACACATTTGTAAATGAGAATTGGTTCTCAATTGATTTTTACCTAGTTAAATAAAGTTTTTAAAAAACTTTTACAATGTTCCCAGATCTTATGATCTGCTATCGGACCCCACTAAGCGATTTCAAAACCTCCGTTCGGCCACTTAAATCAGCCGCACAGGGCCGAGACGTTCTCTTTGCCACACCTACCATCCTCCGGCACAACAGTGAGGGTGACACAATTGCCGGCGTCTTTGATGAGCTGGACGATATCGTTGTGCGACAGCTCCATGATGGACAGGCCGTTGACAGCGGAGATACGGTCCCCCACTTTCATGTGACCTACGCGGTCGGTGGGGCTGCCATCGATGATACGGCCAATCTTGTGAGGTATGACTGAAACAGGGAAGCGCAGATTAAAAAAAAAAAAAAAAACGGCATAGGTTTTGATTTATGTTAGAGCAGCACTGATTCCAGTATTCCATGCATTGTGTAATTTCCCATCTAATCCAGTGAGTTACGGTGTTACATAAAACCCCCTAACCGGCAGCCGCGCCGGTTGAGTGAGGCTACGGCTTGATGAACTAAACGCTAACGTAGACGCGCTAACACGCTCACCGTTCTGCGCGAGCGTGCCAGCATGCTTACATTTGCTAATTAGCACTAAAACCAAATACAGCGGCGTCCGTTGGGAATGTCATTAGTTTTGAAGGTCATAAACTAAATACAAACTGACATTTAGATGGCATTAGATTAGAAGAATTATGTGTTCACCCGAGATGTTTACAATTAATTAAGGAGGGGAATAATGTTTCACCTAAAATTACCCTCATAATATTCATTCATTTGTATATATATATTGTGAGGGTTTGTTCATACATTATTTATGGCCTGAGTCATGACATATTTTATACCTAAAAACATGGCGAGAACGTTTTTTCCAGTCCGTTTTGTCGAAATGCCTATTACACAATGCCTATTTTTCATCAAATAGCATTTCAGTAGGTTTCCTGGCTATTTATTTTTTTTCTTTCCCCTATCCACCTTGGCCCTCTCCCTTTAAATATCCCCATGTCTTTTATCCATTTAATACACAACACTGTTTTTAAAAAATCGTGCGTAAGATGCCCTTCTCCTCGATTCCTCACCTCCAGGTGGGGGCTTGTTCTTTGACGTCAGGATGACGAAGCCGAAGCCCTCGTTGTCTTTGCGCTGCAGAGTGACGTCGAACGACTCCGGCCGCGAGGACTGGACGGCGGGCTGGACGGCGTCCGGGACCTCAACGCGCGCCGCCTTGGGAGAGCTGTTGACCAGGGCGGATGCTACTTGCAGGGGCTGCTGAGCGCCGACCTCTTCTTCCCCGCCTGACGTGCGACAAGGCACAGAAACGGCGCCGTTTCGATTTATTGGTCCTTAACTCATGTATTTCCATTGCATGAAACTTTCTAGCTCGCAATCGCAGAGAGACTCCGTCATGATCACCAACCAGGGCAACACAGACGCTTATTTTGAGCATTAAGATGTGATACACTTCCATCTATTATTAAATTATTCGTCACAACGTTCACAGATGAGCGCGAGCCCAGCGGCTTTATAAAAGACAGCCTTTCTGCGCTGTCGACTCAAAGCCCTTCGCGATTTGTTATTCGTGATGTGAGGAGGACACGCTGATTTACCTCCATGCCTCTTCATTGTACGTTTGTTTTGCCGCGTCCGTGTTTATTCAGTCGGAAACCGCAGCGTCGGAAAGCACAAACCCTCACATGATCGATGCTCAACGTCCGCAACTTCAATTTCAAAGCTGTTGCAATACATCACATTAATTCCAAAAAGTGCTGGTACCGTTCAAGGAGGGGTCATTTGTGGGGGTAAACAAGCCTGAACGCAGCACGGGTTTGTGTTGACGTAAAAAGAAAATGCAGCATATTCAATTTTTTTTACTCCTTTGAGATGTAAATCAACTCTTCACATGGCTCCTATTAGCCTGGAAAAAAGAAACGCAGAGCAAAGCCACTTTTGCAGCTTCCTGTTGCTGAAAGAACATATTCTCTTTCTGGGACGAAGTCCGCATCAAAGCCCAGATGGATTCAACTTCATCGATTCACTTTTAAGGAAGCCACCCGGAACAAACGTTTAAAAGATTAGCGAACAAACGATCCCGGATCAAAGCAGCTACTCCAGCATACTTCCCAAAAAAATAAATAAACTGTGGCCTCAAAAGCTTCCACTTCTCTCAGATAAATGCGGAGCGGATTAACGGCAGCGCAGACCCACCTGACTGCGTCAGCTTCCTGCGGACCGTGAGCATGACCTGGCCGTTGCGGGCGGCGTTGGTCATCAGCTCGAGCACCTGCTTGTGGGATTTGCCCTTGACGGGCACGCCGTCGATGCAGAGGAGCTCGTCCCCCGCCCGCAGGCGCCCGTCCTTCTCGGCCGCGCCGAGCGGCACGATGGCGCCGATGTAGACCTGCGGAGGACACGAGAGGAAACGGCATGACACGCCCGATCCGAGCCGGAGGGAGGACTCGGATGCCTCGAGGTCTTTGTGTTCTTCGTGTGTAGGTTTGCTCTCTTTGTTTTGTAAAATCCTTTTTTTCCTATTGTCGCATAGCGATAGCAGTAAATCTGTCAATTTAACTGTAACGTCGATGTGCCTGGGTGTAAACGGGTACGCGGCGCTGTGCTGCAACCTACCGGCTGATCCGGCCCCTCGCCCCCGAGGACCCTGAAGCCGAATCCCGACTCCTGGTTTCTTTTGATGAACACATCCAGGTCCTTGGTGTTGGGGGCTGCAGAGAGGAGAGAAGGGTAAGGGATGGTTTCTTACTTTCCACAAAGACAAGAATCAGAAAACATTCATCACCATAATATGTCAGACATACAAGGAATTTGACTTTGACGGTTGGTGCGTGACAACAGATGACAACAAGACAACACAGTGCAAGGAATAAAATACTATGGGACACAGGAGTTACGGTGGGTTTTGTGGGTTACTTATTGCCGTGCACATGGACAATGTGTACATCGTGTGATGGAGTGCAAGAAGTGTGAGAAATGTTTCATTCAAATGAATAGATTATAGTATTTTAGAATCTATTTCTGAGATAACAGAGGGCCACAGATTTCCATTGTCATACCCGAAAATAGTATGATATTTCTTGTTGTCTATGTAGATAGAATAAAAGATTGAAATTGATAAATCGATCGACAGAAATTCAGATTTTAAGACCCCAATTCCGGACATGGCTATCACCGGTGACGAGGCGTAACGGCAATAAGTTGAAATCCGTCATAGACCGTGTGGTAATGGTGACAAGTGGCTGGTCCTCTGGTTTCAACAGGGGCCAAGTGGCGTTAAAAATAAAACGCTGCCTTGATTGTGTGAACTCACGTTTGCTGTCGAGCAAAGCCTTGGACTTGATGTAGAGCTCAGAAGCGTCCGGTTTGGGCGAAGACACGCGCAGCGTGTTGGCAGGGAAAGGGAGCGGGTTGGGGGCCAACTCAGCGGGCCCCAGGGCCTCCATGCTGCCCATTATCTCCTGCTGCTGCGGCGGCTGCTGCGGCGGCTGCTGCGGCGGCTGCTGCGGCGGCTGCTGCGGCGGCTGCTGCGGCGGCTGCTGCGGCGGTGCGGCGTGCTGGGAGGTAGGCTGGGATAATGCTTGGGACATGGGAGCGGTGCACTGCAACAAAGACACAAGAGCAGTGAGAAGTCAACTATGCCTGTGAATCATCACAAGGACAACACAACCGTGCTGATGTAACATTTTGTTCATCGTTAAATTCCAATAATGTTTACTAATTGTAAAGAATGTACCATTGTTAGTTTCTCATGTTACACAACATTTTGTCTACTATTTGAAATATGTAATAACGAACATAAAAAGATGTTCATGGTAAAGGATTATTAACCCATGATATACAGTAGTTTAAATAAATAGTTTACTTATTTAATCTAAATGTTATTGATCTTTGCTTTTATTAGCTACGATGCAATACAAATTAATTAATATTACACAAACTGATGACAAAGTAGCATACATTATAGTATAATTATTTAAAACAAATAACAAATGACTCAATTCACTCAAATTTATATCTAATCATGCTTTTTAGTTTATTATAAATTGTTACCCATAGCATGTAATATTATAATTGGAGCTGATTCAGGAGAATTTGTTAAATATTATCTATATATTTTAAATAGTGCATGCACTCATCGGGATTGTGTCTAACCATAAAAACGGTGTGAGTAAGCGTGTTGCTGCCTCAGCTCCTATTTTAAGAGTGCAGCACGGAACGAGCTGCTGAACATGGCATATCATCTTAAACGCACAAGACGGCATATTTACCCACATGCAGTTCCAGAAATAACAGCCTGGCTAAGGTGGGCTCACTGAATAATGTAACTAACAACAGCTTACAGAGCGCGTGTAGACACACACACACACACACACACACACACACACACACACACACACACACACAATCACGCTGGTATGTTACCAAGGAAAGCCATATTCCACGAAATAATTCAGCTGAGGTTTTATCGTCAGTTTGTTCTTTTACGTTTTGTCAAAACAAACAAAATGGGAAAAACAGACCGATGCTTCAACTTACTGGTTTTAGTGATTTCACAGGAGACGTGTGACCTGTAAGCAGAGAGGTGGAGGCAGATGTTAAATCCTGAATGAAATGAATCAGGCAAACCACAAAGATCTCTTCAAACAGGTGGATTAAATCTGGTTTTCCTCATCTTCACCTGCCTGCTATCAGTGAGTAAAGTTAAAGCTTCACAGTAAATCCTCTTTGCAGTCTTAGTTAAATCACAAATAGAGGTTCCAGTTTTTGTCTCTGATTTTTTTTTGGGGGGGGAGTCCAAAGACATGCTTTGGGGGTCAGGTTAATTGGTGAATGTTTTGGTAACGTTGGCTTAACGTTGAGCGCTACAGAAGATGACTGACGTCTCTCTGCTTTCATCTCTGACAGTGCGTCACGGTTTAATCCAACCAATAGGGGGCAGTATACACCAACGGTTTACGTGTCACTATGTGATGGGGGGACACAGAGGTGACCCCCCCCTCCCCACCCACCCTGGGAAACATGCATGCAGGCTTCTGTGCATAAGACGTGCCAGCTGTCTGCAGCTTTTTGTAACCAGCTTTTTGTAACCAGCTTTTTGTAACCTTTTAGAATATTTCTATTCATTGTTTTTCTAAATATTAGAAATTCAAAAGCCCCAAACGAATCCACCTCCTCATATCACAGAGGAGCTTGTTTAGGGATGTGTTGAATTGGTAGTATATTATGATCAGTCATTAGTTGGAGACGCAGTGTAATTATACAACGTAATAATAATATCACATATGTAATTATTACATTTGAATTGTTAATGAAAAATAGGTTCAATTGTTGTTGGAGTCCTAATAATAATAATAGCAATATTTTAATGTTGACTTGAGCCAGAATGTCTGAATTCATTTTTAGGGGCCAAATGCATTTATTGTATTCAAGGGAAAGTTTACATTATGTTTTATATCCTATTGCAAGTGAACATATGAACAAGTGAAGACTACTGTATCTCTTTCCAGAACAAATAATTTCCTGTTTAATTTCTCTCCGCTGCTGCCATTGGGGGGGGGGGGGGGGAGGAGTTCTGGCCGCTGGCCCGGAACAAAGCCTAACCTGATCCGGTGTGTTGGGTGACTTGAGGGAAGCCCTGTAGCGGTGCTCCTTTTACTCCTGTAAAAATGCCCCCCCCTTGGAGCAGTAACACGAAAACAGACCCACTGCACACATTCTGCATATGCACATGTATAATTTACACAGGTCTGCCCTGAATGGCCAAACCATTGGTTTAAAGCTGCATGACAACAACGCACACCGTTGTGTTCTCATAAACTATAATGTTAAATTAATGACATTCAATTTACTGGACTTACCAGAACTCTTAAGACAGCCATAACCAGAGATGCACCACAAAATCAGATTCCAAAGGAGAACCGATACCATACAATTGCAACAATCCGGAATATCAATATGTCCCGCTGTTAAAGGGTCTAACAAAAATCTACGTGGGAGAAAAGCAGCATCTCAAGTCTCCTCTCTCTCTGTACGTCTTTGCACGAGACGCTGAGTTGTGCTATACTCCGACGCACACACCAACTACAGCGTGAGACGCACATCACAACCACATTTTACTCCAGAAGATCTCCCGTTCTCACAAAGGCACAAAACCCTCAAGAGTAAGGGTGGTATTACCAGAAATGTATCAAATGATTACAGTACACATGTGACATATATTTGGAGAAATGTACAGTTTACTAATAACTGATAAAATGAAAGCCAATTGCTGAGCTAAATGTCCAGCTGCAACTGGATTTGGATGATTATGGAACCTTTTGTTGATCGTCAGACTGCAAACATAAAAGAAAAGAAAAAAGAAAAAAAAACCCAGCCACACCAATCCCAAACCATAAAGCTTCTCCTTAAAATATACATTGGGGACAAGAGGCGGGCCCCTACAATACGTGCTATCAGATTGATGTCCCCAAAAGACGGGTAAAAAGCCCCTGGCAGCACAAAACGGAGCCCTTTTCAAGTACGTCTGATATGTGGGTGCGATGCTCTTGGATCTGGGCTACTGCATTGCAGTAAAGACAAAAAGGAACAGGCACATCAAATCAGAGGGAGCCTGAAGTTAGACGAAGGGCGATGATGACCCACCGTGCTCCGTCTCTCCTCCCTCCCTCCCTACTCCTTCTCTGTGAGCACAGCTCAACATGTGACTAAGGATGACTTCCTCCCTGCTCGGGGAAAGCTGCACGGTGGATGATGCAGAGTTAGTGTCAACCAGAGCGTGAAATTGCTTTATTTAACATGGGGAGAATCTGTGCGTCCCAGCAAAAAGCTCTGGAAAAAAATCACAGTTCACCTTGTTATTTATGAATGAAAAGACTGAATCTTCCCTCAACGGAGTAGACCTTCTAACAATGTGGTATGCAAGAAATCAATTTCATAAAAACACGCGTGCGGGCTTCTCACCACTGTTGCTTCCCCCGCTTCTTTCATTTGGGGAAAATGAAAGCCAGAGAGACGATAATGTAGGCGGGACGAAGCTTTGTGAGGGACTAAAAGAAGAGCTCTATCTAACTCTATCTAACACCCGTTTGATGTTGGAGACAGTACCGTGGTCAGATTAATACAGACCTCTGGGATTTGACCAAAGAGATGTCACAGTGTCAGCACTGTAACCCCCCTTCACCCCACCCCACCCCCCACCCGGCATCTGCGACATACTCTTTAGGATTACCGTATTTTTCACACTATAAGACGCACCGGAGTATAAGCCGCAGCAGCTAAATTGAATGATGTGCACATATATAAGTCGCACTGGACTATAAGCCGCAGGGGTTTTAATGTTTAATTACCATATGCCCCCTAGTGGCCGTTAGCTGTAAAAATCCATAGATTAGCCGCAGCGTTATATAAGCCGCAGAATCGAAAAATGGGGAAAAGGCGCTGCTTATAGTCTGAAAATTACGGTAGTTCAATGCAGCAGATCTTCCAGCAACGCCCCCATTCCCGCCGACTCACCTCCCCTCAGCACCAGCACGTTGACCTCGCTGCCCACGGGGAGGTCTTTGAGGATGTCCACCACCTGGGAGTGGCTCAACGTCTGGACGTTCTGTCGGTTGATCTCCTTGATGACGTCGCCCTTCAGCAGGCCGCGGCACCACTGGGCGTCCAGGATCATCTTCACCTTCTGCCCCAGGGGGCAATCGGCGATGGCAAAGCCGAACCCCCCCGGGCCTTTCACCAAGGGCACGCTCACCAGCTCCGGCTGCAACAGGGTGGTGTCCGGGCCATCTTGGTTGGGTGCGGGAGGAAGGTGCTGTTGGTGTTGGTGGGGATGGTGGTGGTGGTGGTGTTGGTGTTGGTGGTGGCGACCCCCGTTGGTCATGGGTGGTACTGCAGCAGTCTGCCTGGGGAGGGTTCCTCCAACTGGGACCGACGGGTGGGGGTCCTGCTGCGCGGAGGCCGAGGGGGACGGGGAAGTGTCCTTGGAGGCGGAGAGGCCTCCTGAGGACTCCTCAGTGCTGCTGGAGTCCTCGGGCAGGGGGTAGCCCCGGCAGAGGACCATGTCCACGTACTGGTTGATGGGGATGGACTGGAACATTTGCACCACGTCAGCGTGAGTCTTCCCCAGCACGCACGCCCCATTAATATCCACGATCACGTCGCCTAGCGGAACAGAGAGCTCTTTAGATGTTTGTGAAATGATCAACGCACAGAGGCTAATCTACAATTTAAAAAAAAAAAAGAGACACGAACATCAATGAAAAGTCATCACAATAAATGATATGATAATTATCAAGCAGGATTGCACAAGTGGAGTCTGCAAATTTCTCTTAATGGAGCGGGAAAGCATGATTAAGAAGCAAGATCAAAGACAAGCCATTCCCTCGTTCCATCTTCCTTTTAAGAGGAGGTGGGGGACTCCTCCCCCTTGGCCCGGCTGAAATATAGGCCTCGACGGGCAGCTAAATTGCTGACTGGCTTGCTGGCTGAAAGCCCAGTGGAGGATTCAACCCACCTACGCAATCAATAAGACAGCTACGTTTTAACTCTGAAATGAGCCCCACGTCCCAATGTAGTGCCTGTTCACGCGCCACTTTACATATTTCCAGTGACTTAACTAATAACCATCCATCCCCTAATAATAAGTCTCCTAAAGTATGAGAAAATTATACCCATGGCTTGAGTTAATGGCCCAGCGCTGTAGTTAGAAGGTCTTAAAATCCAGAAGAATGTGGGATAAAGGGACATAGCTTCCTGTTATTACCCGACAAAATTAATTACATTTGTTTTGTTCCTGTTGTTCCGTGGCTTTGATCAATAACCTTCCTTCTCAACGGCAATGAAACAAAAAAATAATCTCCCTCACCGTTCTACTTTCATGTTAATTCTCAGAAGCTGCAGCACTGGTTGTGGCTGTAAGAGCTTTCGAGGCAATCAATATCATTGTAATGTGAATCCGGAAGCGCTTTGCTGACAGTTTTTCAAATGAGTACAATCGGCCGTATTTATATACACACAATAAAAGGAAAATCATTGAGCTAATCTGGCCCTAGTTGAGAATATGGAAAGCACGCCAGCGGAGCTACACGTAGCGGAGACGTCAGTTTTATAGATTACTGCATTAGAACATTATACAGATAAGATGCCTTTGCCGCCTGTTAAATCCGTTGTATGTGGCTGTACATAAAATCGCGTTGTCAACAATAAACTAAATGTGCACTTTATTGACAGAGGTTTCCTATTTCCTAGAGCTGTTCCACTGAACACTAGAAACCTTTTCGTGATCAAGCACCAGTTTGGTGGTTGAATGGCCGGTTGGTTGTCGCTGTGTGTTGCGGCCTTCAAGCCACGTAACAACATAAAGCCTAAGTCTTCCCTTTACACTCCTAGCAACTAGTCCTTGTATGAATTTGCATTGCATCATGCAGGATCCCTTCAAACTGCGAAGCCGAACTGGGTGGCGGCACCTACCTGAGGCGATCTTGTTGTCCTGCGCGGCGGGACCGTCGGGAAGGACGTTTTTCACCTGAAGGAATTCGTCTGGTCGGTCTCCTCCGATGATGGTGAACCCGAAGCCCTGGGAGCTTTTTCGAAGCGCGGCCTGAAGGATCGAGCCCTGTAGCTGAGAAGGATCGCGCGTGAAGACCCGGGCCCCCCTGCCGGGCTCCTCCGCTGCACGGATGACCATGGAAGAGGAGGAGAGCGATTAGTAAGAGGTAATGGAAACGGCAAATGAAGAAGAAAAAAAAAAGTCTACAGTAAATATTGAGATATACAACTCAGCTTTTATACTAAATGAAGTCCCAGAGGCATCATTTAGACATGAGCAGCATATCATTAAAGTTCACATGGTTTGCCAGCTGTGACCGTCCATGTGGTGCGAGTATCCACAGTATCTACGTGTCTGTGAAAATGAGCTTGTGACATGACGTGCTGATAAGATGCGTCTCCATCTTATCAAACTTTACTAGAGTGACAACGTGTCTGACAGCACGTCACTCACTGCCGGTATTTACGTAAACATTCCTCGAGCTGCTCTTTTTGCAATGGTTCGGCTTTGCAAAGGAGCGTTTCCTCTCACTGCAGCGATAAATGAATCCTGAAGCTGGCTTCGTCAAGGTCAAACTTTTCATTCATAAATGGTAGCGACTTTTTAGAAGAGAGGACAGGAATTCTAATAGACTGTGTGTGCCAGATAAGAGCAATGGGACAGAAAGAGGGACATTCCAACCAAGTCCCAGTCCACCCTCCCTGTGCTGTGAGCCTATGGGACTGGGAGTTGTGTGCCGTGTCCCCTGCAGGCTGGGCCTCCTCTCTGGCAGTTCCCACACTACTGATGGAGGAACATCAATCTCATTAGGGACGGTACAGATAGAAGCCCCCTCCTCTTCCCACTCTCAATGTGTCATGAGATTGAGGTTCGCATAATTGCGTTGCGATTGGCAGATGAACATGACCGCTCTGAATATAGATAGAAAAAAAAAAAAAAATGAGTTCCTGACAGCTGTATCTGAAATACTTTCTGGATCGCTTGCGATTCCTCATAAAAATGTAAGGCGGGGGCATGTGTGCGCGTGTGTGTGTGTTTGTGATACACAGCTTAGACTTTTCTCCACCGCCTGTCACCAATGTCTCTTACAGGTTCCCCTCATGAAGGAAACACTGACAGGAGGGGTGAAGGCAGAGCGGGGGGTTGGGGAGGGGGCTTTACGCCAAAGCCCACAAAGGGCCAGTCTGTATTCGTGTTAGGGGGGGGGGGGGGGGGGGGGGTGATTACATGAAATGTCAGCCACGATTGTCAGCGCGCTAATTATGGCTGAGAACAGTGCTGCGCTCTGCTCCTGTGGCATCGTCCCAGAGGTGAGGTGAGCCAGCCTTGTCCAAACAGTGTTTAGATGCCACCTCACGTACGTCCGCCACGCGGGGGCTCGGGGGGGCCGTTAATCGCCATTAACCAGGGTACGGAAAGTGGGTGGGGGGGGTGGCAAGGGAAGCGGCACAGCGGTGGTGCACGGAGGAGAAAATGTCGTCGGCGGACCGCAGAGGCTCTCGGCTCGGGGAGGCGTGCGCCGCGTGCAACCGAGTGAGGCAGACAGTTCTGTCCGAGGGCTGTCTGAAACGCAGAGGCCAGTGTGAATACTGATGTGACCACGCTTTGTGTGCGTGTGAGCCCGTAGGAGAGCACAACACCTCCCGTACAACCGGGAAACAACGGCACGGCTTCATCGTCGACCGAGGAGAACATCCGAGCAGCAGCCGCTCACCGCGGGTGGCAAGTGGTGAACAGAGTGACCCAGTAGAAGTAATATTCATGATCATAAGTCACGTTCAACTCTCCCTCCCGTTTCTTTGTTCTTAAGAGATCTCCCCGTTTCAAAACCGACTTGTCAAAGTGAACTCTGCCGCGCAGCGAAGCGCTGCTCCATTATTCAAATTGAAAAGCATCGCTACACAGGCTGCGTGCTGCTCATCGGCCTGTTAGATCATCCTTCAAACGGACATCTCAGCGCGGAGGGGGCCGTTAAAGTGCCCGAGTGTTTGAAATAACACAGACTAAAATCACCTGTTGAAATTATTAACCTCGTAGTGAGGGGGCCAACATTGCTCATGATGGTTTAGGAGAAGTTCTAAATTCCACTCATTTGAGAGAGACCTGTTGGTCTAAATAATGGAGTGATCTGGCCAAATGATGAGATTAATAAACAGACAGCACTTTTTTTTACCATTAAGATAAAAGAGCCTTTCTCTTCAATCTCCCAGTTCAGCTTGATAACAGTTTCCCTACTGAACTGGTATCCTGATAAAAATGTTGCAGCAGCAGCATCACAAAACTCAAATCAGGGAAACATGATTATACCTAGTATTTACCAAGTTTATAGAGAGGATTAAATGTAATCCCTCCTAATTCAATTTCTTTTTAACAGTTGGGTACGAGATTATTTAAAGTTTCGAATTGGGTTTAAAACGGAATCCCTGTTGGCGCAACATGGTCTAATAAGGGCCTACAGCCACTATTCAGCTCTAATAATAGACTACAGAAGTCAAGAATATTCACTCATGTGTCACTTTGGTCGCTCTCTCGCTCTCTAAGCCCGCCATGCAAATTGTCTTGTTTATTTCCTTGATGACCGAATAGACAATTCGGTCGGAATTACTTCAAAATTTACTTTGGTTAGGTTCGAAAAAAGAAATAAAAAATCAAGAGATATTCTCCCTGGTAGTCTCCCAATTTCCATTGGTTACATCACATTCGGGGAAATAATACACAATCAGTGAGAGGATGAGAATAATCTCATTCGATGGCGTGAAACGGTTCTGTTACCTGAGGGTGTGGCTGCCGGCAGCAGCACGGCAGTGGGAACGTCAACGCTCAGATTCCTCTTCGCTTCCTGCACTGGATTCTCAAACTGGGTCTTCTGGTTGATGTGGCTAAAGAGGGATTTCAACAGTAGATCAACAAAAAGATGAAGTGCGACACCGTGGTTGGATAAAACCTTACTGTGCGAAGGCAATACGTTTTTTGTTTTTGCCGCCACACCGATCGTCACACGTCAGATAAGGTCTCTCTAGGTTTGTCTCTGGCCTGGTTATTTGACTATGTGCTGGAATTGATGGAAACCTACGCTGTGCAGACAGGCTTTTCTAAAACAGTGTGTGAACCACTAACCCAAACACACTAACGAAGCCAACACGAAAAGATGAATCTAGAAAAAAAATAAAAAAAAAAATGAATTGATGTCCGCAGTGAATTCATGTACTGAAATTTGGATCGAGAGGATCATTGCTGTGATAGTCCACTTTGCTCAATGCTTTGTAATCCCAGGATCAAAAGATTAAATCAACTGCACACGGGTGAAGGGACAATACGCTCCTTTTACAATGCGCGGAGACGGTCTGCACAGAGACGGCTTTCCCTGGACCAGCAGCCATAGTTGGGAGGAATTTACACCAAACTCAATCTAAAAACGATTAACTGAGCATTTAGAATTAACACCTGTGAGCCCGAAACCTTTGCCGCTACCTGGATAAAAGGTCCCAGAGCGGTGGGATGGTAATAGAGGGAGGTAGCGCATCTGCGTAATGAGCTCCAGTGGTTGTAAATCCTGCTGGTGACGGCACCTCCGGGGAGGCCACAAGGCACTGGTGCTGCACGGAGCATCAGCCACATGCCGAGGCGCCCATGTGTGGACGTGTGCGTGCATTCAGCAACAAAAAAAGAAAACTGCCTATGACTCATGCACAGAGACACCCCTCCCCATTAAGTCCCCCCCTTTCATTTCCTCCCTGTCTAACTTTCTCCCCCCTTTGTTGGCGGCACCTCAGTGTTTTTGTTTGTGATCATCTCGTTCGGACGTTCATTTGCATCAAAATTTGCCTCCCCCCTCCTCTTCTCCCTGCAGGTCTCACTCTTTTCGACCACAGTAGTGAAACTAAAACGGGACATTGTGCTCTTGTTTACAGTCTTGATCTGAATGGAATCTCGGCCTTTGTTTCCCACTGAGGACTGAACCTTCATTGTCTGTTGCTGCCTTCACTGTCTTTTCTCTCTCACGCGCAAAGATACACACACAGACACACACACACACACACACACACACACACACACACACACACACACACAAAGCTGTAAACCATCAGTGTTATCTGTGATGACATTATTGGTTTCTGCAGGGCTGTGGGAAACAACCGTATGGACAATAGCACATGCCACTTTCACGTATTCCACCGGGGCCTTAAGAATCCCACGTGGTCCTTTGTCCACGCCTGCAGTTCAGCTGCACGGCTCTATGTTGCAGACGATGGGGAAATGACAACAACCACCGGTTCTCCGCTTTGCAAACCACAGCGCCGTCCAGTCTGCTAATTTTCAGCTCATGACAGAAAAATTGTGAAATTTGTCAACCTTTAGACGGTCACCTCAACTGACACAAAGGGACTGAATATGAGCCTGCAGCGGGCCTTATTATTTACGTCCCCCTCGGGGTCCTCTCATGCCGCGGGAGAAGTTTACTCACTCGACGTAGTAGGTGCCGAACTGCGGGTCCTCGATCTTTTCCCAGCCGTAGGGCAGCTCTGGTGGGAGAGGACAGATGTGAGTCGTTTTAGATGCTGCTGAGGCACCACATGGGCAATTGGACACACGCAGTGAGCCGTGGTGCTTTGACTCCCAGAATGCATACAGTACCTAAGTAGTTTTTTTTTTTTTACACCACTGTGCGTTCAGGGCTTAGTTTATACTGCTGAGGAGGCCGGGGGAGCGAAGCAGGAAACGCTGTGTTGTTATATAGCCTCCCTGGAATATGACTGCCTTTCTTTCCAGCAGCGTGTCTATGTGCTAACAGCTTCTGTGTGACAAACACATGCGGCTCAGAGCAGATTTTAACGCAAGAGGGGACCTAGGGAAATTGCCTTTGGAAAGATGCTGCACGGATGAGCTCCCCGCATGTGTCCCAAAGGCCATTAGCAGAAGCTGGACTGTAGGTGAGTTCTGTGCGACCAGGCCCGCTCGAGTGTTCAACCGCCGTCTGTTAGCCGACGCCCCCCTCTTCAGAGATTCAGGGATGTGCACACGGGACCTAAAGTGTGTGCGGCCAGGGAGGACTGAGGGCTGTAGGATGCACGCAAACGTTAGCGTCTCACCTCCTTCCACGCATTTCTCTGGAGGCTTGGCCTTCTTGGCGAGGCGGGGGTCCAGCCAGGTTGTGGTCTTGCTGTTGTGACTAAAGGGGAGATAGGAGACACCGCTTCAAGCTTCAGTCAAAATCGTTCCACAGAAATTTGAGACAGCGAGACAGTCGAGCAGTTAGTGCAGCACCGACAGCTCTCAGGAGCCGGCGTACCCGGGAGCTGTTCCACCGGCTTCATCAAACAGACACAGCTCAAAGCTCCCCGAAAAAAGAGTGGCCAACTTCTCATCCCGTCGGATCAAACGGCTCATTTAAAAAAGACGCAATAATGTTGTGACTAAGCCTTTTGAGGTAAAATGACAAGCGGTTGAAAGGGGCACAAAGTAAATAAAAACTTTCCTACTGAGAGAAAAAAGGGGGAATACATAAAGCACCAGGAGAAAGCAGGAGAGTCGAGGCTTCATTTAGTTTGATCTATTGATTTAGCAGCGGGCGGCGGCACCTGGCTCTGTCAGGCTGCCTTGGCTGCGGGGCTGCCGGGTAAACAAAGCAGGTCGGCTGCTTCCAGCGTCAGCCAAACAACAAGCCCGACATCAAACGCGGGAGGAAATAACAGTGTAATCAAGAACAGCGCGCCAGCCACTGCCGAGCCCTGCAGATGGCCTCCATGTGCAACAACCTGTTTTGGATCCAGCACGGGGGGGGTGGGGGGGGGGGGGCAAAACAATACCAGCAAAACAATGCAAGCAAGTAGCAGGAGAAAGCTCACTTACTCTATGAAATAAACCATGCCCGTCTCCGTGTAGGCCATCTCCCACTTCTTCGGCAAAGGCTCCTGACCTTCGTCCGGTGCGGTCCAAGCGCGCGCGTCCATGGCCGCGGCCGACTGGTTGTAGCTGGGCACCGTCTTCCTCCACTCCGACTGGTCCTTGTGCTCTGCTGCGGCCCGGCACGGCGAGAGGGACGCGGGCATGGAGACAGAAAGAGGAATGGGTTGGCAGTAGAGGTACGGGAGATGGTAGAAGGAGTAAGAGGAGGGAGGCGGGAATCCGGCGCCATTGGGGCTCCTGTGTGCTCCTCGCATCCTTCTCCGACGTCGCTCCGGCGGATCGTCCTGCGTGCACTGCGCGGACGGTTGCATCCACGAGGGAGGAAGAGGATGGAGAAAGAGAGCGAGGGACAGACAGACACAGAGAGAGAGGGTGCACGGCGAGAGGCGGGAAGCGCCGCGATTGCCATAGGATTTGCATGTCAGGAGGGATGTGCTGGGATCTGCCTGCCGGGCAAGGGCGAGAGGCTGACCAACGCATTCAGCCAGCCGCGAGTGCCACATAACAACTCCAGTTGCATCACACAGGCTGCTTCATGTGCGTGTCTGTATTAGCCTAATCTTGGTGTGTGTGTGTGTGTGTGTGTGTGTGTGAGAGGCTCTCTGTGCAATGCTCTTATCTGCAGGTCCACATCTGGCTGTGTGTGACCCAGCTTCATAATGGCATTGAATGCTCAGTCTGTGTGGCTGGGCTATTTGAAAAGGCGCGGATGGGAAGGGACAGCTGTTGACTGAAAGAAGCCAAGGGCATTTTTGGAATTTGGAGGAATTGTATCGTGGAACCACATAGGGTTTTTATGGAATTATAAAGTCAAACTAATTGACTACACACAGACGCTCGCTCTAGGGCAAAACCGCTTTCAACCCTCGCAGAGATAAATTATCAATGTGTCAGATGAGGGCACGCAGGCTTCAGAAAGTGCCAACAAAGAAGAACTAACGCATGACCATTTTGGAACTACCTTCGTGACATGGTCATATTGCCCTTGCTGACTCTTTTACATGCGTCCTCACCACTGTAACCATCCCATACATCCACAAACTACATTGGCGATTAGACAACTGATCGTGAGCAACAACTCGTGAGCAACAGAATTGACTTCCTTCTACAGTGAGTGTTTTTTTTTTTGTGGCTGGGCTCCACACTGCCATCATTACTGCCCAGGGCCAAAGAGATGATGTGTCTCTGACAATGTTTCTCTCTTTTGCTTTTGGATGTCGGAGGGGGCAGTTGCACGCTCGCTGGTCTTTACAAGCTTCACCCTCCTCCCTTGACATGCAACCAATGTCTCAGTGTGAAGTTGCTTTCCCTCCCTCCCGCGGATGCTTGATACGGGTCACGCAGTATTGTGACACAAGGGGATCAAGATCGTTAAAATGGATCAGCACATTGTCCTGTTATTTAATGCAGATTACCATCTAATTTGTAACTCTATTTTCTGAAGTCGTAAGGCACACATCATTAGAATTCTTATTCAACTTGCATCGATTAAAAAGGCTTTTGCAAGCGCAGCGCAGCGGTTATCTTGACATGCCGCTTGGCGGTTCTCCGGGTCTTCGTTTGAGCGGAGTGGCTCACTTAGCGAACCATCTGCCGTGGCGGCGCCATTCAGCACGACTGGTCAGAAGCTGAAGGAGCCCGCTCCCAAGTGGAGAACCCAAGGGCCAGAAGGCTGTTGTTGCTTTAAGAAGGCTATTATGGGAGAAAAACTTTAATATGGATGGTTATTATGTAACATGCTGGCCCGCATTTCTGACTGTTGAATTGTGGCGTCATAATAACACAGCGGCTGGATGTTTCCTAACTGCTGCCACATTGAGGACTATAGTTCATTAGCTGAAACGGGTTTAGATTTCGCTTGTGAGGACATCCAAACAAGAACAGGGTCTAACCCTTCCATTGGTCTCGGCCAGTCTCGACTGAGTCTCGACTTTGCGGTGCAGTGATTTGGTGCCGACCTCGCACACAGAAGAGCCAGTCCACATTGTGTTTTTTTTTTCGGAACTGCAGAGGCAGTAAAAGAAGAAGACAAAGGCCATTCTCACCAGCCAAGCCGTTGGACATTGGAGGCCTCTCGTCTTCCTCCTCCTCATCCGGCGCGACGCTGTCCTTTCTGTCCATCTTACTGACAGAGGTTGTGCGTTTTCTTTGGACCTCGGAGTCGAATTCCTCATCAAACAGGACTTGGTCCACCAAGTCCGGCTGCACGGGGCTGGGCTCTGCGGGGGGCTTAGGGGTCCCATAGTAGTTGCCTGCAATCAACAGGGGGAGGACAGGGACAGCAAAGCATACCTGTGAATACGCTTCAACCTCCACTATCGCCTAATCTTAAAAACCTTACACTCGGCTAACCCCTCCAAACCCCTCCAAACCCACAACGGACCCTTGTGGGGTTGGACCGCCATGGACCGCCACGCAAAAAAATGTAGGAATGAATTGCCAATGTTGTCTTGGCAGTACACCACAAATAAAAAGGGAGAAGCCAATCAAGCAGCAATGCAGAAAGAAGACGACTTTGTTGATCCCGAAAAGACCACCTCACCACAACTCGTAGCAGTTGATTCAATTACTTAAGAAACTAGAGTCTTATTGTTGGCTACAGATCATATCTGGCAGGGCCGTATTGCTCGGACTAAAATGAGGCCGAGCTTTAACTCTCAGCTCTTTGGGAAGGTTTCTTGGACGAGGGAAAGTTGACAGAAGTTAATCTTATTCAATTGTTAATTCCAATCGGATAACTGTTAAGGGTCGCAGGGTCAATCCGCCGGTACCATATGCCGAATCTTTCTCCCGGATACATGTGAAAGGGAGGACTATTACGATGAAAATATTACTCATTTGTTATATCTTATTTTCAATGTCCAACTTGATCTTCTAAATTGGAAAAAACAAAAAAAACAAGGGATCAAAGCCAAAAAGCTCGTGCTGTAGCATTATGATTTGTACTGCTTCCTTCACAAAGGAGCTGTGCGTTCACGCCAAGATAGATTCTCACACCCCCCACCCCCCCGATTGTCCCTTTAAGTCCATCCGCCTGCCTTTGCTGTCATGCCGGCGCCCGAGGCAGCAAACAAGCCTTACACCAAAGAGCGAGTCCTCCGCCGCCACCGGAGAGAGAGGTGACCCATTTTGCAAGTCACCTGCCGTCTCTCGTCCTGCATGAGAATAATGCCTGAGAGTATGAAAACTTCAAAGCACAAGAGGAGAGAAAATAGTTGGGGAGGTAAGGTACAAATATTGATTGACTTTTGGTCCCCTGTGAATCCACAGTCCTGTGTGGATTCACGGTGTGTGTGTGTGTGTGTGCGTGTGTGTTTAAGAGGGAGCTGTGTCTGAGTGGCTTTACATTGCATTTTAGCAGTTAAATGGTGCGCCAGGGACCAGACAGCCACCGCGATGAAGTCCACTGGGGAGAAGAGCGAGGAACGAGTGTGGAGGAGAGGAGGAAGGACTGGAGGCAGTGGAGGGAGAGGGAGAGGCCGGAGGAGGAAGGGACAGCGCTTCCCTACTGAGGGAAAGGTTGTTGCAAAAGCAGAAAAAGTCACAATGACAGCACGGAGGAAATAATACATGACATGATTTTAAGCCGTAATTACAACATGCTTAATAAACAATTGACAAAAAAGTGCAATTTATCTGAGCGCTGTGTTAAACGATATATTTAAATATCATTGTGGCATTTATGTTACATTTTTTTTTTAATGTATGAAGTATTAGTATCAAAAACCATTAAATCCTTACACTGGGTTATTAATTAATAGCATGCTTACTAACCAAATGCCAATTGAGGGAATACAATGAGAAGTGGTAATTAGCCGTGTGCACTCGGAAGCTCAGTCACAAGTAGCATCCGTAAGTACCTATTAGCAGGGCGAAGGCAGGCAGTGGCTACCAAAGGGACCCACAATGTCATAAATCATGTTGTAATTATATTATACTGTACTAATGAGTCACATTTGTTGACGAGAATGAATAACATTTAGTGTGGATGTAAAAAAACAAATGCTATTTTCAGGTGATTATATACTAAGTGAAAACATACTCATTAATATCATATTCAAACTATGGCCCTTAATGCTCCACACGCTCTGAATGAGCGGTGTGTAGCATTAAGGGAGTGTAATTTAGTGGTTTAACTGCATACATTAGAACTGCACATCGAGTGACGCCGTGGAGGGAAACCACTAATCTGAACTAAACCTGTCTGCTGTCCCGACGTATAATTCCCCCATATCAACAAATGTCCGATGCCTCATTAGCAGGACAAAGGGCGTCCTATCGGGATGCCAGAACACATTCTAAAATCAGTCCTCCTTTGAATAGGATGTCTGCTCACCCTGATTATGCCACCGCAACTCCTCCACCTTAATTACTGCTTTGGATTAATGGGCTGTAGGAAAAAAAAAAAAAAAAGCCTGGGAGCCACCATGCAACTAGTTCCCTGTGACCGTGTGAGTGTGTGTGTGTGTGTGTGTGTGTGTGTGTGTGTGAGAGACACGGGCACTGAATCACATCCCAGCGTGCTGTGTCGTTGTATTAGAAATGTAACCTTTAAAAAGTCACGGAGCAACAACAGCAATATCTGGGAAAGAATCCTTCTTTGACCTTGTTATTCTACAATGTGTTCAACTAGATCGCCCACTCACAGGGGCTTTCACCTGTGACCCAATGCGAGCGGTAAACAACACATGCTTACAAATCAGATTCCATGTCTCCGAGCGGATTCACCTCATGATGAATTCATTATTATTACACTGCGAAAGAAAATTGTGTCTAAGATGAAGAGAACTACATGCTGGATTAAAGAAATGTCAGAAATGCTGTGTGGTGATTTGGAGATCACATCCTCCTCTCTGCGTCATAGTGGTGCATAAGGAGCATCTTGCTGATTCATTCAGCTTTATTGTTCAACCGCCTACAGTCCGACAAGTCTGCTGAGAGGAGGACTCTGATTAAATCAAACCACCGTCTTACAAGATTACTCCGTTTGCGTGCGTGTAGACACAGTCGAGCTGGAAATACGTTCTTAGTGCTTTTCATTTGTCAAGTGGTTTGAATTAACACGGGACCAACAAAACGTTATTGCTGTATTGATATTGGTGGTTAACCTATTAGAGGCTATAGCCATTAGAAGCAAAGCTTTGTATTAAATACTACCACTCATCCACTGCTAAATGAAACACTTGCTTGGCTTTTCGGTCATGTTAGAAATAAAGAGTTGAGTTCGACACCAGTAAAAAGCAGTTTCATGTCAAGGACGATTTTGTTTTTGCTAAAAGGTAACAGTGACTGAAAATATGCATGACTAAAGCCATGCGTGTGTAATGGTGAGTAAGAATGTGTGTGTGTGTGTGTGTGTGTGTGTGTGTGAGTGAGAGAGAGTGAGTCACATCATCCGTTTTAGTCAGCAGCTGTCAGCATATCTCATCTCCAACATGTGGGAATCTGATTAAAAATGAGTAAAACTGTGACCAGAATTGAATCTCCAGTGAGGCAACTTAATCACACTGGGGCTTTGAGGGGGAAAAAAAAGGAAAAGAAGAAAAAAAAATCTGCGTGGCAAAGATTCGTGCAATCCCACAAAGAGACACGTCTTCTCTCGTGGCAGTTTCGAGGACACATCTCAAGGGGTTATTCTTGACCCCCGCCCCCCCTCACACTGCCTCTTTGAACCAGCCAGTCACAGACCCTCAGTAATCATTGAGGAGGCGCCCCGCTCCCTCCTGGGCGGCGCCCTCGCTGCCGGCGCCGCGCCGCTAACTGCCAGAGCCACAGGCACGCGAGGCCCCGTCTCCTGCTGCAGCCTCGGCACAGCGGTCCGGTCCTGCTCGCCACCGACGTTCACCTTCACTTACCACTGTCAGGTGACCTGGCCCCGTTCTTTTGGTGTTTGGGTTTGGTTTTTTTTTTACTTGGATGAGTGCAAAAACAACAACAAAGCTCCGACTCCTATGATATCGACAGTGGGGTCGTCAGTCGCCTCCTCCCTCCTCTGTGACCTCCAGCCCCTTCGCCCGCTTTCTATCTAATCCACAGCGCTTCGGCTCTGCCTCAGAGCTCGACAAAGCCCATCACAACAAAAAAACAAAAAATGGTTGCTGGCAATGGGGAGAGTAAAGGGTCATTTATTTTCCAGTTAAGTCCATGATTGTATGGGGAAGACCGTATTACAAGTAATACTCACACATTGCGTAAAAAGAAAACTGGCAACCTGATGGAGCAGAACAGTGGGAGTGGGTGTCTCGGTTGCAGATTAGCCGTGGATACATACAGCCCCTGTTGTTCACAGGTCTGTGGGTATTAGTCACAGCGCTGAACATGGCTGCCCAGGAAGACGTTTCCATTCATCCTGCCACATTTACAGTAAGTAGTAAATGATCGCTGCAGATTTTGTTTGAAACAGATTGCATTGAAACGGATGCACATCTTTTAAATCGGGTGTGCTTACCGCAGAAAGAAGTAAATCAAAATGATGTCTTGCAACATCGACACCAATATCTCTGAGCAAAGGGAAATAATGTGCAATGAATGAAACAGTTCATCCAGCCGTCTCCCCATCACTAGTTTTGCCCGAACAGCATGTCCTGAGTTACATGATAGTGCAAATTAAGAGGTATTTCCCAAAGCAAGTCATTTAGGTCTCAAAGGGGCCAATTATACAAACTCCAGTATACAAGCTGTGGCAACAAGAAACAGATCTGTAGTCCAATAACTCTCGATGGATAATGAATTAATTAAGTGGTAAATATCTCTCCCTCCCGCTTTCCCTGCATCAAAGTACCTGTCTTTAGATCTGTGTGTGTGTGTGTGTGTGTGTGTGTGTGTGTGTGTAATACATTTACCAACAGTTTATCTGTGGACACCCCAGGGTCAAAGTCTGGTCATTAATGATTAACTCCGTGAGGGGCTCCCGGTTCTGTGCCTTCAACACACATCTGGTTGTGTCCCATTAGGCAGGGAGGGGCAGAGCGGAGCCACAGGTTCAGGGTCCAGTCTCTCCCAGGGTTCCATACGGGACACGAGAGCGCTCTAACATAGCCGAGAGATTCACGACTCAACGTGTCCAAGGGCCACAGTGAAGTTCGTGCCGATGACTCGGGCAACGCTTTGACGTCATCCGATGACCTAATGGTGCACAACAGCAAGTTCCCAAGAGCACCAGTAGCCAGGGAATGGTGTTGGGATTCACCCTCAGCTGTAGGCGTGTCCCCAGGGGGGGGAACTGGGATCATACACTGTGTAGTGATCATACTGTGATTCTCCCTCTTTGCATCCTTTGAGCTGTAGTTTTTCCCTCCTCCACTTTGCCTTTTCTTATCCAGCTGTTATGAGCTTACATGATACAAGCTGTCAACTGAAGTCTGATGAGGTCCAAACAGGCAGACTGAGACCACCTGAGAAGCTTTGAATAGGCAGCGCATGAAGCCTGATCACGTAAGTTTGTTTGGTAACCATGGTAACATGCATCTAGTGCTCTCTGTGCTTGGTGTTGATCAACGCATAGTGGTGAGACTCTCTCAGTATGAATGAATCCAATTGCTCTTCTAAAAGAAGCAGTACCATCTAAACTAAGTGTCAATACCAAGGCCAATTTGAAAGTGTATCTGGGTGAACCAATCAATTCACAGTCGTGCTAAATTAGTATTTTGACCACATGACCACCTCCCGTCCATCCCCCACTAACAGGAGTTGTAGTATGCGTTACAATAAGACATACCATCATAGGTGCCGCTCTCCAGCAACAGTCCGCTTTCTTCCAGGTCGCGGAACTCCCCCACGCCGATGAAATTGTAGTCCACTCCAGGAACCTCCCCTTCTCTGGGCTGCCGAGTGGTACCTGCCGACAATGACACAGTTACAGACAAGTGTGCGTCTACATCGTGAAGAGTCAACCGAGCAGAAACCACGCTGCTTAATTAAAAATATAAAAACAACCCTGTGTGGAGCAGCACAGCTGTCAGAAGACAGAGGATGCGGCACGACGATGATAATTAACAGGATTAGTTACACACTTTTGCCTGGATTTCTGTGCAGCATAACTTTTACTCCTCAAGGATGCAATTAAATTATGTATTAATGCACTGCATTTTGATTTTGAAAATACGGCGTCAAAAAACATAGTGGATAAAGTCAAACGTCCCTGTCGATCTTCTGAATTCTTTTGTACATCATTTTAACTACTTTTACATTTGCTTTGCCTTCACGAAACAATTTCTCCTCAATCCCACGTACAGTTTGGTGTCCGTGGACACAAAGTGGGAAATAACGACTCCGCCGAAACGTTCAAGGGAGAGCGTTATTTAAGTAAACATATATGCTGTGTTTTTCTGCGACATTCCTATTTGCAATAAATCAAAGAATCCTTTCCTGAATGGCTCCCGTCTTTTTCAATAACAATAAAAGGTTCAAGCCTCGAAGAAACCCCAGTCCCCTAAAAGATCTGTCCAAAGAGCAGGGAGAAGAAATACCAAAGAAAAACGGAGTCATGGGTATAAAAATCAGTGACCTGCATCACGTCTCCTTCATGCTAGCGGTGCATGGACGCGCTTTAAGGTTAAAAAAAAAACCCGTTCCAACCTTTTCACCCTCTCACAACGTGTATTTTTCACTGAAAACCCACTGCAGCTCCCGAAGCAAAGCGTTCCAGTTGATGCAAAGCGGATCTCATTAAATAGTAATCTACCATAACGGCTGCAACCGGTTAGCGCGCCTGCGCCTCATGTCCCGTCGACGCGCTCTCATCTGCGAGACGTCGGGAATGTATTGTTGTGAAAAGGATTTCACGCTCCGTAACGTGCCGACTCTGCTTACCGTCACCTCAGATGAAATCAGGGCTTTTTTTTTTCCCTTTCGGCTAAAACTGCTGCTGTGCTATCGTAAGGACACTTACGCACAGTTTAATAGTGGCCTCCTCCCCATTCTTCATTTTCTTTCTACGTCAACATCCATCCTGACTGCGGTACGAGCCGTCACATCTGAAAACAGCTCAGTCTGTTAAGGAGACGTCTTTTATGGCGTCAGAGCAAATCAGAGGGGACCAGCCAAGCCAGGAAGGGAGGAAATAGGAGTTTGTCTTTGGAGGAAATGCAACTATTTAGCTTTTAATAGTTTCTTCAGCTACCTTACAGGATTTTCAAACAAGTCTGAGTAACCCTTATTGTTCGAAGTCCCCAGATACTGTATGTTTGTTACAGCTTGAAAGAAATAATGTGTAATACAGAGGCAGCGGATGCTACATGCACTCACAGAGTCTCCACCACTGGACAGCAGTGAGGCGTAAGATCACACGCCCACTGAAACTGATGAAACAGGAAATCTAATTGCGAAGCAACACTGGGATGAGGAGCTTTGAAGGGAAGACCAGAAGAAATCCGCTGCTTATTCTAAGTGGGGAAAAAAGCTGTTTTAAGACCCGTCTCGTGTGTGGCTCCTCAAAAGCCTTTGCTTTGAAGAGACGATACGGGGAGAAAAGAAATCACTACACCAAAAAAAAAAAATGGAAATGGAAAACCAATTAGTTACCAGTTAGCAGAATACTAACTTGAAGAGATTAAACTATATTGACTTCAGGCAGGCTGCCTATTTTAGTGCACATGTGAAATTAAATAGATGATTTCTGGAAAATGTCAGGAGTACTGACGCTTCAGCTATCATTAAATATGTTATGCTAGTTTTTACAAAATCATATACTTTACTAAATAGTTAGGCTGGGTTTTTGCCCAATCGAATTGGAAAACTCTTATCTGATTTATATCTGATTAATACAAAAACAAGCAAACAATTAAAAAACAAGTTTGGTTTGATCATAAATCATTATTATACGCATGCAATCAGATCCATATGAAACTAAACCAATGCCTCCACTGCTGGGATTGGCACCGTGTTTTATTCAGCATAATGTTACTATAATCAAATGATTCTCCAATGAGTATTTTGGATGAGGCAATATTCGGCAACACTTTCTCCGACACCCGAGTCTGGTAAATCCTAATCTGAATTTAAATAAGAAAAAAAAAAAAAAAGAGACAATTGTTGGAGGAGCGATGGGTCGGGATTCAGCCGGCCCTCAAATACGTCCGTGGTTTCCCTGGACGCTTGACACATTCCTGAGCTCCTGTCATCTTTTGTGGGAGGCAGCGGGGACACTTAATGAAGCCTCGCTGTGTGCAGTGAGGCCTCCCTCCCTCCCTCCCCCTCTCTCTCTCTCCCCCCTCCCTCGCTCCGAGAGGACATTGGCGGCGCCGTAATGAGCACAGGCATCACGCTGCGGTGGCTATGTAGGCTCCGCGCGTGGCCGCTGTGGCTCAGCGCTCTGTGACGGGCCACTGGTCTGCGCCAGACACATATGATGAGCCCTGTGAAGCCGGACAGCAGCGTCTGGCGTGGGATGAGCACGGCGCCGGTTAGATATTTCAGTGATGACCCTCTGGAGCGGACTGTCCAAAAAAGGGGTAGAAAGCGCTGCCGGTTGTGTAATTCATTTTAAAAGATGCTCCACACACAATGTCAGATACGAGAGCTGTTGAAACGCACATAATAAACCACGTCTGGAGCAATGAAAAATGGCAAAAACATTTTCACGTTGTTTTTTAAACTCAGCTGTACAGGCCGGAGAATTGCAGCTGCTCTTTCATTCGCGCCTGTTGGCCTTGATGTCCGTTATAAAATCACTGGGGCATAAAAACAAAAGTCCTGTCTTTTTACTCCATTTTATGAGTAGCAGAAGGAGAAAAAAATAGCTTGATTTGTTTTAAAAAATATATTTTCACAACACATTTCTCTCTTATATTATATTATTTCACTTAGATGATGTGAGACTTGTGTTTTCCCTGGTTTACATTCAGCCTAAGCACTAAGTAGTAAGTAGGCTTGGGTAGGTACACAATCAGTAAGTAAATGGTTTAGTTTTGGTGAAATTATTTTAAGGAAAAACGGAGGAAAATAAATGTTTTTTTTTTAATTTACACTCTAAATATTTTACTTGAAGGCCATTTAAGAGAAACCAATTTGGTAATATCTGCATTTGTCCATGATTACTCATAGAGTTGAAGATAATATCATTTGATTAAGTGCAAATGTATTCCTTTAAACATTAGTAGTTGAGAAGTCAATGAAGAAGCACTTTTTGGAACATGTGGGCTCACTGATAAAGTACTTAGACAGCGTTAATTGTTATGAGGCCAAAGTTCATTAGCCAACATCTTTTCATCCGATCAGGAAATTGGATTCATAGGATATAATGAAGAACATTTTGGAGATGTACTGTTGAGGTCTTGATGAAAGTGTTTTCACTTTTAATATGTGTAGATGGGACAGGCCGCTATGTGCAGAGGACACAACATTAGCCTTCAGTAAAATGAGTATTATTATTCTAGCACAAGTATTAAACTGTTTCCTGCTGTTGCAACATATTTTTGCTAGAAAATGTATTTCTATGACATACAGGCTTTAACGTGTTGCAATATCAGCGTCTCCACTTTGCATTCACTATTGTTTGTCCGTGACACCTCATGTTTTTCTGCATATTACCCACAACCCCCGGGCAGCGAGAGGCGGGACCGGCATGCAGAGGCTACTCACAGGGAATGGTGCGCAGGTACAGGTTGTCCCTGATCACCTGCTGGAGCTTGTGGTCCAGGGAGCCCTTCTGAAACTGCAGGCTGAGGTAGTGACGCAAATCGGTGTTCAACACCTTACCTAGACAAAAGAAAGAAAAAGGAATCTGGGTTGAACCACATGGGAGGGCATCGACACAATAAACCCCAGCATGGAGGATTTGATTTTCGAGACAATTTAAAAAACAGGCATTCTGAAATTTAAATTCACAACAAGCTCCTCCGACGGACAACAACACGCGCTGTCCAGACAGCAGCAATTATTTGTACCTGGGAAGGCCAGGCGCTCAGTGACAAAGACATGGGAAGCTGTGATGAATATTAAACTCCAGGGGCTGCCAATATCAGAACCGTTGCTTATCTCCTCATTCTCCTCAGAGCGACAGAATGTCACAGACCGGAAATGGCGGGCTACAGAGGGAGAACCAAGACTCAAGAGAGAGAAATGCCCCCGGGTTTGCAGAGAAGCGCTTTTCCTCTGCGGAGACTCCAGCTGTGCGAGGGGGCAGCCGCTCAGGAAGGGGGGGGGACGCGCGGATGTGCATTGAACGTGGCTTCGGTTACTGTGGCTAAAAAACTCATGAAAGCCAGCGTTGGCGCCTGGAAGCTGTCGAGCAAAAGGGCTCCACGATTACCCTGGTACGGATGGCTGGGGCAGTGACTGCAGGATGCAGTCCTTCTGACACGCGCCACAGTAACATGCAACAACATCTGGGACGTGCCTCATTCAAATAGTTCCATGTTCCCCATCTGCTTTTCTGTTACCCCTTTTCCACCAAAGCAGAGCCGGTGCTAGTCCGGAGCCAGAGCCTAGTTGCAAATCGGTTCTTTGGTTTTCCACCGCGAGAAGCACCGGCTTTGTGGTTGTTAAGTGGTGCTTAAGTGGTTCTTAAGTAGCACCATATCATTGCTGGGCAAGAAGTAAGAACCGCTTACGTCAGCGGCTGGGGGCGGGGTTACCGTGAGACGAGAGAAACTTGTGACCGCCATTTTTAAAAATCTCCGTCTATGAGTAAAGACGATCCCCGCGAACCCGTTGGATCCGCCGTGTTTCGATGCCGATGTAGGTCAGCAGGGCCTCGAACATCAATAGCAAAGCAACGTCTGCCATTGTTGATGATGTGCTTGTGTTCGGCGCCGCCGCGCTAACGTTTGCCTGGAAAGATGAGATGTAACAGCAGCGGTAAAAGTAAGCCGGTACTGTCCGGTACGGCGTACCGGAGAGAAAACTGTACCCCCCCCGGGTAACAGTGACGTAGGACCTGGCTCTGCGCTGGCTCTTTAGCCTGTGGAAAAGCAACCGGTTCTTTGGAGGCTCCTCAGTTGAACCAACTCTGAACCTCTGGTTGAGCTCTGGCTCCGAACCAGCACCTGGTTCTTGTTGGTGGGAAAGGGGTATGTGTGTGTGTGTGTGTTTGTGTGTGTGTGTATATGTGTGTGTGTGTGTGTGCGCGCGGTTTCAAACGCGTAACTACAAGGACGGGGAAAGCGTGGTAATGTTTGCCAGAATCCCCGCAGCACGTGTCCAGTCCTGTGGCTCTTCTGCAGATTGTGAAATGTTGACAAGTAAGGCGATGTACCTTTCGCAGCAAGAAAACTGCTTGAGATTCTTAATACATGTCAAAAACTCAATTTAAATCTATTCTCCAACATTCACACACACATACACACACACACGCGTGAAGATCTCATCTTTCAAACAAACAGCTGTGAGTTTTCAGTAGAGAAAATTTGCAGAAAAAGAAAAAACAGAATAAGACATGATGAGCACGGTAATATTCCCACAGTAAAACAAAAAGAACACTTTAAAGTGAGGAGCCTCCGACACATAACCAAGAATTCTACTCTGACACTTA
This sequence comes from Apeltes quadracus, assembly GCA_021346845.1. NCBI lineage: Eukaryota > Metazoa > Chordata > Actinopteri > Perciformes > Gasterosteidae > Apeltes > Apeltes quadracus. Next base: position 6,081,042 of record CM037928.1, on the reverse strand, counting down.
AACAGCATTTTTCATGATACCCATTTTTAAAGCAGGACGGATGGAACTAGCTGATCCGGAATAAAAAGCCAACGCTTGCCAAAAATATTCAACAATGACATGAAGTTGTCTCAGAGGGGATCAAACAACCACTGCTGTGCCTGCAGATCATTAGCATCATGTTGAAAACGTTAACATTTTCCAGAAAGGGACGATGACAACATTTGAAGCTTTTGCAGTTTCTTGCTTTCAGGGTGTTCTACTGCGCACTGACACGCAGGGTAACTCCAGTGATTATGGAATTCCTGGGCTTTCTGGTGGGCCCGCTGCCTTGCTTCAATGGGTGGCTGCAGCATGGCGGAGGCACGAGAGAGGGCCGGGGCCAAGGGGGAGCATCGCTCGCCCGCGTTATATAACTCTTGTGGGCTCTTTTACTGGCACAATGAATATGAGGAATTTAGGTCAAGGAAACAAAAGCTGGTTCTGGCTACGCATCGCAACTAGAAAGCCACAAGCTTGTGGTCCATGTTCCCAGCAGCGATGAAACACGGAAACCCCCCCAAAACACACTCCAACAGTATCCGTGTAGCCACGTTAAAGGGGATGGGAGGGATTCTGCCTCCCCCCCCAGAACTTTCATCACTACTTATTCACGCACGGCACATCAGTGGGCTTGTTTCTGGTCAATTTGTTTTCACCGCGTACAATGGATGGAGCTAATTGTTACCACAGGATTCCTGCATTCAGGGGCAAATATCCCACTGGGTCACAAAATCAATCCCTCTTTCTCTCTCCCATGCAAACACACAAACATGCAAATCACCTCCCCTGCCCCAAAGCAAACTCCCTCTCACGTGCTTCTCACAGTGCCGTCTTTGTGGCCCGCCTGTCAGGTCGTGTTAGCGCGCCACGTCGTATCTCCAGATACGGCGAGAGAAAGAGAGAAAAAGAGGGAGAGAGACAGAGAGAGAGAGAGAGGGAGAGCAGAAAGAACTCTCAGCTTCCCGCTAGGTTACAAGGCGGCGCATCGCCGGGCCTGCCGGGCTGGTTGTACGAGGCCTGCGGGACACAATCGAGGCCTTTGTGCCTTGTCATCTGGGAGGGTCCTTGCAGGATGGAGTGCCATTCGAAACAGAGGGACTGACGGAGGACAGGGCCCTTTCACCCGTCGCTCCGTCTCCGACTGCGCGCTGTCGCTGCCCGCCTCGCCGCAGGGATCGAGATCCTCCCGCGGGGCTGCTGGATCCCGTTTGGATCACTTTGTTATTAGCCGTCGGCTTTCCCTGCAGCGCCCCCCCACCCCCCTTTTCTGTCCTCCAGCGAGAAAACCACTTAACCTTTTGTTTTCTCTCATTATTAAAGCTTTTGCCTCGGACGTGGCGTGTGCATCTCTACGCGCCGCCGGCTCCACCGCCGCCGCGCCCGTCCGCCCAATAGATCAGCCTGCATCACGGCAAAGAGAAACAACCTCTGTCTAATACTGCTCTTCAGCATTTGCACATATGTAAAAGGAGGAAAAGTGAGATGTGGCTGTACCAAAGAGAGGAAAAAAACATTTTCTGTCCGTTCCCCTCTAGCACACAGAAATGAAAAGGCAGCACATGCTGCTGCCCATCATCCCTTCCCCACTCCCCCTGGACTCTTACGTTTCTGTATTCGCCGTGGGAAAGCGCCACTCTCAGCTCACCTCAGCATCTGTCATTCTCTGTAACTCATGTCAAAACTACTGAAGCGCTTTGCGAAAAGTCTTTCAGAGCTGAGGAAATATGTTCCTCACCCAAAAGAAGGGCTTCAATCCCAATACTGTTACAGTTTGCCATAAATCGGCGCGCGCTTCTAAACCGATCGCCCGGGTGAATCTATCGGTCGTGGTTCTGCAGGAATTTGGCACACGTAGAAGACAAATCGTTCTGCTTTTGGCAGCTTGGCTTGCTTCCTGGCACACCAGCGTGGCCCCACAGGGCCCAAAACATTGACTAGCAGTAAAGATATTCACCAAAGCACTAAGTAAACTGGCTGTCAAATTATAATGGGCTATCACAGACACAGTGCTGTTATCGAATGAGAGCGCAGGCTATGCAGAAGCGTCCCCAGCAGGGATGCCACTGGGTGTCTAATCAGGCAATTACCACCTTGTGAGTAGTATTTGGCAGTGTTTGGGGTAACAGAATGTCGTGCCTCGTTTTGTGCGACAGGCAGAGAGAGAATCAAAGTCTCTCGGCATCTAAAAGACACTTAGTTTCTTCAATTTTTCCTTCAAATAGCAATTTGGTTCCCCCTTGTGAGAGCAGCGGGCACAGATAGATGGAAATGCGCCAACACCAATGGTTCCATCCCTAAAACAAATGAGCATGTTTGACTGCAGATGGCTGATGGAATTTGGAATAGCAGAAGCGTGGAGGGTTTCCTCACCCGAGTCCAGCTCTTACTGCCACTGTCCAAGCTCAAAGCTGTAATTCTCCAGCAAAACGCGTGATGTCAATCGGTAGCAGCAGCGGCCGAGAGATTCATTGTGGATTGGGGATTGGGATGAAAAATGTCACATCAAGGTAATCAACGTCCCCAATTGCCCTTTTTTCTTCCCTCAGGTTGGACACATCCCCTCAAAATCCAATTAGCGACATAGCCACATAAGGTCAGTCTGCACAAGTTCTGCTATAAAATGGCTAATGACCAGGTTCAAAACCACCTCATAAAACTTCTTACTACTAAAACATTGTCCCTATGCAGTTTTAATGGTTTAAATTTGTAAGAAATTAGTAACAAATTCCTACTAACTACCCAGCGAAAGTGATAATCATCAACGCACTGGGCAATAGTGTCCCAAAGCACTAAAAACTGGCCCTTTCTTGGTCCGTTGATACATGTCCACAACCGACCGTAGAGCATCCAGAGGGGAGAGCGCATATATTCAAGGTACCCGGTCCTCCCTAAATTATAGTGTTTGAAAATGAAACAAGTAACCTTGAAAGTGTCCTTTTCTAATCCCATCGTGGCTCAGAGGGAAAAGGTCAACAAAAAAAGCAGAAATAAATCCGAAGGTATTGACGTCCCCGTCGTCCTCCTCTGACAGATCACGACATTAACCTCCCCTCCGCCCGGTGTCCGTGTCAAACCTCCCCCCAGTAGCACGGCTGGCTTCCCCGCATCTCCCCGTACAGCTGGGATGACGCCGCCATCCCCCGCTGCAGTTGTTGTTAGGGCCGGCTTTCAGTATGTCAGGGGGGAGAAATTGAAAATGACTGTGGATTTTCATTTATCTCGACTGTAGCATATTGTTGCAAATATAAGCCACTGTCTCTGCTGATTCATCGGCGCACCACTTCCGTCCAGACTGAAATATCAGCAGTTACAGCTGTTGGTTGCGTTCGCACAGACATTGGCGGTCTCCAAAGGTTTTTTTTTTTTTTTCAGTTAGCCTCTGAGCTAGTGTGGGATTTTTTTTTCGGGTTGCGACGCAGTAATGCAGTAGCTCCCTTCTCCCATGTGCATCATCAAAAGCCTTCTGCTACTCGCCATCTCGGCGGTGACACACACCTGCTACACTCACACACACAACACACACACACGCGGGCCAACAAAGACTGCACGCGGTAGCTTCCACAGGGACTGAATGAGACGCAGAGATCAAAGAGTGTCACAATCTTTTTCCTCTCATCTTGGAGAGTGATCTTTGTGTCCCATCGTGTAGAGACGGCCACAGAAGGGTTTCATTGTCATCAGTGGATCAGAGGGAACGGACGAAGTGGCACGGGGAGACATCCGTCCTTCAAATCAGCAGTATTGAAGGATCGGGGGAACCGCACAGAGAGAGATGGAGCTCCGCCGTGCACGCGGAATGATAAGCTTTTAGGCCTAATAACTGTCACTGAAGCTACGCCCTCTGATGGGACGGAGCAAACATCAGGGGACCCAAACGCCACCTCTCTCTCTCTCCTCTCTCACACACCCACATCACATGCGAACGCTGTCACATTAAAAAAAAAACATCCAAGTGATCAGAGATCAAATATGCCATGTGATTGAGTATTTGCGGGTACATGTGTCAAGAGAGATGTTAATGGGACAGCTACCTAATGAGGCCTTTGCCCTGTTGTGCATGCGTGAGATTGGCTGCAAAAGGCCTCGGGTGGTCAGCAGCGTCTGCTAATAATACAGCTGGAGGAGCTGCAGATGCCGATTTGACATGTGCATCTCTTGCCAGGCTGACCCAGATGCTGCCCTGACCCTTGACTCACACAAATCTTCTAATGGCACCCTGCTGACACGCGGTCCGGGAGCAAGGCACGCATTAGTGCCGAACCAATAGTTTCATTCATCTATTGGTCTAGGCTTCTCAAAAAGCATTTATTTTATAAGTGAGAACCACCGGCCGGTTTCTATGATGCATTTGCCAAGATTTCTTATGCATATAGTGGTCAGATTGAGTTTGCAAATAAAAAGTAGCGCAAAATCGTTGTTCTTAAATGCCACCGGTATTTGCTTGTTGAAACAAGGAAATTCCAACAGATTTAATTCCACAAACAATTGGGCCAATTCCTTTCTTAAATAAGAAAAGGAGCAAACTCGCAAAACGCCACCGCCAGCCTTTCGCTTCCAAAACGCAGCCCCTTCCGGGTCCCCGGAATGCACACGCACAGCAGTGGGGCCTTTAAGGTACAGCATCCCCCGTTGTCCATCTCCAGGAGGTCAGGCAGGGAAGAGGCACGACGTGAAACCACTCGCCCACAACACGTCCATCCATCATCACGTGCTGCAGAACAAGGTGCCACTGAAATGAGTCTGCTCGCTTGACTTAAGCCTTTTTTCGGCCCTGTGACCATCCCTCTTCCCGATCGATTTGTGTGTGTGTGTGTGTGTGTGTGTGTGCGTACGTGTGCAAAAGAATGCTTCGAACTACGGGCGAAAGGGTTCCTAAGCGCAAGGCTACGCGTACAACTCGAACTCCGTGAGGCCTGGAGACATCGCTCGGCCACTGGATGCTGACATTCATCCGTGATTTATCCGTGTCTCTTTGAATGGCGCACGGGAGGGGCTGCTCTCTGTAAGCCGGGCAGACGCCCCGGGAGAAGAGGGCAGCCGCATCAGTCACTCGTGGCAGATGAAAAGGCTTCGGCGCGCCGGACGCCACACAGAGCAGATATGAGGAGGACCGCGCCAAATGTCAACCGAGTATTCACCTCACGCTGCGTTCAGGGGCTCTCCCTCTGGTGAGTCACATTTGTATTCTTGTAGTTACACATACACAGCAGACGTCGGTTCATGTGTTCAATAAATTATTCTGCCACACGAGGGGCGGGACAAACATCCACTTTGGATGTTTGGATGGCCAACATACCAAAACCTCGTTACAAAAGTAAAACGCACTAAAGGGCCAAATGCAGGGTTCTGTGTACGAGACTGAGAACAAGGCCAGATTGCGACCGACCGATTTAGGTACCATCACCAAAAGTCTGTATTCGCCAGTCAAACTGTCTTTCCCCTGATGCACCACAGCTTTTCGCGCATTACGAGTCACGTGCGCGTCTACAGCAGCTTCCGACGCAAAAGCAAGCCGAGCAACATAAGCCCGTCGTTGCAGAATAACGTTGAATGATTGAAATTTGAATCCGGCGCAGCGAGGCCATTGTCGTGATGGAAGTGGACGTCCCTCTCATCTCTCATCATCTAATGGCATCTTGAGAATATCAGGCCTTCTCTCCGGGAACGAGCGGTGTACACAGCGTCTGGCGGTAATGACACCCACCCTGAGTGGGTGAGTCATTGAGATGTGTTGCTCAGGGACTGATCCCGTCAGAATTGATTTAATAGTGCACACGGTCCCCCCCCCCCCCCCCCCCCCGGTGGGCCGCGCGGCTCTTGAGTGTGATGTCAGGGAGATTGCTCGCCGGCGCGTTCCGCTCGAGGATTTGCGATTTCTGCCTGAGCTGATTCGTTCCATGTGTGACCGAGCATTTGTCCTTTCGTACGGGAACACACAGTCACACACAAACTAACAGCAAACAGGGGGGGTCGGTCATCCGCCTCAGAGATTAACCTTAACAAGCGCCGGGTGGTTTTGATGACTAAAGAAATGGGCTGGATGGGCGACTCGGATCTGTTAGACTAATGAAAATGGAGCCGAGGCGGCGGGCCAGCGTCGTCTGCAACACCAGCCCCCCCGCCCCCTCTAACACCAACTCTGTTGACAAACTACACAAACAAGCACAAAACCACAGAGATACTATTTCAATGCCGACACCGGCGCGACGATGCGATCTCCCCCGGACCGCAGCACAAACGCATCGGCTCACTTCCTCTTCCTCCCTTATTTCCCCACAGACGCCATGTTTGTGTCACACACAGAAGCAATCAAGAAGTGCGACGCCAGAAAAACTCAGCGAGCGACACGCGTTGCTCGGTATCAGGTCGAGAACGCGGGAGGGAGGGAAGGAACGCATCGGCGGATGTGTGTTGTGTGTTTTTGCGTCAGCCATTGAATGACCGGCAGCTACTTGGTGAACCTGCGGTGTTGGCGAGGGCGAGCTCCCCAATAGGAAGATGATAGTTATTATAAAACACCACAAAAGAGTGAAGAAGATTTGTAATCACATGGTGAAGGCCTTCTCAGTGAGAAATAAACATCCGTACCAAATGGAACTCAGAGTGCAGGGATGAAATAGGTTTGTAAGCCAATGGGATTCCACCATGACGTTTTGGATTATTGCAAATTTAAGCTCTGTGGCAAATAGTTTATGATACCTACACTGCTTTATGATATGCAATTTCACGAGTGTTTGCCAGGATAACGTTAGTACATTTAGTTACTTGCCTAATAGGCATAAAAGCTTGTAATGTACAAGACATATTCAATTCTCGTGTTAACTTCATCAGACGGCCAACCGAAAAACGGATTTAAAAAACCCTCTGCCAGTAAAAAAAATGCCAACATTCACAAGAGAAGAAGAAACACACACACACACACACACACACACAGTAGGATGAGCAGATTAAGGACATGGATCCCCAGGTGAAGGGAATCCTTTAGGCTTAATTACTCTAACACGGCGTCCCCTGACTGGAGCACACATCCCAGCGAGAGGGAAGAGAATGAGGACACCAACCGTTTCCAAAGACAATGACAAATTTAATTAACTGGGAGATACAGCCGGAGGGAAATTCATACCACCGTGCGCCGTAATCCATTATCCTTGAGAACATTTGGGAACAGGATTATCAATGGTGAGAAGGAGCAAAGAGCCGGCGGCCGGATGGCGACTGATGCTCGGGAGGCGGGGAATTGTTCACTGAATGCAGGGTCCCTCCGCTCGTGGTGACAGAACCCTCCTAAATAAAAGAAGACTTCGCTCCGGTCACAACACAGTCGGCTCTCATGACGTCACCCCCGACAAAAGGTTGCAAGCCAAATGTAAGGAGCAAAAAACACTGCATCTGTCATGCGGCTGTTTACCAACACGGGGCAAACAACGTCCCGCTTAACGCTCCGTTACTCCAGGCGACGTTGATCCGTCCTCGTGGTTAAACTGTGGAGCTGAGGGGTCGCCGTCCTCACGCCGGCCGTTCTCATGGAAGGTTATTTAACAAAATCAGCATTTACGCTGCTGTGCCAAATGTGAAAAACATAAATCTTAAAGATAGAAACGGCTCCGGTGCAATAACGAGATTCGCTGCCATCCCGATGACATCGTATAGCGGAGTAGAACTTCGCACCTCGCCGTGAATGAAGCCTGTCAGGAGGCAGTTGTGACAAAAATCTATTAGGGCCAATGAACCGACAGCATGTGTTTGCTGCGCAACCCCCTAATTTTCAATTACAATAGTGGATTAATAGCAATCAGCACACCCAGGTGGTGCCTGTGATTAGCTAATCTGCAGATGCATGCATAATGGCATCTGTTCCACTCCACGCCTCGCGCCAACGCGCCCCGGTTCACTTCCTGCAGCGAGCGGAGGGGGCAAAAGACGGGAGAGGGACCTACAGTACTTCCATGAGAAAATGTTTACCATGAGAGATGCTGCCGTCGTTTGAATCGGTACCAGCTGGGAGGAAGGAGGGAGAGAGAGAGAGAGAGAGAGAGAGAGCAAGGCAATTATAAACCAAATTTGCTCAGTAGAAATGAGCCGTCATCACACAACATCTCGGCCCGCTCTGCCCCCAGTGAAGCCCGTCTTGGGCTCAAACTTCAGCACTTCAAAAGGCGTTCTGCCGTTTAATCAAGCCGAGAAAAAAAAAACCCGTGGCAATGATGGGGTTCTTATTTTTCTTCAAACCGTTTCACTCGTAAGTGGCAGCACAAAGTTAAACGCTCATAGCCAATCTCCTTAATAGGGAGGGAGGGAAAAGCTGAGAGCGGCCGCTAATTCGGAGGAATAAATACATTTTCAATTAGACAGCAACGGCGGTGAAAGAAGCGGTCCGGGTTCACTCCTGCAGCGCGGCTCGGGTTTAGGACTCACTCCTAGGTGTGATAACGACTTTTAACTAATGCCTCGATTGTCCTCGGGCCGGCTTTAGGTTCACTCGCCATTTTGAGATAAAAATGGATTTGAAAAACACGAACGATTACAAACCTTTGCTGTCTTTGGGCTGCAAGACTGTTAGCCAAAGTAATTATCTCATTATAAAATGTAGCAGGTCTGCGAAGGGCAACTTAAGCGTGCTAATTTTACTTTTAATATATTTTAAAAACATGAAGAAATAATGTTTAATTACATCATTCACATAGTTTTCATGAACATGTGTCAGGCGACAGCAATAACTTCTCAACACCGTACTAATGAAGCTCCACACAAACGGGAACAGAAGTTGCTCAGGTGAAACTCGGGTTACATGAACGGCGTTTGTGTATAAAACACTTCTCTGCTTCCTGAAATTGAGACGGAGAACATAACACTTTCTGTTCCTGCATGAATGGATGTGACGTGAGCTGCGATGAGGTCTAACGTGTGCACGCAGACCATGAAGAGCACTCTGAACAGGTTGTTTGGCAAATTAGCACAAAAAAAACAAAAAAACGGAACCTCGTTAAACATTTTGCTAATTTGAATTCATTTTAATGCAAAATAAACAGTATGTAGTTGCAGAGCTGCTGCACAACTGCCGCTCGTCTTTCCGATACCATTGCACATTCATATTTGGCTGGTTCAGTGGTGAAAACCCTCCTCTAAAAGGCGCCAATCTGCTTTTTGTCATCCACAGCCAGTAATCATTCTTGGTCCGTTGTTCCGAACGGAGATATGCCACGAGGGATGGTGCTGTTGTACCAGACACTCGGGACGCACATCAAGGAATGTCTTCCAGCCCACACAATAACTAGCACTTATCTGCCCACCACGGCTGATGCCAAAACAGTCAACAATAATATCACATTTTGGGATTTCGAAAAGCAGCTCATATCCTGTGGTTTATTATCCACACCTGAGGTTGATGATTTAATATCCCATGGTGCATCACTTCTAGATAATGTATCCAGATGTAGTCAAAGACGACCGATGTCCATCCTAATATTTGTCACGTTCCATTACGCGGCATCCTCCCACTGTTCAGGTACTGTATACGTTTGGACGCCCTCTTTCTCTAACCCCCCCGAAGGTTTCTGAAGACTTTCTCGGAGGTGTGGACACCTCAGAACAATCCGTCAGCCTGCAGATAGCCTCATCCTCGTCATTACTCACAGCCTTACTGAGTCGGGCGGGGGGGGCGGGGGGGGGGTTCTTTTTTCCAGCCAGCAGGCATTCTGTGCACACTCCTCGGCAGGGCCCTCGGTCCCCCCATCCATCTGCTGGCCGTCGCTCACACTCATTAATTCTTCCTGTCCCCAGGTGGCTGCAGGTTGGTGCGATGTGATTAAGCGCAAATGAACCACCAGGCAGGAATAAAGAGAAGCTTGAGCCCCTCAGAGGAGAGACTGGGAACTGGGAGTAAAGAGAAAATGCTGACCGATCTTTCTGATCACAAGGTGCGAGGGACTGTTTGTCTCTGTGGGATCCGAACCAAAAACAAAAACATCCTCCGGCTGTGACGCAAACACAGACACACACAAAAGGTTTTTTTCGGAGAAAGATGAGGTAGGGAAGGGAGTGCCGCTTAGAATCTGATTATAGTCAACAACCACGATGAAGGTACTTAAATGAACACAAGTGTTCCCTGTTAATACTCAGAACCCACTTTGGAGATGCATCAGTCACACATCCCTTTCCGATTATATGAAATGTGAACCCTAAGAGAGATGAGGTCTCTCTGCCAACTGCCTTAATGGGTCTTAGTTAAGAGATGACGAATTTAAGAGATGACTCGTCTCTGTCTTAAACGCGTGGTTGTACACCTGAATGGACCCAACCGCTGACCCCTCCGTCACCAACGGGGGACAAAATGAACCCATTACATGTAATTTATCCAAAGCGACTTAAAATAGGTGCATTTCATCCACAGGGATACAAACCCAAAAAACAAGAAACCACAAAGTACTTTCCAGCCAAAAAAGGCCGATGTACAACTTGTCATAGAGAAGAGCCATTATAAGTACAATACAGCCAATACAATTAAAGTGCTGCATTTTGTTAGTGTTTAGTCAAGGTACAGTCTGAAGACCAAACGGAGACAAAATGCTGTTGTCTTGTGTCTCTTTGTGTTTGTTCTAGGGGAGCGAGGGAGATGAGGGGCTTTTGCAAGTCGGTTCCCAAGGGCCCAATATTCTTCCCGTGCACACAAGTAGATTTTATTTTCGACAAATGCCATAGAGTAAACAAGACCAAGTGTTGCTGTACATTGTTCCCTCAGGACACGGTTCTCACACGCAGGGCACAGCAGCGGTAACACTCTTTGAGACACTGCAGCGCTATCCAAAAGACCCGTTTCTCAAAATGGAATCCTGTCCCCACTTGTGCGATACCTCATCACAAACAGCTGCTCAGCCACCGATGTGGACACAAACATGCACGGATGTCCATTCTGCGGGCCAACTACGTTCTTCTAAGCGCATCCTGCACTCCTCTGTGTACCTCTCCATCCCTCTCTCCTGAAACCTTGGAGGCACAAGCCAGGCATCTCAGTGAGTAGATACTAAACAGCCGTTATAAAGTGGGGGTCACGGATATGCCATCAAAATGGGTCAATATGTTACGTCAACATTAGTTAGCAAAAACAATTTTGTATCAAATATCTTCAGCCGCCGTTCAACCAGCCAACGTTTGAATTTCCGAGCCGCAGACGCTACAAGCCGGTGAAAAGAGCAGCATTGTAAAGCCATACGAGAAGTTCACCTGAAAACAGCTGATGTCCTGTGATACATCCCGTTTTTGAAGACTACGCGGATCAGGGCTTCTCGCACTGCTGTAACAAACCAAAGAGAGAGCATGTATGACAGTCACTGTGCAGCAGGGGGCAAAGCATGCAGTGAGCGCACAGCTCGGTTGAGGTGCACCTCAGCTGGGATGATCCCTTGTGATCCACCATGCAACCACACGGACAGCAGGTCATTAAGCTCGATAGTTTACCGCTCTATTAACTCGCGCTGCACCTGGGAAACGGATCGCATCGCCTGCAGGAACGCAGAGCGACACCGTCAGCTGCTGAAAATTGACACCTTTCTGTCATGCGCGTCTGCAGCAATGTGTCTCGACACCTTGACAGAATATGATGTTGGCACCTTTCATTGTCACCCTGAGCCCCTCTCCCCCCGGGCTCTCCTCGTCTACATGCGCCTAAGGAAGCGGTTTCATGCACACATGTGCCTCTCCAGGTCTTACATGAAACCTAAACTGCAGCAGCAAGCAGCGGCTTCTCCACGTTCACAAATCCCCCACACGTTCTAAAGCAGTGGGAAATTAATACCATGGCCTGCACCACAAAAAAAGACAGAGAAAGCCAATATTGGCAGTAGTCTGATAAGGGTGTCGCAGCCGATATATGCCACTGTGCACACAGAGGTGCAGGCGCTACATTAAGGTACATGGTCTGCACGCACTCTGCGGTGCCATCGGGGTGGCATGGTGATTGCCATAATTATGTGACATGCGATGACATGCCTTTTTTCGGTGCGTTAAACGTTATATAAATAAATAACTACCTGGCTCGGCCCATCAAGGGGAAGCGCTTTGGTCTCCCGCGGTACAACTAACGCCTTCTTCGGCTATGTGTTTATTCCATTACAGGACCGAGGAATACAAAAGATCAGCCTTAAGTAATGTCTTTATTTTGGCCGAGGTGTATACATATATATTTTATATATATTGATACTAATTGTCGGACATTCCTGCGAGCATAATATCCCAGAAACGCCATTAAGGGATCTCTTTAGGTGTTCTTTTTACAATTTTGACATAATGTCTGAACGGATCAAACAATAAAGCGTGACATTCATGGCCGATGTGGACGTTAACATCTCGTCTGCTTGATGGAGGAACGCGTCAACGAGGCGAGTTATAATGGAAGTCCTTCTGCCTCACTACCGCTGCATTTCTCATTGACTTGTTTTACCTGCGCTCTCTTATTCTGTTTACTACGCGGTTATTGGCTTTCTGTCCACATCCCTCAGTTTCACCTTGCCGTTCATCCCCACTCTCCCTCGCCTTCCCCCTTCCTACCTTTTTTCCTCTCCGTTTAGAGGTTTGTCTCAGAGGTGCTCTTGGCTCGTGACTTAAAATACATGACCTTTTAAACCACTTTGGGTAGGGTGGGGGGGGGGGGTTCTGATTTCCCAATTATTCTTTTTGTTTTTTTAAGCTGCTTCATGAAACAGTTAGTCCGGGATTTATTTACCCCGCTGGATGTAAAGTTACCTCGGTCTCAGGGAGTCAAACACGTCCTTTGTTTAAAAGCAGCTTTCAGTAACGGCCCTGATGCACATCGGAAGGCTCCCCAGAGATCACGCAGAGCATTCGATCCCAGATCGATCAACCTTTGCTTCAGATCAATGGTGCCAAATGGCTGTCCAGGGGAGTGGTGGGGAGGCGTGGGGAGGGGGGCGGGGGGGTCCTGAAAGGGTCCAGAACCGCAAGGCTACATTTCCCTACATCTCCCACAAGAAGGCGGCAAGCAAAGCAGACAAACACCAACGCTGCACGATCAGTCGCATATTAACCGTGTTCACGAATTCTACCTCCCACAATGAAATGAACATGACTGCGACTACATCATCACTTCTTGTGGTAAATAATTGTCTACTTAATATAGCTTTTTTTTGACAAATGACAAGTAGTGAGTCCGACTGAGGCTGATGGGAATGTCATTCATTTAGCAGGTTTGGTTCTGCAAGTATGGGAGAGGAAATTATGGTTCACTAAAATCAGTAAATCCTGAGGATTATGAATGTCTGTGCAACTTGAATGTCAACACACGGTAATCAGTGTGCTCCCATGCTGATAAGCTTAACTAAATGATTGCATTGCATCCACAGCAAACAATAAAACAAGTGTTTGATTGACTTTGAGATATTGCTAACTGGGAGCAAAGTTCCTGCAGTTAGTCACTTTAACGGCCCGAGTGTAATAGTTGTGCATTGATCCACGGGTTTTTCCTTTGCACTGGGAATATACGAGGTAAAATAAGAGGCGTGGCATTATTAAAAGTCCACACTCAATCCAAAGATTTCATTTCAGGTGTATTTGAACCATTGAGGAGATCTAATCAGTCTTCATATTTACGGTCGCTGGGGGGGGGTCGGGGGGGTCGGAGTCGAACCCAGCCAACAGGACACAGAGACACACAAGACCAAATGCCAATCACACTCACATCCAAACACCTACAGGCACTTCAGAGTCACCAATTAACCAAACCCCCAAAACACGTGTTTGAACCGTGGCAGGAAGCTGGAAGACGGGGGGGGGGACACGCAGGTTCTTGGGTCGAGGCGACGGCGCTGTAACCACCACACCCCCCGCGCCGCCTGCGCCTCTGATCTCACCCTAGAATTAATTCACAAAATCGGTTCCGTTATCAAAATGACATTTTAGGCGCATTAGCAAAGGAGCCGTGTTCCGTACGTTTAACACCACCGGTGTAGTTTTTCTGATGTTGATGCGATTATACAAGATCGAGATCGTGTTCGCTCAACGAGCACAAAGCTCAGCTGCGTAGCATCGCGTCAAGACTCCAGTCATCAGCAAACAACATCAAGCCCTGGCGTGTAGAAGTGCAAATATCAACGCGACTGTTTTTCCGGCAGCACTTCAGAGTCATTGGCATTCCAGCTGACCCACACGGAAAGCGCTGCTGAACCGCAACGTGGCCGGCCACTGCCATGTTAATTGTGGCTCTGACACACACTCTGAGGGGAAACTGCAGCGTGTGCTAATTGTTGAGGTGAAGCTGGGCCTCGATCCGCGCTCGTACATCACGTCGTGGAGCAAGCGGGATGGTTGTTGTTTTTTCTTTTCTTTTCTTTTTTTTCCAGAGAGAGAGAGAGAGAGAGAAGAGAGAGAAGAGAAGATCGCCGAGGTTCGTATCGAAAAATGAGCGTTACCGCCCCCGCATTCTTGACTCCACGGGAGAACGAGACCTTTTGCCTCTTCCTTCGGCACACGGACACGGGGTTTCTTCTTGTGCCCGATGCTCACAGCTTGCGCCACATAATCTCTAGGGGCAGCCTCGTTTCGCCTCATCTCAATATTTATGAAGGTCGTTAAGCGGCCACGTTCCATTATCGCCTCCTCATCCCTTTGCCCTGCTCACGTCCGTCTGCATTTCCACGTGCCTGGCTGCCAATGTTTGGGGGAGAAAAATGAGGAGCGAAAAAATACACAACAACATGAGTGGAATATGGATGGCAAAGCACTCAAGTCAAGTAAAAAAACAAAGTTGTCTTTTGACATGGCACCACAAAAGCAGATTGCTGGGAACAGTGCCGGCCCGAGCCTCTTGGGGGCCCTAAGCAGAATTCTATTTGGGGGCCCCCCCTCCCACCACGCATAGTCACCTGTGCTAGAAGATTATTGGCACAAATGTCACGCTATACTGTTATAGCGAAAATTATAAACGAATACAGTGAGCTTATGATACAAAACTAGGGCTGCTTGCAGCATAAGCGAACTAAGCGGCTGCTTGGGGCCCCCTGGTGGCCAGGGGCTTAGTTCGCTTATGCCTTGGGCCGGCCCTGGCTGGGAAGTTTTACGTATTTTTCCCTCTAATTTATTTGTAATCGTCAAGAAGTTCTTTGAGTAGCTTCCAACTAGCCGATATCTCCCTCCGGGGGCCGTGTTTTGAGGACTACGAGCTTCAGGGCTTCTCGCACTGCTGTAACAAACCAAAGAGAGAGCATGTATGACAGTCACTGTGCAGCAGGGGGCAAAGCATGCAGTGAGCACACAGCTCGGTTGAGGTGCACCCCCAGCTGGGATGATCCCTTGTGATCCACCATGCAACCACACGGACAGCAGGTCATTAAGCTCGATAGTTTACCGCTCTATTAACTCGCGCTGCACCTGGGAAACGGATCTAAATGTGACACGTTTCTGTCATACGCGTCCGCGGACGGCCGTTTCATTGACAGCGGCTGTCGTCACCTTGCCTGAAGTCCCTGCAGCAATATGATAGGAATATGACACCTTGACACCTTTCATTGTCACCCTGAGCCCCCCTCCCCCCGGGCTCGCCTCGTCTACATGCGCCTAAGGAAGCGGTTTCATGCACTCCTGTGCCTCTCCAGGTCTTACATGAAACCTAAACTGCAGCAGCAAGCAGCGGCTTCTCCACATTCACAAATCCTCCACACATTCTAAAGCAGTGGGAAATTAATACCAGGGCCTGCACCAAAATAAAATATGGGGAAAGGGGGATATGACGATGGCAGAATTCTGATAACAGCTGCGGCGGAGAGACGGCCATTTACTTAACCTTTGTGCGAGAGCGGCAGGAATGCGTCTCGAATGCAATCCATGTACGAGGGAGATGAATGTGGCTTTCAAGGTTGCAAAGCCTACATTGACTTGATTAATTCTCGGAGGTGGAAATAACACGGTGGCAGGACCCCTTTGCCCCCTCCTCCCCCAACTCCCACAGGACAATTATGAGTCAAACTTTCAGGGAAGAAGGTAGAACAAAAACAAAAGGGAGCAAGGAGAGGAGAAAAGGTTGCACGCCAGCACACATTTACACTCGAGCTCTCCCACTTTATCTGCACCGCCAGTAACAACAAGCCACTCACCGCGAGATTTATTAGCAATCTCGCCAGTCTACAGATTCGAGTAAACAAGGGGCGGTCAAGGAGTTACAGCAGGTCCATTACTGCACAATGTCCTCATTGTTCCACGTTGGGTTCAGAAGCGGCCGACCGACATCCTCTTTTCGCACTGTTGGAAACAAACACTGCTGAATAGTGGAGGGAAAGGCCGACCCCGAACTACCTGATAGGAATCAGCACCGGGGTCTTTTAATAAGAATGGCTACTTGCGACGGAATTTGATCTCTGCAATTTCTTGATCCTACTTGGCCTACTTGCGTTAAACTTTGTTTCTCCATTTTTGCAGCTCGTCCGCCTTCCCTCGTTCGCAATCTACATTCAGAGGCAAAGGCTGGAGTTGTGATTGCCAACAGGGACATGAGAGTCATTGAAAAACAATCCCAGGCCCCAGGGTGAATTTAAAATCGTGCTTAAATGGGAACGCCGGCTGAGGAAGGACGGGTCTTTAGGCGGTCGATGGATGACTGCAGAAAGAGGACGCGGGGCACATGAGGAGCTGGATATCTGGCACCAGCTGCTTGCACGATTACTCATTGTTTTGCGCATTCGAGGTCTCTATGTGAACCTGCCGTCTCTCCTGCATAACAAGCTCCACATTATAACCCGAGACCACCCTCCCGCGTAGGCCCGTGAATCTGAAGCTCCTTCAACACCGGCGCGGACAAACATGAAAATCACGTTTAAATCTAAAAGTCAACAGCTGTTGACATTTTAATGCAAACAACCACTCGAGCGCTGAGATTTTAAGGGTGTGTCTGTGTGCGTGCGATCAGGACAGATTGGCATCTGCGGCCTGCTCCTGTCGACAGAGGCTCCGTGTGCTTGACCTTGGCTGCATAAATTCGCCCGGGAGAGGAGCGCGCGTCACACAAAAGAGCCGCGTGAAATTGGAACACAGCGACTTTTGTGAGGAGAGTCGGCTGTAGGTCGCTTTCGCGGGGTGTCACTCTCATTTGCTTTCGCTCTTTGAGAAACGACCTCGGCAAGAAGGTTGAGACTGTGCGCGACTAGTCCTTGTGCCCAGAGCGAGATAAGATGCGACCGTGTGCCCTCGACTGGTAATTAATGCTGCGGCTGGTTCGGGGGGGGAGGGGGGTAAGGGGGTCGCAAAGACGACAGGAGAAGGGGAACAGAAGATGTGGGGTAGTTTTCCATCATAATAGAGGTGGATAAGACGTCAGGGGAGCCGTGCACACATGCGTATAGGACTAATAATAATAATAATAATAATGATGATTGTTAATCATGTCAAATTGATTGTTCACACTCACTTTGGGGTGGTTGAATTTATTTTTTAGGGGCAAATGGTCCCAAACTCGTTGCAAAACAGCAGTATGCATCGGCTGGTGTGGTTCATCCATGGCGATCTCAAAAAGAAGGAGATCAGGGAATCTCTAAATGTTATATTCGCCTTCTCTTTTCTGCCGATCCAATAAGGACTCAAATAGAATACAATATTAAGATAATATTAAGGAAGATGAAGAAAGACTCTGGAGACTTCAGTAACACAGATCCTGCAAACTAAATACTGTTCCTGCTGGGAATATCGTTTCACTTGTGGCAGAGCTGTGGAGCGGTTGTTCCCCTGTGCTTTAATCTACATGGGCCCGTCCTGCCAATGGGGTAACAGCAATGTGCAAACAAAGACAAAGACTGCAAGCTAGTAAACTATGCAGGATTTAATACCCTTTTGCAAATAAAATAGAGTATAAATGACAGAAAAAAAACATTTGTTAGAGCTCATGGATGCTGCCACACAAATCTCATTTCAGGCTGCATCTTTGTTGGATTATAATCTATACAACATGTTTGTCCAGACTGACGTTCAATAGCAATATCACCAGTTGGTGTAACAGTCTTGGAATTAAATGATATACATTTGTGGAAAACTATACATTTCATGGCATTTTAAAATAAATCGGTTGTCCGTTTGCATTTTGTTTATTTGGGGTAAAGTGTACTTCACCTGTCATTTATTTATCAAATGAGTTTGATGGGTGAATCAGAGATGGTAATATCCACTGTATTTTTACACACAGAATATATTTTGGGGGGGAAGATTTGAAGGCAAACAAATTTGCAGGTCTCAAATGAATTCTTGTAACTTCCTACTAGCTACAGCTACAGGGGTTGTTTGGTAAAGTCATCTCTCATAAACATTTCATTTCAATATTTGCTTTGATTAAAACAAATCTCGGCATTAGTGGATTAGTGGGCTGCATGGGGTCAGATTTTCCATGAGCAGAGCCTGAAACGCATCACAATGTGTCTAAATGCTGTTCTGTTAACATTAGCTGTATCAGTAGACCAACGTTGGTTCACATTCCAACACGCCGGAGTCCTTTTCTGACCCTGATCAGATCATCGGCGACCACCAATGAGGCAGCAGGAGGACCTTCCTGTCCCGCCTTCCGAGGAGCCAGCCGTGTTACTCATGAGGGAGCAACAGCTCCGCACAAAGCCAGGAAGGAAAAGACCGAAAGCGGAGCGGCCATGCGCGCATGTAGGCCATGCGAGTAGTCATATTAATAGTGCCATACTTCCATGGGAAAACTGCTTTGAGGTGATGAGTCGGGAAGACCTTGACAGCTTGCTGAAGGCATTAAAATCGGCGTATACGCTTTTGTATGATTGTTAATGCTGCAAAACGGAAATAAAAACACTATTTAAAAGAGTAAAAGTAAAAAGACCCATATATGTATTTTTGAAAGTAGCCCAAACTCTAAACCTGATAGAATAGCAAATGAATCAAACAAATTTACTCTTATCACAAAACTACACTCATCTGAAATTGGATTCACATTGCACCCTGGAATCCACTGAGGCGTTTCCGCATCCGTTATCTACAAAGGCAGAATTACATTGGTTTTGAAACGTACTTGATGTACAGAACTGTAGCCAGCACCTGAATAAGAGAACAGAATGAATTAAGGCCTGAAGAAAATCGTGTTTTTCGTTCGAGTTTCATTATCAGAAAAATAGATCTAATCCTTTGATTGTTTGGTCTGTTGGTTTGTAAAAGTCAGCAAATTGTTTAAAAACGCACAGAGGAGATTGCAAATCACGATGAAATCACGCCTCGAAGAAAATAACCACATTTAAGAATGCTATTCACATTTCCTGTTTTGACCTGAAAACTTTCACAAGGAAAAGACGCAGGAAATAATTCAATTTGCTCTTTAAAAAAAATATGGAAATGTGGCCAGAATGACATTTTTTGAACAAGTAACTGGTTTGAAGAGTTGATTTTAGAGCCGTTGACTGTGCCTGATGTCTTAAATGTTCGTTATGGTTGTGGTTGGTTCATGCGAGCCACAATAACACAATATGAAACTGATCGAACCCCGCACTTCACGTATTAACTAAGGGGAATTACATCACCACACGCCACGGTAACTGCACAAAAGAGAAAAGAACACTAGACATCTCACTCGTACACACACGCGGGTCAATGAGGAGTAGTCCAAACAAACACCTTGCTAACCAATCAACTCCTCTTCTGGCATCTTCGGCCAACAGCTCTCGAACAAACGGAACAGCTGGAAACGGGGATGGCTGAATGGCTGAAGGAAAAGGCGAGGGCCCAGCAGGCGAGGCGAGCAAGTCGAAGGCAAACCAGGAGCACGAGACGAGACAGAGATTAAATCGGGAGGTCGGGAGGAAAAAAGGGGGAAGAGGGAGCAAGCGGCAATTACCCCGCGGCGCAGCGTGGCGTTCCTGTCCATTCTCCTCTCGGCCCCCACCTCACGGGGAGATGTGAGATCGACCCCGAGAGGTCAGCGAACCGGTGTCTTTTCTCTAAAGCCCATCACCGACCGGGTGGTCCCCCGGGGGGAGCTATGGGACACTTTAAAGTGCACAGGGGCAACCCTCATTGTCTGGGATACAATTGGCACATCGCAGTAAAAAAAAAGAAAAAACACACACACACACTGGAGAACATCCACAAATGTAGGAAATGTATGTAGCATTGCATTCCTGCAGCTAGAATCTACATAGAAACGTTCATGATTCAGTGCCCGAGTGGGAAATCACCCTTTTCACAGCACCACCGCTGCCAACACATCATCCGCCCGGTGTGCTCCGCCTACGCACGACGGCGGTTCTACATGCCAGTTTTCTATGGTACGTTTGACCGGCCCCATTGTGGACAACACCATTCAGCATTTAGCCGCCGCCGCCTGGAATCGATGCTCCCGAGGCTCCGCGTGTGGCTCCGTAAGGAATCGATGGGCCGTGCGAGACTCATTCGGGGGGCTGCTGCCCAGCAGCGTGCGCGCACAGGACGGAGATGTATGAAGGACGCGTTGCTGCTGCCGCTGCTGCTGCTGCTGCTGCGTCAGGGAGACAGAAGGAAGGAAGGTGGGGGGGTGGGATGGGGGTGGCGTGGCGGTCGATATTACATCATTATTATGACGTAGTATTGATCCAGGTTGGAAAACAAGCCCAGGAAGCAGGATGCTGCCGTGGAACGGATGCTCAAATCGATTCCTCGGATTAGAGATGATTGATTGGAGAAGAGAATGGATACGAGAACGCGTGAATGGTTGGACAGGGAGGCAGCGAGATGAAGGCCGACAGCAACAGAGAAAAGCAAGCTTTTGGTCCAATAAACAACATTTTTATTTAAAGCCAAGCCTGGTTTATAATCCGGCCCCTGTGTGAACGGACAGCTTCATTGCATCACTCTTTCATTCATTGTCACTCTAAATTAATGACTTTTGAGGAAATGGAAATACGTATGGAAACAAGCAGGATGTATCTGTTCGTGAATTCTCAGCGCGGGAGCAGCGGACCGTCGCTGAAGCAGAGCCACGGATGGGGAATGATGTTGACCAGATTGTGTCTCCGCCGCCTCGCAAAGACTTACGAACCTGCGTTCTCAGGGGATTACTGGAGTCGTGCAGGAAATTGGCCTAATCTAAAACAGATCCTCGGGGATATGTTCCCGTAATTCATGGATTGACGGATCTGCTGTTACGCCTCACCTTAAAGACACGATTCTAAACAGACACTCATTAGCCAGCCGGGACACAACTTGATTACACAACAAAGGATTACGGCTACCAACCGGAAAGGCAACCCTTACATAATAATCATCAAATGCTCAAAACGGGTCAATGACATAAAAGGTGTGCAGTGCAGACACACACAGCAACAAGCGGGAGGCGTTAACAACCACTGTGTCGTGGTGACCTTTGCGAATTACACTGCAAGCCCCCCCCTCCCCATTGCTCCACTTCTGTTCTGCACCCAAACTTCCTCCTCATGAATTGGAACCAACAGGAGCAGATTTAGTGTCGCCATATGTTTTTGTAGAGCAGGGCCCCCCCCCCCCCCTTCCCTCTTCACCTCCCTTTAGGTCCCCGCAGGGTGGCGGTCATCTGCTACCAATTAGCCTCGGCTTTATGACCCAGGCCAAAAAAAAAAAAAAAATCTGGCCTCCCTCCATTGGAAAGCCCCTTACATAAAAAGGGATCAGGGAGTAGGACATATGTCCCTGTGTCTCCCGACGCCGCTGCGCGTGGACCTCACGCCCCCGCAGCCGAAGTCCGTGGATTACAGATGGGTGGGAAGGGGGGGGCAGAGGCAGGAGAGGGTAGAAAGAAGAAGGGAAGAAGGGGCACGAAAGGACGGGTCTGTGCTCTATTATGAGTGTTGTTCAAATGGAAAGCCCCCCATAGCTGTTAGCTTTGAAGTAGCGACTGTGGACGGGAGCAGCCAAGATAAACTATGACAGCCGACTAAAGGCCGTGAGAATATATACATCCGTTTAAGTGAATGCTGTTCAGTTACTCGCCTGCCTCTGTACCAATCGGTTTGTTTGCATTTGTTAGTTTGTCTTTTTTAGAAGGGCAAATAGCTTGTAGACACTCTTAGCGTCATGCACTCTCCCCAATAGCGTCTCTCATGCTATTGGCCGCTTTCTCTTCTTCTTCTTCTCCCACCTGATGCCGTCTGCTACGTCGTCTCATCGGCGCCCTGCCCTTCGATCTCGGCTTTACTCCAGCAAGTTTCCCCTCGTAAAGCAAGCTGCCGTCACGGTAATAAAACCCGCCCCCGAGGCCTAGCGGCATCGCGGCTGCAGCGCCATACAACGCCTCTGGTGACCTGCCGCCTGGAGGTCTGGAGGTCGACGCTTGGTGACCTTCGCGCACTCAGACGGGTCTGTTATCTCGGTCTCAGGAGGGGGCGATGGGGGTGATGGATGTCTGGCTGATGGGTTTTCTGTTTACCTCCTGATGAACTCCATTTGATGACACTGCTGTATTCGGTTTAACAGCATTCTAACTGGTTGCTAAAGGGCCCGATTGTTTTCTTGATTATTCTTGGCTTGCTGAAAAAAATCTTTACCCCTTTTTGGAAGTAACTAACTAATGTAAAGGTGTGGAGTTCCCCTTTCACGCACAAAGTGCACAGATTAACAAACAATTTCTCTGACCATCTTGGCATCTACACACCTTCTTGCATCTCAGCTTTTTGCTTTGTCATTTCCGTCTTTTGTCTGCGTCTCTTCTCGCTGACACACAGATCTATTTATCCTCCAATTAAAAAAAATATATATATGCCCTCAATTTTGCGGCAATGTCTTCTCGGGGCATCGAAAATGACATAAGGCTTTAATATATTTCAAGATATTTCATCAAAAATTCCACTGATGCGAGGTGACAGGTTTAAAGTCTATCGGATATACGGTTCAGCTTGACAACTAATAGATCATATAATGGAATACGGTTTATGTGTGCAAAGAGCTCAAAACCCCGTGTGAGCCGAGAGCAGGGGGAGGCTTCTTGATCCCATAAAATCTACTGGAGAATGGATTCATTTTTATCTGCAAGGGGAAACACACGGATCCCTGGGGAAATTTCTACAGCCGTCACTGTCCGCCAACACCTTCGGTTCAACTACATGACTGGCTCGCTGGGTGGGAAGAAGAAGACGGGCGGTCCGAGCAAATAAGCCAGTCGGTTCGGGGGTTTCTGGTTACACTTGCGAAAAAAGGAGAAAATGTGTAAGAAAAAATAAAAATAAACACAGAGCATCCCCTGTTGGGTTATTGCTTTGGTCGGTAGATACGATTGTGTTAGTGAAGTACCGAAACCTATTTCCTTTTGTTTTTCCCCCAGACACTTAAAAAAGAATCAATGCGACACATGCAGCTCAACCGTGAGCGGCAGGAGAGAATGAAACAAAGTCAGCGCGGAGTGGCGACCTATTGGCTACCGAAGAGGGCCGGTTCAGCTCAGAGACGTCTGGCTTTTTTCCGACACGCTGTCTAGCCACAGGGTTTTTTTTTTTTCAAGCACTCCATGTATGTTTGAAGATCATCACATCAAAGGGCAAAAGGGTTTGGTTTTTTTGCATTACATTAAAGTTGAGAGCAACCGAATCAATTCTGGCTTTTGTTACTCACATCCTGAATATGCAACAGAGCTTTTTATAGTATGCGAATGTCAGAAACAACCTTCGCTCAATATTTCCACAGTGCTTACTCCATCATGATGTCTTGTTTTGATGATGCTGGATGGAGACTCTTTCTAAAGCGATTCTAAAACCGCTCAAGTGATGGTCAGCGAGGGTGAAAAAAAGGACAGCGGGGTAAACAAAGCCATCATGTCGCGGCGCGGTTAGCCCGTCAAGAAATTGGGAGGTTCAAACCGAAGACTGCAATTGCGCGGGCACTTTTCTAGTCTTGCGACCACTCGAAGCGCTTTAACGCCTCATGTCATCATTCACCCACCATTCTCACACCGATGACAGGAGCGACTACACACAGGGCCACCTGTCCATCAGTAACTACCAGTCACACCAACGCTGTCACAGCCACGGGAGCATCGCCGGGGTCAGTAGGCCCTGCGATCGAAACCGCCAATCGTCTCATTAGAAGACGCGCGGGATCTCCATTCACCCACAGATGCCCGCCATTACGTTACGGCTGAGAAATGGAAACAAAAACCGCAATCTATCTTATCAAAATGTCCCTGCACAGGTTTCTGTGAGGATGTCGTTTCAGTACAGGCAGCTCCACGTTGACCGGAGTGAAACCGCACTGAGGCATGCGTGGAAAAAGGCCTTGAAATGGTCACGCCTCGGACCAAGAAGCAGCTGCCTCCGCCGAGCACACAAGTATGCCGGATAACCAAGCACAACTCCAACACAGGCCGATCTTATCAACACACACACACACACACACACACACACACACACACACACACACACACACAGAGAGGCAC
This sequence comes from Apeltes quadracus, assembly GCA_021346845.1. Lineage (NCBI taxonomy): Eukaryota > Metazoa > Chordata > Actinopteri > Perciformes > Gasterosteidae > Apeltes > Apeltes quadracus. Next base: position 6,056,651 of record CM037928.1, on the reverse strand, counting down.
CTGTGCACACACCAGTTTATTTTCCATTACTGGGAACAACGCACACGGTTCTTTCATCTGTAGACTCCCCTTTGGGACGAGTTAGCTGGAATCCGGGGGGCCAAATGAAACCAGATGAGAGAGAGAAAGACGCAGAGACACACAGGAGAGGCTACTCCCGACAAACAGACGCTATGAGTTCATTCACGCCCACGCCCTTTTCTCTTACACACACAAACACACAGGCACACAAAGATCCATAGTGCACTTAACAATGACGAGGCCGCTGTGCTCAATGAGGTTTTTACGTACGTGTGTGCAGGACCAAAGTTGATGTTTTTTTGAGACCAAAGCTTTTTGTTTTGAGAGCAGAAGTTTTTTGTTTTGCAGGCAAAAAAACAATAGTTTCCTAAGCAAAAGCAACAAATGATTTATTCTCAGTTAAGATATTTTTTAACTTACAAACTTTATTTTAATTTACAATGCAAGAAATGTGCATTTGTTGAACGAACCGTGCACTTGAAAGACGGCAAGATTAACAAACTGTAAATCCACACTGGGATACAAAGTTCTGAAAATAAAGGGGTACACACACACACACACACACACACACAGTCTCAGCTAGATGAGCGGGGCTTACATCACACTGCTGGAGGAGACAACGAAAAAACATCCACTTCCTTTCAACTCTTCACCTCGCCATTTTTTGGCGTTTCTCCTACGAGGCATTTCAAAGCACGACCACTTCAAACAAACGCTTTTACTGCGCCGGTGGGGATTTTTTTTCCTTTTTTTCGCGTAGCTTGAACCGCTATCAAAGACAATCCGGCCTTAACGTGGCCCGGTCCCTGCACCCCGGCGGCGGCGGCGGCAGCTCCAAGGCCGAGGCCCGGCATGTGACCGGCGGGCCGACCTTCGGCCATCACGTGTTTAACTCACGCTCGACCGGCGAGAAGTAATCCGCCATCAAATATGAAACGTGCTTTACGAATCACATGCTAGGCTCCTCAAAATCAGAATCAAAAAGAAGCAGCAGCCCGAATGTAACAAGATACTCTCGCTGCAGGCTGTCACCAGCAAGCAAACGCCAGAGCTCGTCCTGCGATGTTTACGCCGACCGTCCTTATCTCACTCCAAAAAAGGACGAGAGCAGTCAAGTGTATTTTTGGGGAGTAGTGTGGGGGTAAATACTTGTCAACACACTTGACTGCTGGCAGGCAAATGCAGTCCCTTCCCTAGATTCTCTTTTGGCGCCGGCTAATAAAACGCATTTGTGGGGAGAAAGGATGGTCAAGGAACGGAAATCCACAGCCGGACTGGTCGGCTTTTAAAACAACTCTCCCACTTTGAGAAGTGACCATAGCAGGAATGCATCCGCCCACACACACACACACACACACACACACACACACACACACACACACACACACACACACACAGTACGGCAACAAAACATCCCGCTCGCGGTAAATATGCAATTCCGGGCCCGGAAGCAAAGGGTTGCCAATAAGGCTTTGGGAAAAGAAAGTGTAAACATTGATTTTACCGCTAGCGGCCCGTGGCTTTGTGCATTTGCGTGTGCAGCGAAACGTTGAACGTAGGTGGAGTTGGTGGGCCCGGCGATGGTCGAGGCGCGATTGTCGTGACATTCACCAACCAGCCATTCCCCCCCACAATCAACAGTGATTGAGCTCTGCTGCCGAGGACTTCGTGTAGCCTCTCGCCGCGTGGCTCAGGCGGGGCTCAGACGACAACCTCCCTCCCTCTCATTGGCTTTCATTTTCCCTCTCTCTGTGTTGCTTCTGGATTGAAACGGCGTGCGACAGAGAATTTCAAATGCCTCCTGTTCGCCTCACCAAGTTTCCCGAGGGACTTCTTGCCACGAGAAAAGGCGTTCATTTCACATGCACTTGCAGAGCTTTAAAAACATCAGCGCCTCGGAGCAGAAGGATTATTATTAACTCACGGTTTTGTTCACGAGTGATTAACCAGTACCTTAAATCCCGTAGAGGGACTATGGGTGGTATTACAGATAAGATTGTATTAAAAATATATCCTTTTGATTCCAAGATTCAAGAGACTTCTTCAAATAGACTATGCAAGGGTTAAAACCAAAAACTATAAATATAAAATTGGGAGACTACTGGATGTAAAGCAGATCAAAGAGATGCAGAAGAAAAACACTCACAAGCGTGACAACTAATCCCAAACAGAAAATGCCACAAAGCAGAAAGTTTTAGGATTGAATGCTATGACGAAATAGATTTCTTTCCCATAATGCAGCAAACGTGCCGGTTATTTGTGCAGGTGTGTGTGTGTGTGTGTGTGTGTGTGTGTGTGTGTGTGTGTGCGCGCACACAGGAATGTGTATAGCTGCAGTGCAATCAGAAAATGAATTAAACCTTGTTCCCAGGCAGATCCCCAGCAGGGCGGGGATCACTGTAATTGGTCTCACTGCGCCGTCTTCCTCCCATTCTTTAATTGAGATGAGATTTTTTTTTTTTTTTTAAAAGCACTCGTTAACCCTTTCGGGTCACATTCCTCACCGCCTTTAGCGATGTGATCAAATGCGAAAGGATTTGATTCAGATGTCTGTTGTAACCGTGCGCCGCTCAGATATCGCTGAGCGGCCTCGGAAGGGGGTGAGGGGGGGGTGGGGGGGGGTGATGCAGATGTGCAACAGATGTGCAACAGATGTGAAACAGCGCGTCATTTCAAACCCCCTTCCTAAAATGGGGAGAAAGAGAGGACGGCGCGCGGGTCTCCTCCGCTCTCCTCGGATGTCGCCAGGAGTGAACGGACACCGGTCGGTCGGCAGCCGTCATCAGCTGCGCCGGTTGCCAAGGACAGCAGCAAGACGCGAAAAGGGGGATTCGTGTCAGCTGTGGGTGAAAAAAAAAACAAAAAAAAAAAGAAACGCCAGGCGCACCAGAGCCTCTCGGGTTGAAACTCTCACCCCCTCCACCTGCAATCCGCTAAGAGTGGCAAAGACGTTCCCTTCCCATGACAGGCGTCATCGTTCCTCCGTCTGGAAAAACCGGCTGCAGGGTGGACATACAATGCGGTTTAGAAACTCCACCGAAACCGACAAACTAGTGCGTCTAGTTTTACACACGAGCCTCCCCGCGCACGGGAATGTTACACCGGTCCGAGGAGGTAAGCCGACGCGTACAGTGTTGACAGTGTTCACATACCGTGAAATACCGATACTCCAGCTCAGGGTTTTGGTGCGATAGCAGCGTTTTATTGATAAGCTGCGTTCCTCAGCGAGTTGAAGTGACGGCGGATTGTTATTTTATGGGTGAGACGACACACAAACTGTAGAAGATCAAATGTCACAAATAAACACTTTGAATGAAGTGAATTGCCATCGGTTATTGAAATAATACAAGTCACAGACCAGAAAGCTAAAAGTCAAATCAAATGTAAACTGTTTCAATGCAGCAACAAATCACAATGAGTTCAAATTCCAGTGAATGATGATGATATTTGAATAAAACATATCGGCCCTATTGACACCGTCACCAAATCCAGTTGAATTCATTTCAGTCAGAATTAGCCCAATACCCCCCAAATCATCATTGGTGCTTCCAACTTTCACATCAAAAACGACAGTGGATTCACCCCTGCAGGTCCACCAGGCAGGAAGCCTTTTGGTGCCGTTTACATGCACCGCATCAGAGGCATTGTTCCCGTCGCACATCAACCGGCCCTCCATCCTCTGAGGCACACAAAGAGTAGAAAGCCTGCTCTACTATTGACCAATCTCACACATGAACCATCCAGGGATGAGCAAAAGGGAGAGAAAAAAAAAACAGAAGGGCCGAGGAGATAAAAGGAGAAAAAAAAAAAAAAAAAAGAAAGGGACGAGGGGGGGGGGGGTGGAGATGCGGCACCACTTATGCGCCCTGCCACCCTGCATCACCAAGCAACCGATGATGGATGAATAGGAGCGCATCCCAGTAATAGAAGGGACTCGGGCACTGATCATTAGCCGAGCAACAGCAGGCTTTGGGGAATCATGAGGGTACATGGGTGTCCTAAGTATATTTAGGAGTATATATTGGATTCTGTCTGGTTCTACGTGGCTTCATTTGTCAAACTGCTTGGCAGCGAACCTTCGCGGGGAGATAAGTGCCAAATGTGTTGCTATTTCTGCCGTAGTATCGAGGCCCGAGGATCGAAACGAGAAGTAAAAAACTAAAAACAACAAAAACCGGTAAATTAGTTCAACTCGACTCTTCGCCGGCTTTTCTCAGCATCACCGGTTGTTTGGCGCAAACTTTGGGATCGCGGCGTTTATAGGCTGGTCGTTCATTTGCATTTCGTAGGAGGTGACGCTCGCTGTGGCGTAGAGATAAGAAAACGCACAATAAAATCACAAACGTACACAAACAGATGGCCGGAACAAACGAGAGCACCGGGAGAGCAGAAGGGCGGAGATAGAGGACAAAAGAGGTGACGAGGGCCAGCGCAGACTCACGCTGTTCCAACTTTCATCTGCATACGCCGCTTAGAAAGGACTACGCTGACGGTTTTACGCTTTTGAGATCATTGACTTTGACCTAAAAATGTATTTGGAATTTTATGCCAGCTGTTTAACAAAGTCCAGCCTGCAGTAGTTTTGCAGAATAAATCCTTTCCTACTTTGGGAGGCCTGGTTTGTATTTCATTCATTTACAAAAGAAGAATTTGAAGCTTACAAAGGCCAACGCAGCATTATCATTAAATCGCATTTAGTGTATTTTGAAGAGGTTCATACTAGGCCTACTGTTAAGCTATTATTAAGTTTCTTTTGTACAAGCCAATAAAGACGCCACACCAACATCACGTGACACCTCTGATGAAGGCTAGGTAGCCGAAACTGGTCAGGTACACAAATTTACCTTTATTGGCCTGTACAAAAGTTTCGATCACTTTTAAATAAAGACGCGTCAGGGTTTATTACCAACGGCAACCATTTACTAAAGTCTCTTTGAGCCACCGCCAGAGAGGAAGTCGCAGGTCAACGCGGTCACTCTGAAAAGCTTTCCCGCCTTCTGAGCAAAAAAAGAGATGTACTTATTGTTAGCCTATATTACAAAACAACTGGACCTCGGATACGGTCTTGCAATTATGCTTTTTTTCGCTACTTCCAGCTAAGCTGTAAAATAACTAAACAGACGAAAAATATTTCGGTTTCTGCCCCGTCCTTTAGTATTTTCAGCGGGAGCTACACTGGGACCACACAACACTGAAAACAGTGACCAACAAGGACAGTGACAAGAAGATCTATTCCGGTCTGCAGCCGCCTCCATAAAACCTCTGTGAGGGGTCCTGCAGGTCAAGAGCAGGAGGGAGGGGACGACGACTTTATCCATGTATGCTCGTGTGTGTGTGTGTGTGTGTGTGTGTGTGTTGTTGTTGTTTACTTGTCAAACTAGCCGCTGTGCCTTTCAACGGGAGTATTGAATCAGTGCAAGCAAACCGTGCCAGCTCCCGAGGAGCCGGCTGGCACGCGGGCTCAGAGGCAGCCTGGGCACACAGACGGCAGCCATGCCAGCTGCCCCAACAGCTGTGCTAAGCCCCGGACCAGTGGGGACGGAAGTGTGACATCATGACTCGGACCAGCCCGAGCCCCTCCCTTTTTCCCCCCCGAGCCACATTTTTTGAGCGCGTCCCTTTTTCGCTAAAGTTTTCACTTTCTCTTCAGCCGAGGCGTTTTGCTCGGTCGGAGACGCGGTGAGAGACCGATTCATCAATCTGCTCGGTTTCCGTGGTGCGACACCCAAGATTGGATCCAAAAAAAAAAAAGGCCCTGCTGGCACCGGATCATTCAGCGGGGTTTAACAATGTCGCAACACTTTCAAACGCAAAAGGTGAAAAGCAGGCTGCACAACCACCGCCAGTTGGACGGCATTCCTCCCCGAGTGACCGGCCGCGCAGACACGTCGGTGCTTCCCGAGCGTGACGCCGCCGCGAAGGAGGAGTGTTCCCGGGGAGACGTCTCAGTGCAACCGCCCGACTGGAATCATAACGGGCCATAGGAGACATCCAGACGGCGCCATCTTGAAACTCCTTGTTATTCACAGGACACGCTCGAGATACGATGGATCACTCGCATACAGATGCTTTGATAAGTTGTAAAAAACGCACACAGCAGTGACAGTGACAACGATGCAAGGATGATGAAGAGGCAACCTTCTCTGTGATGTAGAAGTTTCTCAGGATCTGCCAGCAGGGAGAGGTGACATGAAAGAGCCGGCACCTGTTGGTAACAATGCACTGGAGGAACAACGAAACCCAAATAACTGCATTCCACAAACGATTCCGTTTCCGGGAAAAACAGCATACACACACACACACACAAACATACACACACACAGACGACGCGTGAAGAAATGACGTTGGACCATTACTGGCTCATTGTGAAATGAATCCACATCCATCAATTACACAGCTCCAAAAGGCCAATGAGAGAAATAGGAAATATGTTAAACAAATGGGTTTCTCAGCTCACAGCAGTAGGAAAAAAACTGCACTGTTTATTCTGGCATCATGTCGACTAACCTTCCTGTAAACAGCATTGAGGTCAGCAACATTGATACAAGAGGGCAAATGCATGCATATGTATATAAATACATATCAAGTGCGGAGCGTAATGATGATTAAGCTCATGTCCATATAAACAATAAGGTCAGAGCAACACTATCGTAACAGACGTGACTTTAATTAACACAATCTGACCTGGTCATCATTTCCCAAAAAGCGGGTCAAGATATTCCACTCGGCAACCAAGGACAAACAGATAACACGGCTTTTTCTTCACAGTCTCTCTTCAACGGGTTGAAAAAGCGCGTCGCCACAAATCCTGTCTGAAAGCTCCTTGGATAATCTGCCCTGCCGCAGTGTGTCAAGATCGGATGACAGTTACTAGTGGTTCCTCCTTCTGCTTACTTCAAACATCGAGCAACGTGCGAAGACCTCAAAGAGCCGGCAACCGATGGGCTGCCGCAAGAACCTCGGGGCAAATGTCAGTGTGTGTGCGTGTGTGTGCGTGTGTGTCCAAACAACAACTCAAAACACCGGACAACCCAAGCACAAGTGAAGAGGGTGCATAACCTCTGCAACTCGCGTCCCGAGATTGGCTTTTAACCGTCACGAGAACAGAATACTGAGAAGACACCAGCGCCCGCCGCGAAAAAGGACCAACATGCACGAACGGAGCTGTGAGTCAAACACGCCGTGAGCCAGTTTGTCGTCGCCGTCCTCCTGGTGTCCTTGACTCCCCAGAGAGATCACAGGCCGGACGGCGCATGCGGGCCGGGGGAGACGGGGGGGGGGAGACTGGGCCAGATCAATAGCCTGTTAGAGAAGCTTTGGAGACACCCGTGAATGTTAATGAGACAGTCGGGCAACCTCATCGCTACAGAGCATGACATATTACCGTAGGAGGAGAGGGGATGGGAGGTGAGGGAGGGAGGGGCAGACGATGCTTCCGATGTTCGCATCAGGACACAAGACTCCCCTCACGTCTGCTGCAGAGGTTGGGCTGAGAACAAACGGCACTGCAGGTCTCAGGGCTGAAGGGGCCACGGCAGCAGCTGGCTGAGTTACTGGGTACTGTGTGTGTGTGTGTGTGTGTGTGTGTGTGTGGGGGGACATCAGATGTCAGATTTTGTCTTGGGCGCGGGCCACAACAACACACCGCTATTGCTACTTTGAGGTGAAGACCTGCGGCCAAACAGCCGAGTGGTACCGAGGGCCCGATTCAAAAAGGCACCGCGGGCCGGCCGGGAGATTGAACTGTGAGATTGAGCCTCCTCAGCTGATTTATTACCCGGAGTGGAAAAGAAAAGATCCCAAAACAGAGGGAAGCCGACCAAGAGGCAATCCGTCTTAGTCCCCCTGTTACCTTGGAATATACACTCCTGAGGCCCTCAGGGGGAACGCGAGAAACAAGTCCCAAACAGCACCGCCTCCGCTTCCTCCTTCAGTGTCACAGGAGAAAGATCCAGAAAGGCAAAGGGGCAAAATCCAGTAGACCTTCAAAAGCCCGGTGAAGGAGGAGGGCTTTACGTCTCCATATAAAATTGGACAAATCCCCAAGTGGAGGCCAATTCGTGCCACACACACACACACACACACAAAAACGTGCAGGCAGCTCACACAAGCCGGTTACTTGCGGACATGATTGGAAATACTAATTGTGCTGCGAGTGTGAAGACGCAGAATCAATGCTGTTGTTGGTGATTCATCAGAACTGAAGAGAGATTATTATTGCACGTCTTGGTCTCCTTTGCTGACCCCACCTCTCCAATCCCCTGTTTCTACCCCCCCCCCCCCCCCCCCACTCATATTGTCTGCGCTCCTCCCTCTGTGACCCCCATTTTCTTTTCTCTGTTCATCATCTCATTCTTCGCCCTTGTGGTTTAAATCCAAAGCCTACTTCAAAACGAAAAGGCTTCTCAGGGAAATTTCCCGACGCAGCGACGTGCCAGCTGCCTCCCTCCGTCTCTCGTTTCGTTTCATAAATCCAGAGTAAGCTCTCCGCACAGGGCCGCGAGTGTGCATCAAGGGGGGGGCTCAGTTCAAATCAACAATCACATGACCAATTGCTCGAATCCCTCGATCCACATCTGCACCTGCGCTTCGATTCAACAGTCCGGAAAGAGGGACCATTTCTTTCCTAACCATCCTGTGGACAATCTGTCGTCACAGAAATCGGGGAAATATCTCCACTGATAACCGACGTGGACTGTGGAACTATCTCGGTCTCTGCATCCTGTGCCGAGCGCCGCCCAGGGGAGAGCTCGGCTTTAAGGGGAGTTCAAACGAGCCAGAGACATTTTTTCTTTTTTTTTTTTTCCCCTTCACATTAATAATGCGCGGGGACAAACCCGTCTTCGGCGTTAACATGCCGCTCCGGAGACACGTCTGGCTATGAAAGGGAAGGCAGCCGGTGGAGCTGCTCAGTTACAGCGACATAATGACGATGTTAATGCACAAGAGGGAAAAAACGACAGGTGGCAAAAAAAATAAAGATTTATCTTTACTTACTATACACACACACACACACACACACACACACACACACACAGTGAATACGGATGAGCTATTGAGCGACATGTTGTTGTCCCTGTGAGAGTCGCTTACTTGCTGCTACCCGATCCATCATTTGAAAATGGAACCGAGGCATTTCGGCTACTGGCATTTTAATTGGAGAGCTAGACAGCCACGTCTCAAAACGTACCTTCTTTACCATCGATGACCTTTCTCAAGAGGAAACGTTCACTTTTACGTGCGTGGAGACTTATAATCTCGGTGAAAAAGGGAAACCATCAATAAAAGGTGCGTTAGCGTGATGAGGCAGAGGGAGTTGATCGCTCCTCGTGATAAACAGGAGCTGCCGCGCTCGCGTCTCTTGTAGGCATCGGCACCGTGGATGCTGACCTCCGCTCATCTCAAAACGCGATGAACAGCCACACATCGGCGTTACAGGTAGACCAATTAGGACTCCGGCCGAGGGAAGGACTGAAGGAGTCTCTGAGGTAGAGGTCGTGTATGTGTGTGTGTGTGAGAATGCGTGCGTACAGGCTAAACTACAGGCAGCCGCCTGCACACATTGCTGCTGCGAGCAGACAGAGGCAGTCTCGGGGTGCGCGCACTCATTTCTGCTGCCTTCACTCGGGCCTGCCAAGTCGCGGGCGCCTGCCAGCGAGAGGCAAGGGTCCGTCCCAGAATGCCGCCTTTGTCGCTGGCCTGTTGGTTACCGCAGCGCGTCTCCATGGACGCCACCGGCGACGCAGAGTGAAGAGGGGAAGCCCATGCCGCCGAGGACAGAGCTGCGAGACAGCAGGAGGCAAAAAGTGTAAACCACTGTCAGGCGGGGCGGAGTGAGCGAGGCAGAGGAGCGGAGGGGCGGGGAAAGAGTGTCGGAGGCGGGCTTTTGGTATTCACGGCAGCCTCTGCCTTATGGAGCCACCCCCCCCCCCCCCCCCCCACAGGCTGGCAGGGGCGCAGAGGTGTGACAGGTTGGGGGAATGAGCCGGGAGAGCCGCCAGTGGGAGGGGAACATCAGGTGTACAGCTGCGAAACGTGCGCACTTAAACAGACACACACACACACACACACAGAACATCTTTTCCACGTTTTGGAGATGCAGTAAGGGCCTAAATGGTGTCGCAACCAAGGAGCATTGACAAAAAATTGCTTTCGCTTTTTTACGTTTTATCTGGAAAGGTTATTAGTGTCGTTCATAAAGGGGGGAGACGGGGGGGGGGGGGTAGGGGAGTTCTGAAGCTGAAGCTATTCACAGCGTACATCCAGAGAGGGATCTGGACGGCACCGCCAGGCTCGGATGTGATCAGAGCAGCCAGTGACTGGAACAGAAGTCACATTTTACGGCGGCGAGAAAGGAGCCGCAGGAACCTGAGGGATGCTGACAGCTCCCCTCAGCCTGTTCAGAGCAGCTTCCTCCGGGAGCCACTGCACCGTGAGGGGGGGAGGGGGAGGGGGGGGGGGGGGGGGGGGGGGGCACGTTAGCACAACTGCATGACTGCGCGCTCGCTGCTCCGCTGCGCTGCTGATGGCGAAGCTACAAAGTGTTAACCTCAATACGGTAACGGCAGCGACACGAGAGATCCGGAGATTACGCTATCCTCATGCAGGTAACAGTAGCAGATCAGCGCGTGAGGTTGACAGTTAAGATTTGTGCGCAGGAAATGCGTCAGCAGTGGATTCTGGGGGGTCTTTTTTCATGAAGATCAAAGATGGCGCCATTTTTTTTTTCAGTTTTTAACTTCACAAGGAAGAATTCTCCACCACAGTAAACAGTAACTGACATGTGATGAGGTTGTTTTTTTTTTATACCTTCCCTTCAGAAATGTATTCCTGCACTGTGCTCCGATATAATTGTGTAGCACCATAAAATGTGAACCATTATCATCGCAGTACACCACCAACCCCATTTACATATCTTTGAGAATTATTAGGAATAGGTTTCTAAGAAATAAAAAAAACACCTTTCTCCAGTTTGCATCTGTGATGATCCCCATCATGACCCCATCAATTATGCTCCTGGGAGGTGAAAACAACACCATCCAAGTCCGTACGCCTCTGTTCTCAATTGCCACCTCAAGGTTACTTGCCTACTGCGCTGCTCCTCTCCCGGGATGAGAGCTGCATACTGAGTGCATCGGCTGGTCTTGAGCCAGAGGACCACTCCAGGCGAACTTCTGCTTTCGGTCCCGACGGCGCAGGGGAAGCGTCAGCTGGAGCCGGTGCTTAGAAAATACGCTCGATTTAGAAGCTTCGGGTCTAAACGGTCATGGCCGGCGAGCAACATTAGGTTCAGAGGGGAGGTGGAGCAACACTTCAAAAGATGTATTCTGTAGACTAGTAATGGGAAGGAGTGGGAATCAGTGTGCAATATGTGATAATATGGGAAAAGGAGAGAAAATACCAGAGGAGAGCGGCAAGCTGTGATGATAAGGCACAATCGTCTGAGCGGAAAAGATGAAGTCGAAACAAACTGGGCCGCGAGGAGGGGAGCAGGGGATGAAATCCAACGGGGCGGCACAGTGAAATAAAGTAAATCCTCCGCTTTCCGGAGGAGTGAAGTTGTTTTTTTTTCGCACACAGCTGTCGCTTCCTTGGCGGTGGACGTACCAAACATTACAGGTCAAACCTTCAACACTCGGCCTCGGCCCTCATACTACTCCCAGCGTTGCGATCGCACAAGTTTATGTGCACGCCAGTCGGCCATCATGTCACCCACCCATCAGCCACCTCATCAATGATGGATGAAGCCTGAATTATCCATGAGGAAGAGGACTGAGACATGAACACACGGCGAGGGCCCCGGGGACCCTTTCGTAAGCAGCCTGTGCACGTCAAAGTGTGGCTTTAAGCGTCCCGATACAACCTACACTACACAACACAAACAAACAAACAGTTTGCTCCAACCACGCCCACCGACCATAATCAACAGGTAGACCACACCTGTACAGCCAAAGCACCGGCTCGCTTCACATGTCCAACGCTCCGCATCCCGCAGGATTTAGGGATAAGGAGCCAATTGATTAGACTGGGAATCACCTTAATGCAGGCAGGCCGACACAGACTAAGCCGGCGCAGCAGCCAGCCAGCCAGCCAGCCAGCCAGCCGTTAACAAAGCGGAGCTAAGTCTTTGCAAAGCACCACACTGGGAAGCGGACTCTATCAAATCCATCCATCCAGTCATCCAAATAAGCAAACACACACACACACACACACACACACACACACACACACACACACACAATGATATACCTACCTTCTGTCCAACATGACTAATTCAGTCTGACTGCCAATATGTTTGGAACATTTCACGCACACACACACACACACACACACAGAAGGAGACTGTGAGGCAGGAAGAAGTGGGCAGCGTTTGCTGGTAAAGTCGTCTAACTTGTAAACACAATGGATGGAACAGGACGAACGCACGTAGACACTCAGCCAAAGCAGGAGGCTGAAAACACACACACACACACACACACACACACCGCAGGGGGCCTCAGCTGAGAATCCCTCTTATTTACAGAGATGGAGACAGAACCATCAACAAAAACACGCTGTGGGTGCAGGCTCGTGTACACACACACACACACACACTCACCTGGCTTCACGGTCTTCAGGCGGATGGGCTCCCGAAAGTGGCGGATGACCGCCAGCGTGTCCCGGTTGGTGAGTCCGCTCACCGGGGTGCCGTTCACCTCCAGCAGCACGTCCCCGCTGCAGGGGAACCTCCCGGCGTGACACACCATCGCCTCCGGCACTACGTGTCCGAGGTGGGGGAACTCTCCCAGCTCCGCGCCGCCGCTCACCTCCACCACCGCGGCCAGCTCCCCGGAAGCCCCCCACGACAGGGTGCACTCCTGCACCTTGGAGGACCAGTGCTTCTTCTTTTTCAGCGTCTTGGACATTGTTGTCGGTGGCGCTCGTGAGAGGATGTCCAAGGAAAAGCGATCGTCCTTTCCAACCAGCAAGACCACCCCCCCCCCCCCCCCCCCCCCCGCACCCCTCCTTCGCTCCCCACCTCCCACCTCTCGCTCCTGAAACCTAGGACGCAATGACGCACGGGGAAATCATCGCGGATTGAAAGAAGTTGTATTCCATGCCAGGGTGAACAGATGTCTCTATTCGCTTATTCTTCCCCCCTTTCCGTCGGTGACCGATGCTTCCATTCGGTTGCTCGACCATCACCTGTCTGGTGACGATCCGCGATCAGCTGCGTCAGTGTCGCATTGAAGCAGGCGAGTGTCGGTCGGTTCTGGTGCCGGGGCGTCTCGATCCCACACCCCCCACGGCCCCCCTCTCAGCTTCGGGAACAACAGCCGCTTCCTCCGGTCTCACGGTGCAGGACGGAGATGTGTGTGTGTATGTTCCACGTTTTATGCTCCTTTCGAAATTAGCCGCCAATCTGACTCCGCAGAAAAGTACTTTGAGGAGAGAATCCGGGGCTCCGTTGCTTCAGTGACAGCTCACGAATCCGAGCGTGCCGGAGTCAACTTTACTGTGCGCACCTGTCCTCCTCCTCCACCTCCTCCTCCTCCTCTTCCTCCTCCCCCCTGGACCGTGACGTCAGCAAAGGCAGTCCTTGGAAACGGGAAAACATACCTGGCTCTCGGTTCGGATCGGTAATCTGTAACCGCACCCGACCGCAGCGCTGCATCGCGTCCGCCGGTGACGCGCTCGGTGCCCGTCAACGCTTTTCTGCGGAGAAAAATTACGCGGCCGTGCAACAGACGTGATCCGATTAGGCTTCACTCCACAACTTTTTTCTGATCTGTTTTTTTTTTCCGCGTTGCTTTTCCTAAATGCAGGAGCTTCCGTCCAATCGGATACTTGGGGGATTGTCCCTGAGTATCTCCGTCGAACCAATAGGAAATTGCGAGAGGCGGGGCTTGTGTGACCGAGAAGCGCTGGATTTGGTCTCCATGGTGTGTTCAAGGGAAGGCGCAGCTGGTTGGAGGGCATTTCTTGCGCAGGTCTGCCCTCTGGTGGTCTTATCCCGAACTGCCACTGTGCTGAAATAGTTTGAAATCATTTTTTTTTAAATGTTAATTAGATACCAGATAAATTAAAAGCAGCATATGTACGTTTATCATTTTTTTGTTCCCGAAACAGAGGATTATTTTCGACACGGTGCTTGAAAACCAAACTGAATCACCCCTTCTGCATGCACATTACAGTTTAATCAGCTAACTGTTGAGGCAAACGTAGGTGTATTCCCAACACATGTGAAACTTAACATGTCTGGGGATTTGTCAATTATTAACATTAGGTCAACTATCTGACTGACTCCGTCACAGGTGGTTTCCAAAAGGATGAACCACCTTGTTATTGGTATCTTTCAACACACGGCAGGTCGTTGCATTTGATATTTTAGGTTGGAATGTGTTCCATCGTTGTAGCCTCAGGTAAGAAAACTTTAGAGTAATATGTAGCAATCAGACTTCATCTTTTTTTCCCGTGATGTTACTTTACAATTTACTTTGTACACAGAGGTGAACTTTTTCAATATCCCATTTGTTAAGCATATTTTATCATTCTTAAGAACAACTACGTTGACAAGCAGTGTCCCAAAAGCGGAAACATTTAAAGGTCCAGTGTGCAGGAACTATTGTCCTGATCTATAGAGGCTGCAAATTGCAATGCAAATACTTTCCTGTGTAAACCAGCTACGACCAGTATTTTTATTTTGTCCCTTCCGGGCTACTGCAGAAACCAAGGATTCCCCCTCTCCCTGTGTAGGTGAGTCTAAGTCTAAGAAAACACAATAAATAATAGTTTTTAGTTAATTATAAGAAAAATAAGACTTTGATTATTACAGTACATTTCTGATAAAAATTAAAAGTAATATCCTTATTAACTCCTATCAGAAATGTATGGACAATGACAGTAAAAGTACACAATCATGAAGATTTTTTTATTTTTTATTATTCATTGGGCAAAGAACACATTTTTTTAATTGTAATGCTCCTGGCATGCATACATTACTGTGGCTTCACAGTTTGAAAACCAAAACACCCACACAGGAAAGCAGAATGTACCAAAGTAGATCTGTGTTCAGTCTGAGTCAAGGGCCGGGCAATAATTCAATAGGATTATTTACTGTATCATTAAAAGGTATATCGAGCTGCCCCGATACACAACTACGTTGTCTAAACATCTTAAGGATAACAAGCACATTCTCAAAAATCTCAGAAAATTTTAGTTCTCAATTAAATGGGAAAATACACAGTACTCTTCATTTGTCAAGTATATCATTGACCCATGGCATTACCATGTTGTTAGTTCATACAGAATAACGTGCTTTATCGGGACATATACTGTATCGCTTTGGGGATATCAAATTACCCATATCGGGATAGAAAACCTCCACCATATAGCCACAGCCCTAATGTGGACTTTACACTTCAGATGTTTACTTTCACATTGGTTATTGTAACCAGGTCAAGAACCACAGTGGGTTTAGATCAGTATCAGAACAGAATACATGGCCGTTTGTGTTTAATGTGGAGATTCTGCCTTTGTCTTTCCCTCAGAAAACTATGAGGGAAACATTCAGGTAACTCTGCGTTTCCAATATATTACCTTTAAAGATTTTTTTTAAACAAATTTAATGCAAAAGTTCATGTCTTCCAGGTTGTGACGTTGCTTATATGTAGGTTGAAATGATCATTAAATTCACTGAACTGTTGTTTCGGGTGATGTCATACCTTTTATTTCTACATCCCAGATTACATGCTGAAAGATGACCGACTTTAGATAGTGTGCAGTTCAAAATGAAATATGGGGTACACTGTAGAATTTCAGCTTTTGTGACACACGCAATGCAAGGAGGCACAATTACACATTGTGAAAATGGTTTTACAAAAAAAAAGGTGGTGTCCCTCAAACTGAATACTGTCCAAGTGAAAGATTACCAACACACTTAAACTCTCCTTCCTTGCAGGTTTTGCGCGTCAATGCCGCTCCACCACTAGTAGTGATCGTGTAGTGTAACGTTAAAAACACCTTTAAGGTGGAGGCAGAACTTGCAGCGAGGGCAGTGCGACACCTCCTAAAACAGAGGCAAACACATAAAATGACCAAATAAAATGACACGGATAAAATATGGAAGCATTTTGAAAACATTCTCACAGCAAATCTAATATTTAGGACTGACTGCGCCATTCCGTTCAAAGGTTTATTACTGCAAGTCACTGAATTTTTTTTTAACCCCTACAAAGTAGATAACGAGGAAAAGCACTCTGACCTGAATGCTGTGAAAGTGAAGTTGCCTCAAACCTGATAAAAACAGTTCACATGAAATTGGTAATAGCTCTGCAAGAAGGCCCGTTACAGTGTTATAAAGCAGAAAGGACATAGAATTTGAATGTGGCAAAACTTTAGTGAGAAATCTTGTATATAACTGATTAAAAGGCTTTACCTACATACCGTAGCTCTCAAGTGGTTACTCAATAAGCTACGATCCATCCGCATCATGTTAAAGGTTAAGATTCTGTGCGATTACACAATTCAACTTTTAAAAAACCAAGTTAGAAGCCAAAATCGATTAAAACTGGGTAATTATTCTTTTGAAAATCATTTATTTTTTATACCGTCCTGTGAGAAAGTGAAGTGTGCTGCTGCTGCTTCGTGACCACAACATTGAGGAGAGATGGAACTATTGAGGTCGGGAGATTACACGGGAGGTGAACCTGATGATCGGACCACTGCATTCAGTGAAAACACAATGCACTTCTCATCCCTCACTCTGACTCTCTTGGATCTGGGCTCTGTTTTAGAGGTGTCACGTCAAAATAAAAGGTCAAATAGAGCGAGTGTTCGCCTGTGGAACATGAGCACGTTTCAGCTTGGATCCTCCGTGGCTGTAGAGAGCAGCAGCAGTCTGGGAGCCTCCGTTCACCCAGACGGGCCATAGAAGCAAACCTACATGGGAGTTTTGGACAAAGCCAGCACCCATTTTACACTTTGCTGCTCCACAGGGATGTTGGGAACAAAATGTAGGAGACGGACCACAGCAGATAGTACACGCATGCGGGGGGGAATGATGAGCAGAACAGCATGACAACTCCTGAAAATGACAAAAATAAGTGTAGTAAGATGTTGGGAGCAAAAAAACACAATGTATTTTAAGAAAAGAAAAAGCCCAGATTAGCAAAAATATCCACACGGCTAGATGTGGCTACCACACGCAACGTTGTAGCTGATATCTAAGCTTGTTGAAGCGGTTCCAAGTACCGAACTCCAATCATACGCAGCCATTACGCTTAGGTCGTGTCGGAGAGCGATTTTGTGTTGAATAGCTTTACCTCCAGCGTAGACAGCCTTCTTCCAGGCCTGAGACTCCAGCACTCTGTCGTGGGGGTAGAAGGTCTGGCTGATCATGAAGAGGATCATGAACACGGCGATGACCCGCAGCATGGGCAGGTTTTCCCCTGACAGCAGAGAGGCACTGGCCAAGATGGCGGCGGAGTAGATGCAGGGCAGGCCGCGGTACATGAACGGGATCCCTAGGCGCCAAAACGAGAACACATCTCCAGTGGCGCCTTTAAAATAAGCGCACGGCATCGGGGCGAGGCTCCGTGTGGGCACTTACCACTCGTGAAGAAGCACAGGCGGATGAAAACAGACATGACGTAGCACACGCACAAGATGTTGTCCAGCAGGTCAGATGTCCTTAAGAGCAATGAGGTGGCGATCCCGAAGGTCGTGAAGTCAGCAAAATCATCCAGCTTGGCACCTGAACACGATTGAAGGGAAAGGGGGCGAGTGAATAATTGGCTTCAGAAGAGCGCCGACTCTTCTGTTATTTAGCTTCCTTAAAGCGACAGTAGTTTAAATTCTATCAGAGTCTGGCATTGTCCCCCGGACTATGTCACCCGCGGTGGTATGCGCTAGGCAAAAATATCCAAGTGGAAATTTTACAGCCCGCCCTACGGGCAACCATTCAGTAAACAACATTCTCCGCTGCCTCGTCTCTTTATCCGCTTGGAGCACAGCGCACGTTTTCAGCAGATGAGGTGATTCAGGCCCCGGCCTGAATGACAGAGGTGGAATTCCACAGTCCCGGGGTCAACTATTTCAGCAATTTCAGATATGCACAGAAGCAAAAGCAACGGGATAAAAAAAGACAATTGCAGCGTGATCCTGTGGAATTAGGCTGCATGATGAGAAAGTGATTGTTTATTTGACAAATCACGTGGTGGGTGAACGCAACAACACGTACCTGCAAAGTCATGCAGAAATACCCTGACAGCACACAAAGCCCCCTGAAATGTGCAACCTACGACGTAATGCGATGCACCTGGGAGCTATTTTGGACTGGTTGGACGGATTAAATTTGAACTTTCCAACTGCAAGCTTTTCACAATAGCTAATTGTGCCTCTTTGTATTTAATGCTGGGATATTTTTAAAATCAAGCCACATCTTACGTTTCCTGAATAATCATTTGCATTGGGTGCTTGTGACTTTGGTGGGGGGACACAACAGGAAGGCCATGTCACTCACACTGAATAAAAAACAAAAAATGATATTACTAAAATATAGGAAAAGCTCAAAGGATGACATTTGATAAAGCTCAAATTACATTCCATTAAAAATGTATGATTATTTGATACTTTGGAAGACTAGCCAGAGTGTTCAGTGGCAGTGTTTCCTTCTGCTACTTACTGTTGTTTATGACTTTGGGCTTCCCGATTGCGGAAACCAGACAAAAGAGTGTGCAGCGAGCGCTGCCAGCACTCGAGTCAAGGTTTCATCTTTGGTAGAAGCTCCAGACAACAACACTCCACTTACCCAGTGCAGAGCAGGCATCGAGTTGCCTCGCAACCGCTCCATCTGCCAGATCCAGAAGGTAGCCAATCAGAACCAGCCAACATGCAGCGTGATGGTGCCTGAACAAAAACAAAATAAACTTTATAATAAAAGTGAAGGAATTTCCTTGAGGTTTCAGAGTAAAATATAAAACATACAAAACATTTCATAAAATACATCAATTAGGTTGTCTTAAAAAAAAAAAAAAAAAAAAAAAACAAGCCGTAGAGTCATCCTGCAGCCAACTTTTCTAATGTTTTTTAGTTGAATCCAATAATGCAAACTCACCCATTTAGACTGCAGAGAATGGAGGAAATGCCCATGACCATGTTAGTGAGTGACAGAGCATTGGCTGCATTTTTACGTGCAAACTCCTTGATCTGGCGTGCTGTGGCTTCATCACTCAGAAAGAGCTTGTTGGTGCACTGGAAGAGACCTTAGACCACACAACAGCAGCAGTTAGTAGTTGTCTGTGTTATTTCAATAACCTCTGCCTAGCTACAGCTAAAAGGCTAAATCCTCACTATCACCGCGTGACCATAACAGCTGACCTTTTGATGAACGTATCTACATTGTGGGCAGCTTAATAATCATATGCCAGTTTGAGTTCAAACTCCAGTTGAAGTAATAAAAGAAAACATGTATAGAAATTCAGAAAACATTCTTGATGCTAATGGATTTACACAGTACTTTGTACAGTATTGGGTGGGAACATATATGGCAAGATATCGTAGCATTTTCATGTGTGACTGAAAAAGGTGATTACCCTGTCTAATGTAAAAAAAGCATCACTTACCAAGACGTATGTATATTGGACGAAGATCGACCGTATGATACATTCATCCACTTTCAGATCACTAATATGCATTTGTTACTGTTCATTCGCAGCCCATAGCATGCAACATTACAGTCTCTCATCATGTATTCATTCAATTATCAGTTATATCTAAGCAATTCATATTATTATTATTATTTTATATATATATATATATATAAATATATATAAAACATTTTAGCTTAAAAGCAGCATGCAGCAAAGTTTCAGTCTCAATATCAACAGAAAATATTTGCAAAGAAAAAACATTGAAAGGATACATGTCTGAACGGGATGCATGTGGCGTGTTACTCGACTCGATTGTAATCAGATTAGGGGTCAAATACTGGTGTGACAAGGAAGGAACAAGGAATGAACATTTACGGGACTCACATTAACATTAACCATTGGCAATAGTGAGATTGAGTTTGACCTACTCCATAGACACATACCAGACGTGGGATTTATTAGCCTAATCAAACGTGAAGACCTGAGACAAGGACATGGCAGCAGGATTAAATAGCTCAATCTATTAATACCAATGTAGCGGAGGCTATAATGGGGATCATGGTATGAAGATAGATCTACAACCTCTCATTGTTTACGTAAACACACGGACTCTATTACAGTACCTAACGGCATGGGGGTGGCGGGTCAATTTAAATTAGTTTAATGAAGCTTGTTTAAAGTGCAGCTAGTAATGATTGAAAAGTTTAGTTGATTTGAAGATAAAAATTAAAAGTATGATCAAATCAACAAAATGCAATGCCTTCTGACACGGACTTAAAAAGCCAGAAACTTCTTCCTGCCCTCAGGAGCCCTGGTGTTTGTTTAATGAAGCCAGACCAAAGAAACCAGTGTTTCCTGTCCGCCTCCTCCCTTTTATGGCTTTTATTGCTTTCTCTCGTCATAGTACAGTCCAAGACAGGGTGCACAGATTAATTGACCTGCAAAGCTTCAAGATTTTTTTAAATGTTGCAGTAGCAACCCTTCAAGTGTTTTCACCCTGAACTTCCTGTGATTCCAAAGCCAGGCGAGTTCAAGACACTCTTCATCTGAAAGAAAACAGCGTATGAGACACAGCAAAAGCCAACAATAACTTACACTTTTACTTGACAGCATGCTTTCTACTTCTCATTTTGGATTTTAAAACAATTCACAACCTGGCATTTGGATTGATATCTGAGAACTGTTCATGGGTAAACAAACACATTAGTTAATGCAGTTTGCTAATGGAATAGTCAGCTTCATTAACTTTAGTCACAGTTAAAACAATTAGGGAGGCGCGTGGGCAGCTCCACGTGTAAAGTGAGGTTGCAGACCTCACTGCCCAGTTTTGCTCTAACCGCTTTCAGACTCTGTCGTGGTCACAAATCAAAAGCGGGTAAAGCCAGAGACGCTGACAGTTTCAAGCAGGTCTCCTTTTTTTCTGCTGGATTGCTGTGTAGTGACTGCAAAGCATGATTGGGAGGCTCTTATTATGCGATTCTCTGCAGTGTTAAAGTATCAGAGAATACAGACAAAAACAACAAAATCAATGCAGAACAGGCATATTCCGGCTCGACCCAATTGAACTGAGTTAACTCCGTTTTGAGTCGTGGCAAAAAGGCAATGCCACTGCAATTCATTCTGAATACTAAACACCAGTCATTCAACATACATTACTATACATTCTATTGGGTACGGTTTGTGATTCTGTAAAACAAATTTACAGCATATCCATAGAATCAGTGAAAACGAACAATAAACAAAACTGCCCTCCGTGTGGAATGTGTACAGTGCAAATTCATTCGTACTGTATTGAGGAACTACCAACATAAAGTGATGGTGTTGATGTCATTTCAAATTATTTGTTTGTATGTTGTTGCCGTTTTATTCATTTTTATTCAAACCAAGCATCTTTTAACCTCGCTCGGAAAATGTGCAGTTGTTTTCCCTTCCTTATTTAATCCGGATAGACCTCCATATAGGTTGGATTTCTGGCACCCATTCAAATAATAATCCAACCATGGAGGTGAAATTCAGAAACAAGTACCTACCAGAGGAGGGAGACAGCAGGATCATGATTGTCTGGTTCACAGCTGTAACGGAAATGCATAAAAGAAAAAAGGTGCTTACTCAAATTACCCTTATGGCATTCAAGCATACACTGTTTTAGCAACGTCATGTTACAAAAAGTCCATAATGGGATTGCATGTTACCAGTTTTGGAAACGCGTTGAGCTGCAATGTCACCGGCTAAATCTTAATTATTTTATCAGTTGCGTCACAACTCACTTTAGGTTTATTTTGTCAATGCATGTATGGCTCCACAACGCTGAAATGTTTTTAATGTGGGCGACGGTAGCCTGCCCGGCCTCTCTCGTCTGTCACCACTTCAACTTGTTGAAAGCGTGATGGCAAAACGTCAACAATAACAAAAAAATAATTGACCGTACGCCAGAACATGCACGTCTTCGGCCACCCGCTGGCCAACACTGCGCAGCGGCTCGGCGCGCGCGAGCCCGTCTAGAATAATCCGCGGAGACGTCTGACGTAGGAGCAACAGGTGAACATCTCGCGCACTCTTAAAATCCTTTTGTTTGCACAATACACCCTCGCAGGATTTTTTTTTTTTTTTTTTTTTTTTAACTCTTGAAATTCCTCACATAACAAGTTTGTGGGTTTTGTTCGAGGTGTTGGAATTAAGCAGGTGTGTTGATGGGTTATTATATGGTTATTTTACAGAGGTGCTGCTTTGGTTACTTGCCGAGATGTGTGCCCTTTACTGCCGTCGTTTAACATCTCTACGTTGTATTATTGGTGCTCATCTTTCCTGTTAAATGACTTAATGCACTCAATTCCCCCAATGAACAAACGACGGTTGTGGATGCGGATATCTAGAGACGAAACCCACATCGCAACTGCGTCACAGACAAACGGCGCGTGCGACGCAGGCCTAAACATGTACCTAAACAACAACAAAAAAACCCCCAAAGACCTTCATCAGTGACGACGCAGATACAGGTGCAAAACACACGCGTGCATTGTTTCATCTTACCTGACGGGACCTCCAAAGATGACAAAGTACTGACAAAGCCAATGACGGAGAAGTCTAAAATGCGCACGCAGTTAGGAGCGTGTGGACGTTTTCTTTCTTTTTTTCTCACGTGGATGATCTCTGTGCCCCTTAAATCGCTTTAGTAAGTTCAGTTGCTGCGCGTGCTATAGTACCTTTGCCCGTTTACGTTTCAACTTCACAGCCGCTGTTTCAGCGCGTCCTTTTAAAGAGCAAGGATAAATCCACTAGAATTTTCCACCGGAAATGACGCCACTACTCTAGCTTCTCGTTTCTTCTTCTAGTTTCTTTTATTATGTAGAGGCAGCGTCCGGGTTATTTGAGGTGAGGTGATATTAGACGTAGTCATCCGGGGCGTGCAGCTTTTTTGAATAGCTTGTGAACATCGACAATATACAAACTACTTCCGCGTTAAGAGGGCGTGTAGACGGGAGGAAGCGGAGGGATTCAAAAAAAAGTTTTGATGCAATAAAAGAAAAGGTACAATACGTCGTCAAAGCCTGATATTTGTCTAGGATGGGCTTCTGCTATTGCTATGAGGATATTTAAGTTAACATGTGTATAATACGACAATAAAGCCACAGAAATAAATACATGATGTTAATCAAATACAATAGCTCGGCATTGGTGCATATCAGTGGCGGCTGGTCTATGGAGGGCAATGGGAACGGCCAAGGTCCCAATGCGGCGGGTCTAACAAGCAGTTTACCCAATCTGATTCAATTTAATAAGTGACATATAACCCAGCTGCGATGCACACATTGAGGACACACAACCAGGACGTGGATAAAAACAGGGACATTTTATCCAAAATAATTCACAGGTCACACTGAGCAGAAAGTCATCGGGCATGCAAGGCGGACCTTGTAGTCCTGACAGAGTTTTCCACCAGGCTGCTCGGCAATCACACTCTCAAAGCCAAGAGTAGCGTCAAATCTGCAAAACATTCAGTGAGAAAACTACTAAAAAAGGCAAATTTACATGTAAATCTCAGTTTACTCTTCTCGAGGAAGGAGAATTGTACTTAGCTGAGCACAAAGACTGGCAACTCCTTGCCAACTGTAGCTATATATTTACCGGAAGAGTGGCATCAATATTTCCCATTTTTCATGTTCAGTTCAGTTTGGTATTATTAATCTCTGCCGAGTGGCAAGAACCATTGCTTTCGTCTGTATCATGATCTTCACGCTGTAGTTTTTAGTTACACAATAGGATTTGTATGCGTCGCTGCAGACACCACGCAGTGCAAGTTTTTGTTTATCCATCAACACTGAAGGTATTGACAACTCACATCTGAAAGACCTCCTCCAGTCTTGTGTGCACGGACACCGGACACTGTCACGGCTTCAATGGCCACCGGCCTGGAGCAGAGCTGACAGCGATATAACAACTGCAGCTGGAGGAGGGTCTCATAGTCCACCCGCTTTGTGAAAGATGTTCAAATCTGAGAGTAAAACAGGTGAAATAAAAACCCTTGATTGTAAGACACATTTTATTACTTTTTCATGGTGACATAACACGTGGCAGAAAGTGCTGCCCCATCCATATATTATTTACACCATTTCAAGCCCTTACAGACTCTCATACTAAACCCCTGACCAGGTGAAGTCCTTGAGGGTTCAGGGTTTAGGGTGGGGGGGGCATTGGGATTGGACCTCTCTCTCCGTCTCTGCCCTTTGAGTATTTTAAACAGGCCGCGGTGTTTACTGAGATACACATATTTGATTGCTGGGTAGCATCGGGTGATATGATTAACAACGCATGTAATTGGCCGCTGTTCCATTCGGTGATGAACAGGTGCCGCAAAGGCTAGAAAAACTGCACCGGATTAAAAGAAGGTAAAATTAAAGAATGATCAATTATCTAGGGGTTATGGGTCCAGGGTCCGCAGTCCGCCTACTGGTAAGAACTGAATTATAGGCATATTCTTCTTATTTCATTAAAGAAAAAGCAGAAATCAGACTTATAGCGACAGTGTTATAACTGTACAAAGCTGACCTTGACATGCAAATCCAAAAGTAGCATCGTTGCTGGAATAAAAATATAAAACAATAAAAAGACTCACTATGAAAGCCTGATCAGGCACTACAAACAATGTCCGACTGAAGACATGCTTAGGAGAGGAAGGGGTCTCCAGTGTGCAGATATTCCACTAGTTGACTTGTACATACATGTACAAGTTCCCTTAATGCCACAAATGTCTTTTGACTGACCATATGCTTAAAATGCCACGTCATTCAAATCAGACTTATAGCAACGGTGTTGTAACTTTTCAAAGTTGACCGTGTCTCATAGCGCACATATCTGGCTGTGGAGTCATATTTGCACACAGCTACTAATCTTTGATTAAAAATGAATGGCGCTTTATGGTATACTGCCAGGTCCGTTAGGAAAATGCAAAGCAGAGGAGCAGGTGGAAGGTCAGCTGATGAAAATCATAGGAAAGTACGGGACTCAAGACGAAAAGACAAAAAGAGGAGAGGCTTTTTTTTTTTTGGTCGGTGGGAAAATGATTCATTTAAGAAATACATTTTCCATAAAAACATGTTTTGAGGGATGTCAAATCTATGAGGTCCAGTGTCAAATAAAATTTAGGATAGACAAGCTGGAGTAAAGTTCTCTTTCATAACCAACCGAGCCACCCAAAACCCCACCTCTGTCCCATCATCCTGCGGCTAAAGTCCGCTGACGGATTGAGAATTGATCCTTATGTATGACAAGTCCACATAACTCAACTATACATCTAGTACAGTTTATTACGGCTACGGCATTGTGCTCTTACAGCATCAATAACCTACTTCACCATGTTGTTGTTTTGCCAACACATTCATTCGACATGAGGCATTATGTATTACGCGTTGGCGCGGCTATTTCCAAAATAAATACAGTGGACTGTAAAATGAGAGTACGACCCGTGGGACACTTTCAGTGTTAAAAACCGGATTTGGGTGTAACCTCCACATGGGAACATTTGATCTCAACTCTTTTGATGGACTAGTTGGCCCCTCCTGAGGGACAAATATCCTTAAAGATTACCGGTACAATGGATTATATGAAAGGAAAAATGCTCAATCAAAACAAAAATGAGTCAGCGTTGAGCCAAACACAGCAAACAAGCCTGCCAAAAAGAAAACTCATGAGATTGAAAATAGTACATGAATTTTGTTTTTAATTAAGAAACACCAAAAGCAAGGGGAGCATCTTTTAAACATTTCATATGGTACACTTTCATTCAAGTTATCCTCTTTCCGTGGCATTTAGAAGCAAAACTATTTTTAAGAAAAATGTCCATCATTAATACAAGTGCGCCTGTCATATTTCGCAATGGCCATCAAACAACCAAAAACCAGGGTCAGTTTCTTGACAACTTAGCAAGTGTACAGTGTACAGTGTGTATATAGATGTGTATAGATATGAAAATTCAGTTTAAGAGCAGTTACACAAAAGGCATCCAACAAGGGGCCTACACACCATCATTCTCTGCTTCACTGTCCTAAATCTGGACTACGGACGTGGCTCAATTTAATCCACATGTTCACATCTGCATCAACATCAACATGATGACAACTTTCTGCATAGATACATAACACATGTGTTGAATTTAAAGCCTACAATTTATTTCGTTGAGTGAATAAGAGGAATCTGTTTCCAAGCTTTTGACCAATCAGTTCAGGGTTTTATACATTAACCTTTCATGGAACTTCATTGAGGATTTGTGATGAACTTTCTGGGGGGGAGGGGGGGGCATATTAACATGATGGGGAAAACAAGGGTATGTGGGAGGCAATACACAATAACCAGAGGAAAGAAAATAGAGATGAGAGCTCTTATAACGGCAGAATCAAGCCTTGAGGAGCGATGAAAAAAAGAACAAAAGAAAACTCAAAACATTAAATAAAAATGAGTCAACTCTATGAGGAAGGATAGCGCTCATTTTATTTTTAGAAAGAATATTAATACACATATTTTAAGCTTACAAAAAATGAGAAAAAAGGTTTGTGGAACCCCGAAGTGATCGTGCTGTTGCAGTATCGGGGTGTGGTTGAAACTAAACGTGGGCGAGCATGCTTTACCTGAGCTACACAACTGGTTGCACTGCGTTCCCACACACACACACACACACACACACACACACACAATCCTAACTGTGTCCAATACTGCTGCTTGCTGGAGATGCATGTCCTTCTGCAGAGAGCGCCACAGAGCCTTCAGTTTTGTAGCTCACTATAATGCTAAAGCTACCAAACCGGAAAATGTTAAAGCAGCTCTGAGGATTACACAGACACTAGTGTGCACACACACACACACACACACACACACGCATATACACCTTCTGTGGCTTAAAGTACTATGACCTGTGACAGATGGAAGGGACAGAAGCATACAGGTAAAAGCCTGTAAATTAGAATATTTTGAAAAACTTAATTTATTTCAGTAATTGCATTCAAAAGGTGTAACTTGTACATTATATTTATTCATTGCACACGGACTGATGCATTCAAATGTTTATTTCATTTAATTTTGATGATTTGAAGTGGCAACAAATGAAAATCCAAAATTCCGTCTGTCACAAAATTAGAATATTACTTAAGGCTAATACAAAAAAGGGATTTTTTAGAAATGTTGGCTAACTGAAAAGTATGAAAATGAAAAATATGAGCATGTACAATACTCACTACTTGGTTGGAGCTCCATTTGCCTCAATTACTGCATTAATGCGGCGTGGCATGGAGTCGATGAGTTTCTGGCACTGCTCAGGTGTTATGAGAGCCCAGGTTGCTCTGATAGTGGCCTTCAACTCTTCTGCGTTGTTGGGTCTGTCATTCTGCATCTTCCTTTTCACAATACCCCACAGATTTTCTACGGGGCTAAGGTCAGGGGAGTTGGCTGGCCAATTTAGAACAGAAATACCATGGTCCGTAAACCAGGCACGGGTAGATTTTGCGCTGTGTGCAGGCGCAAAATCCCTTTGTTGTATTAGCCGTAAGTAATATTCTAATTTTGTGACACACGGAATTTTGGATTTTCCTTTGTTGCCACTTCAAATCATCAAAATTAAATGAAATAAACATTTGAATGCATCAGTCTGTGTGCAACGAATAAATATAATGTACAAATTACACCTTTTGAATGCAATTACTGAAATAAATCAAGTTTTTCAAAATATTCTAATTTACTGGCTTTTACCTGTACATAACCAACAAAAAGTATTCACCCTCATTTCCTCAAGATAATGACCTCTCTGTCACAGAAATAGCAAATTATTGCTTCTATAGCATCTACTCAATCAAATATAGCTCTGGAGGGAACAAATTATGCCAAATTCTTTCACAAATAAACCTCTAACCCATTGAATATATGAACAAATGTGACACCAGCGTGTATTGCTCATCAATCCACGTAACAGACATTGCTCTACAGTACAGACAGACAGGCATCTATTTGAGGGCTGTTTTGTTATGTCTGACATTAGCACCATAGTTTCTTTCTTTGTCATAAAAAAGAACAAATGCAGACACAGAGGACTCTAAAGCGCTCTGAAGGATTTGCCGAGCAAGAGATTGGATGAGTGAAAGCGGTGGTATGTAACATTGGTGGTTATTTATTGGTATTGGACGACCTGAGTTGTGTAGTGAGGCTGCGTGCAACCACGTGCGCTCATCTCTCAATCATTTGTAAGAGACTGTAAATGCATGCTCGCGTGCAGAAGAATAGAGTTCCTAGTAGAGTTCCTCTACAGAAGTGAAGAAAGAAGGCCTAAACATTGTCAAGTATGAATACAGTTAGACCTATACAAAGCCCTGGACACACATTGTTAGAACCCAGAATAAAATAGGGAAGGTGAAGAGCAGTAATGGTTAGTTTGCATGTTTCCCCCCCCACAAATATAATATATATTTTCATATGTATATAAATAAAAAATCAGTGCTGTAAAAACATCTCCAACTCCATAGGATCTGACCCATCGCCTAATATGTTTTATTCTTACTCTTTTCATGGCTAAACTACTGCTGGAAGTATATAAACTGTCCTGGTTCTCCTGTGTTAATAGTCCTTCATTGAGAATACACCACAGAGTAAGAGAAAACGTGTTAATATTGTTTCATGTTATCTCTCGGTTTTTGGTTTTGCTGCACATAGAGAAAGATATCCTGTTGTGTCGTCTTGGCATTTTTTTGGTAGCAGCAAAGCACCAAGTCTCTCTGTGTGCGTCTGCTGTGTCTGTGTGACATAACTCCATAGTCTCTGTGTGTGTGTGTGGATGTGTGTGCGTATGTGCAGCGATCTATGACGAGCATGGCAGCACGTTGATGCCGTGGGCCGCGTGGATCTGCAGGTCGATGGCCTGCGCCGGCTGCTGTCCCGGCCGGGCGTTCATCATGGCCAGGTTCCTCACGCAGCCCGTCATTCCAGAGGAAAACTTCCCTCCTGTCATGGCAGCCATGTCTGGGGCTCCGCCTGTGGCAGCAGGGGGGACAAAAAGTAAGCGAGGACGTTCCTCCTTTGACACTTGGACCCACACAGCGGTTTCCAGGACACTGACACGGCTCTATGAATCTGGAAGAACTAAAGTAAGCAAAGCATTTTAGGTTTTATTTTCCATTTCTGAAGTGAGGAACATTTTGAAAATAGTATAAGTTGCAAAAATGTTTAACATTACTGGTAGTGCAGCAATCAGGAGGGTAGATAATGTACTTTCATTGTGTGGACAGCTAGCTTAACTAAAACATCGAAAGCTAAACTTACCAAAGCACCGATTAACATCTTGTTATTGTTGTTGTTGATGAAGAGAAAAGACGCATGTGTAAAGCCGAAGACAATGTTATTAAAAGAGAAAATGGTATCTGTGTCCAAGTAGCGTTAGCTGGCTAACTGTCTTGGTGTTAGCTTGCAGGCTAACGTGTGTAATTCTGCTGCAGTGTGCAGCAGTACTTTTATGAAGAACAGTTCTGCTAAGTGGCTCATTTAAAGGTCTGCATTTAAACTTGCACAGCACAGTGTTCTCTGTAAAAATGAGTTACCATTTACTTTCTTAGAAACAGTTAAAGGAAAGCTATAAGGCCTCTTATTTTATCCCGCTCTATTTGAATTAGGGTTGGGCTGGTGAGCGCTGGCTGGCAGTCATTGACGAAAGAGCCCAACATTGTGATTTAAAATCAAGGGCACCGAGGAGCAAATCAAATCAACTTTAAAATTCCACATATAACCCTTCACCACTTTATGGAGTCAGTTTTGGGCCTCCGCGTTCTCAGTTCACCCACCGAGGTATACACTGCCTTTGGTGTTGACCATGAGGCTTCTGCCTTTGGACTGTCCAGACAGCTCGGCTCCGCCATCAATCTGGATGTATCCATTTTTTCCAGTTCTAAGACAAAAGGAAAAACATGAGGTGACACACATGTCAATATAGGCACCAGTCATACAGAGACAAATGATTAATTGATAATAGCTAACATAAGCATATATCGTAAAACAACGACACAGCCATCAGTAGGATTTTAAAGTTATGGGGCTCTTTATATGTCAAGTACATGGGTGTATATATATACACACAATATAGATACATAAATGCAAACCTACCTGACTGCTGTGACCTTATGCCATCTTCCATCATTTATGGCTTTCCGGGACAAGATCTCTGCCTCTCCGCTGCCCAACTGGTAACTGGATATTGTGCCAATCATCAGCATTAGTGCGACATTAAAAGGCGCTGACACAGAAGTACAGGGTAATTCGGCTTAGTCACCTGAAAACGAGGTGTCCATTCTGCAGACCAAGGCTTATGAAGTCCTTGCCTTTGCCATGTTCTCCGAGTTCCTGGAAATGCATGTGTTTTGTCATCAGAAGGAGAGAATGCGGTGGGATTGAATACTGTGAATCGTTGAACAGCTTCAGTGGTTCTTCGCACCAACTGTTATAATAGCAAACATGAGGCAATGCAGACAGATTGCTCTCAGACTGTGTTTGTGGAAGTGTGACTTAAGGCCTCAGAGCAAAAATAACAGTGACTGTCGGAAGTATCTTGCGCATCGTGCAAAACAAACCCTTTTTCATTGCGAATGTAGGGATTCTCGGGTAGCATCTTATAAAAGCATTGAACATGTGAATGTAAAGCATATGGTATGAAACATGCAAAATGATTAACCAGTGTCTCGTGTTTGAGTGGATACCTTTTTACTAGCATGCACCTTTCGCAAATTGCGTGCGCCATTGGTCTCCTGAGGAAAATGGAGGGTGAGTTAGAGAAGCAACATGCATTTATTTAGTGGTGTCAGAGGGAGCTTGGCTTGCAGCCAACATGCCCAAAGATGTCTCAGCCTCAGGGGGACAAGGATGAACAGTGAACACTGAAATGAAAGCGAACGCAGTATTGTGTAAGAGAAGTATTATTGTTGACGCCTAAGTAAAGAGGACACAAAACTCCCCGAACGCTATGACAACATTAATGAGGATCACGTCTTTAGAGCGGAGGCAATGGTGATGAATTAAGAGTTCTTAAGTGCCGTAGACATGTTAGGGTGAGTATGAAAATTATAAAAGGGAATGCATAAGTATCCGTTTCTTAGATTTGGAATAACCATGGCCCGGTACTGTTTGTAGTCTGAAGACGAGAGCAGGACTCACCACTCCCTGCCACAGGATCAGGCCCTCAGAGGAGCTCGTGTTGATCTCCAGTTCGATTGTCTCTGGTGAGTCATGGGCACTGAAATAGTAATTATTATTTTTTTTACCAATGATGCATTGTCACATCAGTTCCTAACAAAACAACACCTTGTTTATCTTTGTTACCTACATTATGTAGGTTTAAAAAGGTTCACAGACTATTTTGAAAGACTGCCTAATGAGCAAAAACATTTTGGTAGAATATGTGTTTGTTGAAGCTGCTGACATAGGTTTATTAAAAAGGTTGTATATTTAATCAATCAATTTCAGTATAAATGTCCTAGGAATTATTCATGGCTAGCTTTTAGTATTATTAAATACTAAATCTCCCATACTCCATAGGTGTACTAGAAGCATTTTAGAATCAATGGGCTATAATTGTTATAACAGTGTTGAAAAGCAAACTAATTACCTTCTCGGAAAGACAGACTTAGGAAGGGCAATGTAGCCATCATCATGGAAGTGAGCTGCATACTGGTAGGGTGAATCTAGAAAAAAATAAAGTAAATACACATCAAAATGATATCTAAATAATAATAAGGCTGCTTTGGACTTTCATTCTCACTGCTGTAGTGCCCTCCAGTGGCAAACGGATGAAAGAAACCCAGAGGCATGTTTATAAAGAGAAGAGACAAAGAAGAGGCATCCTGAAATCCCATAGAAATATGTATTTTACCAAGTCTGTAGCACCAAGAGTTTATATAAATGAAGTATGTTTTTTCCTCTGTAAGAGGGAGATAATTTGATTTATCTTGTTAAAAGCTAACTTCTTCTATTCCCCCAAATTCATTTGCAAATACTGCAATTACAAAAACAAAAACGGCAAAACTCTACATGACCAAACCAGGCAGTCAGACAGTCCAATGTCACTCCTCACACACTTCACTGAGTTTAAACTGAACTCACCATGGCTCCATGCAAGAGTACCTGTATTCAAAATGCATCTCACCTCACCCAAACACCATCACACTGTGCTTTCAACAGATCGAGGTGTTAGTGACAGAATAAATGTGTGCAACAGATTTAATGTTTTGAGAGAGAGAAGAACAAGTGTTACTGTTTATCTTAGGCATTCTTAAGGGAGAAAGAGACAAGACTTTGTTATAAGTCACCGTCTTACAGGCACTGACATGACAATAGGGGAAAAAAGAAAGGGCAATTCCACATTTACATCTGGTAGCATGATCCAGTCGGTTTCCCAGCAACAGCCCAGCATCTCGTTACCTTTCATCCCAACATTACAATGGGCATAGGAGCTTCAGATGAGTACAGACGCTTGGTATGCGCGGACATGTGTTAGGCAACAGACAGTTTGAGTTGGGCCTAGAGGGGGACGCTGGGCCCCCTCGGGCTCAGATGGACCCCTGTTAGTCACGGTCGTGTCAGGCAGACTGAATATTCAGATACTGTACCATTTGCCTCGCTACTTTCCAAATTCCTCAGGGCCTCGGGGAAGCTGGAGACCTGGCCTGTGTGTGCAGGATATATAGCATGGAGAGTGCAGGGGTGAAACATGCGCGATCACTGAGGTTCAACCCTCCCAGCATGCAGTGCAACGCTGGGAGTGAGTCGTCTGATGTTAGACTGGCTTCACAATGTGGAGAATGGGAGTCATGTGTGCTCATTCTGGTTGTGGGTCTAGTCTTTGATGATGACTATCTTTGCCCATGAGATGCAGGTGCGTGAAGTAATTCGATAATGCGGGAGAAAGGCTTTGAAGATCTGGAGTTTTGCTTTTCTGAACTTCTTTTAGACAAAATTGGCCACTGAAATTATGTAATGATTAATCAACAATGCAACTAAACCAATATACAATTTCTGGCTTTGATATAGGTACAGCATTTTATAAACATGGTTGTGTGGTTGGGCAATACGTACTTTGTTCACAGTTTAGACCTGTGTGGCCGGGTGCACACACACACTGGCCCTTGACGCAGCTGCCACCATTTTGGCATTGAAGGTTGCTCTGGCACGCGTCTCTCACCACCTCACAGCGCTCACCTGCGGGGTCACATACCAGGGCGAGTTCCATTTGATGTTTTGATGCTTCTACAAGTTGAACTTTCTTGGAGCCGATAGTCATAGTTTATAGTGAAGGAGATTGCCTTTGACAAAATATGGCTCTGAAAATGATTCTGCTAGTAGATAATGAAGTAGACATTGGGCAGAAAGCACATATATGGAGAAGGGCTTTCTGGAATGGGAAGATGTGATGCATGCTGTTAGTTTCCCAGTGTTAAGGAGACTTTTGAGTGCGAACACTGACCTTCAAATCCGTCCTTACAGAGGCACTGGTACTCATATTCAAAACTTGTCATGCAGTGGCCCCCATTCAGGCAAGGCCGGTGGTCACAAGGGCTTTTGTCCACACACTTGCGGATGGATCTGCTGTCAGTGAAGCTGTAGGACAGATCCACCTTCTTGTTGTTGATAGAAACCTAAGCACATAGCACAGACACGTCAAAGCAACAAATACTGGACACTATGAATGACATTTTCTCTCCTTTTTGAGCATAGAGATCTCACCTCTCCTATACATCCCTTAAACAGCGTGCTGATATTAGCAGGCTTAGGCAGGATGTCCATGTTGGGGATACCTCCCAAGTACATGGGAGTGTGGATGTTGAGGCCCTGAGCTTTTCCTGGAGACGTTTTTTTCTCCACTGGGCCTTGATCAACTTTAAGGTGGCCGAACTTCTTGTTTCGTTCGGCCACGACCTTGTGCCACTGGCCCAAAGACACTGGCTCGGGACTTAGAAGGATTGCTTGCCCTAAAAAAAAAAAAAAGGCCCAAATAGAACTCGAATGCCATCTTTCCGTCTCAATTTGAGCCTCTCTAACTCTAACTGTACCAAGAATATTAATAATGTTAATTTGTGTGGATACTTTACCTGTGCCCAGTTCATATCTGAACTCTACGTGTCCCTCCACCATGGAAATTGCTACAAAGTCCTCCACCTTCATTTTCTTCCCTCCACAGAAAAACATCACGCCGTCTCTTTCCGTGGGCTTGAACTCCAGCTCAACGCGCAGGTCATCATGAACAGTGGTCAGGGGAGGATACGCGATGTATGACTCCTCGCCATCAAATAGTGGCGTGGTCACCAATTCCCCTTGTGAAAGTGAACAAACGGGGGAAATGGCATCTGTATAGATATCTCAGGTCTTGCTAAAATTCTTCGTAGATGAGAGTAAAAATGTCATTCTTACCATCCATGCATTTGTTTCCAAACTTGCCAAGATGGCAGCGGCATTCATAGCCCAGGCCAGTCGCGCGATTGATGCAAGTAGCATCTGTTCCGCAGGCATCTGCGGGAATTTTAGTCAAAAACACACAGACATGAAACACATTTAAAAAACGCCTTTGGGGGTTTAGGGTTGATAGAAACATCCAGGTATCTTTGGAGATTCTCAACGTACCTGAGTGACAGTGCAGGGACGAGTGATGCTGGCAGTTGCTGCCTGTGAATCCTCTGGGGCAGCCGCACTTGTACAAGCTGGCTTCGGAGTCCGCGCACACTCCTCCATTCTTAATAATGACACGGGAGCAATAAACTCTCTGCTATGGAATTAAACAAAAAACAAAAAAGCTCTAAATGCATCAAGCGGATGGAAGTAACTGACCTGGCATGGGTGGTCTTTGCACGTGGGGCAGTTCGTGACACCGGTCGAGATGCGGTCGAGGTCTTTGAAAATGACCTCCTCCCCCTGGATGACTAGCTGACGGATGCAGCCTGCATAGGAGCAACATTAAATGAGAAGTCTTCACGCCAATAGGACTTTTTCTTAACTTCCATGGTGTAAACAGAGTGACGTCTTACCAACAAAACCAGTCTGTATTCCAGCTGTTTTGGCGAGGAACTGTGTAGTTGGGATAACCACCCACATGCACCTCCTCATTCAGATCCAGGCCCTGGAACTTGCCCTGAGGACAGAATATGTGCATTTATTAAACGTAATTACCCACATTAATGAATGAAATGCACACATGTGAAGGTGGGAGTTACAATGACATTGCAGTACCTGTGAGCTGCCATTGATGGGCTCCCCTCCGTCGACTATGATGTAGCCCAAAGTGTGGTTGCGGTACAGCTCAACTGTGTGAAACTCTCCCAGTTTGACAGGGTTGGGGTTGCGTATGGTGGCCATGCCTGAGCCAACGTCAAACCTGTGACAACATCAGAACCTTTATCAGCAGGATCATCATGCTGGCTTTCTGTCAACTAGTAGAACTTTTCAGGACGAGTAAAACTGACCTGAACTCTAAGCGGCCGCCCACAAGTCCCAGAGAGATAAAGTCTGCTCCCGTGGTTTTCTTCTGGCCATTGTAGAGGAGCATACCTGCATCACAGCATCAGGACGAGGGGGAATTAGTACAAACCTAATATTAAATGTGGCCCCTACAACAATACCCATCTTGTTTAAGTGAATAAATCCAGTTTGTTTACACCAATTCTTGAGTAAAAGGTGCAACAATTTCTGTGTTTCAGGTTTTGTCTCAAGATAATTAGTTGTTGACCATCCCTAATATAACCCTATCAGCCCTCTCAGGTATTTTGGCTAAACATGCATTTGGCTAAACATGAGTAAGTAAGGACTATCTTAGGAACAGAGGCGTTGACACACAAGGGGTATTCTTTGAAAGCTGGACGGTAGGCAGCATGCTATGGTGAGCCAAGTTCAAAGCCAACCAAAGCCAAGGTCAT
Organism: Apeltes quadracus; assembly: GCA_021346845.1. Taxonomy (NCBI): domain Eukaryota; kingdom Metazoa; phylum Chordata; class Actinopteri; order Perciformes; family Gasterosteidae; genus Apeltes; species Apeltes quadracus. The sequence goes on along the minus strand of CM037928.1, from coordinate 6,020,581 downwards.
GACCTTTCGTCATATCTGGCCATCACTGGGCTGCTGTAGTGCGGCGCGCGGGTGTCTGCACATGCTGGGAACACATGCTTTGTATGAACCACAGAGGCTCACAGGGAACATGCCCTCTCACACATCCATCTATGTCATCTCTGAAAGTTGTGAAAATGAGTGACCACAAAGTAGATTGTTTAAGTGTAAAGTAAGATCACACATACGTGATTATTCTCATGTTTACGTTGCACCTTCACACATTTAAGGAGCCAAGCGCGTTCGAAAAGCTTCTGCAATAAATTCATGGCCGGTTTGTGGCTGTAGAAGCCATGTTTTTTTTTGCAAAGGCAATTTGAATTTGTGTGACTCTTGCTATTTTCAGACCTTTTCAGAAATGTATATGTTGGATTTAACAATTCTAGCATACAGCAACTGTGTTTTTAAGCAGCAGGGTGCTGATGGTTTTGACCGTGTCGTAAAAGTAGAAGATTTGTAACCATGCTATTCTGAAGACAATGTGGTTTCATGAAAGGTTTAATGAAAGCCAAAATAAAAAACACCATCTTCTTGCACATCTCTTTCACAGCCCCTAAATCAGCTCTGAGCTAGATGCATAATGTGAGAGAAGGATGGAGCCAACAAGCAGTGCGGCTGACATCAATCTGTGGTTCTTGTGGTTCTCAAGCACTGAGACTCACCAGCGTACAACATGAGACCTACCCACCACGTTGGTGAGGGCGAGAGGGAGGGGACAGAAGACGCAGTTAAGATATACACAAAAAATATGATGTACACAACATAGTACTAAAAGCAAAAAACACTCTGCAGGATACAAGAGAAAAGTCAAAAATTATTTGATTTAACTGTGAAGCAAATTTCTTACCATCAACATTATCAGATTTAAAGTTGATCTTAATGCTGAAAGCCTTGTAGGCATTTTTGATGGTAGGCAGGGTGAGGTAGGACAAGGGTTCCTGGGCAAAGTATGGCATCACTCTCTCTGTAAAAAAGACACATATCTATTTTTAGAAACAGAACACATTGCGGTTCCTTCGCACCACACTGTCGACACTAACCGTGAACATGAAGTGTAGTAAAGGCTTCCACTTTTCCCTGTTTGTTAGAGGCGGTGCACACGTATATGCCTGAATCGTCATGGGTGACGCGAGGAACCGTCAGCACGTTGTGCTCCTGGAAACACTTTGGCGGAAGCTCTTTTTCCACCTGAAAAAACCCCAAACAGACACAGATACACAACATGCAATGAAAACAATATGAGCATCAACAAAAGGTCCATCTTTTCCGGCAACAAAGGGCATTTAAAAGAGTTCCTAAACAATGAGTCACAAAAAATAAAGCCGCCTGTTTCAAAGAGGTCTCTTACCTTGGACCATTTGATCTCGGGTGCAGGGTACCCTGAGGCTACGCAGGGCAAGACAGCATCAGACCCGACTGTGACCTCCGTGGCCTCTGGCAGCACGGCTATTTGAGGAAGGGCTGTGCAAAAAAGGCAGAGGGTTTAAATGAGCGTTGCCCCCGTAATGCATCAGTGTGTGGACCTCTGTGTGTAACAGAGGAGAAAAAAATAATGATTTGTTTATTTTCTTCCCCTATTGTACTCACACTGGACGTTCAGGACCACCTGAGACTGGACCGAGCCAACGTCGTTGGTGGCCGTACAGCGGTACTTCCCAGCGTCGGCCTCCGTCACTTTGTCTATCCTCAGCATGCCGCCCTTCACCATTATGTGAGCGGGCAGAGAGCCACCCACTTTACTCCACCTGACCGTGGGCTCTGGGTCACCCACGGCCTGGCACTCAAACTCCACAGAGTTCCCGATCATCACAGTCTGCACGGAGGTGCGCACGTTGATCATCACCTTTGGCAGGGCTGAGGAAAAGAGAACAGTGACGGGTTTTAATGGGCTGTGATGGAGCGGGGTGAACACTAGTATATTGGCAGTGGATGCAGCAGACCTTGGATGGTCAACCTGGCAGTGTCCTGGGCCTGACCGTACACACTGCTGGCTCTGCAGACATAAACGCCTTCATTGCTCTGCTCCAGGTTCTCAATCCTAAAGAGAGATTTGATGGAACACTTTACTTTGTCACACACTGTCTAAGGCACTAAAAAATTTCTTAAAATCATCAATGAGCCGCACTATCGCACGTGTTCCTTTATTGAGGGGAGGAACTGGCAGTGTAGTTTATCATGAGTTAATCCCACATACTGGTTATCTTCCTGCTGTGTTGGAGCACCAACTACATGGCTTGAAATAGATACCACAAAGTGCAATATTTACTATTTTTTGAGTAATGTTTTCGAAAAAACTACAGGGTTGTAGCAAAAATGAAAGTGTATGTTTATGAAGATTTATGTCTTCAGAAGAAACCAACATGCCAGTGATGAGCCCACAGAAAGGCTGGGGAAGTATCATCTGACCTACAGTCCATATTATGTGTAAATTGTTGCTCAACTTTCTTAACATTCAGAGCCCGTTTCAACAAACAGACAGCAATGAGATTGTGTGAGTCACCTGAGCACCCCATCCTTGATGTGGCGGTTCGGTGGCAGGGCCCCTCCTTCCTTCAGCCACTCAATTGTGGTCTCTATACCGCCAGCTGCTGAACAAGTGAACTCCACAGCACTGCCCTGGGCCTTCACTTCCACCTGGGGTGACACACGCACTGACAAAGGGGCTGCAGATGGGAAGGATGGAGAAAATATTTAGTTATTCCTCTAGTGGATGTGCATTTCTTTCATATGTGGTTAACAGCAGACTTGTCAAGAAATTCCAGCTTCATCCATATTGATAACATTTCAAAACCGGGCGAAACAAAATATTTTCAGTGGACTTACATCTGACTATGACTTTAGCGATGACTTCGCTGAGGGCCACTTTGTTACTGGCCACGCACTTGTAGCTCCCAGCATCCTCAGCGGTAGCCAGGTTGATCTGAAGATCCCCTCCGCTAACCTGGGCCCTCGGCGGCAGGTTCCCATCCATCTTCGTCCAAGTGTAGGTCAGCGGCGGAGTGCCGTGCGCAAGGCACTGCAACCTGATCACCTCCCCGACCCGCACGGCCACATTGTCGGGCATAGAAGTGGCATAAGGAGGCGCTAGAGAGAGAGAAAAAAAAGAGTGAGCACAAAATGACAAACATTGTGTACTCACTGTATATGCACCACAAGTCATTTAAATGAAATGTCAGCAAACAAGAAAAGCACAGGACTCACTCTCCACGTCGAGCATGACGGTGACCTCAGTGGTGCCCATGTGGTTGGTTGCAGTGCAGATGTATTCTCCAGAGTCCTGGCGGCCCACTGTGGGCAAGACGAGGCTGTTGTTGACCACCTTGTGTCTCCAAGGCAGAGGAGACCGCAGCTTGGACCAAGTGATCGTCGGAGAAGGGAAACCTAGAAGAAATAACACAAGCTTGCTTGAATGAAGACGAAAACATGTTATTCTAATGGCATTTGATACAATAAAAAAAGATGTTTTGTCTTTGGTCTGTATCATTACCGTGGGCCTCACAGCGCAGCGTTGCAGTCTGCCCTTCCACCACAACCATCAGCGCCTCAGGAACTGAAGCCCGGGGTACCGCGGGAACTTGAGAGCCCCCCTCAACAATAACCTCCACCCTGGTCTCAGTGGTGCCCTCGTTGTTGCGAGCTGTGCAAATGTAAGTGCCACTGTCTTCTGGACGTGCCACTAGGATCTGCACGGGGAAACAATGTAAATATCACCTTAGAAAATGAGACAATTGCAGAACGTAAAAGCTGATAGCAGCTCTCATTTTACTGCAGCAGGTCAGGTTCTGGTTCTCTGATTTTGTGAAAAATCGGACCCGGCAGAACCAACAGTTCAAAGTTCCTCATATTAACTTTGAAGAGCAACACATGCGTGTTGGATAACAAACGGTTCGAAGGATCTTCTTTGTCGGATACATCACCTGCAGGACTGCGTTGGACTCCATGAGCACGGGGCTGCTCAGCATGGTCTTTCGGTTCCTGTCCAGTCGGTGCCATGAGACCGAGGGCCGGGGCTCTCCTGATGCCTGGCATTCCAGGTTAATGGGTTCACCCACCCTGATACGCATGGGTCCAACTGGAGTGACGGTGGCCACAGGCAACTCTGGGGGCACAGATACAAAATACTTTAACTGTGTATATATTCAGCCACTAGGGGGCACCCATCTCTTTATGAGTTTTATGGTTGTAGACCGAACGCTGGCCTACCTTTGACTACCAAAGACACAATGCTCTGGGTGATGCCGAACGGGTTGCTTGCCACACAGCGGAAGGCACCGCGGTTCATGGGACGAGCGTTGGTAATGGTAACAACAGAACCATCGGGGCTAACTTCAACATTATCTGTAGATCAGAGGAGTAAAACATTAGATACGAGGAGTGTCATTTTAGAAAGTGTGTGATCCAGTGTTATTGTCTCTTTTCATTCCCCCAGTTCTATGGAAGAGCCAAACCATATTGTTGGAGTATATTGAACATAGTGAGCCTGGACATTTTGAGTATTTTTCAGTCTTATAGGTCCAAGACACTCTTTTAAAGATGCTCACAGTTGGGGGTGTAAAGTCTAAGAAATACTACTATGAATATGTCATCAAATCTTTGATGGCTAAATGTCATGCAATACTTCCCCTGCAAAACTACTCAATGCAAGTCTGCAGAAAATACATTTGAGAAAAACCATGTTGGAAATGAATCAGATGAAGTAACAAAGGAGTAATTCATGGGTGGATTGCATATAATGACGTCATAAAATCAGGACTCAGTGTGTGTATGTGTGTGTGTGTGTGTGTGTGTGGTTGTTACCTGGCAGCGGCTGGTTGCTGGCCAGTTTCCACTCCAGTCTGACAGGCTGGGCTCCGCTATGCACCTTACACCTGAAGCTGGCCGACTCCCCAACACTCACTGCGGCGATGTGGGGCTCAATGGCGATAATTGGACTCTGAAGACCTGCAGCAGTAACCAGCATTTTAGGCTCCTGACGTATTTTGTTAGAAAGTTACTGTTTACAATCACATTTCCGAAAAACGACTATAGTTCACAGAAACCTGAAGTAACATAACTATTCAACAAGGGTATAGTCTTCATTGGGAGAAGTTAAATATCTCAAACAATCCTGATTTTGAGGGAGGAGTGAATGAGGATGAGATCATGGGACCGTAGCGAGGAAAATTCAATGTGAGATCACACTGGAAAGTGAATTCATGAAGCGAGGCAGTGGGAGAACAAATCCCAGCCATGTAATGCCCTTCCCTCGATGTATTTCTCCCAGCCTCTGACTGAAGCTGACATCAGCTCTAATAAACATGAAATGTAACTCCAAAACTGTCATGTTTAATTAAAGTAAAGGATTTAAAAAAGGGAAAAGAGAAACTCAAAGAAGATCAAAATTGGCTCATTGTTTCTATTCTGTTGAAAGACAGACAATACAGCACCTGCATGAGGCCCGATGTGTTGACCAACTCACGTGAAGAAGTCGAAGTGACGGACACCGACACAGAGGCTGCTTGGACGTGAGATCCTGTGTTTCCAGGGTTGCCCTTCACCCGGCAGACGTACTCCCCTGAGTCCTGTGGAGTGGCCGACAGGATACGCAGCTGACTGCCCACAACCTGCAAACAGATGAGGTCCCTTCAGTTCAGCTAACAGCAAAGCTCATCATTCTACTTCTGATGGACTAATACTACTAGCACCCGTAACACTACAACTACTGCTAGAAAGGCCAAATAATATCATTCCCATGTTGCCTATAGGAATTAGAATTCAGATGGGATTTAAAGGAGGCGAACGTATGTATTATTAAACGTTTGCATTTTTTGTGTGACTACCTGGTGGTTAGAGGAGAGCCGTCCACCGGCTTTCGTCCAGGTGACCTGCGCAGGTGGGTTTCCAGGGGCTAAACAGTTGAGCTCAAGATTCTGTCCCTCCTGTACATCAGCTGTAGACGGCTGGATGCTGACCACTGAGGCGCTGTGGTCCCCTGCTCAAACACACACAGACAATGTGCTCCCTAATTGGGTATTTCTCGTGTGTTAGCGGATGGGAAGAAAGGGTGGAGGCCTATGGGTTTGACTCTCTTTCACTACCAAGACAACCCACCTTTAAGCACAGAGACTCTAATGGGAGCACTGCTAGAGCCAATGCTGTTGCTACCAACACACGTGTACGTGCCCGAGTCGGACATCTGGATGTTGGGGATGAGCAGGGTGCCGATGTCGGTGCGGTCCATGCGAGCCTGGAGAGGAGATACCGATACATGGAGGGATTAAGTATCCGTCTCAACCGTATGGCTGACATGGCAAACAGCACTGTGCACTACAATTAATGGGATTTTACTCTTATTTACACCATAAAAACACACAGGGGCATGTCATATGCTGAAGACAAAGCATCACTTACTTATGTCGCTTTGAAACCATACAAATATGACGTTGCAGACATTATGACGTTACAAGCTAATAGCAACACAAAAGCGCTACGGGGAAGATCTTTAATACAAGACAAGAGGTGTTATCGCCGTAAATGGGACAGTTGATATTTCTACAATGATTGGTGGAGTTTTAATTTGTTCAGAGAAGACAACCCAGGCAAATACTTTTTCACCTATTTGCGTCTCCTTTCAGATCAGAGGAAAGAAAACATGCATACATATTTGGGGGTTTATTTTACTGTACTATTTGTAATTTCTCCTAAATTTATGTTTCATTATATAAAGGCTACACAAAGGATTTTTTAAAAATAAGAGCTAAAACAAACTACAGATTAAAAAACAAGATTAATTGTCTTAAAGTAGGTAAACAACTAGCTGAGTTTCATCGCAATCTCTACTTTTACCGTATTCACCTGGAGTGTCTCCCCCTTATACATCATGATCTGTGAATTTACTTCACTAATATCATTAAAGTTTGCTCAAAAACAAGATTAATGATTGATTTGAAACATTCGGAGGGTTAGAATTGACAGTTTGTGGTACATTGAGACAGGGATTACTCTATAAGCATTACCAAGCAGTTCTTAATTTAGATAACTGAGAATAATCTCTAGGCAGTGCTCTGGAAATCTAAATATCCACCACCAAATACTGGGTGAGGACCAGGACCCTTCAGTAATGATAAGACCAGCCAAAAGCATCTCAACTTGTTTGTACACTACCCCACATAATTCATTTCATAAAGTTTGGAAACGCCTCAAAGGGGAGGGGGAAACGGGCGCGGAGCGTCTGGGGAGGGATTACTGTATCCGGGGAGTCGGGGTGGGGGTGGGTCGGGGTGTTGTTGGTGCATCCGCGGACAAAGCTGCTTAGCTCCCGCTCGTTGAACCGTGAGGGAGGCTAAACCGAGCACTGGCTGAGGCGGGCCCAGACTCAATGTGTGTCTGAACCCATTGAGGAGCTTTCAAAGCAAGCCGTTTGCCAGAGCACACAGAATTTCTGCGTGGCCGCGCGGCAGAGCCCGGCTGCCCCTGGGAAAGGCTGACACAACGCAGGGGCTCTCTGAGGCAGAACTAAACGGGCCCCGGAGCCCTCGTGGAGTCGAGGAAGGGCAATGCGGCAACCGGACCAACACAATACCTCTTTAGGGTCGGGGGGGGCGGCACGGAGTAGAACATGTCTGAAATACCTAAAGTACCTCCTGTATACTTAGCCTTGTTAATACACTCAATGGAATGATGAGGGTCAACTGAGGGCTGAGGGCCAAAACAAGTCTGGGATGCTGTGTGATGTGACAGCACAAAACAAAACAAAAAAGACTACGAGGTACCTCGTAGGTTAATACGACACAACATAAAAACATGTGCCGCCTGCAAATACATCAACAAGTCAATCAGGCCCAGCTTGTTGATTGTAAATGTATTTGGCTACAGCTCTGAAGGGACTTAGTAGGCAGGCGTGGTAAATTATCAGGGCTACAGGGTGGGAATCACGGGACAGGTTCATGCACTTGGACTCGACAGTGTGCAAAGACAGGGTAAGCAGAGGACACCGGTTTTGATGTATGAGATGGGACAGACAGCGGACAGATGGACAGACCTGGTGCTCCTCAATACGTCTCTGTAACACATCGAGACTGTTGCTTTTAAACTGATGGAAACCATGAGAGGGAATGGCCTGAGTAAACGTCAGAACAGGGTGGGGATCCAAATAAAAAAAGGGGGAAGAGACAAACAGAGGGAAAATAAGGGTAAATGGTCAAAATGCTGAAACAGTCATACAAACTGACACAGTATGGTGAAATACCATCGGCACGGGGCACAACTTGAAGTGCAAAGTAGAGACACAGCACAGCAAATGTAAATACAGTTATTAATCCGTGTTAAAGCCAACTTCAAGGCACTGAGACAGCAGGTGGTGTCTCACCTTTGGAACCATTTGTCCCCCGTTTTTCTGCCAGGTGAGCCTCGGGGTGGGTACTCCTGTTGCTCGGCAATACAACCTCAAGTTGTCTCCTTCGTGAGCGTCGATATTTTGCGGACTGACTTGAACTTGGGGCTTGGTGCCAAGGCCACTTGGGTTAGACTCTGACCAAAAAAGGAGTAGTGATCAATTGAAAATGCAAATTAAACCCAACACAGCTTATTAAGTGTGACCGATAATTCAGTTCAGTAGTTCACCACTTACTAAATTATCTTATCGAAATAGACATTTACTTATTGCTTTTCTTATGTAATGAAACCATTTCATACATTGCATCTGTGAAATGTTCAAACATTTAATTACATTATCACCATTAGAAAACAATCATGAAGTCAATAAACTGGCTAGGATTAGCTCATCATTATACATGTTTTGAAAGTAGTGACATAAGATGCTTTTCTTGTTTCAAGCAATTCTTGAACCTAAACATGAAGGAAACGGTTCCTGTGCTGGGGTTATTTTGAAACCTTTGAACTTCTGTATTTCCATATATACAGTATGGTCTATGGTCTAAACCCACACACACTTGTTTCCCTACCTTAAGGGGACATTACTTTGACTAACAATATCTCTCTAGAGACAACCAGCGAGGTAAACATTACTATCACCTATTCCCAAATAAGTCACATTAACTTTGTTGGAAATTGGTATTTTGTCCTCAAACGAGAGGAGAGTCCCCACATTGCAAGTGTATGAACAGACGAGTGTTTCCACAACATGAAATACACGCTCACAGAGACACAAAGCATACTTTGGACAAATAAGGAAACCCGCGCGGTGTGCTCCCCATGAGTGTTCAGGGCTTTGCAGGTGTAATCTCCCTCATCAGCTGCGTCCACTGCTGCGAAGGTCAGAACGCCTCCTCGTACAACAGCCCTGGGACTCATTCTGTTCCCAGGACCCCCTGTAATAACCACACAGTTACACTCTGCCACTGAGGGAAAACAGAAAATGGTCTGTCCACATGAATCACTTTAAGTGTAGCTCAACAAGGCCAACGCCTGAACACGGCGAAAGTGGCGAAACTAACTAGTCGTACCGATCCATTCAATGGCGGCAGTTGGGTTCCCGGTCACCGTGCAGCGAAACTCTGCCCGCTGGCCCTGCTGGACATTCAGCACTGAGGGAGTGGCGGTTGCCACGGGCTGGGCTTCCTCTGAGGCTACCGAAGGAGAAACATCAGTCAAGCACGGCACAAGCTGGAGAAAGGAAACTTCACAACGGCGTGTGGAGAAAGAAAGCAGGATGATGTAGACGGCTCTGCCGGTGTTGATAACCTCATCTGGAGTCTACAACCGATTACTTGGAAAATTCCATTTAGCAGTGAGAAACCCGTTACACGACGATAACTCGGTTAAATTGAGAGAGAGAGAGAGAGAGAGAGAGCAATGGCGTCTGCCCCCTCCCCATCATTTTCCCCACCTTCAGCCTTGGCGGACTGGGACCAAACGGATGAAAAGTGGCAGGAAAGCATTGGCATGTCCTGAACGATTCCACCATGACAGAGCAAAAGAAAGGCCCCTTTCAGTAGGAGGGGAAGGAGTTCGAGGCGGTCTGAGGCAGGCGGAAACACCTCTGGGACTGTTCTGACCTTGCCCAAGCGCAGACTCTCTCCCCTCAGTGACATCAATACTACAGCAAGGAGAGAAGTTGCATTGTCTTCTGTGGGACAGGGGGCAGACATGACTGCCTGAAGTCTACACTGAACAGACAGGCAACATCTGAGAATGAGAATGATTTGAATATAATGGTCTCGGTCACAGGGTTGGTAACGAGCTAGGTTTAAATAAATGCATCGTTTGAATAATGTCAGGAAAATACATCCTTTCGTTCTTCACCAACTTTAGAGCTATCTACAGGACATTGATCTGTCCAGATCTCCAGTTATGGGTTTGACTTCAACCCAATACAACTGAGGTGAATGGATTTTTATTTGCTCTGTGAGGTAGAACTGGATGGCACAACTTTGAGTGCTAGCGCTAATAACAGTGTAACAATGTTAGTGAGATAACCTTTGAGAATTATAAGTAAACATACAGCTGAGGCTGTTTGTTGTATGTGGTAAAGGATCAAGAAAAATTTCAATCTTGACCAGATCATGGCGCTAAATACAATTACAATTATTCCTAAAAGGGGCATGAAAGTGTTAGACACATTTCATGTTCAAAGATTTCACTCAAAACCCGAACCAACCACAAATATGGCGCCAGAGAAAAAACCCAAATAAGGTTGATTTAGCTTCTTGGCACCACAAAGGTCTGTATAAAACCCTGAGATTTCCCATCAACTGTGTCAATTTAACTTCACTCATATCTTTACAAACCACTGAAACCAGGCCTCTCACTCCGGACTCAAATCTGCTGCCCACATTGAGCAAAGGTGCAATGAGGTTGCGATAGGATGTATTAAGCACAGTATGATGTTTGAAGTCAAGACGATAGCTTTTTCCAGATATAGCATTCCTAAGGAGAAAAGGGAATAAGAAAAAGAGAAAGAAGAATAACGGGCTTCTCTGACTTCTGAATGTGGAGACGTTGTAAGTAAGCATCTAGCTTGTGCTACAGTAATAAAAGACCGAATAGAATGGCACTCAAATGTCCCTTTAAAAATCATTGTTGTGTTAGCTATTATATTTATATATTATATATTATTGTCCAATTTACAGTGATATTTATACAACACTATCCAACTGGTTTGTCATTTACACCACCAGTTTTGAAAAAGATTTTTAAAAATACTGAATAACTTTTTTTTTTAATTTTGAATACTTGACTCAACATTCATGAGGAGTTTCCCTTAGAATGCAGATTTTTCCTGCAGTGATGGAACCTGAAGGACCAAAGAACAATGGGAAGCCAGTAATGCTCATGTACAATCCGAGTTATGACTCTTTTACTGTTATTTTACTGTTATATTAAAAGTTGCCATGTTCGTGTCATGTAAAAGTTTTACATGACACGAACATGGCAACTTATAATATAATAACATCTACTAACACACAAATCTATCTTTAGCTCTGAATTCAAATAAAGACGATTGCCAGAGAATATACGAGCGCGCAGAGTCTCTGGTTTGTGGAGAGTCTTTGCAGACGCCGTTTGGTGGATTGTACATGGGCGCTAACGGGTCACCGGTATATCCATGCTGAGGAGGACGAGTGCATGCATGACACAGAGAGGGAGAGGCCGGTCCCTCCAGGGAGCCCGGCAGAAAGGAAACCATGCCCATGCGGACTTACGCTTTCTGTGTCCTTCAAACATTTCATAGGCTGTGTAAAACATCTGAGTCTGTGAGGCCTCTGGAGTCGTGGAGGAACGGGGGAGGGGATGGAGGGGGGGGGTCGACAGGTTAACCAAGGTTTCGGGGGTCAACAGTAAATCTACCCTTCCCGGAGACACTTATCTCCAAACATGGGCTGCTGTAGCTGTGCCTTACTGATTGCAAAAAACATCACACATAAGGTGAAAATGCAAACAACAGTGTTTTCCATCATGGTGTCTGGTGATATAGTTCATTCAATTTTCACACGTACCTGATGTGTATTCATCGATCTCTGTGATTTGAAGTATGCTGGTTAGAATGTCTATTTGCTTGTACCAGTTCATGCGTCTCTAATAATTGATAACAAACAAAACAAAAACGCTCCAACACAAGGTGAGATGGAGGTATGCAATGTTTAGTGAGACATGCTGGTTAGTAGCAAAAAGCAGTTTCAAATATTGGAACTCTACATCCATTTCAGCAGATAAAAAGTCAAGATACAGCTTGTGGTTATCCTGACTTGATTAATGTAATATATGTTAGTGATACACATCCATGAATTAGAAAATCACTTTGATCAAATGTCGTTATTTTAATAATTTGCTCTTTTTCACAAAATATTTTCACAGTTAAGATAAATACATTACAATGTGACATGTGTGCATTACATCAGGTAGGTATTCTAGGTATAAATGTGACTTGTAATCAGAGTGTAAGATGGTGAGAGATATATAAAAATATTTTGAATAAAACAGTTTAACAATGCTTAAAGGGAAACACACATCATGCAAAGTAATTGTATTCAAATAGCAAATTCTCTTGAAAAGAAAAAATACCAAAAAGAAAGGAATTTCTAACATTTCTTCAGTGAGACATTTCAGGATAACATATTTCAGTCAATCAAAAAAAAATGTGCCAGCGACAATGACAGGATGTAAATAATAATAGATAATATGAGATGGTTTTTGGTCAACAAAGGGTTTTTCTTTCAACATTTTAATCCACTCAGAAATATTATACCATCTCAACCTGACAAGTAGCAATCGATACAAACAAGAAAGACTCCATGCTGAGACTTAAGGAATGAAGGAGTAATATTACAGCAGTGTAACGTCACTTAGAAAGTGGCAGGTTTAACCAACCACATTGCTAATAGCACCATTTTGTTCAGTAGACAGTCATTTCAGGAAGGAATACCGTGTGCAGTAAAACGATACGAAGGAATCAGCGGTAGTGGGGTTCTTCCTACTTTTCATCCCTTCCCGACACAATAAAGTCCCATTTAAATGTCAGTCACGGGGGTCACTTAGCACCAATCGTGGCATCCGCATTCCTTCTCCTCATCATCATCATTATACACTACAGCACAGGCAGGGAGTGTTCCCAAGAGCCCAAAGTTAAAGACACCAGAATCCAGCACCCTGCTAGTGAAACCTCTAACAGCAGAAACCGACAGCTACGCCAGGGACCAATGAGCCCCCGAACCACCACCAATGAATTCAACCCATGGGAAACAAAATTATAAAGAGGAAAGAAGAAGATCTGCCGTAGCCACGGTTGAGTGTTGGACGAAAGCATTAGCTACAAATCACTAATCCGAAAGAGCGCTCGTTAGACCTAAGTGTAATTGATATGTAGTTATTTTAAGAGCCCAGCAGTTACATCTGATACTGCATAATTGACCCCAAACATTATTTGAAAATGTCTACATCAGGGGTGTCAAACGTACGGCCCGCGGGCCGGAAACGGCCCGCCAGGTGGTTCAGTCTGGCCCGCGGGATAAATCTGTATTACTGAAAAAAAAATAAGAATACGCTTCTATAAAATCTGCAGTTCCTATATTGTCCGCTAGTGGCGCTGTTTCACGTCTATCGCTTTACCCGCATTTTCTGTTGGCCCTGGTACCCTCTTCCGTGAAATGTCTTTGTCAAAAAAGAGAAAAGTCACTGTGATCAGTTTTTATGCATGATGCACTTAAATAAATGGGGTGAAAATGTTGTTGAAATTGCACATTACTTTTCTTAAAAACTCTTAGGTCAATTCATTGCATATAATGATTTTTATAATTTACTTCTTCTCTGCACTAATACAAAGAAGAAAGTGGACTTATTGTTAGTTCTATGTCATTTTAGAATGAGTTTACTGGTCTGGCCCACTTGAGATGCGATTAAGTTGTATGCGGCCCCCAGACCAGAATGAGTTTGACACCCCTGGTCTACATATACTGTTTTAGTATTAACAAACCCACAAGCTGTATTGCTTCATATCTACTGATCAGCGACATACAAAACACAGAGTTAGGCAGTAAGAAGAGTTGAATTAGCGGTATGATCATTTTACGTTGGCATCTGAGGGCAGAGAGCAAAAGCATTGGGAGTTAGAGCTGCAAGCTTATCACGCTGTTAACCCAGAGCGTTTGGAGCGTTTGGAGTGCATAACGACAGATGCGGCAAAACAGAGAAGCATGCACCATCGCAAGCTGGAGGGGGAGTTTAGGGTGAGGGGGGGTGGCAAACTACGAGAGCCGGGCGTGATCGGGTAGCTGGGGGTCGATGGGTAATGGAATGCGATGCCGAGGATCACGAACCTGGCACGTGGAGGACGGCACTGCCCTCGTCCATGGCAAACATGTTGGAGCCAGTGCAAACATACACGCCCGCGTCCTCGGGCTGGACGTTCCGAATTGTCAGGATGCCGTTGAAGTCCATGGCCCGGTTGGGCAGCTTCCCGTTACCCATCCGTGTCCACACGAGGGTGTAGGCGGGTGACTGTGAAAGGGGAGCGCAGATTGAAACATACACACATCACCGAACGCATGCGATCTCCAACATGGGGAAAACTGTTTGGTTTTTTTCCGCAGACAGACTTCTTAGTAGACTTTTTAATGCTAGGCTAAGCTAAGCTAACGAGCCACGGGCTCCAGCTTCAGGTTTAACATACAGATAAGACTTTTTTCGATCTAACTCTTGGCAAGAGAATGAATACGAGTATTCAGAGTGTCGTCAAACTGTTTCGTACTATGGTCACTGTCCAGGTTTACCTTGCTCCTTGCAGTGCAGATGAAACTGATAGTTGACCCCAGTCGGACAGTCTGAGATTTGGGCTCCTCGATTGTCACCTCAATGTCTTTGGACGGCACACCTGGTGAAATAAAGAGAGACAATTAATTGGTAATAAATACAGTAAGTGGATAGCAAACACAAAATGAGTGCAAACTGAGCAACACTACTAAATGGCAGTGTTAATGTTTTTACATGCAGAGTTATTTCTGCTTCTTTTTTTTATTGACTGCAAAATTCCCAGTCAATAAACTAAACAATGAGTTCTTACATAATCCCTGCGTAGGCAACCCCATGTGTTGAACCACGAGTGGAATCTATTCTGGGTGCTGCACTAAG
This sequence comes from Apeltes quadracus, assembly GCA_021346845.1. NCBI lineage: Eukaryota > Metazoa > Chordata > Actinopteri > Perciformes > Gasterosteidae > Apeltes > Apeltes quadracus. The sequence goes on along the minus strand of CM037928.1, from coordinate 6,005,500 downwards.
CAGCATGAGGGAAAACCCTGTTTGCTAATGTTGCGGTCAGTCCATACGCACTTGTGACAACAATTTCAGCGCGGCTCCTGTTGGTGCTGCGCTGGTCTCTGCAGGTACAGACGTAGACACCGGCATCACTCGGCTGGACGTTGGTGAAGTACAGCTCGGCTCCTGCGCACGCAGATGATCAACGGGTGTAGAGCAATTATTTTTAAATGCATGTATTCAGAATAACAAAAGATGGAGAGCATAAATCACACTTGAATCATGTTTTAGTGACCTCTCGTTGTGGGCATGAGAGCGAAGTGTGTGTCCTACCTTGTCGGCGTCTGTCAGCACTGCTGGAGATGGACTGTCCGTCCTCTCTGGACCAGTAGAAATAGTGTGGAGGAGAGCCGGACACCTGGCAGCGCAGAGTGACAGAGCCACCCGGAGACGACAGGACCTTCGCGGGGTAAACCTTCACCACCAGTGAGGCTGCATCTGCAAAGATCATAACAAAATAATCAGGAATACATCAGAGTGATATTTCACAAATTAAGCTCAGGCAGTAAGCTAGACTTTTTACAAAGTACAACTGGATGGAAACTATCTCACTTTAGATGTTTTCAATCGAACCTGGTTGGAGCGAGTTGAAAGTTAGACATTTTAGAAAATATGCCCAGTTAGACATTAGAATATTAATGCCACTCTGGTATTAGTCTTCTAACAATAAAGCTACGTCTAACTGATTGTTTACTTAGCAAAGCATGAAGACTAAAAACAGGTTCGGTCATCTTCATTGAGCTGCAGTGTACGGTTTACCACATTGGATAATTCTGTAACAGGTCTACATTGGTGATGTAAGAGGTGATGTTCAAACCTAATTCATCACAACGAAATAATTCGTTTGGTTTTAGTTAATACGATGACTACAGATACACGTAGACCCCTGATACGTCAACTAAGTGAACTGTAGCCTTACCGTTGTATGGTTGACACTTTTGTCTCTCCTGAGGGTTGCCAACGTATCCATAAGCACAACTAATAATGGTAAAAAAAAAAACAGACAGATCGCAATTGAGTCAGTCAACGACATTGATTCATCTTGCTCAAGTTCTGATACCCATCATGGAAGGTTGGAAAGACAGTAAGGGAAATTGATCCACATCAAGAGGGTTATCTCACCGTTCACAGTACTGGCCAGTGTACCCAGGCTGACACGCAGTACACTGGTAGCCTCCATTTCCAAGGCTCTCACATGTGGGGGAGAACCTGTTAAATGAGTCACACACAGAGTTGATTTACTGTTGGGCCAAAAACATTCTGTATACTGCCTGGTAACAAAATGAATAATGGATATGTTTAATTATATGTAATCATTTCAGTGGAAAAAAACAAATAAGCACGTAGAGTCACTAGGCATCCACGGTCGAATGCGGAAACTGCTGATTAGCAACCTTGCTTACAAACGGACACATTTTATTTCATTCAAAAGCAACCCTGTAATTCATGCGAGAAAGGGAATGACAAGAATGTGTGGAATGGTTGTGACGGTTCCCTCGAAAGGCTCATTCTTTTGAACAGCGATTCATTTTGCCCCCACGGTATGTACGCGTCGTTGTTCCGCTTCGTTACCGCTACGACTCGTTCTCGACGTGGTCGATGGAAAAGCAGCTCGTAAAACGAATAGATGTTGGCACCCCTGCAGCGGACAGTACAACTAATGTTGGAGGTGGAATCTGAAGTCTTGGTAGGTGCACCGGTACTCACTGGTTGTCTGGGTCGTTGTGAGGGCAGGCACAGGGCTGGCAGTCCTCTGGAGTGCCAACAGTGGCGTCACCGAAGAACCCAGGAGCGCACTGGTCACAGAATTCACCCTGGGTGTTGTGCAGGCAACTCTGGAAGAAAAACAAATGTACCATGTTTATAGACCTGCCCACTTGCCAGTATAGTATTATCAGCCATGTGCTAATCTAGCGCTTTGTACCGTGCAGCTGCCAGTTTCAGGGCGGCAGGTCTCAGAGTGTCCATTGCAATCGCAGAGCTCACAATGGCCCAGGTATAAACCTCCTCCAGTGCGGGTATACCCAGGCGCACAGTCCTTAAAGAAACAGGATGTGATTAAGGTAATCATATATCAATAAGCGTTGGAATGTAGCACAATTCGCCCCTTTATTGCTTCCAGGGAATTCAACCATTCCAAGAAGAAAGAAAACGTACCTGGCAAGACAGTCCCTGGTATCCAGGTGGGCAGCGGCACTGCTCCACCTCGAGTGCCTGGGCCAAGCCGCTGAAATTAGGCACGGCGACATCCATGCTTATGTCAAAGATACTGGAGGACCGCATCTCAGTGGAGTAGGACGCTCTAATCAGGATGTCATCCAGATCCGCCAAAACCATCAGCAGGTGCTCTCGGGTGGCGGGCATTCCATCAGGACGCCGCCAGTTTTCCTGCGAGGCAAAAAGGGAGCTTTCTCATGCACTTACAGCACATCTAATGTTTTATCTAGTTTTTTTTTTAAATTTCATTTTCCTTTTATAGGTCAGAGGTTTGCCTAAATACTTGTTGGACATTTAAAGTTATAGTTATGGGGAACTCACCTCTTTGAAGACAATCTCAAAATGGCGCGTCTCTTTGACTCCCTGCTGCCTCGGCTGCCAGGGCTGACTAGCTACCAAAGTGATGTCGTTGCCCTACAGGAATGAAACAGGTCAGTTAAAGCTAAAAATGCTTAGAACTATGGAAGAAAAAAACTGAATCAGCATGACGGCATTTTACTCACAATAATCTGGACATCGCCATCATCGAGAAGTGAACCTCTTGGGCCAGCAACGTAGGAGATGGAGTATTTAATCTTGCCTCCGTAAGAACCCACCTAAGAGACGATTAGCAAGGAAGAGGCTTTAGATCTTTCTCCAGTTAAAACTATGTTGAAATTGCCCTGAAACAAAAACATCAATATAGCAAAAATAGATTCTACAGTCAAATCCAATGTCCTGGAAGGAACTTATTTAGACATCTGAAATTTGGCAACGTGTGCAACCACTCAGCCTGTGAAAAAAAATTGTAAATGAGAAAGTAGAAAATAACCCCAGTGATGTCATACGGATGTCTCCATGTGGTGACTTTTTTTGGATACCTAACTTGACCAACCGTGGTTACCAACAGGTCCCAAGAGAATACAGCAGCCTTGGACTTATTGGGGTATGTGATGTGTCACACAACTTGTATAATTCAAAAAGCACCATTGACTGTTTGTGTACAGTTCATAGTTTGTTTGATCAGGGCCTCACTGTAATACAGTGGAGAACGCTAGACCAGACATGTGAGGGACCGGAGGGAAGGGAGTGAGTGTGAGGATGGGGGTTGAAGGGCGTAGGCGCAGGAAGGAGGACACTACTGTATTTAGTATTTTCTGTGACCTCACAGGGTTGACCAATGGTCAGGAAGGGACGTGCCTCGGAAGCTCTCACTGTTACCTTTTCCCCTGTGAATTGCGCTGGGAGCTGCCAGTACAGCAGATCATCCTGGTGCAAGCTGAAACCTTTGTCGACCAGGTTGTACTGGGAGGCAGAGGAGGAAGGAAAGGCAGAACAGAATAAGGCACCGATGAGAGAGAGTCGGCAAGACGCAAATAACAAGCAGGCAGAGAAGTTGAACGAGAGGGCAAGCATGCCGAAGGGTAAAGCGCAATAAGAATCTCGGGACAAATGTGTGACATTTAGCCAAACATAATATTTAGTGTGCGTGCTTTTAAGGTCTCCACTGACAGTTTGATTACAGCCCAAAGTGGTGCGATGACAAAAACCCCCTTTGCTGTTGCACCACAGACACCATGGTGACAGGGCATTGCAAAAGTAATGTTCCAAAAGTGAACAACCACACTGAGAGGGAGTTATTTGCTTAACGATGGAGAATCCCACCCAGTCACGCACTGAAACTCTGTAAATGATCCATTCTTTACACAAACTCAATATATTCTATAACATAACTGTCAAGAGCTGCTATGGACTTTCTGAACTAAACATTAACTGCCTTTGACAAACGGAGGGCAGTTGGTTACTAATTAACTTTAAAAGCTTTACAATCAAAGACAAGTCCGATCACATGCAACGGTCTACCTTGCTGCTGTCTCCAGAGGCACGAGCTAAAGTCTTGCTCAGTGAGTTCTTGCTCTGTTGCATCGACCGCAGGGCCCAGACCCCAAAGACAAATGCCACAGGTCAAGAATATGATTTAAGAAAAAGGAAGTAAAAGACTCATAAACCTCGTGCAATCTCTGACAACGTGTACCTGGAGATGAAGAGAGTGGACTGGGGAGAAAGCCTGAGCTCTGGTTGGTTTAAGTGAAGACGACGTACCAGACCTAGAAGGGGGGCTCAGGTTACGCGAGGACCATCGGGAGGAGGAAGAGGTTGGGATCCGAGAGGAAGAAGAAGAAGAAGAAGAAGAAGAAGACGAGGAGGAAGAGGTGGAGGATTTAGAGGAGGGAAAGAATTGAGAGGAACCAGCATGTCCATTGGAGAAGTTAGGGAAGAGCGCCCAGACCTCATCATCCAGCTGACTGACATCACCCTGTGGGGAGGGGTAGGGGGTGCGGACACGTAACCGTGGAGAAATTCAAAACAATGGACGCAGGATTTAGAATTAAACTCTTCCACCACGTACGAAAGGGAACATGCTGAGTCATGCGTTTTAGTCCAAGATTCCAAAAGGTGCTGCAGGACAACTTTTGGGCCCCGCTGATGGCCGGACGGCACCCGAAGAAACACACAAATCACACACCAGTACTGGTTCTGTCACTGTAATCACTGTAGTAACTTTCCTGAGTCTGCTTACCGACTCACTTTGTGCTCCACACACACACACACACACACACACACACACACATGCAAATGCACCAGTAGAGTCTGACAACACGCAAACCAAAGTGATGCTCCATGCTGCTACACATCTGTGTGCGGAGTTATAAACTATCAGCGTATTGGCTTCTAATGACAGAACCACTGTGCATCAGTTCACACAGCCAAGTACCTGGCTAGCTCTTTTAGCTCTATGGATGCCTGTACGTTCAGAGGCCATTCGCTCCCACGTGGAAGCATCTTTCCTTAATTGCTCCTCCGGTGAGTAGGAGTCACTCTATTGATGTGGATAAAGCAAGCTCTTTGATCACTTTCCTTATCACTGAGCTGATGGTATTCGGGAGTGTTATGACAGTGTTATTGGAGCAAAGTTAAACGGTATGAAGTTCCTTAATGGACCATCAACAATCGAGCTGTTTCCATGGCTCGTGTGATGTGAAGCGGAACAGAATGTCTGTGTGCAATACACAGCCGCGCACTCATTAGGCGGCTGTAAAACACAACGCGTCTAATGCAATTCAATAAGGGGAACATTTGTTAAAGCCACAAAACTGAGATTGAGCACACAAAAAGTACGAGATTTGAAATTCAGTTTTTCACACATGCTCGATCAACGTGCCAAACTTTACCGCACCACCACAATCACGACGTGACATCCGCTGAGTGTCATCACTGTACCTGCTGTGCTCGTTTTTTGCGGGTGAAAAAAGACGTTTTCTATAGTTGAGGTGAGGCAAACAAAGCTACGTTATGTAAGAGGACACTCTTGGCCATTGGATATATGCACATTACGTGAAGACAAAGTTAAAAATTAAGAAATAAAAGGTGGCAAAGAAGTTGCAAAGAGGCTGAAAAAGCATTCCACTTGAAAAAGAAAGATTTTAAGAATAACAAAGCAGAAAAATGGTGACAGCAATAGAATAAAAGCGGTCTACAAGTTTCTGATGAGTGGTGCTCAGCTACTCATATGCAGCCTGGGGTTCATAGTCTTTTTTTGGACTACTACCACTGATTGAGGTGCGGTATGTGCTCCTAAAAACTGACCTTGTCATTCTGGTAGACCGCTGGAAGCTGCCAGTAATGAGGCTCCTGTCCCAAGTAATCAAAGTTGGTGTAGGACAGCTGAGTGCCTTCAGTGGAAATCTCCACAGTGAAACCAGTGGAGATACGGCTGGTGCGTTGGCGGTTGACCAGTGCAAATCCCTGGAAGTTTCCCGGTGAGAAGACTGAGGACACCTGCAAGAGCACATAAACAGAGTTAGACACAGTTCAAAGGGAAAAAAATAAAAAATGCTAAAATCACTGTAGCCATTTTCACTGCAATTGGACATTTGGCTTGATAAGGAAATGACTATTCCGCTGCTGTTGACTACCTTTGCAGTAAATTTAGAAAGAAAGCCTCCAACATCGGGAGCTTTTTGGGACACTGGAGCGCGACAAAGGACGATAAAAAGCAGATGTGAGGGATGCCGGTGTAGCGAGACATTTGGTAAGCAACAGTTTACTATAGTGAAGACTATACTGGACTACATTGGTAGATCACAGCGCTCTTTAACTATTCTAGTTCCCCACCCATACAGTTGTCTTTTTCCATTGCCTGTGTGGGTCTTGAGCCAATGTGTGACCTCATAGACTTTCTGAGAGACAACCTCTCAAATCCAGCATTGCAGTTACTCGGTAGAGGACATCCATTGCTGATGGATGTGATCTCTCTGGTTTGGAACCACTTGAGGACGGTGTGATGAGGGTAGAATGAATTTAGACCACACACATATATGTTCTATGAAATAAATATGCTGTTGTTTTTTTTTCTCCCAGATGTTTGACCGTATGCACTGTGTCTTTGTGTCATGTACCACTTAAAGGCCTCACCGTGTCTCTGTAGTGGGTAGAGCTGAAGCACTGCTGGGTAACACCCATACAGAAACAGGACAGGCAGCCGTCTTTGACTTCCCTGCTGAGGTGGAAGGTTCCGGGCTTGCAGTTGGAGCAGGATCGGCCCTCAACGTTCAACTGCAATGCATTCAGGAAAAGTGGGTTCATTGTAGCATGCTGTGGAGCTGAAAACAAAGATACTAAAGATAACAACAACCAGCGAATAAGTTTGTTCGATCACCTTGCAGTGGCAAACATCACCGTTGCAACCTTCACTTCCTCTTTCGTCACAGTCGTAGCAGTTATCTGGAACAGGACAGTGGATTAGTTACTGTGTGTAAATGCCAGATTATTGGACTTTTTAAGATAAATAAAAAAGAACATGGAACATGGAAGAATATCTGTGATGTGACCAAATCAATAAAAATAAAACACAATATTTACCGTTGTTGTCAACACTACACCTCTGCCCACGCAGTGGATCGCCAATGAACCCTGGTTCACATCTGAAACAAAAATAGAAAATGTTTTGGGGTAAATATTCTTATCCAAAAGAACAATGAGCGGTGAAGTCCGCAATAGGTGATACATTTCATGAATCACATCCTTTGGGAAGTCTTTTTGACCCAAGTTAGACCTCAACCACAAACAAAGAAATGAGTCATTCATACGATAAACATACAAACTATTCCGTTATTTCATCCACTAAGTGCCCGAATCTGCAACTAAAGACTAGTTTTATCGACACACCAAGCTTTGGTAGTGACCACAAACATTTTCCCCAGAGACAGAGGTCATGAAGTATTGAAGATGGATGAAGCATTGCCTCAACATGACTGAGATGTTGATTTCATCTCTCGTATAGTCGTGATGCAGCTCCAACTGAGGAACACCTTTGTACAGCGAAAAAAACTAAATCAGAGGAAATATCACCAGATGGAAAAAAAAAACCATGGTTGAAAGAAAAGCTTCAAATATAGAAAAAGAACAAAGCAGAGGTGAATCCAAAGAGCCATGATGTAAAGAAAAAAGACGCTAAGCTTCCTAGGAGGGAAGTTATTTCTGATATTGAAACATAGCAAAGCAATATGCCTTCAACCCAAGCAAACAACGTCACTGCCACCAGAGCAAAGGCCACAATCCCAGATCTGTGCAGGTCGCCCTGAGAGCAGCCGCTGTCAGTCTTACCTCACCCTTTTCTTCTGGCAGGTCCGCCGGTCAACCGCCAACAAGAGCACTTCCATGCTATGAACTCTACTCAAACTAACTGAGCCGTACAGTAGTTAGATTCTAAGGAATGGTTAACTCAAAAGTGTTCATAACTACAGACTCTGAAGAATGGACACACAGCTCTTGATAAACACACATTAAAATTTAAAAAATCCCTGAAATTTGAAGAAGAATTTCACTAAACTATGTGTGGAATGATCTTTTCTTTTCTTTCTAATGATGATACATATAGGCTGGTCAGACTTCAATGCTTTGGTGTCAATAACTACTGGCAAAGTGACCGTAACATTTTCAATGGATATATTTATGTTTTTTTGGATACATCCATCTTCTCTTCTAGTGCCATGAGGTAGAATGATGTAAATCTTTTATGTGATATATTTGACTTTCCAAAACCAAAAGCCAGATTTTAGAGTCCATGATGAATGCCACCATTGCCATGCTTCTAAAAGGTTCAATCCAACAGAAAGAGTCAACAGCCATGCTTGCAGTTGTGATGCTATTCTAGGCACAGCTATGCTAACACATCCCCACAGGTTGATGGTAAGCAGGGGTCATTTTTCCCACGTTTGTTTTTACCATTGATTCATGGTACAACAAGTATTGTGTTAATTACTTTATTATTATTCATTATTTTAAAGTGCTGGTCGAGTTCAGTGAAAAGACTTGGAATCACCAAAATCATTTTAATTCAGCCTCTGGGGACCACAAATGTCTCTTTGAAAATCAATTCCAAACTATTCGCGTGAAAGGCCTCATTAGGGTTGAAGCTCCATGAACAACAAATGAGGATGTTTGGTTTGCTCTTCCGACCTTTTCAAAATTGTTCATATAATTGTAATCATAAAATAGTCTAGTTTGTAATGTACTGGTTGTTTACCCTGGAATTGTAACACTTAAACCAATCTTCTTATGCCTCCATATGACAGTAAAAAAATGAAAATACTAGGAATTCATAGGAATGAACATATAGGTGATCCTAGATTAAAACCATCTATACAAGTCCTGAAATCACAGATAGAGGCGTACAGCTTTTCTAGGACACATTGGAGGTGCAGGGCTTCTCAACACGCTGGATACCAGTAAAGCATACCCATGACAATGCTGGGAACAAGATTAATGGTCGTGGTCTTTTTTTACAAGATGTAACCAAACGTTGGGCTGTAAAATTGGAGGTAGTTTGGCCTTCACACAATGGACAAATGCATACACTTAACAGGTACTACTGCTGTGCTATCTTTTCAGGGCATAGCGACAGCTGTGATTGTAGTGAAACACACCTGAAATGTAATTAGTATGTCAAAAGAACATCCCATCAGGATGGCATCAAATATCTGAAAAGTCCCTCTAGAACAACACAGTTGCATAAACTTAGTCCCTTCATTACGTTCCATCGATGTGTAAAATATATAAATATCAGGATTAAGAGCATAGACATATCGACAATGAAAACTAATTGTAACATGATGAAAAGCAACACATGACTCCCTAATCATCGGGGATAATTTTGATAGGAATGGCCAGCCTTCCCAAGACAACATGAAGAGAACCGTCCGGATTAATTTTCTGCTTCGCAGACTTGTTTTCTCCTTGTAGACGCCTCAGCAGTTCCAAAAGAACAGACTGAGTGTTTTTCTTTTCTTTCTTCTGCGGGTGTTTTTTAGTTAGTTTCTTTGCAGCAGCAATCTTGGTTTTAGTTGATTTTCTTTCCGCTGTTGTGTAAGACTTCTTTGCAGGAACTCTTTTAATTGTCGTTTTGGACTTCCTCGCAGTAGTGGCCTTGGTTGGTTTTATTGATGAGGCCGCGTTCTTCGCAGAGTTGTTCTTTGTATTCTGAAGAACCAACTTATTTGAGTTGAGCTCCGTCTTTTTCTCATTTTGGTTGGCTTTGTGGGACTTTGACAAGCTCATTGAAATGCCTTTAGAAGACTTTCTGTGCTCCTGAACCTTCTTTGTAACTGGCGCATCTGATCTAAACGCCTTGTTGTGTCCTTTGCCTTTGACAGGCACCGAATCCTTTTCATCGGCTCGGCCAGGATTTGAAGGCCTTGCTTTGTGAGACGGCGGCTCCAGTTGAAATTTGGTAATGGCTTCGATGACTTGCTTTCGATGTTTGGGGCTCGCAGTCCCTGCGGACCTTCTCCCTTCGGGGCGTTTTGTTTGAGGCTTCACTGCAGATATCGAAGTGGTCCTAGGTTTACTCAGGGTGGTCCTAAACTTTAGCGATGACCTTTTGAATGTGACCTTTGCCGGTGTAGCGGTGGTGCTTGCTGATTTGACTTTTCTCGCTCTCTGAGAAGCAGAAGTGAGTTTTTTCGTGGGGAGGCTTGGGGCAGGTATGCTTTCAGGCACCGCGGCTCTGCTGGTGAGTGGCCTTTGCGTGGGTGTAATTCTATCTGTGGCGAGCGACGGCAGAGCCCTCTTCTCTTGCATGGAACGAGAACTGTGTCTAGCGCGTTTCATTTTGTTCATCTCCTGAGCGAGGTCGGTGAAGCCGTCAATCAGGATCTCCAGCCGTCCCTCCAGCCTGCTCAGACGGGCGTCCATGTCTTCGTAGGTCTTCTCCAGCTGGTCGACCTTCTTCTTCTTCTCCCCGGCTGACTGGACGGCCATGAGCTCCTCCAGCCGAGAGCTGAAGTGGCTCTGCTGGTCCCCCATACCGCGGATGCCCTCCTTCATGTCAAGTGTGTTTCTTTCCAGCATGCTCAGGCGTTGGTTGAAGCTGTTCAGGTGAAACCGCAGGAGGTGATGGTGGCTGGAGTGTCTGATCTCTGGGCTGGGCGTGAGGCGTGCGGGGACTCTGGGCGCTGAGCTCTTGGGTGTGACTGAGTCCACGGCCCCCACAGCTTCCGTCGTCGAACGAGTGGTGCGATTGTGAGCCGCCGTAGACAATAAAGTCCTAGTAGGGATTATGGTTGCTGCTGTGGTCCCATCATCAGCCCCGCTGCCAGACGTTATCATCTCTTTCTCCCAGCTGAAATTGAATACTGCTTCCACTCCACATATCAAGGGTAGAAGGCCTTCCGTGTGCTTATCCAGGAAAGGGTCCCCACAACTGTCTGCAGACGGCATCTCTTTTCTTAATGTCAAAACAGCAGAATCAGGTACGAGGCAGGCAGAGACGTTCAAATAGTAAATAACTGATAATTGGCATCTTGCACCAAAATCACCTCGTCATCTTTGCCCTCGGCGCAGCAAAGATTGATCAGTCAGGAGTCCTCATAAATGCCACATCTACATTTATGTCATTGATACTCAGATTTTAGAACGTCTGTGCTCGGACAGAAAACGCTTGAGCCAACACCTGGAAATATCATTCCTAGCAAAGCGCAAGGCTGAAGCAGAAAGCCACCTCTGAGAATGCATTTGGAGGTAAAGCGAAGGAAAAAAAGAAAGCAATCGAAGGATCTAAAGCAGACTAAAATTGAGGTTTTCCACAGGACATACAGTACTTTTATTCCTCTTTTGGCAAATTTCTCTTCCAGAATAATAAAATGACCTAATGACGTAAGTGATGACGTAATCAGTGCCACCGAAGCCCACTAAATATTATTCTACCACAGCCGGGTGACCTTAAATTTGGCAGAACAATAAACACTATCCAGCAGCAGATCTAGAAAAACATCACACAGTACAAAACACCCGGATGGATCTGCACCAATTTGTGTCTCCCATCCCTGGACTGACACACATCTCTCTCTCGCAACTGCTGGGAGGGTGAGGGGGGGGCGCAAGACCGATGCGAACCACGCACATGCTTCCATCCCTTTTCTTGTGAATGAAACCATGAAACCACTGGGTGCTACTGCCAGCCGCTGGTGACCTTGCTGCCTGCCATCCAAGTAACCCAAACCACTGTCCAGATGACCGTGAGAGGAAGACAGGGGAGAAGAGGAAAGGAGAAAACGAATGGGGGAGGGATTTGGAGGGGGGGGGGGGGGGGGGGGGTGTAGGGGGTGGGACTACCTTTCACAGCGCCGGCCGGTGTATCCAGTGGGACAGCCTTGACACGTTGGCTGGCCGTCAGACTCCAGATAACAGGTGAGGGCGAATCTGTGCCGAAAGAGGGCACGCAAACCATGAGAACACTTTTTTTTGGCAGTGTTCATGTTATTTCATATACAGTGTGACCTTTGTTTACTGAGGAGCAAATGAGAGGTTTCATCTCTGGCACGCTGCTCACTTTCTATTGTCCATCCTTCAACGGGATGATTAACAGTAATCTATGCAGACTGAATAAAACTGACACAGGCTCAGTAGACATGAACTCACTGGTTGTTGGAAGCCGTTCCAGGACACGGGCAGGGCTTGCAGGCCTGAGCGCCGTCCGTTACCGGGTTTCCATAGAAACCATCCTGACAGCGCTCACACCTTGGCCCGGCGGTGTTGTGCTGACATTGCTTTTGGTCAGGACACGCAAAAAAAAAAAAAAAAAAAAAAAAGGTGAGATCCACTGTGAATATACTGTACAAAAGTAAGTGTTTCCACTGGGAAGAGCCAGGAAACCATTAGTGCATTCCACTGCACAGATCAAAGCGTGGGCAGACGCGGGCGAAGAAAACCGAGAAAGGGGAAGAAGAGCAGCGTAAAACCCACCAGGCAATTGCCGGTCTCCTTGTCACAGACGCTGGCGTGACCGTTGCAGTCGCACCTCTCGCAGGTGCCCAGGTAAAGGCCAGAGGTCGTCCTCGTGTAACCTTCAGCGCACTCCTGCAACCACAGAGAAAAACACCTCGGGTGAGAGACGAGTGACAGACTGCAATTATCCCCAAAAATCACAGTGCTATTAATAACAAGCTTAGACACATCTGTAATTGCCTTACTCTTCCTTTTTTTTTTCATACCACATTACGTTTATTCTTGATCTTGGAAAAAGTGGAACAATGAGTCCACATACCAGTTTGATTTAGACGTCATGATTTAGCTGCATTTGGATCGTACAATAATTTGGTCAAATTGCGACAGATATCAATGCCAACTAAACAGGGTCTCTGAAATCTGCGTGTTTACCTGGCAAGAAGGTCCTCTGTATCCCTGAGGACAGGCGCACTCCTCCACCTCCACAGCACGTTCGTTACCAGTGGAGTCCGGCACAGCGACGTCCATCTCGATGTCTTTGATACTATTTGAATGCACCGAATGCACGCCATTAACGCTTAACACTCGACGCTCCGTTAAGAGTGATGATGCCACGCGAGTGAGCCGTGCAAACCTGCTCTCCGTCATGTCGTCCGCGTAGGTCGCCCTGATCATGAGCACCGTAACGTCAGCCAGGGCCATCAGCAGGTGCTCTCGAGTGCACGGCTGCCCGTCGGAGCGACGCCATCCAGACTAGTGAGCAGGAGGTCGGAGAGAAAAGGGCACGGTCAGTCAGTCCGTTGAGTCGCGATGCAGATTGAGCAACACGACGTTCCCCGTCGAGCAGCGCAGCTCACCTCTCGGAAGGTCACGGTCACGGTGTGTGAAACACGCGGAGCAGGCTTGGTCCGAGAGTAGTGCTCCAGGAAGATGCCGTTGCCCTGCAGGACCACGTCTGGCTGGCCGTCAATCACCAGTGACCGCTGATTCTCTTGGAACTGCACCGTGTAGCGGAGCTCCCCGCCATAGGCCGTCACCTGTGAGCAACGGCGTCAAAACAGAATTGAAGGGTGGAAAGGTATTTTACCCCTTATGAGACTGTGGGGGAAGTCGCACTGATGATGGCCCTGGCTGTGAATGGAAGCCAAAGGTTCAAAGGAGGCTCTCTGTGTGCAGTCTTTTCACTTTAAAACATGTCAAGGCTTGACTGAGTGAGACAGAAATCTTTCTTATCCTCTCGACTTTGTTCCTCTTACCTTATCTCCTAGGAAGCTCTCAGGCAGGACCCAGTAGTAGATGTCTTTGGGGGAAAAGGGTAATACGCGGTAGACGACTTCAGAGGAGCCCCTCTGAGAGATGCCATCGGAAATAGTTTTGGTGTTGGCTCTGTTGGAGATGGAGAAGAGCTGCCCGTTTGTCCCTCCGCGCACCTGAGAGACACAAACCAGATGTGAACACAGATTCACAAGCCCACAATCACGACCCGAACGTTCACTCTCCCTATTCAGCGTTTGACAGGATTTGCTGATTCACCAAAAATAGGCAAACACTGAGTCAAACCTTGATAACAATTACATTCACCCCTCCCTTTAGCCATTGGTGGGTTGGCGACCTACTTGATCTCTATTCCAGGTGGAGCTGGCGCACTGTTTGGTGACGCCCATGCAGAAGCAACGTTGACAGCCATCAGGGTTGGTCTCCGATAGGTCGAAGAATCCGGCCTTACACTCATCGCACACAGCGCCTGCCACGTTGTTCTGAGCCACACACAAACCAATATAGGACAGATTTCACAACACATGGTTGGAATATAATGCTAAAATGTCACTTAGCAGTTTGCCCTATGGTATGTATACCTTGCAGCTGCATGGTCTGCTGCTGGAGCTGATTGTCCCTCTGTTATCACAGCTTTCTGCAGGAAGAGAGCAACGGCAACAAGATGACATAATGTGTGGGGGGAAAGTACACCTGCATATCTGAGCTATGACCACATACTACTGGAACACCTGTGCGTGGGGAAGTGGGGGAGAGGGGACTCATTGATAATCATTACACAGGACTCCTTGAGTTCCTACCACCAGATTTAGTTTCATGGCTTGAAATGAGAATAAATATGTTTAGTTGGGCATATACTCACTGTCAGCTGATGGAGTACATCGTCCGTTAGGCTGAAGTGGGTTACCCTGGTAACCAGGAGCACACCTGAAAGAAAAGAAAAAAAGCCCAACATGACTTATCTATGCTTTCTAAAAACCCAATTCTAGGGCAGGTTATGTCATTGATAGTTTTAATAACATCTTGTGTTACAGAGGAATGTTGTGCCGTATAACCCATATCACTGCCGACCACGAACAATTTCAATAGTAATTAAGGCCCAGTTGATATCAGTTTCCTCACTTTTCGCAGCGTCTCCCTGTGTAGCCGGGCCTGCAGGCGTCACACGTCGGCTGTTGGTCAACGTCCAGGAAGCAGGTGTCAGAAAACCTACAAAGCCCCCCAGAAAAACAACAACAGTGGATTAATGACAAGCAGGGTGAATGAACCAGTGCCAAACTGTTGAATGAGCTCAGCTTCCCTTTGATGCCTTGTGTGTGTGTGTGTGTGTGTGTGTGTGTGTGTGTGTCTATGTGTCGTCCCCTATTTGTACAGAGGATGTGTATGTGTGGTTAGAGTGGGTGTGGGACCTTACCGCCGCGAGGTCTCATAGTATGGGCAGGGACAGGGCTTGCAGTCATCTGAGCGTCCTCTGGTCGCGTCACCAAAGTAGCCGGGGCGACACTTCTCACACTGAGGCCCCTCTGTGTTGTGTTGGCAGCTCTGTGGCGGGAAGAACACGTTGCTCATTCTTGTGCCGAGAAGCCACTCAAAACACGACGGGATGGTTTGACATTTTGGGACGACGAGGTTGTTCTCTAACTGGTTTCTCCCACGTTGCTCAACCAGATAAAAGACTGTTCCAAAAAAAGGGGGAGTTTGCCATTACCAGACAGCGTTCACTGATTGGGTCACAGGCGCTGGCGTGTCCATTACAGTTACAACCGGCGCAGGTGCCCAGATAGGAGCCGCCGGGGACACGTTCGAAACCAGGGGAACACATCTCACAGGAGAGGCCTGAATATCCTGGAGGACATCTGGGAACGACAAACACGACCACCAAACCGCGAAAGCTTGATCAGTTTCAGGAACGCAACGAGGACAAATAGCAAACTTTTGCTCGTGTTGTAATAAAAAAACCCGAAGAAAGCGAGAATAGAACGACACGGGACCCAACGAAGGTTATTGGCCAAACGTGTGTCACCAAACCAAAATCATTTAATCGTGAATCACGAATGACTTTCTATAATAATTGTGCAGCACTTCTCACACTGCCAGAAGGCTTATATGGCTCAGGGGAGCTCATTTGAGGTATCTTATGGTCTTACCTGCACTCCTCGACATCCTTAGCATGACCCAGAGTGCTGAACTCCACAGAAGTGGTGTCCATGACAATTTCACTGAGCCCAACGCTGACCATGTGGTTGTCGTAGATGGTGCGGATGTTTATGCTGTCCAGGTTGGCTAGCGTCATTATCAGCTCCTCGCGGCTCACAGCGCGGCCGTTGGAGTGCTGCCATTTGTCCTAAAACAATGCCAGGCAGGTTTACCGGTGTGTTTAATGTATGTGTTCTATTTCAATAAATGAATATGGAATATTGTTTCTTGTACCATCACAAATTTACTAAAAGAATCGGCTCTTTTAACCAATGACTTACTTCAGTGAATTTGATCTCCTTCTGGTTGACCACTCGGCCGGGAGTAGGTCTGCCTCTAGTGGACACAAGCCTGCGTCCATTTCCAACAAGAATCACATCAGGCTTCTCCACCGGCTCAGACAGGCCGCGGGCCAATGTGTACCGCACCTTGAACCTCAGGGAACCTCCGTAGGAGTCAACCTAAAAACAGTAGAAACGAAAGCAACGTTTTAGTTCGTAAAGTAATTAGTCAAGTATGATAAAGCCTGCGGATCATTTTGCTCTTTACCTTGTTGCCCAGGAAATGCCGAGGCAGCGTCCAGAAAGAGTCAAGGTTGAGGAAACGGCGCGACAGGTCGACGAGCTGGAACTCCTTCATCTCCGGATTAACGAGGAGCTGCGTGGGGGAGAGCGGGGGAGTGCCCGGCCTGGATGGGTAGGTGACATTCACTCCTGGAAGTAAGAATGACACAATCAGCCAGCCTGTTTTTTTTATGCTCTAAATCTCGGACGACACAAACTTTTAGAGGTGAAGGACAGTGTGACCGCATGCTCAGTCCTCCGTTAGTTTTAATAAGCATCGACGGCTGGAGTGCCTTTGAAGTCTTCCTCCTCGGTGAAACGCAGGCTGATCTGGTTACGGTAGCGTCCGGTGCCCTTGCAGTTTTTGGAAGTTCCAGCACAGAAGCAGGAGACACAGCGGCCCGCCACGCTGAAGTGACCGTCTGGACAGTTGCCTAAAATGAACCAGACAAAACACAAGACAAATTCAATTCTTACAGTATCTAGAATTCACCCGGGTGAAAACTGCTAGTGGTGCTGACAGTGAACCCACAGCAAGAGTGGCACGGCAGTACCTAGATTTGAACTTGAAGAGAGAGTGAGCACGCCGTCGGGGATGCCAAACACCAGGCCTTTAGCGTTGATGGCCTCACAGGTGTACGCCCCCTGATCGGCCTCTTTCACATTGTGAATGGTCAGGGTGCCGCGGCCGTTCTCGCTGGTCATGGAGATCCTGGGTACATAGAAACAAGGCGCCAAATGATCAACTACAGTAATTGTCTCACCACACACACACACGGGAGACTGCGCCCTGAATGAACATTCTGACACTGCAACTGTTAGATTTAAGTGCACCGCAAAATGATTGGAATCCCAGGTCAAAATAATTTGATGAGTCAGCACAGAAATCCTTGTGTTGTTATATTTCGCGACAGTGAGGCGAGAAATGTGTAGAGAAAAGCTCTTTTTTTTTAATCCTGGCGGACAGCCGCAGATCAACCAAGCAGGATTGGCTTTCACCAGATGTTTGATTTGAGACAGCCTGCCCAAAAATGCCTCGAAAATGACACATCAACTTCACTTTGGACTGCATTTTCTGTTACCTCTGGATACAAAATGGAGTATAGTACTATATAGAAGCATAACTTGTCATCAAACGCACCTGCTGCTGAGTGGAATGTGTCCCCAGTTGAGTCTCCAGGTGATGATAGGCGTTGGCACTCCAACAGCCTGACATGAGAACGTCACCGTCGACCCCCGGTTTGCCTCGATGGACTCTTCCGGTGGGGTCGTCACAGAGGGAGGGGCTGCAAATTGTCAAGAAGATGACAGCTGTTTAAACATAATAAAGACACGTGTGCAAAAAGTCTGCAATGGCACTGGAACCTGGCGATCAAGGGAAGCTCACAAACGCCTGAAAGTCTTTGGAATCATAATTCTATCATTTGAATGGACAATTCCTGTGCTCAGGAATGGCTGCTTCACAAAAAGCTCTGTGTGCAAGCTGCCACCTACGTAAAAAAACCTTGTAGAGGAAGCAAAAAGGAAAAGAGCGCAATGTGCACCAGAGAAAAAAAGACAGCAGCTGCTGGTGTGCGACTTACTGCAGCCGTACTCATCCGAGCGGTCGGGGCAGTCTGGTTCTTCATCACACTGGTAACTGGCTGGGATGCAGGTGCGATCGGTCAGGCATTCAAATTGCTCGGGAGCACACCTGTCGCCGGGACCCTTAGTGGCTGTATTCGTGACAAAAAAAAAAGAGACGACGCGCGACTTTCATTGACTCGTTTCACAGTGGTCCTTTGGCTGGGTGAAGGAAGTCTGCGTATGGACCTATTCAGACTCCGGAAAGAAAAGGAGACTCACGGCAGTCCGTTTCATCCGAGTTATCCTCACAGTCATTGTCGCCGTCACAACGCCATAGCTTGAGGGCACAGCGGCCATTCTTGCATTTGAACTCGTTGGGTTCACAGGGAGATGGGGTACCTGTGGAAAGACGCAGGGCAATTAGTGGGGGGGGGGGGGGGGGGGGGGGAAACGGCGCGCTCCGGTCCGGGCTACGTACCGCATCTGAACTCGTCGCTTCCGTCCGAGCAGTCCCTATCTCCGTCACAGATGTAGTTCCGGGGGATACACTCGCCACTCTGGCATGTGGCTTGATCTGCCCTGCAGCGTCCAGGTGGGCTGGGGGGTCGCAAAGGCTTCTTGGTGGTTGTGGTTGTGGTAATAATGGCGGTGGGGACCGGAGGGGCTGGCGTTTTTTTCTCTAAAACAAATCTCTGATTAACCTTAGAAACCCTACGAACAAAGTACTCGCTTGGAGCGGGTTACGATAGGGGAAGGAGCCGTTGTTGCGTGCAGTAGCCCTCAACCGGAGCAGAAGCCACTCACCACAATTGGTCTCATCACTCATGTCTCTGCAGTCTGGTCTTTCGTCGCACAGGTATTCCATCAGGATACATGTCCCATCCCCACACCTGTGCTCGTCTGACATGCAGGGCCTGGTGCTGGAGGTTACTGTGAGAGATGCAGAGGCTACAGTTCCCGCCAATAGACTACACCAAAGTCGTATCCCAGCGCAGCTGTGAAAAATCTGCTTCCGGTGGCCTCTCGGCCGTCAGATTAGCAGGTGTCAGGTTGTAAAGACGATTGTGTGACACTCGAGAAAAATAATCAAGGATATTCTGGAGAAAAAAAAAATCTGTGGGGTATAAAATCCACCTAAAGGACAGATGGATGGACAGACTTGAGTAGACACCACGACTTCAATCTTCTGATTGAAGAGTTTAAAGATGAAGTTACAATTATTCTCCATCCGTTGCCATGCCTGTCTAAAGAGTTGGTAGAATTTGTGTGAATCAACAAATGTGTTTAAACTGCAGTGAACAGCAGCATTCCTAATCAAACTCAAGCCATGCAAAGGTCTTTCCTATTCACAATGGACCTCCCGGACACTCAGAAGTCTACTTTGTATTGGTGCTGCCATGCAAAACATTCCTCAAACCACATGAACACTGCTTGCACATCTCAAGGTAAAGGTCGCCGCACGATTTCAACGACAACAAAAAAAAAGACAGGATATGCTCGAACGCTCTTTCTAAAAAGGCACTACAGCTTCTAGGGTACAGCCGGCTCAGTCACCATGCAGAGGGCCTGGCACAGTACAAACCTGGCACTGCTATGGGCTCCACTGGAGGCAGAGGTTGAACTAGAAACCAGAGGGAAATGTTAAGGGCACCGCCTACCGGTGGACCTTAATTTGCTGCAAGCACACAGCCAACCCTTGCGTAACATGGTCACTTCCCGCCCGCGTTAAGCGGTGGCATATCCTTGCAGAGGTCTCACCTTCCCCGAGCCGCCTGAACTCAAAGCCCTGGACCGAGGTGACGTAGGAAGCAATGGATCCCTCCTTCACCACGTTGTACAGGACGCTGCGTATCTGTTCGGTATTGCTGTTGGAGTCAGAACCCACGTCCATCTCCACAAATACGTCCACGCCACCCTCTCTAATCATCTTCCTGCAAAGGGCAAGAAAAAGCCCGGTGAGTCTGCGGCGTGCCCTACGGATGGTTAAACAGGAAGGCAACACAACGGTTTAAAGGACTGGTTCTTACTTAATGAGGACCACGTTCACTGTTTGGATACCTGGAATCCGGATGTAGTCTGACTCCAGCTGCGAAGAGAAAGCCAGACTGGGTTGAGTTGAAATATATAGGCCCGGGGCCTTATTTTCACACAGAAGTTCACACATCCTGAAATCAGCAAAGTCATAAATAACAGCATTGTACTGTAATTGAGTTGAGTTCCTCCTGTTAGAACAGGACCTACCGTGTCCACCACTGCTTCAGAGATCTCATTAAAGGCCACTGAAAAGATGTCCTCAAGCTCGGGGCTGTACACCAGGGAGTCAGTGAAGTTGACAAGAGCTCTGTAATATACTAGAAACACATGATGAGATGAGATGAGATGAGAGGAGAATCTGTCAGGCAAACTATACAACAGCACGCAACGACCACAGGCTCAGCGTTAACGTCCATCTGTTGTAGACTTCAGATATTATAAGCCAATATAATAATCCAAGATTAAGTGCTTGAGTTTATCACACAGAATGTGATATGGGATACTGTTTGGGAATTATTTTTCTTCGGGAAGGCTTTGGTTAAATATTTCTGAAAGTCGAAACTGAGGACCATGACTTTGACTGAGAGCCACAGACAAATTATGGCATCTATTTTCACATCTCCGTTGTGGTCGGGTCTGCGCTCAAACCGACAACTGCAGACGCAATAACAGGCCCCCGCTGCTCCCGAATCCGACCATGAAACTAAAGTATCAGCGCTTTTTCCCTGTGCGTGTCTTTCTTTGGGTCATGGACATGGGGAGACGTACCCGAGCTGTGAGTATGTCTCCCCGTGTACGTGACAGACAGGTGCTGATAAAGGCCCCTTTGTTGCAAAGGAGGAATTGAATATGCCGTCTGAAACCTAATCAACAAAGACACTATAAAGACAAAGTACGTGCGGATCAGCCAAAACAGCATGGCCATGAGATTGCACAGGATCCCCTGATGGAACGCAGAGGATGCCAGAGATTTGGAAAGGAGTTTGAGTGCCACTGCTGTGCTAGCGGCTGCAGAGGAAGGAGTGTCAAAGGTAACCAAAACATCTGTTTCACATTCAACAAGTCATTTCTTTTTACATTTTCCATTTCTTTGTGACGGTTGTTTGACAGTTGCACATATTCGTTTTGCTCCACCCGTCTACCACATATATGGACGGCGCACAAAAGTGTTTTAATACAATGCATCGTGATGTTTTGGGGATTATACATTACATGAATACTGCTACTAACACTTTTGGCACGTGCGTTACCACGTGTAAGGACCAGTTTGAATACCACATCTGAAAAGCTGGATGAAATTTTATAGACTCGACTCTTTCCGAAGTTGTGTTGACTCCCCAGTCATGATCTCAATGCACCACATTGCTATCACCTGAGCCCTCCTACGCCCTCTAAAACTGATTCATTCATCCAACCATTACTCCAGTGATATATTTTTGTTAACTCATCACCAACAGAAATGTAGACTGTATTATTATAAATCCAATGCCATGCCCACTGGGGGCCCAGTTCTCACATGCCTGCCAACACTTTGTTAGGAAGGGCCGGCCAGCTTGTGATCTCAGACTGGCAGAGTGGGTTTAGGGAGGAAGTCAATATTTGAGCCGTTTCTTGCATTCAGACAGTAATAGCAATGCCAAAAACAGTCATGTTCCTGGAGTACAAACACACATAGCTACCCAATGATCTAAATTCACATTTAAACTGCTTTATCTGCGTTCACGGCCTGTTGAGAACCCTTGTGCCTTTTGCTCCACTGCCTGAGCTCTGCCTGTTGAACTGCGGTCCTCTCTAAACGCTGCTAAATTCTCTTTCCTCACCCAGAGCATTGGCACTAAGAAACTTCCGATTCCGGGTGAGGAAAAGCCACATTTATGACAAAGTAAACCGAGCAACGCCTATGAAAACCACGCAGCAACGTCAACATGTAGCGACAGAACTGCAGGCTTTCGCTCAGCCTGGCAGGGTGCCTGAGCGCTGGCTGTTACTGTCAGACTAAATAGGATTAATAGTCAGGGCTTGAATGTGGACCCAGAAGACTGGCAACATCAAAGTTACTCATCAAAGCTCCTCATTTGACCCGCGTATAATCCAATCCCTTGGGTGGGTACTCGCCGCGAGGTCAACAGCAGCTCGCAGCCCCAACTCTCTCTCTCCGAGCTCGACGCTAACAGACTGGCAAGTGTGGAGCTGCCCGAGATCCTTTGATTAGAGGGGCGGGTTGCGCCCCGCTGCTATCCGGCGGCTCTTTTGACTCGGAGAGACGTTCTCTTGTGCATCGCTCCCTGTACCCAGGGGGCAAGGAGGTCCCCTCCCCGCCCCCCTCGTCAAGCACGACAACCATCAAGAGCGGTGACGTCGTCAGAGGGCCGACAAGACGGGCAGGATAAAGAAACGCCAAGTGGAATTATAGCATTCCGTGCTGTTAATTCACAAACTTATTGAGCTATTAAAGCTGTTCAGTAGAACTGTGGCGGCTTTGTCCAATGGGCCCCTCTGAACACATAGGAGGCCTTTGCAGAAGACAAAGACTTGATTGAGCAGGGAGCGCAGCTTGTCCTTTAAAAGCCCAGCCGCTCTGGGCTTGACCTTCAACCCCGCAGGGCTGCGCCCACGGCACCGGCCCAGCACCACCCGAGCCATTTGCAGAGAATCCATGAGGGAAAAAGGCCGAAAACACATCTCTGCTTTCCAATCATAAGTTTTTGATGGCATATGTTATCACCTCTCGTGTTTTTTTTTTTGTTTTTTTTTACTTTGTCCCCCTGTAATTTGATTTACAAATATTTCTCTCTACCTTAGTTTATACACAAGCTGTGTCTTTCTTAGTTTAACTGTGAACAGAAACCCCTGCTCCTTAACCCGTTTGCTGGTGGCAAGCCAAAAAATTCTCCACTCATTGCCCTCTGGGGAGCTCCTGGGACCTCTGAAATTACTACTAAGCTCGCCCCGTTGTGCTCTCCCACGACTTGTAACCATAATAGAAACACCATTGTGTATGACAGAGCCCGTTTTTCTACTCAGTCTTGTAGGACAGCTGGTTTGAATCATTGTAATGACCCATCTGCACGAAGTTGAAGTTAGAAAAAGCCCTTTTCAAATTAAATTGTTGTAACACATTATTAGCAAGTGTTGGGCGGTCCACAGTTATGAATAGTTATGTATTTCCATAGTATTTTTACAAAAAATGTTGTCATTTCAAGGGTGACGAACTGTATTACTCAATGGAACAACTCACTTATTTTCCACAGGCATCAGAGAAGCATGCGTGACACTTGGTAGAAAAGACACGCTGCACTCAAACGCTGCATGCCCGAGCCTTCCTCAGAACAATGAGGATATCCTGTGAGCCAAACACATGCTTCCATGCGCCAAAATTTACCCTTCAGCTGTCGGCCCCAGAGAGACACACACACACACACACACACACACACACACACACCCTGGGATTTTGCAGTGACGCAGGGAGGAGCAGCTTCCTGTTTTCCATCCCAAATGGAAAGAACGGAGCACCATAATAAACGGTTTCTGCACTGGCAGAGGCAACAATGACCACGTTCTGTTTTGTGGTGACTCATTCATTCTTCCACTGCTTTGGATGCAGTTGCACTTCTCCTGCATTTCAGAGGACATGCTCTGAAATGTCAGCCGAGCCGGCCTCTTGGTCTTCTCGGTCTGCAAAGTCTTCTGAGAGTCTGTTCACTGTCTTTCAATGGGAAAAATGTTCTTATCTAATCTCGAGGATTGATACAGATTGTGCATTAATATACCGACACTGTGCTGACGGGACAGATGTGCACACTTGGATCTGGATTGTGTGGGACGGCACTCCATAAACCTCGACAGAGAACAGTAAACAACAGCTCCTTCAAAATCAAGTGGGTGTGTTGGATCCGACTGTAAAGCTGTTCAAACAAAAAAATAAAAACAAACACATGGCTCCTAATGCATCATTACTGTAGCTTTGCCTTGACTGCGACTGCTGCAAAACTCTTGCTACAAAAGTCACCAAATTTCAATAAGAAAATAGTTGACAGGAATAAAATATATATCCCAACATCTCCTAGAGTACTCCGCAGAGTATTAAAAGGTATTGAAATATCCACTGCATGAAAGAATGCAGATATGCTGCGACTCTTGTCCGAATGGGAGTGAGAGGCGGGGGACGTGGGGGGGGGGGGATCTGGGAAAACTACAGGACAAGTGGAAGCCCTGCCAACAACCACACGTTTCCAATGCAGCAGTTGTTTTGTGACACAATAAAGCATCCCCCCCCCTTCTCATATTCAAGATATTTTTTTCCGATGTAGCAGAGATCATCGTGGTGATGAAAAAGAAAATAAACCGAGGTACCAGTTGCCAGCCTGTCCTTGACCAAAAAGTACCCCTTCAAACAGCTGCACGCGCCCTCGTTCTGTGTAACCCTCACCATCGTTTCCCTAAAGAGGAGCAGCGCGGGCCAGTTCTCCAAGGCAACACATTTGTTACTGGCACAACAGAGGGAAGCATCACGGGGGTACGGCGCAGTAATAAGGCTCGAGTCCAATCAGCCGCGGTTCCCTCGATGTGCATTAAGCACACTCACGCTCACTGCTACCTGTTTGTGAATGGCTTTTATCAGCGGCTGACAATTCGGACTAAAGTTAGACCAAGTGCGTCTTTCGATGACACGGCACCTCGTGTTTTGTCTGCAGGCGTCCGCGAAAGGGGAGCAAGTCCGTTTTCTACTTCGCTCTCGGGTCATTTCGTGGCCACCTTGAGGTGCGCCGGCAGTGCAACAACAACAACAAAGGCGTCACCAAAATAGCAGCAGCTGCCAGCACTCCCCCCCCCCCCCACCCCCCCAGCGTTATCTGCCCAGGAGTGCACCAGTATGCGACACACACACAGACACACGCGGGGGGGGGTTGCCAGGGAGACACGCACATCTCACACTCGCTCGTGATGGAGTAGCGATGGAGTAGCGACTGCCCGGGCCAGAGAGAGAGAGAGAGAGAGAGAGAGAGGGGACATTATCCTGACGTATGGGCCCACTTATGCTGCAACATCTGTCATTCTCTGGAGAAAACCCCAAAAATATCGACTAAGGCTTTGCTGACATGGCCAAAGTCTTTGATCCGGATAAAAGTCATGTTTTATCTTGATAATAAAGCAGTTAGCATTCTTATATATACTGCATCTGTTCAGAATTTAAACACGCAGTCCAACCTGCGGCAATATTAAATTACTTCTGTAAAACGAAAAGTCTCCGACAGAGACGTATTAAGACTTCCAAGTGTATTGCGTATTTAACAAGGTTTTTTGCAATACTGCGACCTTCATACGTGGCACCGTCTTTGAGAAACACTTTTCGGAAGACATAAACTCTCACGGTTTCCATCCCTAATTGGCCCAGGGAAGAATTTAGCCCCCATCCCTGTTACAAAGTGGGATGTGGTGACCTTTGCTTCTTTGTGCCCAACATCCTTGGTGCAATAGGAATGTTTGTGATGGAGCCTGCGAAACAAGGAAAGGCTTTCACAGCTGAGAGAAGTTCTATTTTGTCTCCCGGGAATCACTTCTGGGATCTCAGCGTGTAGGTCAAGACAGGTTGGGAGGACACGGGCGCAACCTTCGTATCCCCGCAGGAGATTGCTGACTATGATTATGTGCAAAAAAAAGATAAAGAGGCTAAAAATAATCTCATCTTGGCTTCTGGGAAGGAGAAGATAGGGGAATTCTATAGCTGTAGGCAAATAGCGGCACGACAGGAAATAAGCCTTAATCGGGGCAAATGTGGTAAATACTTCAAAGCAGTGGAAGGGGAAGGAAGGCAGAGGCTTGCATGGACAGTCTGGACAGCCAACAGGACGAGAAGCTCATAGAAAGTACTCAGCGTTATGCACAGGAAACTCAATTTCCTTCCCATTGCTGTTGGGCTCCAAAGTATACATGGAAATGGCCTGTCTGGCCCTAATGGCACCGTAATCAGACCAAGCAGAATCTAAATATATTCCCACCTTTGACATTGTATAATACATAAATTGCTGCGTAATCTCAGTTTCGCATTTAATTGCCACATTAAAGCAATACTGAACTTTGAGTGGTCAACAGTCATCTGCCCGGAGTGATCTGTGAAGCCGTGTTTAAATTTTTTATTAGCTAAATATTTTCTTCGATTTACCAGCCTAATTTGTCACATGCTTGGAGGGCCACACAAATAAATACTTTAATAAAAATAAAAGGAATTCAGAGACGCCTCACAGTGGTTCTATTTCTGTGAACGAGACACATGATGCGCCTCAGCTATGATGTCAGCCCGCAATGCTAGTGCCAAAACAGTCAATCTCCCATGATGTAATCCGCCCGGCTAACCACACGAGTGCCAGCGTCATGCACCAAGGTCATGATTAGTTTTATTATATTATATTACATTTTGTTCTATGTTGTCTTGTTGTCCATCGTCGGCTGTTGATTTGCACCAACTGCCAAGTCAAATTCCTTGTATGTCTAACATATTATGGCGATTACCAGCCTTTGATTTCAACAGGAAGATGATCTGATTACATTATTGTTAACAAACTGTTAAATAACTATATAATAATGTTAAGACATATGTTTGACATTTTTTTGTACTTAATATGAATTGACTTTCTTTTCAAAACAATTTGTATTTTTCTGTATATAATTTAAACATTTTTTTCTAATTATTTTTCAACCTAACATTTTTTGACCAAACGACCTGAAACATACCTGTTTTTCAGTACATTTTTTACCTTAAATTTTTTTACTTTTTTTTCCAAAATATTTTTCAACCTATTTGGACCTTTTTTCAAAATAATTTTGACCAACTATTATTAAAATTTTCAAAGCCTTTTTGACCTAGTATTTATTCACGTAATAGAACTTTTTAGAATTATTTTCCATGACATTCTTTGAACCAGCATATTTTGACTATTTTTTGGTAGGACATTTAACTAATGTAGCCTCGGTGGTTAAGGCCAAGTTACACGGGGAAGGAGTCAATTGACAGTAACTCCTAGATTCTGTCTGTTAATATAAAAATAACAACAAAATAGACAGTAAAAACAATAACAATTGTCCAGGAACAGAAGAGTAACACAGAGCAATAAACCGCAGATCCATCTTTCAGGGATTAATCCGCTATTTAATTAATTAGTTATTAATTATTTTTCTTTCTACTAACGGGCATGTGATGTACCGAGGTGCCCACAAATATATACAAAAGTCTAAAAAAAGTGAGAGTGCTGGAAATAGCAAAAACTCATTTGAGTGGAAGGCAAACGGACGTGTTCAGCTGCAACTTTTATTGTTCGGGGAGCTTTCATATATCTCATTGTGCTGTCGCCTCGGCCGCTGGTTTAAAAGATGAAAGAGGAGTGGAGATGCTTTTGTCTCAAAGACAAAGCTGAACAAGTGTATTATGACCAGACTCTGGCAAGCTGGAAGGGACGGGGGGGGGGGAGGGTGTATTAGGATGTGATGGCATCATCATTCAGGCACCGACACACCGACACCGACACACACACACACACACACACACACACACACACACACACACACACTGCATATAGCTACTGAAGTTGGGAGTCACAAATATGGAAGCTTCAGAGGGATGAGTTATCTAGCGCACATTGACAGAATCTGCCAGGAGAAAATGGTTAGATTCAATAGATGTTCTGGTCCCTTACTTGTGCTCCCTGAGACTTCGGGCCAGGGCGTGCTACCATCATCCTCTCCACTGGGCAGATCTTTGAAGACAGAAAATTGGGTTTATATTGAAGTGTGCTGGTTCAAAGTGAGAAAAAAAAGATAAATTGTTGTGCTCAGCTACGTAACACGTATAACGTAAGATTTGCTCTGAACTCCTCCTCAAAAGCGTTGATCCTGCACGTCAGTGTTTATATGTAGCATGAAATCATCCAAGTGCTTATATCATTACGTATCTAGTTTTAGGACGGGTCAACAATATAAGGAATGCATGGGTGAAAAACGCCTCTTATGAATTGCGGGCAGCTGTGGCTCAATCAAGCCCACCTCCTGAAACTCCATCAGCGGCAAAGTCTTCGTCGTCGTCCAGCAAGCTGTGAGACGCCACGAGCGCTTTCTCCTCCAAGTCTTCTGGCAAAGGGACCTCTCCCCACACCTTGGAGGCCTGAGTCACCTGTAGCAAACAGAAGGAGATTTATAGGGGTTGAAGTCTCCGCAGAGAAGGGTTACACCCAGTACTACACATGGACACTGGAAGAACAAGAGAACAAAGGCTGCGGCAGGAAACATGGGATTGTGAGGTGTTTACTTTTACCATTTATTATCTCCTCAAGGCCTTTGCAACAAATCCCATACAAACAACACTGGTGTGAACAAAGCTCATTCAAAAATGTTCTTTTGAAAAGAAGAAATCATGACAATTGATAGGGGGGGTAGAAGCTGGCAACAGATTTGTACAGCTGGTTGCAATGACCCACGTGTAGGTACACATACACAGACACACACAGGTACGAGGAAACCAACACAAAACTGTGAAAGCCAAAGAAAGCAGCTGATGTTGACATATTAAGAGGAAGACAAAAATCTGTAGTATGATTCAGAATCTCCTCGGGATAAAAAAAAAAAACAACAAAAAAGTTAACCATCTCTATACTCAGGAACTGGTAAGGAATCTATCACAGAAGCATGAGGCCACCTGCTTTTAGGTTCGGACCAAAGTGGTAAAAAAACATTCATTAGCCACACCTAGTGGGGGAGTCAATTAGTAAAAAACACAGGAAAAAAGTGTTATTTTAGTGACGGAAAGTACTCCGTCCAATGGTATTATTTTCACATAATGCACTACTGGACAAGTCACATAAATATAAAGGCCGACCTGGCTACACTCGCCGAACGCCTGACAGACACGTGCACATTCCCAATGAGGAGACACCGAGCTCGGGCAGACACATTCTTTTATCTTATCATCTTTATCAGGTTATCTCTGCCGGCCCAAGTGCAGCGGACCTGAGCTGGTTTATTATCTCCACTCTCACCATCTCAGCATCCAGTGTGCCCAGACACCGGCTATAAGTTTGGATACGACCATGGCAGGATGCCACCCGCGACATTTACAGTTGGTACGGTCCGCTAGTTCCTATTTCCACCTAACTCCCGCCCTGGTGGTTTTCCTATTTAGATGGCTGCGGCTAATAAATAACCAGATATATCCCCACAAATCCCCCTTCCCCTGACTGAACACCCTTGTAACAACAACACCCGGGCCATTTTCAAAAGGAAACCGCTGACCAGCCAAATTCTTTTCAGCGGTGCCGACAGGCCAACCATCAGTTTGATCACCTCCTTCTTCCCGGTCCCTTGGGATGGTTTATCGTCTGAACCTGTTGGTTATCATTAAGGCAAAACACACACCTCAAACCTATGGAGCAACCTCATTTTCAGGACTACATAGGATATTCCCCAAAGCCGCTGCGACCTTTACTCTCCGTCTACGAGTCAGACAGGTGGATTGTGGAAAAGTAATAGATGCGCCTCAGAGACACGGGCTACTCTTGTATCTTTTTGCATGTCCAGAAGGGACAAATCGCAACCAGGTAGCTGCTCAATATGCGCATGTACATGCACATACACACATGTCACACAGCGAAGAGCACAGACCTTTCAGGCGAAAAGGAATTCCACTGTCGACTCGTGAGACACTCTGGTCACAATTGACAATGCTTGTCTAGAGGGACAAAATAGTTGTAGCTTTAGATAATTGGTGACAGGTGAGGCTATGCAGACGGGCATTACGTTTATCCAGCTGTTAGCGCGACCAGGGGAATTTGTTTTGTTGTTTTTTTGTCCTGTGAACAAGTGATCAATGGGGGCGGATGCAGAACCTTCTCCAAAAAAATCTGAAATTAAAGATTCATTCTTCCGTCAGTGGGGAGATCTTGCAGCTGGAGACCATCTGTCGTCTCTACTTCCAAAAAAAATGCTGGCTGC
Organism: Apeltes quadracus; assembly: GCA_021346845.1. Classification (NCBI taxonomy): domain Eukaryota; kingdom Metazoa; phylum Chordata; class Actinopteri; order Perciformes; family Gasterosteidae; genus Apeltes; species Apeltes quadracus. The sequence continues at coordinate 5,975,369 of CM037928.1, read as the reverse complement.
TCAACATGTGCATTCGTACCGCATGCCTGTGTATTTCACTTCACTTGCATCTGATCACAAATGTCTCATAAATGAGTTCAAAGCAGCTGTGTACATTTTTCTGTAATTTGACCAGGCAAGATAAAGCTAATTGAAACGTTTTATTGGGATAGTCTTCAGTATCAATTCACCACAATTTGCTTCTTCATATCACCGGACTATCACCCGGACTGGTGCTTATTTTCACTGTGTGTTACTGTCATTTGAGCATTACCGGATAGAAAGGAACACAGAGAACAGAGAGTCAGAATATCATCAGACGTATACTTTAAGTCCTCTCATCAAAAGCTTTAGACTCAGACACACAACAGTACCTTCATGTTTACAGCGACGGACATCCCTGTGTCTCTCCAAATAATCATCACGTCATCATTTGATCCCATTCGATGGGGAATTAGCATAATTGGACTACGAGTAGTTGATTCATGGTCAAAAACTTGTTTTGTGAGCTTACAGTGAGGTTTCACCACCGAGAGTTCACAAGAGTGAATAACGTAAACTGTGGTGCTAATCAGGTTGTCTTTTGATTTACATGTTTTATTTTGAAAATGAACCTTCCTCTCCTTTCAGGCAACTTGCTCCTCCCCCCCCCCCACCCCCTTCCCCCCTCGTGTGCCGGTCCGATTGTCTGCCCTGCCCCTAACAGATTGTTTCCACCTGTGCCCTTACCCTGTGTGTGTATGTATTGTCTGCGTCTCCCTTTTGTCCTGTGCCAGTTGGTCTTGTCCCATGTCAGCGCGTACCAATGTCCACTGTCAAGTCTCTCCACGTTTTTCTCTTCCTTGTTCAGACTCGCTTTCTGTTGGTTCATTTTTCAATCTTTTTTAATTTTCTAGATCCTTTTGTTCTCCTTAGATTGAGTGTAGGGCTTTTTCCTCCACCAAGAGGGATTTTTATATGCTGCCGTTTTGTTCACTTCGGTTGAGGGCCATTGTACGGTTGTGACATAAAGCCATAAAGCCACAGATGTGGTCTGCGCGGGCGACACGGCGGCTTCCAAAAGCAGTGATAACGAAACAAAAATGCAGAGGAAAAACCACTGGAATTTCCCCTCAAATACACAAACACATATGTGTCCACAAACGCACACAGCAACACGCACACACACACACAAACACACACACACACACACACACAACCAAGCATGTGGCTGTACATGCACACACACTGTCACACACCATTATAAACCCACACTTGTGGTTACATCTCTGTGACAGCCAGATCCTGTCAGAGGCAGTGTGAAAAGAATTCTTCATGGGATTTGATTCGCCCTCTCGGCTAACAAACCCACTGATGCAGCTGCAGGACAATCTGTGAGAAACATCTCAACATGCATAAGCAATGCGTAACAGGAAACATGAAGACAAGAGTCCCACGGAGAGGTGACGCTCCCTTATGGAAATATGGAACGCTGTTTCATGATCGAAGCTGCAAAGGTTTATCAGATCATGCATCTGCACACACACACACATGCACACACACACACAAACACACAGAGGTGAAAGCAAAAAGAGGCAACGTGCCATATCATATCGTTCATTCCCATCAATCGATTCAAACCCCAGGTTGCGACCTCTCAAGCAAGCAGTGCGCTGGCACTCGCAGAAAAAACCTTCACAAGATGAATTCCCAACCTCTCTGACCCTCCATCCCTCCCGAGCTACTCACCTCTCTCTCTCTCTCTCTCTCTCTCTCTCTCTCTCTCTCTCTCTCTCTCTCTCTCTCTCTCTCTCTCTCTCTCTCTCTCTCTCTCTCTCTCTCTCTCTCTCTCTCTCTCTCTCTCTCTCTCTCTCTCTCTCTCTCTCTCTCTCTCTCTCTCTCTCTCTCTCTCTCTCTCCCCCTCTCCCTCTCTCCTTCTTAAGAACTAACACATATCTGCTTGGACTTGAAGTTGCGGCGTGTGCTAAAGAGGAATGGAATGCAACCGTCAGAGAGCATTAAGGGCATGAATGCTTAACACATACTCTCTTCTCCTTAGGTAGAGTGGGCTGAAATGAATACCAGGCGACCAATGCGGTACCGAGCAGCGCTGCTTTCGCTCGACGCGCTGCTATCAGTGCTGCGGGAGTTAAATCAGATCCATCACCGCACCACGGTGATCGGAAAAAAGGATTGGGTGCATGTTGCTTGTGGTGTCCTTGGCCTCGTGGTTTGAGAGGCCGCTGAAAGATAAGGCGGCAAAAAAAGGGACAAACCCCTGAGAAATGTTTCCTTTCCACACTTGCAGCAACAGGAGACACAGATGTTTCAAGGACGCGTTGTCTGTGTTTGTGTATGTTCGTGTGAGAGAGACAGAGCTCCTACGCGTTTAACCCTTTCGTGGAGTGCGGGTGAATTGACAAACTGCCACCTCGTGACACTAAACCCCCCGCCTGGGCCCCCAGCTGCATAAAGGGCCGACGAGTGAGCTCCTTCGGCTCTCTGCAGCTCGTTGACATTTCCACAGGGTTAAATCCAAAGTTACTCTTTGTCAAGGTGCAGGTATTGTCTTCTCAAAGTATTCCACAACAAAGACGCCGGGGGCAACAAACGTGTCAGACTTTCTACGAAAACGTGGTTCGCTGAGGGGGAGTGAAGGCGGCCGGCGGAGGAAAAACGTGAAGGACGTGCCCGGCCTTCATTTGCATTTTTCTGAAATGTCCTGGTAGTGAGACGGTGCAGCAGCGTGCAATGCACTGAGGACATATATTTAAATATGGCATTAAACATATTCAACGTGTAACAAGCGTACAGAGGAGCAGGACGCAACAGAACAAAAGATATCGTCTATTTTGGCCGTGTGCCTCCATTACCCACAAAGCACGTTCAGTCGGCAACCCGGATAGGTTCTTCTCGTATTGACCCACGTTGCCTTAAACCAATACGAAGGGCGGGCTGTGGCGGTCTGGTGAGCTCACTCCCTTCGTACTCCACACACAATCCTCGCTTCCATCAATATGTAAACCGCAGACGGAAAAGCACACACCCCCCGACGCACCTGGATGTGATCAAAGGGACTCAAGGAAACGCCATGAGAGGGTCTGTTGTGTCTGCCTCCGCCGAGGGACAACACGTCTCTGCGGTGAAGCTGTCAGCGCCTGCCCGACGTGGCAGCATCTGCTGAACAACCTCACGCACTCCCGGCCCTTCAAACCGAGGGGTTAGGGAGGCACGTAAAACTGAGCATCAAGCCTGCGTGCGGCACAATAGGTGCAGTCACACAGAGCAACAATTCAATGGAAAGATAAACTAAATGACATTTTTGTATTTTAATTTGTCTTTTTTGCTCGGCTGCTGGTACGAAAGGAACATGAGGATGAACTGTACACATGTGCAAAGCCGCAATTGCCTCAAAAACCAATGTGAGTTAATAATAATAATAACCCTTTGGAATACGTGTTGTATCAAATCATCAGTAATTCCCATAACATTACATCTCCCACAAGTTGAAACTGTCAATGGAAAGTATTTGTAAGTCAATGTCTCTGCAACTGACACGGATTACGTGATTTTCCGGACGCCTTCCTGATGCTTTTGTTGGATATCCAAAATGAACTGAAACCAAGGCCCGGGGGTAATTTAATAATGTCATTTCTGCCCTTGTCTGAGTCAGCCCCAAATGACACAGTTTGCAAAATAGGGATGAGTCACCATAATGTATTTTAGGCCAAAGGTCGTCGTGCCTGGCAACACAACGACCAGACCGGGAGCAGAGATCGTATAAGCGGCCTGTGAAACCGGACAACCGGCCCCACACAGAATTACAGAAACAGAAACCTTATCTCTCAAGGCCTTTTTTGTTTCAGCCTTAGCGATACCGGAATCACAGGACCTGGGATCTGTCTAGACTTAAATGTCTTTAAAATAAAAAGTTGCTAATAATTGGAGGTTTGACAGGACGATACTATGTTTCTCACCCTTTAGAGAATGTTTGTTTCCCCCCCCAATGAGTAATGAAAAGAAATATCCTTCTGGCTTCTTTACATGTAGCCTAAAAGTGTTTTTAAAAGCTGTACTGTACTCCTGGGTGGGATAATAGAGTGTGACCACATTCTACTCAAAAATCTCTCTAGGCGTGAAGGTCCAGTTGACGCCTTCAGGAAAAACCCCATCTTTTCAATTATCACCCCAGTGGGAGTCCCCGGGCGGACCGCGCGTCAACAGACCACCTAGAAGCAACGGACATTTTGTCCCCGATTTTGTACACATGCCGGTATTAAGAAATGCACACAAAAGGCCGCAGACGAGGACACAAACACAGAAGAAATCGACCTTGAGTTATCAGCCCCACTGTTCAAGCCCCGAATGAGGCTATTCTGTTTTAATAGGGCTCTGTGGTTTGTGGGAAAGGCCGATTTATTGGATTTGAGGTTTAGCTCTTCAAACTACCGCTAGTCTTACGGTGAGATAAATATCCTGAGGAATGTTTAATCGGTAAACCAATGCATAAGTAAATCAACATGCAGATTCAACATAAACAGCATGCGAGCAATTTGCAGGTCTATAAATAGTGAGTGTGTTTCCGGTAATGTCTCCAGGAGGACGGGGCCGAGGGGGCCGAGGGGGTCGAAGGGGACCAGCTCCAGTTCCCCCAGACGACAGCTGACAGGCGAGGAGCAGAGACCAGTGGCAGCTCGGAGGCGACGAGCGGCTCCAGCAGGCCCGTTTTATTTATAACATGAAGAGAGCCTTTAAACAAGCTCTTCTTCCATCTGAGGTTCCTCGTTTGTTTTCCCGCTGGAAAACTAAAAAAACTAACTGTCCTAAAGTTGAAGGAGGATCTGCTGTATTTCACAACCTGGACTTCCTGTTTTGTGTGAATAATGAGGACAACAATTTCTGAAAGCGGGTCAATATTGACGGCGAGAGCTGCAGACGGCTAAAAAGTAATCGCTCAGGTTAACCGACTTTGTGAGGTTGTGCTTTGTCGGAGGTTGATTCGAGCCGAACGCCAACGCAATGTGGGCAATCCATTCGCTGTATAAATTACAGTTTTGACCTGCTAGTGGCGAAAGACAATCACCAAAGCCATTAGGAGTCATCCCCTAGACACTCTGGGTATCTTATTACAGGTAAGGAGATATGTTTGTATGGAACGCAGTGGTGGACCAACTGACTCAGACGCCAAAGCAGCGTCACAATGAGGGACTGTGCTGAGAAGCCGCCACGGTGTGACGGCTCTCTGATTAAGCTCCGGCTTCCTTACATCACCTCCCTCAGGACCAACTCATCTGACACCACATGTTGACCTGGACACACTCGCAATGTCCCAAATAATGACAAGCCAGAGGTAGCTCAGTCTTTCTCAACCCTCCCCAACCGCGTCTGTGCACCATGCTCGGTTAGTTCACGGTACCGCCGGGTGGGAAAAGTGGGATAAGTAGACAAAATCTTTCTAAGTACGCAGCTTATGCAACCATTTCTAGAACAAATTGGATCCTTGGAGTAGCAGCAAATGCAAACGCTTCCTACTGAGGTGCAGAGATGACTAATGAGCATTTCTGCAATAATAGCCTACTTGTGATGAGCTGTATCCAGGCTTTTGCGGCAGGGAGAGAATACCCTCCAGGCGCCCTGTCCGGAGGGAGTCATTTCACGTTGGTAAAGCCACATTTCGCCGGTTCCCAGGGTCACGCTATTTGGGATGGGATCTCGTAATTAACTGGGATTTGGCAGGGCACCATGGTGAAGCTTTTGGAACGCCGAGCAGCTCCAACATGCCGAACACCTCAAACCAAGAGTTTTGAACAAGTCTTTGTTTGGTAACCCGAGACGCACATTGAGCTCATAACATCACCACAAAACCTGCTGTTAACTGAACAAAACGCGTTGTGGGAGCGCCATCTGCACATCAAGCCCCCCCTCACTCTTTCCCCACTCTCCTCCCACCTAACACTTTACTTATTTCAACAACACTCTTTGTTAGCTCTGCCAAGATGAGGGGAAAAAAGGCCACAGAAGTGACTGACTGTGAGAACAATAATATTCTTCCTCAGCTGTTTAGGCCATTAATATCAACAGAATAGAGCTTGGGCAGAAAATATGGCTTTGCACCTCTCCAGATGTTGTGCTCTGCAGAGCAAACAAAACTATGGAGTCTGAAAATCATCAAAGCGAGGAAGCATAGAAGGTATGCAGAGGTCATCCTCATCCTCCCCACTGGAAGTTACCTGACAGCTGCTTTTGCCACCGTGCACCATGGGAAAGCCGAAGGTGGGAGTAGACGAGAGAACAGAGAAGTGACCTCACTTACAGAACAGCACAAAATGTCCATGGGCAGGAAGGAGAGTTCAGCTTTCATCACAGCCCGCACACAAACAAGCATGAGAAAGATTATCTCGTCTTCAACTTCAATTCTTAGATCAAAGAAATATATACACAAGTGACCATCGTGGGCTGGGTGCCAACATTTAATAAATAAATATGGAACATAATGATACGACAGAGCCATTCACACAGGTGCTTTGGACCAGACGATGAACTCTAACTTTCACTGCTGGCGTTGTTTTGTTTTAAAAGAGCTATATTATGCCCTTTTTGCTGTTGTTGATGGCTCAATGTGGTCTGAGTGTTGTTTTTAACCCCCCCAAAGTCAAACAATGACTTAATGTGGTCTGAAAGGGCGACGAGAATTCCGAAAATAGAGTAAAGCGGGCAACTTGCACCGAAACGAGTGTCCCTTGAATTCAGCCGGGCGATGTTCAAGGAGAACAGAGGTGGAATTCCATGGGGGAGATAAAAATACCTCAGGTGTTATTACACCCTCCGTTAGAGGCCCCGCGTGAGGTCCGGTAAGGAGACGACTGTGGACCTGTGTGCCGTTTCAGAGAAGTAAAGTTCACTAGTGCCTAACATTTCTAAGTTATTACCCACGTCAAACAGGTTTTTAAACATCTGTACGGTCTGCTACCGGTCGCTGCAGAGTTCCCAGGAACTTCTGGCTCTCAGAGTAAATGCAAAAGGCTCGACCCGACGTATTACTCCACACATGCATTCTCCAGAGGATCAGTACAGTAGGCCGTCTGCTTCTGTGGTTGGCAAACCCCCTCCGCTCCCCCTCTGAGGTCAGGCCTGCACCAGAACCAATAAACACCGAAGAAAGCCATGTTTGAGAGGACGTCGTGAGTGGGGCCAGGCGCAGCCAACTGTTGCTCAGCATGCCGGCACACCCACTGCAGCACGGCACGCCACCCAGGACCTGCAAGGATTGGTTCAGCTCCTGAAAGAAATACTGTGCACCTCTTGCACGGAGAGCACCGTTTTCTGTTTATACATCATCTGACTTTGCTTCATCCTCATCCAGAACAGAAAAGATTAAACCATGTTCTTCTTCTGACGGCGGACAATTTCGCACGACCAAAAATAGTCATGTTTAGAAGCAAATCTTCCCACTCACGCTAGCACAACTGTGACCTTCAGCTTCACTCCAAAAATGGACTTTCCTGCATGTTGTCGCGTCTGTCTTTGGTGAAGGAGGTCATTTATTTCCCATGGACCGAGGCAAATCTTAAACACCTTCCAAAAAGCCAGCGAGCCTTTCTCCTTTAACGATCCCCAACAGCGGACAAACGCGAACATTCCTGAGGCCAAATTATTGGGTTCGGCACGTGAGAGGGGATCAGGTGCCCACTTTTCCGCGGTGACATGCGTCCAATCTGATTGGCTCTCACCTTCTCCATTCACAATTTTAAACCCTTGGTTCAGATTCCCTTAGCACCCCGCTCCGACAAAGGATCAAGGGGCGGGACACTAAAGAACCGGATTATGTTCTGGAGGCCGGGGTCAAGCAGAAGACTCTGGGGAATCCCCCCCAGATGTGAGGCTAGGATTTCTCCAGGTGTGAAGCGCATGTTGTTTTTCTTATTCTACGGCTTCTATATCAGACAGAAGCGATACGTTCTTCCCTTGATAATAGGAAGAGTTAATGGGACATTTACGGGGGGAAGATTTGGCAGCTGTTGTTATCACACAAGGAGTTGCTTCTACTGCTGCAAGGCTTCCAACTTTAGACACAAGTATGGAAATGTAAGCCAGCCTAAAACCTCAGCAGCAGACTTTGGATAAGCAAACTGAGAGTGCAGGATGAGGATGGGGTGGTGAAGAAGGGAACGGGGGAAAAGCCGCTGGATGGGACATAAACAGAACAGAAGCCTTCTCGTTCATTTTCTCCGAGGTCAACAAGGGGCTCAATAAGAGCCTCTTGAGAAAATCAGTTGCACTGCTGCAGGCCTTACGTTTGGCCAAGCGTCTTAACACAAGAAAGCATCATCAAAATGCGCTTAAACAATACATCATATTATTATTTCATCCACATTTGACCATCAAGGTGCATTGCTGCATGACCAAAAAGCTTTTAATGTCTTATCTTATTTCAACACTCTTGCATTAAACAAATGAAATGATGTATTTAGTCACCGAAAGACAGCGAAAACAACTGTGTATTGACCTAGTCTGGGAATCTTCCTGTCTAGGCTGTTAGCGGCATGATTCATCAATCATTAACACACAGAATGAATAGCAGGCGGTGAATTTATTCCATCTGTAATGATTGATTTAAAAAAAAAATATGTAAAATGAGTGAATAAAGATTAACATTAAATCAAGCTTATCTATTCGTATAAATTATGTTACACATGTGACAAAAGAGCATTTCAGTGCACATGCAAGCAGCCTCGTTGGAGTCTGGGGAAGGAATTCCCCTAGACGGGGCCACGCCCGCCGGATCTTACGCTTTTAGAGCCAGATTAGATCCCTCAGCTAAATCAAACACTTCCTTTAGTCCATTTATCTTTCTTCTACAAGATAGTCCCAAAAATAAACTGGCCGCGTTTCCAGGGCAGAACAATCGTTAAATGCAGAGACAGCCTTCAGTGCAAACAAGACAAGAACAGACTGGGTCACATCGAATGGTTGGGGGTCTGCGGCATGTCAGCACATATGGCAAACCGCTATACTTCACTGTGGAATAAAGCAAAAGGAAAGCAAGATGAAGCACACCTAATGCCAAAAGACTCCGAAAACGATTGTGGGATTCTATCTTGTTTGTGAACTTTGACATTTCATGACGTCTTGAAAATTTCTATGCTTGTGTCAAAACTTAACGAACAATAATCCAACCATTGGAAGGCTAATTGCAACAACAAACCTTTATTGCAACCACAGTTATTGCAGAAAGTTGTCTTTCAAACATTTTGTCAATCTCAGTCCTCTTCTTTGTAAAAAGCTCCCTTTAAAATTATCCAGGAGCAGGAGGTAAAAGTCAGCAAAACAACAAAAAGGCAAAGAAAGTGGCTTAAGGACCTCTTATTCCATGCATTTCAGTGATATTACACTGGTATTTTTCAACACCATAACTGACATTTGATGTTACGGCCTTAATTTTTGCTCTTGAATATAGTTGTATCAAGTGTGACAATGTAAGGCTCCAAACACCAACATCACTTGGTCTACATCCCTAACATACATGGGATGGTTCTAATAAATATGCTACAAATGCAAACGGGACCGTTTTTTTTCTTCTTTTTTTTTCAATTACGTAGTAGCTTGAGGGGAAACTTTAATAACCCTCCACATTAAAGTCAACCCAGGTGCCCGACATCTGACAAGCATAAACAAAGTCTGGGAGTACCTTCCTCTCAGTTGACAGACGAATTTCCCCCCGTCCTCGATAATTCAACAGCAAGCCTTAATTTGAGGGGGTACTCACACCCGCAGGGACATCTGTTTGCCGAGCGTTTATGCAATATCACACGAAAGCAGGAGGTCTATCCTGGCCATTCATTGGAAGCAGATGTGAGGGATCCATTTCCTACTATAATAAGAGGTAATTACAGCCTAGCGTGTTCGTCTGAAAAAGACGGCGAGCTCCGGTGGCTAATCAGCAACATCGAGCCAGTCAGGTATATGAGAGACGGCCGTGAAAACTAACTGCAGTCTGGTCTGTAGGCGTGACTCATCACGGCCCTAATGGACGAGCCAGCACAAGCCAGTTCATGACCTTTCCAGCGAAGAAAAAGTGCAGAAAAGGGGATAATTTAAGACTGAGCTTTCACCGGTGAGGTTACATCACTCATCCTGCCGACAGTTATCTGCAGTATCTGCAAAAATGCAACCACATTCTTTTACATGCATAAAAAGGTGTTCCTGCCCTGAGGGTTGGATGGGAGCAGGATGAGCCACGACTGACAACACATGCTGGTGATACCCTGGAGTATAATATAATAGTTTGTTTGAACAATTAAAAAAAAAGCCTCTTTTTTTAAATAAATGTTATTGCTGTCTACTCACTTAATCACTTATTGTTAAGGGGTTCTTGCAAAGGTTTTAGAGACGGAACATCTCACGCTTACAATTCTTACAATCTTACAATCAGTCGGCGATCCATTATATTGCAAAGCTACGCCAACTTCCAAAAACGTATTTTACATTACATAGATTCAGGAGCAACATTCAAAGGAAAGTGGAATGAATCGTTTTTCCTTAGATGAAGCCTTCATTAATGGTTTAAGACACGAGAAGGACAAGGTCCACCACGGAGCTACAGTAATGGCGCTGACTCAGACCATGGGTCAGAGGACCTGACTGCAGTCTAGTGTGTCACAGTGGAGCCTCAGCAGCAGGTGAAGACAGGGCTTCTGCGTCGCCCTGGCACAGTGCTCAAAGTCCACGTAAATCACACGGGCTCCTCAGTTCAGGGGAAGAACCATTTAATTACCCCTATTAAAGCAATAACAGCCAGACTTGGCTGGAGGTCCCGCTTGCTTGAAGAAACAGAAAAGTGAGGAAAAAAAAGCATGAAGGGAAAGATTTGTCATTTTGATTAGCAAATTAAAAATGTCTACTCTCACATGGTTATGTAAAGAGATCAAGAAAAGATATATGAAGTCACAAGCAAACGTGAAATACTGCTACGGATCACGAGCCCAATGACAGTAATGAACCGTGTGTTGGTAAATGTGTGTTTAAATGAGTGTTACCCCCAACAGATCTCTTCCTCCATTAGTGTCTCCATCTTTGCCATCCAAAATGAAGCATGTGCCTTTAAGATGAGCGTACTCCTCACTCCGTTGGATCAACAGATGGTTGGGGTGGAGAGAAAACTATATACAGCCACTTCAGTCTAGAACCACAGAAATTCCCCTTCGCCAACTGTGCAACAAGGCCGACCTTCAGCTGGGCTCGGCGTGCCAGGTACCGAGTGGACTTGCCTTACCGTCGAGCCTCTGGGCACATGAGGGATGCTCGGCTCCTTTAGTCAGCGCGGTGGTCTTTGTCTTTGTACTTGGTTGGCGATGCTCGACGTGAATAAAGATAAGATCCCAAGTCCTTCCTCCCTGATGGTTATCTGGAACGGCTTCAAGAGAATTCTATTTCAAAACGATCAGAAGGATCAGTGGTGATGCTTTCCAGCAGAATACAAGAAGCAGTGATTTTTATCTAGTGAAACGCTCAACCACCCATTGGGTATTTGTTTCCTATCAAAGGCATCAGAGTCCTGCATATATTATCATATATCTGCGTATCCATCTATTACTGCACCTTTCTGGTTCACAAAGTAGAGAGACCGAAATGAAGACTATATAAAGTGTAAGACACATCGCAGCCTTTGCAGCCCTGTGGCCTTGTTCTCTTTCACTGACTGCATTCACGTTTCAAAGATTCTAAATGAAGATCGTCTTCCTGGACAAAACGTAAATCATGAACAAGTTTATTTTCTGCATTAATGGAAAAGCTACCCGGGCTGGAGACACGCCATCCCCCATGCAGCACTCGTATTGTACCGACTGTTTGGAAGGCAGAGCAAAGGCCACAAAGGCGCAGGGGCTTAGTGGACAATCAATTATGTAGTTATGCTTTTTTATTTGCAAAATTAGCAATATAGCTTCAATTAAGTGTCTGATGAGGCCAAATGTGGGAATTTGCGATTAGTTGAGCAATAATCAAGCAATATTAATCTTATTAGGTGTGTGTGTTTCTTTTTTCCATTACAACACAGTTTGGCGATTGGATTGGAACATGCATCTGCATCAACACGCATCTAAAAGCAGCAAGCCTGAATGGAAAATATTTCCAACCAAGAAATAATACCCCATGAATAAAATACAAACAACAAGACCTTGTACTTTTGCGTAATTAGGTCCACAGGAATTCATTAATCCACATTTCCAGCTTGTTACTCGCCCAATTGTACAAACTTGTGTGCAGCTTTAATGCCGCGCACCAGCTGACAGGCCCTTCAAATGAAGTACATCTTGCTTTGACATGAATAAAAACCTTTGATAAATGCTTTGCTAAGAGAGAAAAAAAAAGTTTTTGAATAAATGCTTCTTGAGTGAGTGAATAAGTGCAGAAAAACTGAGTGACTGCAGATGATGGGGATTTACAAACATAAACATACTGCGGAGAAAGAAAGAAAAAGATTTAAGAAAGGGGGAAAAAGGGGGGGGGGGGGGGTTGGGAAAACAACAACTACACTGGGTTGTGCCCTTCAGCATATAGAGAGCAGCACATCTGCCATGCACACAGGAAAGCCTGAATAAACTTTGCTTCAGGGGATGTGGGGTCCTGTTGTCCTGCAGATTATTCCAGGTTTCATTTCCCCAACAGGATGGCGACTCAGCAAGAGATAAATGTTTTAGAGCATCACAAGCCGCTGCACCAAAACAAATGGGCGACCGGGCCACCTCTTGACCTCAGTCCCGTCGGCTCTGCAGATACCTCATCGCGGAGCAAAATCGCTCGTCCAGACTACCTCTCCCGTTGCGTCCATCCAGATAGTTATTCACTTTTAGAGCAGCTCTGATATAAACATACTGGCTTACTGCCTAATTACAATTTGCGAGGATTCGCGGGTCGTAAAAAAAAAAAAAAAAAACCACAGGCAAGACTGAGCAGAAAGAAAGAAAAGGACACGGGGTTCAAACGATAAACAGACGAAAATTCCTATGGGAACTCTAAGTGTGTGGTGGTGTGTGTAACAAAGACACGGAGCTGTTATGTCTCGGGGGGGGGGGGGAGGCAGCCGCTGACATGATAACGCGGAGCAGACCGGAGCAGCTCCTCTCTTATCTCCGCTGTGGGCCTCTGCAGACAGCGAGGACAGCGAGTGCACGACAGCGCGACTCTTCCATTCACTTCAAATGAAGAGCTGCACTGAAGAAAACATTTTCGGAAAAAAACTATGTACGGTCGTTTACGTGTTGCCATGCTATTTTTTTTTTTTTTTTTATGTTTCCCCTTTTTAAAAAGGAGAAGGCTGCTAAAAGACAAGAGGTGAAATCCGCGAGACCGAGCAGAAGCGTCAGCATCCTCACCAGCTGACGCTGGTTCCATGTTGGGGCGATGGAAGTAAAGACAGCATTGTTTTAGTGTAACGTCATTTAATCCATAAGACTGTTAAATTAGCCTGGAGTTCAAAAGGTACATCATTGATTTGGCTGTGTGGTTACAATGGAGTCCCGGAAGGATGGCAGCCTTTTGGTTTGTGCAGGTGGAGGCTTGTCGTACAGTCATGGAAACGGGAGGCGGCGGTTCTACTCGTCTCGGGGAGCGAGGCATCATCAGCTTTGATAAGACACCAGGGTGGGATCTTTTTATAAACGCTTCACAGGATGTCAAGGGGTGGGGTCACACTGGGTTTTAAAAGACAATGGAGAGGGGAAAAAAAAAAGAATGATGGTTTTTCCTTTGGCAAACTTAAGTACCGTGGACAAAAAAAAGCCAACAACACTGTGCACAACACTTAGAAATGTCTTGGGAGGGAAAAGGGCAGCAACCCCCATCAGAGAAGTTGTTTACGTTAGGAGGAACCATACAAGACAATGCAGCAGCTCCTTTGAGGAAAAAGCATATTGCTCAAGTGACTTCACATCAATGCCGCCAGCAAAGACAATGGCCGATTGAATAGAGGCCTGACAAACGATGGAGCCCCTTGGAAGAGAAACTGCAACGGTTAACTTAGCATATCTATGAAGCGTCAGTCAGTGGAAGCCTCGGTACAGCTCGGGAAGAAAGACATGGAGAGGGAATGTCAAAAGATTATAGAATAGTAATAGTCCTTTTGTTCTTAAATATTCACTAATGAGCTACTTCTTCAGGAGCAAAGTGACCAGTAAAGAAAAAAGTGCTCATTAAACTGAAAAAGCCACTAATTTAGCAAAAGCATGTGAATTTCAGTCTCTTCCCAAACTGAACAAATAAATATATTTTTCTATATTTTGTTATATTTTCTAGAATATTACTAAAATCCAAATAACCGTCTTACAAGCACGCTGAACAAGTCAAGGTGAAAAAAAAGGAACAAATTCCATCGGGATTTGCTGTACAACAAATATTTTCTGCCCATTGGCGGCTTTTTATTGCGCATGTCAGACATCCTGTGACCTCAACGTGAACCCTGTTGGGTTTATTGCCGCCGGGGCTCCAAAACGCAGGACCGAAGGGGGATGTCTGCTTTTAGCATATTTGACTTTATTTGCAGAGGTATGCATTTAACCATTTTAATCCTTTTTTTTATTAACTTTGGAATATGGTCAGTTATGTGATGTAGTCTTAAGGACTCTTACCAGGAAATCACTGAAGTACTTTCTGCACTGAATCCAAATCCCCAAAATGGTAGTTAGTATCTTGCTCTTCAGGACGTTTGAACAAAAACAATTTCCAGCTTGTCTGGTGGAAGTGAAAGACAGTATTTGGCAAGACATTCTAGCAAATCTCTATCCCAATTGCATGCGTACAAAAATGTATAATTAACTTAGCAGCGATTTCAGTTGGATGGCATGAGGGAGGATGAGGGCAAAACAACCGTGTGCTGCACCCTTTATTTGAGAGCAAAGCGGATAAACTTCAGTTGATGTTAAGTAAATCCATAGTGCAAGGTAAGTAAAAAAACTACTTTGGGCAAGTACATCTCTGACCCACCTGCTTGAAAAAAAAGAGACGGAAAACAGCAATGTTTAAGCCTGTAAAACACTTCACCGAAAGACATCCACACAAAAACGCTCCGGAGAGAAAACGCAAACGTGTGAAGAGGTGCGAATGGAAACTCTAAGACTCCAGTTGTAACAAGCGTGCGTCTGCTCATGTCGGCACACGCACAGCGTTGCTGCGGTACCAGCGGAGGTGCAGCTGTGTTTGGATTCGGCTCTTCAGTCCGACACGGACACGACTCTGGGCATGAAAGGGCAACGCCTGCCGCAGCCACACACCACTGCGTATTGTATCTCAGTGTGTGTGTGTGTGTGTGTGTGTGTGTGTGTGTGTGTGTGTGTGTGTGTGTGTGTGTGAGGGCGTGACCAAGCCAGGGTGGGGTACATATGCTTTATATATCATTTGAATCAAACGTGTATCACATAGATCTCTGAGGTTGGAGAACAAGATATTTCTAATCAATGCCTGCTTGGATAATTGTAGCAGACAAAAATGTTATAGAAGAAATGCAGAAATATAATAATTATTCTCTCTGTATTGATTCGCTGCGCTAAAGTCCTGAGCTCAGGCATTTGACTACTGAAATCACTGTTTTGGGGTATTTTACCCTCAAAGGGCATAAAAGGACAACAAAATGTGTCCGTCAGCAAATAGGGAAATATAAAAATAAAAAGACCCACGTTGGACACAAAAGTCTGTAAATGTTGTCCTCAACCAGACGTGCACCAATGGCAGCGTGTGGTCATTTAGACTTACAACCAGGTCTCTTCTGGTAAAGACACCTCAGTAGCTCAAAGTATTAGACAGGGCTCCTTAAACAATTATGATATGATAACACAAACTGCCAATGGCTGCCAACTGTAAATGGAAAGAAAAGTTAATTGAGGCCACAGTAGGGATCCTTAAAGGAACATACCATTTTTCTTTAGCTAATCAATTATAAATCATGTACACATCACACAAAACTGCAAAGGACATGTGTAACTCTATCCACATATTAAAAGTAAAAAGTGTAGCACGTCAATCCCAGCTGATTACTGAAGAACCCCCGCTGATCTGAGAAGCAGAGTCCTCCCCTCCGTGGCCTCTAGACCCGCCCGAGTCACACCTCGCTGCAGAATCAACAAATGACGGCCTGTCGGCCTGCACTCCATACGTGGGGGGGGGGGGGCGAGCCACTTCGGGGCAGCAGCGTCCCACCAGCCAAGATGGCCTCTCCCCACGGGCTATAACTCAACAATGCAATGTTTTCTGAACCCAGTCCTAAAGCCATTACGTGAACGGGCCTGGAGGGGGCCGACCTTCCCCCCTACTGTTTAAGCTCATGGAGTGGCGCCGGTGTTTGCACTGCCGCGCTTTGCAGCTCCACAGCAGGAGGCAGGGGGGGAGGGACAAGAAGACCAACCAGAGGCCCGGACGACACGTCTCCCCAGCACAGACTAAATGAGTCATTGGTTCAAAAAGTCGCTTGAGTCAGATCTGGCAGCGAAAGGGTTCGAGTTACACACAGGAGAGAAAGATGCCAATTTACACCCACGACATAAGAGTTTATAGTCACAGGAATCCAGGCCCCCCCCCCCCAAACCCAGTGCAGCGCCCGATGAAGTCAAGGGACACTTGTGACGGTCTATACTGGGAGAAATCTCTGAGCCCAAAGTGTCAGCCGTTGGGCTGATGTCACACATTAGAAAAGTGTCCTTCCACCTTTTTATAGGATTAAGTAAGACCGCAGGCAAAGATCAGCGGCCTCAACAATCCATCGCCCTCTTTAAAAACTCTTACACAAGAGAAAACTCGATCTGGGAAAAGCCGCCTACACTTTTTTTTTTTTTCTCTAATGGAATATCAAGCCTTAAAAAATTCTCTCCTCAGATCATTTTTCACACCGGTGCTGCCTGTGGCTCACAGCGAGACACGTCCACCCATTTGTGAACTGGTCCCCATGCACAGTTTGAATGGACTGGGATTGTTTGAGTTTGACGCGCGTGACCCCGACACTCCGGTGTGAAGAAAGGAGGGCCCGTAGTGACACCGGCGTGTGTGCGGCGCCTAATTGAATCAAGAGGCAGGTTGTCTGCTGCAGTTCAAAGTCACAATGCAAGAAACAGATGCTGGTGGGCGTAATCAATTGTGGTGGTTTTGTTGGCCACGGTAGTCAATCAAGGCTGTGGTGAAAGGGTAAACGGCATCTCCTATTGCCTTCCAGTGTCACATGGTGATGGCCCTCCGAGGGGGGGGGGGGGGGGGGGGGACTGGGTGGCTCGTGAGGGTTGATGCTGGCGGAAGATACACGACGCCTGTTGCCTTTGACGATGCAGGCGATGCACCGACTATCGCTCACATCAGCTCACACAGCGACGGATCGCGTCCGGTTCGCCCGATCGCATCTCTCAAGGCTGGATGTTAAATATACCTCGAAGCCATCGACGCTTTGTTTTTTTTTCCAAAAACGCCCCATACGATATCACCGCTCGCACACTCTGCTCCCCAACGCGACCATGTCCCATCATTCAAAGAGGCTTTCCCTTCACATCAAGTCAACACAGAGAAGTCGTAGATATCTCATCCATGACAGCTCCGTTTAGTGGAGGGCATAAACGTGACGGACCAGCCCGATTTCCATCGGGTGGGGGTCTATTCTCAACAGAAAGGCAATAGTCCTCCTCTATATGATTCATAAAACAGATATAGCAAAACCTCTTATTTATAAAAATGTAAATGTATTTGGGATTTGGGCTATTGCTCTGAGAAACTTAGCTAATATAAGAAAGTATTGGACCCAGACAAACATATTTTACAGTATAAGCAGTTAGACCGTCAGTATGGGCTCCAGCATCATAGTAATAACTGGATAATTAAAACCACAGGTACATTGCTAATTCCCAATATGGTGCGTTCTCCCAGCTGCAGCAGCTCTTGGATGGAGGAGCATGAGAAGTTAACACATTTTCTCGGTTTCCACATCTCTGAAGCCCTTTCATTCGCTTACGAAGCCCAGATTTCCAGCACCGATTCATTACTTAGAAGTCAAAACAAAAAAGGTTGGTCGGCTCAAAGGACTAACAAACGTGCAGGGAAGGCAGTGCAAAGTGTGTCCTGACTAGAAGGTTTGAGGGGGGGTGGGGGGGGGACACTATGAATAGCTAGTTTCTATGGATAAACTTAGCCCAGCTTCACTCAACAGCAGGTTCTAGTTTATCACAAGCCGGTTGACTGTAGGCTACACACTGATAGGACTGATTGTACAGCCCACTTGCATGTGAGACCACTCTATTCACTGAACAGAAATAGAAGCATCAACACATTCCTGATACTCATTTTGTTCCTTTAATAGGAAGTACTTCGACATGACCCCCGGAGTGATCCAATGGTTTCAAAAAGTCCATTTCGTGGATGAATGAAACAGGAAATCCAAATGGATCCAAAGTGGGAATCGTGCAGAGAAAGTGTGTGCGCTCACTTACAGTAGCCAGCTGGCATGCGAGGATCACGGACAGGATAAGTCCACGGGTCCGAGTGGTCGGAGTGCCCATTTTCCACCAACCCAGCGCAGGCTGCATGTGCCGGGAGGTGGTGGGGAGGGGGGGGGGGAGGGGATTGGAAAGGGGAAGGAGCCGCAGTGCCTCACTGCTCCGGGCCGCTGGAGCGGTGTGTTGCCTGCGCCTTCCTCACACTCCTCTTCTCCAAGAAGAAATCCGACTGCTCCTGTGTGCCCAGCACCCGGTGGGACTTCATCAACAGGTACACGCGATCCTTTACCGCACCAGTTTACGCGAGGCTTCTCTTGGGCGCGCGCGCGCGGGGGCGGGCGGCGGGGGGGGGGGGGGGGGGGGGGGTGGTGCGTAAAATGTCGACGCGGAGACGCTCCAAAGATTGCACTCCGAAACTTTGACTTGTGATGTGGCTAAATGCAGTCTTGCAAACTCCTGTGCTGCGAGGGGACGAGAGAGAGAGAGAGAGAGATAGAGAGAGAGAGAGAGAGAGAGAGAGAGAGAGAGAGAGAGAGAGAGAGAGAGAGAGAGAGCTGCTGAAAAAAGTAAGAGGCGGAATGGAATTCGGGGAGTGCGGAAAGAGAAGACGGCTAATCCCACTGTGGGGAGAAAAAGCCCCCTCGTAGAGCCACGGTGGCTCCCGACAGGAACCGCACACCCCTCCGGTGGGCCGGACCCTGCAGAGGATCCGTGTCCACGTGCGGATTCAGATGCCTAATAGTAAAAAGTAATATTAGATGCCTTTACTTGCTGGCTACAGCTCGATTGTATGAAAATGCAATTTAAATGGATCTATGGGTACCGAATGCACACATCTGGTTCTTCCTCGTTTTTTTTTGTTTAAGTGTGTAATAAACCTCAGCACAACGTTTTTCTTAACAATGAAAGGGTAAATAAATGTGATTATGGGAAGCTAATAGTCAATAAAAGACTACATTTCCCCATTTCTGTAGAACATAAACTGCTGTTGCAGACTTTATTAACAAAGCTCACAGTAAACTCGAGCCGTAAGCGCCCTCTTGTGGTGCCAGAAGGGAATTACACCAAACACAAAGGACCAACTCAACCAAGTATAAATAGATTCTAATTTAGCTGTCCTTTGTTGTTGTCACGTCAGAGACAGGTGCTGATTACACGTGACGCACAGAAATACGTGGTAAAGCACTGGACCGGACCGAAGTCAGGAGCTTTGTTTGACTGTATGTTAGTGTCCATTAGCGTCACCCACTGCAACACTCAGAGGCAGCTGTTACCAAATAAAAGAGGAACCCTGATTGGAACATGCGCACCAAAATAGGCCAAACGGGAGATGAACAGATCAGGCCTCTCAAGTTGTTTCTATTGTACCACTTGTAAGATTATATTTTTACAATCCAATGAGACTCGTTTTAAAATAAATAAATGTGCTATACTCTGAACGACAGCTTGTGTTTGATGTTTTGTTCCCACAAAAAGAAGGTTCTGCTTAACAGAGAGGTCCATTCTCTGTGTGCGTGCAATATGGCAGCAACCTATTTAAAAAGCCAAGATGGCCAGAAAAGGCCAGAAACCACAAGGCCAAAAGGCTGAGCAAGCGGCTTTAAAACCGTAGACCACCACATCACACTTGGTTCCAACACGTTTGTACCACGATCGCCATCCAAACTAGTGATGTCACGCAGGTCTTAAAACTCAAATCTTAAGGTGAGTACAAAGAAACGTTGAAAATTCCAAAGATGATTGTAAAAACGTCCTGGCATCTAATAAACGTGCAAAAGTAACAAAACATAATTTTGAATAGATGGGAAAATTTAAATTCAGCTCCTATTAAAGTAATTGAATACCAATACTTTTTAGCCACATTGTTGATACAACATTTAAGAATCACAAAGTAAACCGGAGGCCTCAGAGGAAACTTTTGTCCCTCTAGACTCTCTTTCTCGAATACGGAGATCATTTCTGGCCTTCGACGGGGAATAAATACTCTGAGCATCGCACTGACCACGGCGGGTTGATTTAAGGACTCCTCCCTTGCCTCCCGTCAGCAGAAAAAAGCCCTGGCAAAAGGGTTCAGTCTCAACCGCATTATTATAGATCCTGAAACCAATGTACCATCCAACAAAACATCAAGTATACTTCAGCTTCTTCGACTCCGGTCCCAGTCCTCTGAGACTCTCGATGCAGGAAGCCAGAGTCTATCAAGGAAGAAGCATTCCATTGCGCACAGAATCTAAATTCATGGTAACAACAACGTAATTAATGCAACGTTTGTATGTTTGTTTTCATGATCTGGGATGAGTGCTGGTGGAGGAAACGCCGTGAACTATAGAGGCAAACGACCAAATACAAAATATTAAAAAGGCAGGCGCATCAAACGGCCTCACGTCACCACGGACAGTCAAGCTGATCGGCCCTTTCAGTTGTGCGTGCGAGCTCCAGCCAAATCCGAACGACTGCCAGTTCTGTTGCTGTGCTCGAATGATTCCATATGATATGATGCCGACCAGCTCGGTGTCGTTCGTTACGTTGGAGCTTCGTGGCGCGCTAAGAGATGTCAGCCGGATCTGCAGCTGTGAGAAGGAACGGCGGATCAGCCAAAGAGCCAAAGAGCAGAAAAGGCTTCGGCTGTCTGTGGTTCACGCCCTTTGGAGTCTGATGTGAATTTCGAAAATATTGGAAGAAGACTCTCATAATTCCCTTTCCAGTCTTCTGATCATAATGGAGGAAGTGATGGAGATCATCATCTATGTGTGACACATCAACAAAATAAAAAGTGAACCAAATTTCCAATGGGAAGATATTTGAGATGACACCGGCCCTTAAAAATGAATTTAAAACATGTGACAAATAGTAATTACACAGAAAGTTAAACACAGCCACAACACTGTCACGTGGTCAAAGAGGCGTCAAGAAGACCGGCTTCCTGGCAAGATCCATCTATGGCTGGGACTTTCCTCAGAAAGACTAAAAATAAACACAGCCGAGTGGAGTTATTTGATGACGTGCTGCTCGTCCACATCGTCCACAGTGCCGGGAAAAGTGACTGCATTATGTCTTACAACTCGCCTGGATCAAATCAAAGTTACACAAAGCACAGCTCATTTCTTTCATTGGGCAATAAACAAGCCTGTGTTGTACTTTTCATGTCCTCAAGACAAACACATCACAAAAGTCATTTTGTGGCTTTCCTGAAACCACTCAGAGTATTACTTAATACATTCAAGTCAATTGATTTTTTTTCATGTAATCATTCCGTTGTTTGCTTAAAGAGATCTTTCTCAGGAGCGCTGCGCTGACGCCAGCTACGGACTTTTGGACTATTTTCTGAAACAAAATACAGTAAACCTCAGCATTAAGGGCTCTCTGCTGGAGTTTAAAGGGCCGTTGCACCTGAAGAATCAAATCACTCATCCACGCAGCACATACAATTGACCATTCGGGTAAAAACAGAAACTTTTTTTCTGTGTTGCCGAAATGGTTAGTTTGACCAAATCAGACCTTAAAATGTTGCTCTGTTTTATCCCGAAAGCAGATGTTTTCCTGTGAGATTGCAATCTGCTGACTTTCAGCACCGAATATGTGTCATGATGGAAAACACCAATGCTGCACTTCCTTTAATAGAATTATTATTGTACCTATTTCCACCTTCCCTGCCTAATAAATACTAATGTCTTACTCCCCGTTCCCAGTAATGTAATGTCAGTTGTAATGCAGGCGTTTTGTTATACATTAGCGCCCTCAAAGCTCAGGAAAAGATGACGACGCTCCAGGTGATGCAACGGCTATTACAGCAAATGGCCCTTTATTGCAGTCATTACGGTTTTATTTAACGGCCCTTGTAACGTTTTAGATGTGGTTTCAGATGCTGAAGCAGAGGAAATTGTTCTTACTTTGGTTCAAATTGGTCTTGACTTCCACAATGCTTACTCCGGCGTGATGACGAAGCACAAAATGTGCTGGTAGAGAGACTGAGTCACTTGGCGCTGCGGACTCTCTCCTAGCAGACAGCATTGGTTCACTAGACACAGAGAAATGCAGGGCAACGAAGCACTATTGGAGCGATTTGTGAGAAAAACGGTATCAAAGTTGTACGTCGTCCAGTAAATGTTCTGCCTGGCGTGCGATCTGCCTTCCAGCCACTCGGAGTCACTCTTTCGATTCTTGGAGCCAATAGTCACTGTGGCTATTGGCTCCTGAAGGGACGGGAGTAACACCAAGTTAACGTCCGTATTCTTCTCAAAGCATCCTGATTAAAACAAAAATGTAGTTGCTGAGGTCATGAAGATTGTGATGTTTGCATTTTATTAAACTGTGAATAGGATCATGAAATATGTACACCTTCCAATGAGGACGAAATGTTTGAATTGCCAACGTTACAGGCAGGGAGGACATCCAGCCAGTGATCACCATGCCTGCTTTTCTTTTTTTACCATAAATCCATCTTAAAAACTTTACTTTCCAGAGCAAGTACCAGAGCTACACGTTGAACTTTAGCCGGTATATCGAAAATGTGCTGCCTCACAGCTACAATAGAGCATAACCGATAAAGACCAATGGCTTTCAACTGCATTTCATTCACGTTGGGCCTCTCTGCAAAGAGGTGGTGCAGAAGATGGAGACTCTGTAAATGCTCCAGAATTTGTCATACTTTCCCTTCATGGTCGGTTGAAAGGGTAAAGTGTGTGTGTGTGTGCGTTTGTGTTTATTAATATCCTCTCTTGGAAACGTGAGCTGCGTAGCCAGTCGCTCGCCAATGGCCCACATCTATAGTTTAAGTCATCGCTGGTCAGATTATGTTATTCAACAAAGCTGCAGCAAAAGAGGCCGTAGACGTCGGTCTCCCTCTGGTTGTGGCTAAATATTTGTTTGTCTCGTTAAATGTTCATATATATGTGATTTGTTTATGTTGTACACAAAATAAAAATGTCAAGGTGTGAATGTTTGCACAGTGCCATTATATGATACAAAAGGGCCATTTTGTGTGCATTTAATTTAGTCATTTATTTAATCCGTGACGTCTTTGTTAATCATAATATTTAATTTTTGGGAGGACGCACAGCATTTCAAAAAGCAGGTTGGCACCAGTCAGTGCGGTGTTCCCTGTTGAGAAAGCACGTTCTGTGTAAATAATAGTCACACTAATAAAATACAGCAATGTGATGAGGAATAGAAAGGAAGAAAAAAAAAGTACCTGTGGTGTCGTAGGGGGGAGAAACCTCCACGAGATCACATCCAACAAGGTTTAAACCCCGGCAGCCCCGAATAATCTCAACTCCCTGAAACCAACCAAAATAACAACACATTTCAGTGTTTATACAGATAATTCCTGTGTGTTAAAAACAGAAAGCCCCACCTGTAAATGGAGGTTACTGTACTTGTTGTGAACCACCCGAGTCAATGGTAATATAACACGGTTGCATCATCAGCTCATGAAGGACTAAAGTCTGTTTCCCCCGTGGTTACCTGAACGGGAGTAAGCCCTGCGATCTCCGGCGTGCCCGTTCCGGGGGCGAAGCCCGGGTCCAGAGCGTCGATGTCGAAACTGAGGTAAACTGGACCGCTGCCCATCTGAGCCCTCACCTCGGCCATCAGGGGGGAAAGCGACTTGAACCAGCACTCCTTCCACTTGGACCACACGGAACCCCTGCACAGAGCACGCACCAGGGTCTTTAGTTCAACGGCCAGCGCTCGTTTTCATGGAGCCCGGCTCTCCGGAAAGAGCCTGCATACGACGGGACATTTTTCTTTTTTTTACCACGACAACAAGAGGCTTCATGTTGCACGTACCATGTCAGTGATGACACATAAACGCTTGCCGTTACATTGTCCATGCAGTAGAACCAGAGTGCTGCCATTGGAGCAATGCCATCGGTTTCCTGCGAGACCCCCGGTGTTCTAGCTGAGGTACCTGTGCCCGGCTCCACTCGTACGAATCTGCAGAGTAGCCGGTGCAGCGCAGGCCGATCTGGACCACCCGCTTGCAGTCCAGAAGCCCTTCCTCCACACAACGTCTGAACGGAGTCCCGTGTCCAATCTTCTCCCCCAAGACCACGTCACTGGTGTCCGCATGAGCATCCACGTGGACCAGACCCACTGGGCCATGTCTGACCGTCAAATTATGTGAAATGATGTTTTAGTGGCCACAGTTTATATGGTGAGATAATTGGACGTGTCATTATTATTCATGGGGAATTTTTTTTTCCAATATATGTATTTAGAAAAATGCAAAAGCATTTTAAAATATGAATGAAAACATTACGTCTGAACTTGTCCAGAGAAAGTAACAGCAATGGGATTAAATACCCCCGAGCAGGAAGCATAGCCGACTTACTTCTCAGCAACGGCTTGTAGGATCGGATATGCAATGGTGTGATCGCCACCTGCAGACACCGGCCACAAAAAAAACAGTTTGCGCTCTTCACGCGTTCTCCTCGTCCCGCTGGGTTCTCCACTTGTTCTCGCCAGTCTCACCCATCGTCAGAGGAATGCAGCCGGTGGCCAGGATCGTCCTGTAGGCGTCTCTGATGCGTTTGCAGGTGTCCTTCAGGTCGTACACGTTCACATTGACGTCCCCGATATCAGCCACCATGAGGGACTCGTAAGGCGCTGCTCTGGTGCCACTGTTGTAAGATCTCAGCAGGGCAGATTCCACTCTGATCTGCCGAGGACCAAACCTGCAACGGTGGACGTGAAGATCTGGTTCGATGATCAGGCGTTCTGTGCCGTTTTTACTTTGGCTTTGACTTAAGCGTAATTAGTGGACTCATGATTAATGTGGTATTTTTTAATTTAGTACACTGATTAGATTGGGCCTTATCTGCTCCGAGTATCAGATATAAGCGACCTTTGTGCTGAGGGAGCAGCTCCGAACTGAACTTTATTGGCTCATGTGCGTCACAGACGTTTCAGCTTGAGGAGACAGACTGGTCATCAAAACTGACTGAGGTTAGCGGTTAGACCCAGCTAGTTATTAATAAGGCACATTTACTCAAATACATTACCAATACACTTCTTCAGACCTTTATTTTGCCACACGTCAACTATTTTGAGTCAGATCTGACTTGATTTTGCACAAATCGCTGCAGTTTTTATGAAAAAAGTTGTGTTTGCACCATCTGGGTGGGAGCTGCAGACACATTCTGGAGTTAACACTTTTGATCAAAATCACTGAGCTCTGAACGCGCCGTCGGCTGATTTGTCTTCAATATTTCACGAGCCCTTTGCGTGAAACGATTTGTTTTTGTTTGTGTGTTTGTTTGTTTGTTTGTTTGTTTTTAACGTGAAACGGCCCAAGTGAATAGAGGCTGCAGAGTTAACCCACCTCGCTCCGGGTCGGTTGGACGTCCCGGTGTCGATGGGGACCCCGATGAACGCCGCATCGAGCCCGTCCGCCGTCTCCTGGTGCGGTAACTTGGCCATGGTGGGGATCCCCGACACCCGGGCCACGAACTCGGCGCTGGGTGGCACATTGTACCGTTTCCCTGAGTGCTTCCGGTTGGGGTTTATGCACGGAACAGCCGCGGGGCGTCGAGAGAAGAAGAAGTTCGCAGGGGTTCCTCTGTGAATAACAGCGCGAGACGCGCGCAGGTTCCTCCCGAAGGAAAGCATGGCTGCGGTCAGTTACGAGCGTGACACGCAGCTGAACGATGACAGGACTTCAGCTGTTGATCGATGTGTTTGTCAGCTCGGAATATTGTGTACCGGCCGTACCGGAAATGATTCAAGTGCACCCTGTTGGTATTAAATATTACAGTTAAATGACGACGTGAGGCTGCGTTGAATGTTCTTTCTTTGGTCTTCGCGTAGATGCAACACGCGTCACGTCACCTCGGGGGAGACGTACATTTGGCTCTTTTTTTCCCGGCCTTCATTTAACTGCGTGTGGTTGTGATAATTACGAAATGAGCCTGAAGGCAGCATGAGAAGTAACCGCGCTGTGTGAGTGGCAGCAGCATGCAGAAAACGTGTGAACTTATCGGGTAACTGGAGTTTACAACCGAAACATTTGATAATTATGAGGAAAAACAAGGACTTTGTTTAGACTTTTGACAAATTTATACATAATGAAAACGACACTCATGGTAATTTTACATTGTGATACAGGCAGTGAAAATAAAAAAGTACCAGATGAACCTGAACCGAAATGTCATATCTTGAGGTTAGGCAAGGAGAGGTATCCTGCACTCTTTTTAATTATACATTATAATCATTAAGCCATAAATGCAGACAGAAGACCATAATTATCTGTTACAGAGCAGCGGCACCAGCTCCCATTTTGATGAGTCTCTATTTGATGAACATTCATTTAAGTAGAATATATATAGCACTTTACTTTGATTCGTGTTCCCTGGGCATGAAAAACACTCACAAAACCTAAAACGAATAATGAAAAGCCTCCATCAGATGAAGGGATTCTCCTGTCCGCGCTGGGGGAAGCATCATGGGTCTATGTTACGCTATCGCATCGGGGAGAGAAAGATCTGATTTTATTTGACTTTACCTCTCTGGAAACAATGGAGGAACACTGCAAATATAATATCCTTTTTAACCAGAACCTCATCCATCCAAATGAGACTATGACAGACTTCCATAGCACACCAAGCTGTCTGCTCTGTAGCTGTTTAAGATTGTTTTTTGTCTTTATTGATCTGGAAAAGAAACAGAGAAAAAAACCAATAACGATTATTTAAAATTAAAGGTGCTTTATGACGTTTAACTCTATGTGAAATAAATTACCAGATGTTCCAAGTTTGAAGAATAAACAGTTTCCTCTTCTGCTACACATCTGGATTTTCCTACAAATGAAAATATATATTTTGTGTATGTTTTCCAGTAGTGCCCTGTGTTAAAAATAATAATGTACTAATATAAGTTGTTAACAAAATTGTAAAACACAAAAGAAATCGTTGAAGTAGGAATTATTTAAGACAAAACAAACCATTTTCTAACTTTTAGGGTCTTTGTTTTGGATGGAGACAGAACTCTCATCACATGGTGTCAATACCTGCTGGACTTGATTTACCTTCATTACTCCTCTATTCACCTGGGCGTACGTCACGCTGTCACCTAAAACACAAACCCATTATTAGTTGATTATTGAGAGATGGATAAATATAAATGAATGAAATTTGGCATCCGTCTGTGTTTGTTTCGTGACCGCATAGTATCGTCATCATTCCTAATTAAAAAACTCATTTAAATGTCCAACAATTTAAAAAAAAGTCTAAAAGCTGTTATGTCCTTGTATGTAGGATGCGTATATTGTTGATATTGGCCACGTTGCATGACGGTATGAACGTGTTAAACTAGAGCTGGTAGCACCTGTTAAATACTCTAGGAAGCCGTGTTGGCGTTGACTGTACCTGCAGCTGATCTAATCCTCACATCCGAGTACACGGTGCCCTCGTCTGCTTCATCGGGCTTCCCTGTCACAAAGACCAGATGAAGGCCTTTGTTGAGAAGAACAACATCACCTCAACAGTCAAAGGTAATTCTCAATATATAGAGTAAATCACCTACCCTTCATCTTAGGGTTTTTGACCTCAACCACAGAATATGTGAGGCTGGATTCATCTAAAATGACAATTTCTTGTTTCGTTTTACATTGAAATTGAATCATTTGATTTTAGTAATTCTAACAGCCGTGTGATAAACACAAAGGTTATATTGCACCATGTTCAGGTTCTTTAGAAACTATGACTGTTTCAAGACTAACCGGCAGATCAGTGAGGATAAAGACGAGGTGATATCAATCATTTGAACCACTTTGTGTGAATAATATAATCTTCTTAAACAGAAAACCGTAAATGCATATTGTATACTGATGATGTTGGCCACGTTGCATGACGGTATGAACGTGTTAAGCAGGTAGCACCTGTTAAATACTCTAGGAAGCCGTGTTGGCGTTGACTGTACCTGCAGCTGATCTAATCCTCACATCCGAGTACACGGGGCCCTCGTCTGCTTCATCGGGCTTCCCTGTCACAAAGACGAGATGAAGGCCTTTGTTGAGAAGAACAACATCACCGAACCTTGATTTTGCATTGAATTAGATTTTAGTAATTCTAACAGCCGTGTGATAAACACATAGGTTATATTGCACCATGTTCAGGTTCTTTAGAGACTATGATTATTTCATTGAGACACGAATCACCTGCAGATCCGTGAGAATAAAGACATGGTCATATTAATCATTTGAACCACTTCTATAATCTTCTTAAACAGATAACCAGAAAGTATAGCATCAGGATTAAAGCTGACCATGAAGAAGAGAAGAGTGCTGTTTGTCTTTAGTTTCATCCTGGGTGAGCACGTGGTCTGCAGCTGGGTTCTGATTGGTCCTTTGAGACCTTGTGGTTCTAAAACATGTAAGTAGATACAGAGGATTAATGAGGAACATGTAAAGTCTCGCTGCCATGTTCACAGTGAGAGAAGAGAGGCTTGTACCAACCTGCTGAGACTTGAACCTGGAAGAAAAAGGTTTTCAAATGGCCGATTAACTAGTGTTTGTAATAAAGTCTGTGACTTTGACTTATTTCAGTGAAATCAGTCTCATATCAGAAGGAAATGTTCTCACCTTTTGACTTTCTGTAGCGACACAGAAACAGCAGCAGGAGAATAATCAGTAAAACTCCAGAAACCAGACCAACAACCAACAGCAGACCAACGGGAAACACAGAGCGTGATGCTGCTTCTTCAGGATCTACACACAAGTACACAAAGATCATTAGTAGATACATAAGTAATAATACATTGTA
This sequence comes from Apeltes quadracus, assembly GCA_021346845.1. NCBI lineage: Eukaryota > Metazoa > Chordata > Actinopteri > Perciformes > Gasterosteidae > Apeltes > Apeltes quadracus. The sequence continues at coordinate 5,946,196 of CM037928.1, read as the reverse complement.
TTTATACTCTTCATCAACCGAGCTCAGAGTGCCACAGAGCCAGATAGTCATAGTTAAAACATACTTCAAACAAAATAAAAGCTAGTAAAACCTCTGTACTAATGTGTACTGAACACACTAAAATACACAAACATAAACCGTTGATCACATACATTCACCTTTTACTGCTGGTCATGTTTAATATGATGTCTTTTTACTGAACATGAACATTTTTAAAACTATTTTAACACATGTTAAAATCAAAACTCGTACTCACATGTCACTGACAACCAGCTCTGTGCTGAGGTCAAAGTCCTCGAACCGTGAGGTGATTTCCTTCCACTACATTTATAAAAACCTTCATGTGACTCATTCACTGCAGCGATAAACAGCTCCCCTGTACCGGCATTTAGGATGAGTTTGTCATTTTTATAGAAATCCACATTATAAAGAAGGTTGTCTGTCCTCAACTTGCAGCCAAGAGTGACCGAATGTCCCTCAGTCACAGGACGGACAGGACTCACCAGGATGACATCACCACCTAAAGAGACCAGAGGACAGGAAGTCAAACATGCACAAAGATTGTTGAATTGTTTGCTAAATTAAATACGTAGATATATATGTAGATATAAAATCCTTTAAATGAATAGAAACTCACGGTGTATTATGGTGATGTTGGCTGGATTGCTGGACTGTGTTTCAGACTCACACCAGTACACTCCACTAGTCGCTCTGGTGTCGGTGTTGCATGTGGATCCAGTCATGTCTCCCCAGTGAGAACAGGGTGACCATCTGCCATCTTCATCACCCATCATCACTCTCCACTCAGTAGAGTTTCCCTCACAGCTCAGTGACAGTGGCTCTGTGCTGAAGTGCTGCAGTCTGTGAGGACTCACTGTGAGAGACGCTGCTGGATTCACACCTGGAGACACATCAGAGAGAGACACACACAGGACAAACAATGTCAACACAGGAAGTACATTTATTCCCTTGTGCAAGAATATAAAAGTCTGAAACAAACTCACCTCCAGACCAGACCGACTTCTCACGACTATACGGAGTGTAAAACACAGGATGTCCTCTTCCAGCTCTGCACACATATCTTGCTGTGTGTGTCTGTCCATGAAGAATGTAGGAATGCTGTTCAGTCCCAGTGGTGCTCCCAGGTAGAAGCTCATAGGTGTAGTGCAGGGACGGTTTGCGAACAGCCTTATACCAGAAGAACCTCCATCCTGCAGACGGAGGTTCGACACTGCAGGTCAGAGTCACTGAGTCTGCAGGACGCGTCCATGACTGAGACACTGTGAGGACAGGACGAGGAACACCTGTTGGAGATTCCACAGAATAAAGATGTGTTTTGAGTCCTTGGTGGATTACTTTCACTGCTGATGTCCTCCATCAGTTTTCAACTGTGTTAAACAGGTGTTTGGGTGCATTGTCTTTTAACATAAACTGCACTTGTAAGTGTTTTGTCTTTGTAGGAGACAGCATTCTTCTCCTTTGTTGGTCTCAATGTCTGAAGTGAAGAGTCCCTGATTCTCCTTCATACAAGGACGCAGGAGTTTATAGGATCACATCTTTTCTTTGCTTTATTAAATGAACAATGAGTCAAGATATCAGTGATTTATATTTTTAACAGAAGTTGTTAAAGTCAGTCTCCCTGAAATGAATAATAAAAGGTTCACAAAGTAATGAGTACTTTTCACCTGAAGGAGGCGCCACACTCTGCTGATGTGTGTGATCCATTTCTGTTATTTTTTAATTTATCATTTGTCAAAAGTGATAAAATATGGGATGTCCATCTTTTGTTTTATTTGAAGTTATCAATATTATCTGATAATTGATCTTTTTAAACAAAGCTCAGCTAATTAAACAGCATCAGTGGTCAACTTTTTCGTACACTGGTTAACAATTATTAATTATCACTACATTACAATAGCACTTCATCAAACAGGTTTATTAAATCAATGTGTTCACATTAATATAAAAGTGCTTTAATAGAACTTGTTGTGATGGCAAAACTTTCATCACTTACCTGATACAGTCAGAGAGACTTTATTACTTTCTCTTCTAACGTTGGGACGGATCTTGTGATGAGCAACACACTGATATTCACCAGTATCTCCTTTAGATAGAGATCGTGATGTAAATCTATTTTCTGGTCTCTGGTTGGTAAGAGCATAACCATTCCCCCATAATGAGTAATCCCAGTCAGTGTGGTTTTCCTTCCCTTGAGTCACATATGAAGGTAACAGTCTCTCCAACAAATAAAGGGGACCAGTTTGGCTCGATACGCAGCAAAGCATCTAGAAACAAACACAACAGGCAAATAATGAATTAGTCTTCTTTCTTGTATTCGTCATAAATTAACTGAAGACAACAGAAACATTAAATGTAAAATAGAGAGATAGCAGGTGTTGAATCGTCTCGAGTGAATGCATCAAAATAAAGAAAGTTGTTTAAAAACCTTGAGCGTGTCCACAGTAGAGGAGAATGTTCAGCGCTAAAATAAAGAGAGAAACATCATCATGCATCATCGAACTGACAGAAACGATTAACTTCTGGCATTTCAAAAGGTGTTTCTATGAAAACTATGATTTAAACAGAGAAAGTACTCACAGAAAAGCCCAAACACACCGAACCAAACGTGTCCCATCGTCACGTCCTCTCTGACACTCTGCTTGTGGGAAACGCTTCTGATTCGAGTCAGTTTGGAACGTGTGAAACATGGAATGCAGAGACAACAGATGAATATCCGATGTGAGGTTTTTTTTCTAACTTCTGCTTTTGTTCATAAAACTCTAAATTCAACTATACATGTAGAGAAGGAGCAAAGAAGCAAAACCTTTAAAACACATCAAAAGAGGAAACAGTTGAGTCTCTTTCACAAGCCCCTCTCATTGCATCAGACAAAATGGAGAAATTTAAGATTTAGTTCCTCATCTGCAACAGCATGTTGACAGATATCAGAGAAACAATTCAGTTTACTACTAATCTACATGGTATATATAAACAAAATGGTACAACAAACAATAGCAATCACACAGATAAATAGAACTACAATTATAAACCTCACAGCTGAATGTTTTCACAAAAGAGTCAGTTCTTTTTAAAAAAAGAAGAAAGGCTGAATAAAAGAAATCTAACAAAAGATAAAAAGAGGAAATGAAATAAACCGATTGATACTTTGTGCTTTAGAGAAAACTCTGCAGCTGGAGACAGAAGAACCACAGGGCTTCTCAGAATAACCTTCCTTGTTCCCCTAAAGACGTGTTGCTGGTGTTTGTGTGGCGTCACATGACCACATCACACCAGGGCTCATCTGCTTCTACAGAGGTGTCAGACTGATGTATGAGAACACGTTTTAATTTTAAGAAGCACAAATGTAATCAAGTTCCTAATCTGCAACAACGAATCCTTCAGAACCGATGCAGTGGCCCCGTGCATCAGTGCACGTGATGGAGCCCTGAGAACATTGGAGATCTTGTTGAACAAGTCGGGGGGCAAACAGCTTTTTGATAATGTGTCTCCCTGGTCACCTGGCAACCGGGCACGGAACCCGAGCAGGCCGAGTCCCGGACTGAAGGAGGACTCGTAGGGGACGATTAGGGCGCTCTGACGTCCCCTTGTGGTCCTCTGAGGACATTTCAGACTCAGCTGCTCGGGGGGGAGGGGGAAGAGGCTCTCTGGGAGCCCGGTGCCTCTTCTCCTCTCTCTTGGGCCGGGATTCTTTCTCATCCGGCGAGCCGCCCACACTTTGGGGGCTACAGAACCGTCAACCCAGCACGGAACCAACCCAGGTCACGTATGGCACATCTGATCAGACTCTGATCTGATTTCCTTTTCAGTTGTTGCTAGGCACCTCCCCTGGTCCTCCTCAACCTCACGCGACTTCTCCTCCCACCCAGTTACTGTCAGACTTTCAACAGGGCTTCCCCCCTCAGGCTCTGGACTATCTTGGACCAGCAGGTGTGTCTCTGGGTGGAGCCTGTGGATTGTCCAGGGGATGGTAGTTCTCCTGCTTCTGCTCTGCCGTGGTCCGCCCTCCTCCCTCCTTCCTCCCTCCTCCCTCCCTCCCATGGCAACCTTGAGGCCTCCAGGACCGGACACCAACACGGTGTGGTTTAACGATCCGGCAGGGACTGAGCGTCAGGGCTGCTCATAAATACCCTGCTGGTTGTGGACAGGAAACAGGTGTGTGATCCGGAACAGCTGCGCGTCATCCGAGTCCGCGCCCCGTTACCATAGCAACCGGGAAACATCAACACACAAACATACAATATAGACGCAGAACAGGGACAAGACAACAACATAACACACAACACCCTGATCGCGTGACACATTGGCGAGCGCCAGAGCCCCCCGGTGAGGACAGTCGTCCCCGGGGGACAGGGTGAGGGTCGAGGACGAAGAGACGTGTATGTATTAGTTCATTGTAATTTGGGGATGTTTAATCATTTCATTGTAGATTCATGCTGACTGTGCAGGAACTACAGATACGTGACGTATATTGAAAAGCGCTCTTATTGTATTGACCCTCCTTGTCTGTCTCGATGTATTAACGTCATTGTTGCAGCAGGTGCAACACAGAGGAGCTGCATTAAACACGAGAGCTTAAAGCTTATCTACCTTGTGACAGATTGATTCATCGTATGTTTGCGCTTTACTGCGTAAAAGAAAGACTGCTGTCATTCACATGAGGAAATAAAGTCACGTGTCTGCAGCCCAAAGCAGACAAATAAAACACGGAAGGAACAACGCTTCAACCCCGGTTCAATACTTCGGACGCTTCGTTGCTGACGCTGTGTGTCCAGTGGTGAACAAACCCGTCCTTCCTTCAAACCACCCCAAAGAGAGACGTCCCCTGTAGAGGCCCCCATGTCGACCTTATTGGAATCCTCTTGCTCTGTCTCTGTGTCTGTGTGAGGTCATGAGCAGTGATGAAAATGCTGTGCATTTGAAAGTGGACAAACATTTTGAATACTTGTTGCACGCGATGTTTCAGCATCAGAGCGCCTGTGCAACGATGACGTGGGGAAGAGAAGGAACATTTGTTTCCACGCAAACCAGAGCAGATGGCGTTTTATAACCAATCCCCATGTTTAAATTGTATTGTTAGTTTCACATTTAGAAATATCTGCTGGCGGACACTTAAGTAGTCTTTCTAATTTTGAATAAAAAATGTTTTTTTTTTAAATAGCGACTGGAGGAGCAGACATTAAGAGATATGATGTGATTTCATCTTATTTTAGAGGCAAAGCCGTGATGTTCGCTAGTGCTTTTTATTTTTAACTTTAGTTTTAATTTAAATGAAATACAAACTCTGTGTACAAGGAAACAACACCTCATGGTTGATGTGGGGAAGTTTATTTGATGCTCCGTATCTGTTGTGTGCTACAATCTATTGCATTAGAATCAGTCATGTAACAACCATAATCTCTTTAGAGTGCAACGTTATTTTGACTCCTCCATTATGAGTAATAAAAGGATTTATTAAACTCACTGAGTATTGGTTATTAGTCCCTGTTAGTTCAGGGCCGTGCAATTATGTGAATTATCTTAGTGATTATTAATAATTCTATTGATGTCAATAATTTCGTTTCACACTGGCTATTAACCAACAATCCCAACTAAAGGAAATTGAATAGAAATACACATCAGGGGCAGCAAAGCAGAGGTCAAGCGTGTTATTTGAGAGGAGAAAGAGAGACATCTATATCATCTACAAAAGAATGTGTAAGCTACAAGGGAGGCAGCAGGAGAATCAGGACATCACAGGGAGCACTGAACAGGGAGAGAATCACTAATGCAGATGGAATCAAATACATGCAGATACAAATCATTTAATTAGATAAAAACATGAGCAGGTCAAATACTTTACGTACAACGTTTTCTCAAAGACAATATGTGGAAAGTTAAAGAATTCAGCTTTAGGACACTTAACTGTAGTAAATACTTTAACCATTTCAAAGAGACATTTTCCTTTGTTTCTAGATGAATCGTACTAATGTAATGCAGGAGGAGCGAGCAACGAACCTGCGGTCACTGTAAAATAAAATAAAGTACATTAAGCAGAACCGTGTGTCCTTCAAAGAACCCCGCAGAGGTAGCTCCATTTCGGCTACACTCTAACTCGAATATTTATATAACTAATAAAAGACTGTAGGAAACACTGCTTAGAGCTGCAAGTTTATTGACGCACGAAAACATTTAACATTACAAAATGTAATAAACACAGACAGGTGAAGATGAAATACAAACAGCTCCCGTTAAAAATACAAATATGCACATAAATGTTGAAAAAACATGTTGTCCAATAACATTAAATGAGTAATACATGCTAAAAGCTTTTTTTCAATTAGAAATGAAAGAAAAGATGACTTCACATTGAATAATATCACCAACGCACTGAAGCTCAAAGACGGCAAACTGCTTTGTTTTGCTTTCAAACCTGCCTCCATTCAAAAAAGCTTTAAAAAACAAAGCGACTGAGCATTAAAATGATAGGTACAGTAAATACTAACATTTGAATAAGTATATGTAATAATATGGACTCTTTTCAGCAAGTAAAACGTTTAAAGACATATAATGTATTTAAGTGCCCTTTTCATGGTTAACTACAAATTGCTGTCTCATATCAGGAAATAAGAAGTTTACACAATAATTACTCAGAAAGTGGTGATGTGGTTTTTCATGTCGTCATCCGTTCCCCTGGTTCTGTCCATGCAGATGTTTTTATCCATCTGATGAAGGAGAGAAGGAAAAGAGGTTAAAGTTCATTTGAGAGGAGCGGGTGTAAGTGTTACTCTCACATTGTACTACGTGGTCTGTTGTACTTCACTGTACCTGCAGCTGTTTCCATCGTCACATTTGCATAAACGCTCTCCTCTGGTTCATCGTTCGTCCCTGTTGGAAGGATCAGATGAACGCATGAAGAGACACTTTGTTCTCCTTTATTTAAGCACTGCTGGTCTACGAAAACATCTAAACTACTGCAGGTTGTTCCCTAATAGAAGTAGTATCTGTGACATCATCGATACACTTTGTCTTTATTTTAAAGGATGGTCAACCAGATCATCTGATTCTATTATTTTAACAGCTGTGTGATGAACAAACAGGATGTACTGCACCGTGTTCAGGTTCTTCGGAGACTGTGATTGTTTCATAGAGACAAGAATCACCTGCAGAGCAGTGAGGATAAAGACAAGTCCTATCAATCATCTGAACCCCTTTGTATGAATTTGATGATCTTCTCAAACAGATAACCAGAAATGGAAATGTTAGGAATAAAGTTAAGAATAGAATATTATTAAATAAATCAGGAATAAAGCTGACCATGAAGAAGAGAAGAGTAATGTCCGTCTTTAGTTTCATCCTGGTTGATCATGTGGTCTGCAGCTGGGTTCTGATTGGTCCTCTGAGACCTTGTGGTTCTAAAACATGTAAGTAGATACAGAGGATTTAATGAGGAACATGTAAATGTTCAGAGCTGCCATGTTCACAGTGAGAGAAGAGAGGCTTGTACCAACCTGCTGAGACTTGAACCTGGAAGAAAAAGGTTTTAAATGGCCAATTAACTAGTGTTTGTAATAAAGTGTGTGACTTTGACTTATTTCAGTGAAATCAGTCTCATATCAGAAGGAAATGTTCTCACCTTTTGACTTTTTGTAGCGACACAGAAACAGCAGCAGGAGAATAATCAGTAAAACTCCAGAGACCAGACCAACAACCAACAGCAGACCAACGGGAAACACAGAGCGTGATGCTGCTTCTTCAGGATCTACACACAAGTACACAAAGATAATTAGTAGATACATAAGTAATAATACATTTTATTTATAACTCTTCATCAACCGAGCTCAGAGTGCCACAGAGCCAGATAGTCATAGTTAAAACATACTTCAAACAAAATAAAAGCTAGTAAAACCTCTGTACTAATGTGTACTGAACACACTAAAATACACAAACATAAACCATTGATCACATACATTTACCTTTTACTGCTGGTCATGTTTAATATGATGTATTTTTACTGAACATGAACATCTTAAAAACTATTTTAACACATGTTACAAAAGTCGTACTTACATGTCACTGACAACCAGCTCTGTGCTGAGGTCAAAGTCCTCAAACCGTGAGGTGATTTCCTTCCACTACATTTATAAAAACCTTCATGTGACTCATTCACTGCAGCGATAAACAGCTCCCCTGTACCGGAATTTAGGATGAGTTTGTCATTTTTATAGAAATCCACATTATAAAGAAGGTTGTCTGTCCTCAACTTGCAGCCAAGAGTGACCGAATGTCCCTCAGTCACAGGACGGACAGGACTCACCAGGATGACATCACCACCTAAAGAGACCAGAGGACAGGAAGTCAAACATGCACAAAGATTGTTGAATTGTTTGCTAAATTAAATACGTAGATATATATGTAGATATAAATGTAGATATAAAATCCTTTAAACGAATAGAAACTCACGGTGTATTATAGTGATGTTGGCTGCATTGCTGGACTGTGTTTCAGACTCACACCAGTACACTCCACTAGTCGCTCTATAGTCGGTGTTGCATGTGGATCCAGTCATGTCTCCCCAGTGAGAACAGGGTGACCATCTGCCATCTTCATCAACCATCATCACTCTCCACTCAGTAGAGTTTCCCTCACAGCTCAGTGACAGTGACTCTGTCCTGAAGTGCTGCAGTCTGTGAGGACTCACTGTGAGAGACGCTGCTGGATTCACACCTGGAGACACATCAGAGAGAGACACACACAGGACAAACAATGTCAACACAGGAAGTACATTTATTCCCTTGTGCAAGAATATAAAAGTCTGAAACAAACTCACCTCCAGACCAGACCGACTTCTCACGACTATACGGAGTGTAAAACACAGGATCTCCTCTTTCAGCTCTGCACACATATCTTGCTGTGTGTGTCTGTCCATGAAGAATGTAGGAATGCTGTTCAGTCCCAGTGGTGCTCCCAGGTAGAAGCTCATAGGTGTAGTAGGCGAGGGACGGTTTGAGAACAGCCTTATACCAGAAGAACCTCCATCCTGCAGACGGAGGTTCAACACTGCAGGTCAGAGTCACTGAGTCTGCAGGACGCGTCCATGACGGAGACACTGTGAGGACAGGACGAGGAACACCTGTTGGAGATTCCACAGAATAAAGATGTGTTTTGGGTCCTTGGTGGATTACTTTCACTGCTGATGTCCTCCATCAGTCTTCAACTGTGTTAAACAGGTGTTTGAGTGCATTGTCTTTTAACATAAACTGCACTTGTAAGTGTTTTGTCTTTGTAGGAGACAGCATTCTTCTCCTTTGTTGGTCTCAATGTCTGAAGTGAAGAGTCCCTGATTCTCCTTCATACACGGACGCAGGAGTTTATAGGATCACATCTTTTCTTTGCTTTATTAAATGAACAATGAGTCAAGATATCAATGATTTATATTTTCAACAGAAGTTGTTAAAGTCAGTCTCCCTGAAATGAATAATAAAAGGTTCACAAAGTAATGAGTACTTTTCACCTGAAGGAGGCGCCACACTCTGCTGATGTGTGTTATCCATTTCTGTTATTTTTTAATTTATCATTTGTCAAATTGATAAAATATGGGATGTCCATCTTTTGTTTTATTTGAAGTTATCAATATTATCTGATAATTGATCTTTTTAAACAAAGCTCAGCTAATTAAACAGCATCAGTGGTCAACTTTTTCGTACACTGGTTAACAATTATTAATTATCACTACATTACAATAGCACTTCATCAAACAGGTTTATTAAATCAATGTGTTCACATTAATATAAAAGTGCTTTAATAGAACTTGTTGTGATGGCAAAACTTTCATCACTTACCTGATACAGTCAGAGAGACTTTATTACTTTCTCTTCTAACGTTGTGACGGATCTTGTGATGAGCAACACACTGATATTCACCAGTATCTCCTTCAGATAGAGATCATGATGTAAATCTATTTTCTGGTCTCTGGTTGGTAAGAGCATAACCATTCCCCCAGAATGAGTAATTCCAGTCAGTGTGGTTTTCCTTCCCTTGAGTCACATATGAAGGTAACAGTCTCTTGAATAAATAAAGGGGACCAGTTTGGCTCGATACGCAGCAAAGCATCTAGAAACAAACACAACAGGCAAATAATGAATTAGTCTTCTTTCTTGTATTCGTCATAAATTAACTGAAGACAACAGAAACATTAAATGTAAAATAGAGAGATAGCAGGTGTTGAATCGTCTCTAGTGAATGCATCAAAATAAAGAAAGTTGTTTAAAAACCTTGAGCGTGTCCACAGTAGAGGAGAATGTTCAGCGCTAAAATAAAGAGAGAAACATCATCATGCATCATCGAACTGACAGAAACGAATTAACTTCTGGCATTTCAAAAGGTGTTTCTATGAAAACTATGATTTAAACAGAGAAAGTACTCACAGAAAAGCCCAAACACACCGAACCAAACGTGTCCCATCGTCACGTCCTCACGTCCTCTCTGACACGCTGCTTGTGGGAAACGCTTCTGATTCGAGTCAGTTTGGAACGTGTGAAACATGAAATGCAGAGACAACACATGAATATCCGATGTGAGGTTTTTTTCTAACTTCTGCTTTTGTTCATGATCCATTCTTCATTCTACAGTCGCACATTTCATTTAAAATCTATTCAGTGACCCAGAGAAAAGAGTTCTAGCATTTCAGAATGACTGATATAAAAACCCTGTGAGATAAAGAGAAACAAACCAGAATAAACTCCACCAACCTTTAATTAGACTTACATGTAGTAAGTGAGACATTTTATTTTATATTTATATATTTTGTGCATCAGAGCCACATTCAACTGTAACAGCAGAACACAGCAGCAGGAGGATGTGGAGCATCCTGGGACGCCTCTTTCATCACAACTGAACTGCAGCCTGAGACGTTAAAATACATTTAGAATTTAGTTTCTTTGGCTTCTTTGGGTCTCTGGGTTTAATAGAAAAATAAAACTCTAAATTTAACTATACATTTAGAGAAGGAAGCAAAACCTTTAAAACACATCAAAAGAGGAAACAGTTGAGTCTCTTTCACAAGCCCTCCTTCTTATGAATCTGTATGAATGACCCCTAATCAAAAATTATATATATATATAAAAACTAATTTTATCATGTTTGTTCTGACTGTTCTGAGTGACTTTTAACGCAGCATTTGGACACATTGTGCTTTAGAGATAACACTGCAGCCAGAAGCTGAGAAGAAGAACCACAAGGCTTCTCAGAATAACCTTTATTGTTCCCCTTTACACATAAAAGGCATGTTGCTGTTAGTTGTGAGGGGTCACTGTGTGGCGTCACATGACCACATTCACACCAAAGCTTATCTGCTTCTACAGATGTGTCAAGACTGATGTATGAGAAACACGTTTTAAATTCTAAGAAGTAGAAATTGAATGAACATCCATAAACTCCAAAAACTGTTTTTTTTCTGACATTGTTTTGATAAAACCCCGCCCCCGTCTCTCCTCTCCTCCAGGTGAGAGCAATTAAAGTTTAAAAGTAATAAGAGAAGCAACAAGGAAACAGATGACGATTTAAATACACTTTAAGGACAGAAGAATTATAAATGGCATCGACAGCAACTGCAATAATTACAAGCGCAATGATGTTATCTTCCAAGTACTTAAAAATTGCATATGGAACCTCAAGGTGCAGAAAACAGACATAAATTTATTACGATTAATATCTTGATGACAGTAGTGCCTGGGGATGGAGAGTTATAATTGATCAAAATTGGAAAATAAACTGTGTGCTCAGGGTCACGTTGTATCATTTAACCTTTGGGACTATTAGACTATTAGAGCGACTTCCGTTACATGACACTGGTTAGCAGCACATGACATCAACAAATCCATTTAAACGCCTGCAAAATTCAAAGAATAAAAATCATCACTATGTTTTTGCTCACAGCTATTTATTTTCTAAAATGCACATTTCACATGTTGAAATCATTGTTATACTCAAATGCACTATAATTAAATGCAGGGTGGTCTTTGTTCTATTGGACTTCTATTTGATATACTGTGACAATGTCATAATATTTCAGTCAATATTACATTAAATTTCAATATTTAATGAGTCATACATCTTTTGAAGGAAACACTTATTTAAAATAATACTTAAATAATCTGTATATTTTTAGAATATTCCTCTCATCCTCTTTTCTTCTCTGTGTGTTTGACATCGAAAAGTACACTGCTACACAGCAAAGCTGCATTTCTGGGAAGAAATAAAATCTCTTTTGTATGTGTGTTTTGTATATTTAAATACTTCTCTCTCCACTCCTCTATCTAGATTTCCTTTGACTGAAGTACTCTATATTCTGTACTTCAGTCAGTCAGTCTCCAGTCTTCTCTCTCTTCCTCTTTCCTCTTCACATCCCGTCTTTTTTGTAACCTCCTTCTTCTTCTCCTTTCTTTCCAGTTTTTAAGTCCCTCCCTGTCAGACAGTTTCTCAGACGTCCCTCTTTCTGGTGTCCGACGACCTCACGGGGAAGAGCATGTCACTCTCTATGGAGAGGTCGCTGCCCATGCCGGCCATGCGGCTCCGCAGCAGGAAGTGTGTCCTCCTCTGCAGCACCCTCTGCTGGTCCTGCTTCAACTCCACGTAGGACCGGGAGAAGGTGTGGAAGATGGAGGTGACAGGGAAGGCCATGAGGAGGATCCCGCTCAGGATGCTGCTCAGAGCCACCACCTGACCCGGGATGCTCCTGGGCACCATGTCCCCGTAGCCCACCGTCGTCATGGTGATGACGGCCCACCAGTATGTGGCGGGGATGCTGGTGAACTCCTGCGTGGCGGCCATTTCATTTTCAATCAGGTAGAGCAAAGGGGAATACAGTGCTATGGCGACGCACAGGAAGAGGAGGAGCAGCCCGAACTCCCGCGTGCAGCGGCGAGCCGTCAGGCCCAGAGTCTGCAGGCCCAGCGAATGGCGAGCCAGCCGCATCACGTAGAGGATGCGCAGGGCCCTCAGGACGCGCAGCACCAAGCCCACCTTGTCCAGGTAGCTGTTGCCCGAGCCCAGGCGCTTCTCTCCTTTGGAGGTGCTGTCCACGGCCAGGGTGATGTAGTACGGCAGGATGGCGACCACGTCGATCAGGTTCAGCGGATGCCTGAGGAAGGCCAGCTTGCTGCGGTCTTGAATGAAGCGCAGGGTGAACTCCAAGGAGAACCAGGCCACACACACGGTCTCCACTATGAAGATGTTGTAGCACATCTGGGAGCATTTTCCCTGGGGAAGAGAAGAAGAAGAGAAAAAACGTGAGTTGGTGTGGTCATCGTCGGCTGTGGTCACTAGAGGGAACCACTAGTACTGTGACATGAAGAGGTTCAGCACCTCGGGAGGCTGCAGCATTGCACACAAAGTGCAAAATGTTTCTACAACAAACAAAATAAAGAGAGGAAAGATATTTTATCTTCATGGATTTGCAAAATGTGTCTTCAACAAGTATTTTGAAATACATTTTAGGAATGTCACTTATGATTTATGTTTACGTAGTGGCAGGAAAACATATCAACCGTTAGCTTAAACATGGTGCTTCTTAATAATTCATGCTTTAACCTTTTTTGGAAAGCTCTTTGTCATGTGTGACTCTGTGACGAGGCTGAATTAATGCGTGGCTTTAGAAGGCTCAAAGCATTTCCAAGCGCATATCACATGGAACGGCGCTTTTGAACGCAGTCCATATCAGGGCAATGTATCATTATGAAACACACTCCCACAGAGGAGGAGATGGCTGGAGTAGAACCATACAAGCACCTGAAAACTCTAGTAAACCCGTTCTCACTCTGAGAGAGGAACACCGACACACTTTCAACGCAACACTTTGTTATCTGGCTGCCAGAAATTAGAGGCGGCAGAGATGTTAGAAGGCAATTACTGGCACGTTCAATTAAAAAGTGTTGTAGCAACAAACACGGAGCATGGAGATGCATCAGTCCGGGCGTTTTCTTTTGTTTTGTTTTCATTACCTGTTAAATTTTCTCTGAGCATTGACTGATTAATAACTGTGCAAGCGATGGTGTCAAGCTCAACCCACGTAGGAACTCGCTTAATGCGCTGCAGCTCCCAGAAGCCACGTGATAAATAAAGCACAAAGAGCCATAGTCCAACATTAAAGTAGCTGCATCTGAAAGTTGAGTCAGCCCCATGACGAGTGTTTAGCATTTACTCAAAAACACACAAAAAAATATTGAGATTTTGTTTTTTTGCTCTCCACCCACTGAAAGTACCCCACATACAGTATCAGTAGACTACTTGATATGCTGAGTGTATACAAGAAGTAAATGCAGAACATGAAACCACTAAAACATTTTATTTTAATGGAAGGCAAAGTGGCGGTTGCTGTCCACTTCCATCCAAAGTACATTTTTCCATTAAGGAATTAAAAACCTCTTTGCACATTAATGCTGCAAGAAAACAGAATGTGTGGATCCAATATTTCAATTTAATTTGACTAAAGATGCACGTGTGCTAAGTATGGTTGTGATTTGAGTCAGGCATAAATATGCAAGCAGGTTTGAACACATCTCAACCATGCGTTCTCCTTTTTATTCTCCTCACGGACATTTTGTGTTTGCTCATTTTCTTCGCGTTATGTCGCAAGTCGTTACCCTACTCACCGCCTCCTCCTCCTCCCTCATGGCAGGCATGGTGCTGATGGATAGGTTGACTGCGGTGATGGTGACGAACATCACTGACAAACAAGCAAAGATCTTCCCCGGCAGGCCCGAGTGAGGCCTCTCCACCATGTCCCTCAGCTTCCCCATGCACCGGTTGAGCCTGGACTCTGCCGCCTGCTCCCTGCGTCCGCCGTCCGAGTCCAGCAGGCCCTCCAGGAGCTCCTCTTCCTCCTCCGCCCTCTCCATGGCCTCGAACTCCTCCATGCGCTGCAGCAGACGCCGGCGACAGCACCACTCCAGGCTCTCCTCGGGGACCCCCCAGTAGAGAAGCTCCTCCCTGAAGGACAGGGCGCACATCTCCCTCAGGGACCGCAGCTTGCCCGCCCGCACGTAGGTCAGGATGGTGCGGAAGGCGCAGGGGCTGCGGTCGAAGAAGAACTCGTTGTGTGCGACGTCGTAGTCGTCGCACACGCCCATGATCTCGTCGAAGCTGCTGCAGAGGTGCAGCTGGCCCAGACGGGACAGCGGGAAGTCCTCCAGGGTGGTCCAGGGCAGCTGGTAGCGCAGGCCGCCCACGTTGATGATGGCGTGGAGCTTGCGGGCGCCGGACAGCAGGGTGTCGCCGCGGACGGAGCCGCGCTCGGGGGCTCGCTGCGCCCTCTTGTAGAAGGCCCCCTTTTCAGCCTCCTCTTCGTGCAGGGGAGGCGGGCCGAAGGACGATTCGGAGCCGCAGCTCAGGGCGCTGTAGTCGTAGTCGGAGCCGTCGCCCGCTAACAGGGTCATCTTGGCTGGCCCGGTCGCATCCCTGGCATCAGCCCGCCACCATCACACCGCCTCCTGCAGAGGGGAAGCAGAGAGCGAGGGGCGTTTCTGTTAACAAAGCTTGCTTCATCCAAATCTAAGGCAACATCAGAAAATGCCTGCTGCGATTGGCAAACTTTAGCTATGAAAACCCATCAGTGTTCTAGTAGTAAGTAGGGATTGTAAAGAGACAGTCAATCATTTTTGTAACCTTTTATACAATGTCAGAAAAATCAATTGACCTCAAAGTGAGATTTAAATACCACAAGCATCCCCAATGGCAGCAGTCGTCTTTTGAGCCGTGACACCATGAGTGCATGAGTATCTTTATTGCTACTATAACTTAACATGGGGGATGACAAACGTCAGATGCAATTGTTTTGTACCAGACTGTAAACATTTCTGCTATATGTGAAATATGAGAAGTTGAGGATTCATTTGGAGCCGTATTCAATTTGCCATATTCACACATCTGAGGTTACCAGGTCCGGATGGTTGCATTTGCATGCGAGATGTAGTGAACTTCTCATGTCACTCTTCTGCCAAATTGACAAATTAAATTTACATACCAAAATTTTAAATTGACAAAAAAATATTCATACCAACAACCTCTATCCACAAATTGAATTATAAAACCAACACGTCTGTGCCTCTTTCTTAGCGGTATGAATACATCAGCTAAGAAAGACATCGTCATTAAACACTGATCTTGATACATTAGGCATCGAGGGGTAATAACTTCACCAACTGTGTGCATGAATATCTGTTAGCCACAGCAGCCAGGGAATTACACATAACGGCCTGATGCTATGCTGCCTTATCTCAGAGAATTCCCTGATGCAACTCCTTTGTGCAGCTGCCGAATACGCCGATATTTCCACACTTTGTTTTCAGCATTGAGAGGTTTTCCAAGCAAAACCAGATGTATAAATCAACACGGAGAGACAAAGAGCAATACTGAATGAATGGGAAGATGCGGATTGTGTGTCACCAGAGCAAAAGGTACCTCATGGCCTATGTCCAAACTAATTTAATCAATTACAGTCATTTAGGGGGAGGCAAGCTAGCCAGTCTGGAATTAAAATGTCTCTGCCTGGATTTGCTGCACTGCCAATTCAGTCAGGAAGAAGACCTCAGTTTCTAAAAACAGGGATGCAAATGTGTCACTGAATAGTTATTAGGCACCTGCACTGTCAGCCTCTGTGAGTCCCTGATTATAGTCGGCACGACATCCCACCCATGAAATCAGAGCGAACTCTCCCACTCTCTGCTTGGTTGCATTAAGCTGCCATTCTTCCCAATGGTATTTGATTTTGGATAGTATTTGATAGCTCACTTGTGAAACTTATAGTGCTGCCGATTGTCCATCAAATCCTAAACAGTGGCGGTGAATAAAAGGGTAAAAATAAATAAATAATAAAAATCGGATTAAAAACCCTCCTTTTTGCTCCCACAAACGCGGCAGTTCTCACATTCTCTCCTTCCATGTGGCGGGGTTATCGGTACGCCCACAACACATCACCAGCGGACGTGCACAGGCCTCCACCGCTCTCCTAGATGAAATCACTCTTAACCCCTTGAGGCTGTTTGATTTCTCCCTCTGCCTTTGTGCAGAGGCAAACGCACAGTCGATTCAGTCACCAGAGCGTTTTCTCAAACCCCCCTTGTTCGGCTTCAGATGTCTCCCCTGGGGGACGAAAGTCTATCTGGGAAGCAGAGATGAAAACACTGCAAAGGGAGCGAAGCTGTTCTCCCCTCCAGATCGGCTGAGGTCTGGCCTTTCCTCTGTGCCAGCGTTATCACAGCTAAGCCACAGGGCATGTTCTCCAGATTGCCTGGTGAGTCACTGGGTTGTGAGTCTCTGGCGCCTGAATGCATTGGGCATGCGTTGCCCACGGTGCCCTCCTCGAGAGTCTGTGAGATGAGCATAATGGGCGTAATGACGGTAACTATCAGCGCGAGGTCAAAGCAGAGGAATTCTGAAGCCTATTAGAAGGCGAAGTTCCGTCGGCTGAGAAGTGCACGCGACACTCCCGTTCATGAGGATCCTCCCGAGCGATGGAACGTATTTAAAATGAACACGCGCCGAGTGTGTGACTCAGTCATTGATGATTGCTATTTATGGCTGCGTATCTACATATCGGTAGTGCTGTGCGGAGAGTCAGGGTTGGACAGATTCTTCCAATCTGTCTCCGAGAGGAAGATCCGCACATTCAATGCGTGTCTGTGAAACACAAACACATGCTAATTAAACGGGTGATCAGGATTTCTGATGAAAATCGGAGTCGCGCTGACTTACATTAAAGCTTTTGGCCTTCCGGTAACAGCTGTCCAGTGCAGTGTGGTATATAAACTAAAAACTATATTCTTATTGCCGTGGTAATGACGTATTATTGTAAGATAATTCTCTGCATGTCAAGAAATGACAGATCCTGTGCGCTCATTCTCTCAGGCTAAATGACCAATAACAACCCGCACTCCTATCTCATTAACAGCTCACTGCTCGCTAATGGACCTTGAGAGGGTGGTTTTACAGAAATGGATTTTGAAACCACAACGACCAAACTTTCTTTCTCTTTCCCCCTCAGGAAGTTAAGCGCTGAAACAGTCACGCAGGGCAGAAGCTCTTCCACCCCACGAGGCTTGGTGCTTACAGTAAGTCCAGCCCGAATAGTTGTAAACATAAAGTGTCTCTTTTTTGTTGTAAGTGGGCGGCATTAATGCCTACTGAAAGCACAGGAAGGAGCTGTGGCTCCAGGGCGATACGTGTCTCCCCGACGCTGGATGTGGTCCACTAGAATGTGTTGGTCCCAGAGGAGATTGCAGTGGACGCAATGCACTTCAATAATGAGCTTTTGAGCAGTAAGAATTGTTTATTTTCTGCATCATTATCGCTCGGCCAACCGCTCTTTTTTTTTTGTTGTTGGCGAATGCTGCCTGATTATATTTTAACGACTGCAAAGAGAGTGACCTTTTAAAATCAGCTCTCAGGTACTTTTTTTTTCCATCTCCATTTTTCGCAGCCCCTCCCCTGTCTGTCCGTCTTCATAGAGCACTTTGTCCTCCAGACGGTGTCTGATCCTGCAAACCAAATCCCCACATTTCTGCATCAGCGCTGCGCATCATGCATCCGAGCACTAACAAACAATCTCACCTCAGCCATGCACCTATTCACACACATATAGCGGATGGATAGGAGTTCAACATACGCAGGGGCTCAACCAACTCGATTAAATAAAAATGCATAACAACACATTTTTGAAGGCACAAGCAATAATGGAAAAAAAGGTGAACCGAGTGGAACAATACTTTCACTCGTAACGGTTGAAGTGATGGATTTAGATGTAGCACACAAACAACCACGCTGGGCTTTCCGACTGCCGACTGCGTTGATGACCGCGTACGGTGAACCGCTCAGCCGTGTGAATAAAAGGTGCAGGTGCGGAATTGAGGAAAGTGTCATTCAAACACATCGCAGCCAGCAATGTTTTTTGCAGAGAGATGAAAAAAGTGCAACTTTCATCATCACTCGATTTGTGTTCAGTCTGAGCCATGGCTGAGGATCTCTTTCTGTACCCACTAATGCCCTCTGGGAAATAGTCCTACTGGCAGAAACCTGAGGACACGCATCCCGGATACCTTACACGTAAAGGCACCTGGGAACAGCCCATTCTAAGGAGTTTGTGGGCCCTTTCTTTGTGGGGGTGAAGCAGGCTATTAGCTGTTAGAACAGGGAAAAGTCATTAGTTCATCTCATTATGGTCCTAATTACCTGCAGGAGGCGGAGTGGATGAGCTATTACGTATCCTATTTCACTGATCCAGAGTCTAAGAGAGGCATTTAGGTTGTGGACTCATAATCACATTATGGCGCACAATGCTCAAAATGAGACCATGTGCTGGCTCCCTCTAACATAACATCAGCCATGAGTCACCGTTTGGAGGACTTGAAGAGGCTCTTGGATTCAAAAGTTTCTCCACCATCAATCGGAGAAGTCTTTATGTTATTTTATTTTATAAATGTTGAAATGCTTCTGTGTCACTCTGAACCATAATTCCCGATTGATAATAGCCTGCTGTAGTGTTTCTTCAGCCTTGTTACCGTAGTGTAGTGCAAATCATTCTCATCTCATCATTCTCTTCTCTTTTGATTAAAAGCGGAATGATCATATACAATTTGACTACATCAAAGCATTTTACAGCCAAAAATGAATGTTTTAAAAAAGGGTTCTAGTGCATAATTCGCATATCTGGTTTGTTTTTGTATTAGGAAGAGAACCATGAGATCTAAAAATCCGCTCACCAGTTAAATACCCCCAAAATGTCTCAATATCAACCTTAACGAGCTGCAAAAATATCAGCCATCCCTGCCATTCCCCACTTTTCCCTGTGAAGAAAAACACCTCGCTGCATGTGAAAAAGTCTCAAAGTGCGACTTTCAACAACAGGAGCCATAATGCACCAGAAACGCCAAGTTCGACCGCATGAATATGGTGAAATAGGAATGAAAATACTCACCGTGCTCAAGAAGAATCAGTTCCTCAGCACGTGAAGGAAAACATGAAATATTTCCATCCTGTGCTGCTCCCCCGTTTACCTCTCCTCCATCACCGCGCGTCAGGCACTACGGTCTGGTGGAATACAACGTGGTTGTTTGAGGATCATGAGCAACAGGCTGCCCTCCTCCCTCCATCCCTCCCCCCATCCTTCCACCAAACCCCTTCCCTCCCTCATTCCCTTATTCCCTCCTTCCCTTCCCTTTTCCCTCGTCTCTCTCTCTCTCGCTCTCTCTATCGCCCTCTCAACTTCTTGCTCAAGCGCCGACATCGGAGGTGGGCGTGCCGTTACACCAAAGGCTTTTGGAAAAAAAAAATCCATGGCAACCACCAGCCAGAGCGCCGTGCTTTCCCTCCACCTTTAAATGAGAATATCATCAGTTTTTTTAATGCTTTTTTTTTATGTTCGGTTGGTGAACAGACTGAGGCGGAGGGAGGAGAGGATGGGAGGGGAGGGGAGGGGAGGGGAGAGCCGCTGTAGGCTGGCTTAGACTCACCAGGGTGTCCAATTTTAGACAAGCGGTGGGAAATGCTGTCATGAGGTATGGAGATAAGGAGGTGTGGATTGCTCACAGCAAACGCTCCCTTTACTTTTTGCAGGTGCTTGTTGTCATTTGTTCCCAACATGTCGTCAGGTGATACGACAGTGGACAGCGTTTAAATCCAGAGATGGAAGGTGGTCATGCTGGTCAAAGTGGTCGAGCAAATGCAAATTAAAAGAGGAAACATTATGAGATACTTTCCGTATGTGTGCTCAACGACACGTTTGGGTTTCAGTGTGCGTGGCACGTCAGCCTTTTGTCCACTGGGCATTACATCAAAACTGTTTTTGGGTTCAACATTCTTTTATTGAATCTTATATATCTTATATAAAAACTGCATGAATAGAAAAACATGACCAGTGTATCTCTCTGTTTTGTTTCCCCTTAATTGCTGTTATTACTCATGGTTAAGTGAGAAAAACTACATTTTCCAGCAATGTTTTGGTAGTCTATTTCCCTTCCCCAGCATGCCGTGCATCACTTGTGTTTAAAAAAATGATTATTATTTGTGTAAGTGTGTATTTTTATGAAGCCATATTTTCAAGGAAAGGAGGCCTTGGATTCATGTAAGCAACGTTTCAAGAGCAATGATGTTTTCTAGCTGGGTGACTAAAAGGCAAGTGAAGATATTGATACAGATCAAGAGTGAGAAGACGACATCCCTGCAGCACAAAACTCAAACTCAAAAAAACAAACAGTTAAATGATCTTCCTCCGTGTGCCCTGTAGCTTCCAACGGGCCGCTTGTCAATTTTGGTTTGACTGAGCTTAAACAGCACACGGCCATCCAGCAGATGTATGGTCACGCCCCACGGCCCACCGCAATATTCCACACATCCTTCATGCCAGCAATGAAAAAGTACATTCTTTTTAAGTTTACGCAACAGCAAAAGGGAGTGAACCGCTACGTGTGTCTGTCCGCACGATAGCAGAGGAACGACAGTCCCGTGATTGCAAACAGCGTTTTCAAGCACTAAACATGTCAGCTGACCCTTTTTTTTTTAACCAATTGTACTGAACCAGAATTAGCAACGAGAACCTTGGCGAAGGTGTTAATGACTCGGACTCATCAAAAGAAACTTCCAAATGGATGGACTGACTAATGAGGCTAAAAAATGTGTGCTCACTTTCATTTGAACATCTTTTAGGGGCAAGATTATGCTGTTTTGATTTCAGATTAAAGACGGCTTGTTGTTCGTGACTGAGTCTGAATACATGCTCACTTTGGCTCGTGAGTGGGCCGGTTTATTGGCTGATTTAGACCGCAAGACACAAATAAAGGGTCTAAAATGTATTCTGAAATCAAATCAGCAACACGGTCACCTTTGCTCAATTTGCTATTCATAAGCATCAATGATTCAGGCACGCTGCGTTTCGTGAGAATCAGTGCCAACCCGAAATAGAAAGTCTTGGCGCTGTATGTTTTGTAAAGCCGTTTCAGCAAGTCGGTGATTGCACCTACAGGTGTGTTCCTGCCGATTGGTGATTGCTAATGAAAGCAATTTTATCGCATCTTGTTCTGAGGATTGATGTATCTGCGTGACTCTCTTATCTTGTTCTCCAACAGTTTTCTCAGAGGTGAGTTGCTGTCTTTCCCCTGCATCCTGCCATTTAAGGAGGTCAAATCTTCTCTGAACCTTCGGCTCGTGGAGAAGCTTCTTCCATTTCATAATTAAATAGAATTTTTGAGGCAGCTTTTATTTCGCAAAACCTTGAAGATGAAAAGTTGCTTGCGTGTCTTCCCCGACGGTGTTGAAGCTGCTTTGCTCAAGCTTACAAATTAAAACAAACCAAACCTTTTCCCATGAAACATTTTAACGCTATCTGCTTAATAATAATAATAATAATACACGTACACAAGCCTCATTCATTAGCATGTCAGATATGCCAATGATTGTGTCTTCCTTGCAGCGGTGCTTTAAGAGCACAGCACATTGTGCTACTGTTCAGTCCCGTTTCCCACGGACATCTCGTCAAGTAGCTTATCCGATGTGTCTAAATCTGTGGTTGAGTTCAAAAACATTTGAATACATTTTTCTTTTTCATTTCCATGCAAACAGGCTCTCTCCCTGGCATAATTGCAAAGGTTCAACAGCTTTTTTTCCCCAGCTGTTGTCAGACAAGCGGAAATGGCTTACTTTGTAATTATTAGCACTTCTGGTTCTGGTTATGCATCAGCTCTGATTACATTAATTCAGAAATCTACAGCAACGGTTACACAGAAACCTTGTAGTTAATGACTTTCACTTGCATTGTCCCCTTGTCTTAACTAAAGTTTCAACCGATTAAACATCCTCCAGGGATTGCTGCGAGGGGGTTTTCAGATTGACATTCAGCAGTCTGGCTCTGATGAATTAAGAAACTGAATGTGCCTGCAGCACAGCGGTCGATACACCAGTAACGAAGCACAATGTCATACCTGCCTGACTGAGATCAGTAATAATCTGAGCTTTACCTGGCAAACTCCACTAAGTTTATCTGGCATTGCAAGTGTACATACTATACCTTGTTTGTGTGCGAGTGTGAAGAGATGAAGATAACCTCACGTCTGCCGGCATCAAATGAGAAGAAGAAGTAGACACACATGAACACAATGTATGACCGTGTGGGAGGGATCTGTGACCTCAGCCTGTTTCTGACGGCTGCCGCGCCGCCGTGCTGGTTCACCACAACACACTCTTCATGCTAATCACATGTGAAAAACACACTATACGTCTGCCAATAGGCACGGTGTGTTGAGTACAAAGATTTGGGGCTGGTGCGATCCGTTAAATTGTCCACCTGGACGCTTTAAAAATTCCATCCTCCAGCAGTAGGCCAGGGATCTATTTCAAATCTATTGTTTTTAGCATGTAAATCGGTCCATCTGTTGGGTGAGCCAGTTCGGTTAGTTCCTAAAATATATTTATATATTACTGTATAATGACTCCAGTGAGCATGTTTAAGAGCAGGTGTGAAGCCTGTTTGATCAGCAAAGCTGTGTGTGAAGGGAAGCCCAGATCTATATTTTGTAAAATTCTAAATCATCCCCATTTCACACACAAACAACAGTTCTTATGTGATATATTCACCTCGGATATCAGAAGTCGGAAAACGTCGTCCTTCGAGTAAGGAATTGATAAACAAGTCAACATTTTATATCAATTCGTGAAAGAATGTATTATTCATGTAGACAATTCTTTTAAAGCCATTTTGACATGACAGGGGAATAAGCGCTGAGAGCAGACCAAATGAAAGGACATTACCGTTTCACATAAAAGAAAGTAGAAACAACCGTTGGCATGGTAATATCGGTATGGGGTATCGCACGTTGATGTCAGAAGTTCACATGGCTTGATACCAAAAATAGCACAGGGTCTGAGCCCAGCACACGGTTTTGTCAGGATGAAGACGCTGCGACTGCAGAAATAATGATTTGTTAGTTTGCTTGTTGCCTTTGAACGAACGTCTCCCTGCTGCTTCCTCTCCAGACTCGGTTTATTCAGCCGAACCACGACTGATCTCAGTACTTAGACTGCTGTTGAAGCACGTTAGCAGGCTGATACTTGGACTGACGTGACGCGTCGCTCCCCGAGAATTCTTCTCGCAATGCTGTTGTACCATGAGAAAATATTTTGAATGACAAAACTGCAGCTGTAACTGTGTGATGAAGTAATTGTTTCTTTCTATCGTTTCGTTGACCAAACCCGGGGGACCGGCTTGGGTCAAGATATTAGATATCAGTGTTTAAAAAACACTTTAGCTTCAATAAGTCATCTGAAATTGACTGTGGCGAACACAAATTAGTTTTACATAGTATAACTCAAAGCTCAATCTTATACTAACGGTGGTACATGAGTGCGGAACGTCACCATCGGCCCACACATGTACAATTTGACTGGTCACAGCAGGAGAAGCCAATTATTAATCCAATGATACGAATCGAGCATGCACATCAAATTAAGATAAATTATTAATTGCACAGGTCATGTGACGTCAGTTTGACTTTGAAATGTTCAGCTTCATTATGAGAGGGTTGGGGAGGCTAACATGTACGACAACTTCCATTTCCCCCCCCCTTTGTTGACAGTATTGTTGCATTATTAAACATGCGCTTGTCTACTCAAATGAGTTTGTCACGTGAAGCGTTAATAGTTTCTTCAAGTGTCAGTTTACAAACTAGCTTGGTCACCCGCTGGGTTACCTAAGCTCTGAACAATTGCCCCGATACATTTTCCTCCCACATCATGATTATCGTATTGCACCAATTAAAAATGTTTTCCCCCCAAAAAATCTCATCTGATGCATAACCCTTTAAACTCAACAATATAGATTATCTATCTTTTTATTGAAGTGCTACGCGACTTCAATGGGTTCCTGTATTTGATATTAGAGTTGTGTTTTTATTTAAAGTTGGTTTTGTGAAAAATCCGTGGTGATTCGCACACCTTTAAACTTTTCAATAGCAAGAACCTCCCCACCAAGTGAAGGCGCTCAGCGCTTTGTATTTGTAGACGTGAGCGATATGATTGTAAATCAACGGTGGGACGGGTTGTGGGGAGCTGCGTCGGAGGACCCGCCGTGGCGAACCTCCTCAGGACCCCACGAAAAAAAAAGAGTAGAAAGAGAAGATGCAGAGAAAAAGGGGGTTGGGAGGGGAGGAAGGGTTAGGACGTTATTTACAGAGATACCGGAACAGGCGTGTCGGAGGCGTGGCCCTGTTCCCGAAATTGCGCCAATTAGCAAGCCTGTGGATACATTGACTAAACATTTGAGTTTTTTTGGTGTATATGTTAACTAATTAGTAATCATTTAAATTTGAATGTAATCATCACTGCTTTCATTTTCCACCAGAAATGAGCCCCTTGCCTCACTATTAATTATGGTCTGCTTCTTCTCCTGCTTCCAGTCTGAACGACTGTATAAAATTGAGTTATCTTTAATTGATAACAGTAATTCAATGTTCTCTACTAGGCCGTGACCATTTTTGGACTGAGACGCTTAGGGCAATAAATATTACAACGCGGGGCAAACCAAAGTTCAAGTATGAAATCCTCCCCAGTTGAGGAATAAAAACAAATGTAACACCGTGTTGCTGTTGGCTGGATACACACTGATGAATGCAAATCCTTATTTAAGCATCAATACCATCATCGGGGCATTAAAATATTGATATGTAAATCAACATTTCAAAATAATAATTTTAGTCAATCTAAGCAATCTATCAACTTCCACCAATAAAACTTTCGTTACTAGGAAAAACCAGCGTCTTGAAGAAACAGATTTTTTCAATAAAATGAGGATTGCTGCGGTGCAGCCAGCTGTTAGGGATCTCATGCCACACACGGTGAGCAGCTGATGACCTTTGACTTGGCAGCAAGCAGAAGGACTCATCTATGTGCAACCAGTCAATTAATTAGAGAGTTGTGAACATGAGTAACACATACTGTTCATCCTCTTGAAAATGGCACGATGTCTCACTCCGGCGCAGAAAGCCAGCGGCCAGGAAGAGTTCATCCTTAAAATAGCCGAGAAGTTCATGTGAAGATCCAGCTGTTCATCCACACACACACACACACACACACACTCACACACACACACCTGACATTATCCGTTAGTCGGGATCAGCACATAGAGCTCCGAAATGTCTGATTGAAGGCGTTTTTTGTCATGACACGGTTTTGGATCGCGAGGCTTTACGTTAAATGTTATGCAGCCAATATTTCCCTTCCGATCGGCCTAATCCACGGAGGTCTATCTACCGATAATCGTTGTATCTGAGTTCAGAGGTTAGTTTCCATCGGCGTTCATCTGAGTCATCTAATCACAGAGCACGTTACAGGCTGGATTTACAGCGTGGGACAGAAACAGCTGAATGCACAATTCAATAGTAGAGCTTAAAAACCACAGGATTTTGATTTATTCAAGCTTGAGATTAACATGCCTGAAGAAATAATTGCAAGCAGTGACGCTGAGGTGCGGAGTGCAGTCCCAGGTCAATGTACTTCAACATTGTCAATCTGTATTCAAGAATACACTGTGAGCACCATTACTTTGTTACTGGTGAGTTGGAGATTGTAAGTGGCATATAAAGATATGTGATGCTGTATACGCATTTATAACAAAAAGGGGGAAACACAAAAAAAAGTTATTTCAGTGATGTTTCACGGATTAAATGCAAGTCCATCTTCTCGGCAAATATTCAGCTCAAATGTGATTTGGATTTATACAGGTGTTAGTGGCGAGAAACGGCATTCCCTCTAGCCTGAACACTGAACACGGCCTGTTTGTCTAACTAAGGGTTCATTTAATCAATGAAGCTGGCTCCTGCGTTCCCCCTTTGTTTTACAGCATCGTTGTTTTTCTAATTAGGTTTCACAGAAACTCCAAGTGACTAAAGAGAAAGCCTATGAATATTCACTCCCTTTCCTTCTGTTACATTTCTCTGTAAATTCTACTCGTCTGAGAACTCGACGTCTGCTGTCGGTGTTACAATGTCAGTTTATAACTCAGCAGGTCTGTTGATCACTATGGCTTAAATTATAGCGGTGCAAAATAACAGCTCCCCTCACAGTGCAATCTGTGCAGGCCTTCCTCTGCCTGCTCTGCTGTGTGCCATTTAAACGGCTCCTTTGTTTCTGTGACGCTTTGCTCTGATCATGGTTATCATCAGGGACGCGTTGCAAAATGATGCAAAAGGGATGGCTTTTGAATTCCCTCAAGTCGTGAATCCTGGGATAATTTTGCATGTGCACAGATTTTGCACATGTGAGTGGGGCCCATTTACAATGCTAACATGGACAATATGTTGATTACTTCTATCAAAATTAACTCATTCTACGGGTTTGAACATGTCTCTCAGTTTAGGCAATGGAACAATAGATACATAATAAATATTACCATACAGGGTGTAACTTCTGCATAATAAAAATCTGAATAGGACCATCCACAGCACCGGAAATGAAGATGGTTGCTTTATAGAGTATCCATTTTTATGGCAGAATGGTTTTGATGTGCTTACACCATTGACGCACATTGGTTTGAGTTCTGAAATGAAACCACTGAAGACACTTTCCTCATTGTCTTCTCAGCCGTGGCTGTTGCTGAGTGCTTTTTAAAATGTGAGCGGAGAGGAACACAGAGATCCACGCGGTTTGTCTCAGGAGCAGCATTTCCCACGGAACCGCCCAACACACGAGACATAACAAATACGAGACGAGACTTACCGTGAGCAAACCCTTTAGTTGCATCAATATCTGACTCAACGACGAAGAAGGTCAGAGGCTGACAAAGAGGCTGGGGAGCTCACATGATGGCACGTAGACAATCTGGAAACGAGCATGTGTAGTTGGCCGATGAGGGAAGTGGAAACAGGTGGGATGGACCTTGGACTTAGGTGCCTGCGACAGGCGGAACATTCTGAAGTCGTCGGGGCGATCGATGGAGAAGGGCAAGGCTTCCTAAGTGATGCACAGGCCGGGGGGCTGAAATGAAAATATACGAGGCAGACGTGGTGACTTTAAACCGCAAACACTCACGGGTTCAATGGAGTCATCAGATATGTAGCTTTGAGTATAACGATTGTCATTATGAATAGTCTCAGAAGTCAGCTATACGCAAAACACTACAACAGTAACGTCTTTGGAATATTTAGTTTAGGCATCGTTGCTTTAAAACGATGCCTTAAATAAATTCAGATATTCTCCATGTATATGTTTCCAATTACTCACTTGTTAGGAGTGGACTGCAGTGAGAAGGAAGCATTATGTAAAGGCAGGAAGTCTGACACTTGGCCCGTGGAGAAAGCTGAAGAAACGATCTATGGAGCAGCCGTGTTTGCTTGTGTTGTTGTTGTTGGTGGGCGGCAGCTGTATTTACCACTCGAGCCTGTTGTTTCCTCCGACTTAATGAGCAACAGGGTTCAGCGAGCGCAGGGGAATCACGCTGATCAGAACATTCATTTTATTCTAAATGGTCCAGTCATTTTTTATGAAATGTACATTTAGTGTTGATCCAGACAATAAACTTATTCAAAACAAGAGAAGTAAGAAGTAGGAAGTAGGGTGAGAAGTAGGGTATTTTCATTATAGACTTCGATCAAATTAATGATGGCGAGCAGAGGAGTCCCCACTGATGGCCAGATAGAATCCAGGTGTGGGGAACTTCACCATTGAGCTCACTTTTCAGAACTGGAGGTTGGTGCCTGATCAAAAAACAACTTTCCATTAGGTTCCACAGATGAAGCTCAAGCCTTTTAATCACGAAGTTCAATATGAATTCGGTTTTAACAGTTACAGAGCTGACTATCTATGGCTGATATTGGTGTGTATACCTTTGTCTGCTGCTACGTTTATGCTTCCGCCTGATCCAAAGGACACAGTGGCCTGCTCACTGGCCGTATCATAAAGCATTTTTTTATGCATTTAGCAGTTACAAGAATGGGTGTGCCATTAACTTTCTCATTATGAGACTGTTGTCAATGCTTCATTGCATTCGATTTGCGTTACTGACTTAATTTTTCAGTTGGCTTGTAAAAATGTACAGCGTTGAAGTCCAGCCTTTTGTTCTATAAGGAGCTTCAGTTAAAGTCCCTGTGCTGCTGGATCAGCATTCACAACTCTTTGTCTCCCCCTGCAGGACATTTGCAGAGCTCAACACTCACTTTTCTCCTGGTACTCTAGCTGTCACTATAATACAGAGTATGGACATCAGACTTGATCATCAGACTTGAATGTTCCCCAACTTCTGTTTTCTTGGTTGGCGAGGATTATGCCACAAACTAAAACACAAAATGATGAGAAACGGCTTGTGTATTACTTTTAATGAAACAAAGACAGCAGGTTAATGAAAGCATCATAACAACTTTAGAATAATAATAATATATATAATAATTCAATAAGACTACTTTAGCATTCAGATGGAGGATGTAATCACCTGAAGCCTGAAAAAAAATGAAATTGCTCTGCATCTGACCGTGTCACTTTTTAATTAAAAACCCTTATGTCTGGTAACACCATGTCAAGACAAGTTAAAATCATGCTAAAAGCCATAAAACTGCCAATAAAGCTTTGCACATGGGTCATTCATTCAAAATCGATATTCAGCAGATAAGTTTTAATTTAAAGTTTTGAAAGTCGTTGCGGCTCGAGAGACTTTAGACCCTTTGGGTCGCGATGAGCTCAGTCTTTTTTTTCTTTCTTTATTTGGGGGGGAAATAACACAAAAAGCGAGCCGAATGGAATGCCAAGCTCATCATGTATTTCATTCTTGTTCAATGTCACATTAACTGTGGATGCGCTCCGAACGCATTACACCACCCAGTGCTAAAGGGCGCATGAGTCACCGGGGCCTCTCTACCCCCGGAGGGCCGTACGAGACGGCTCGCAGAAGCCCACGTGCTCCTTTTTTTGCCCCTGGTGATGTCATATCCAGAGACTTCCTGAACACAAGGTTCATTCACACAGCCCCTCCTTCTGACACGGGGACCAAGCACCAAACAAGCTGTCTCCATAGCAACTGCAGCCTCCGGGTGGAGAGGGGGGGGGGTTGTTGTTATTTGTTGTTCAAGTGAGGAATGGGGTTTGAAGGCCGACACGTGTTTCTATGTCAATAGCACATGGTTTTACTTGGGGGAACTATTTTTATGTTGAATATGAATAAATGATAAACAAACATGTTTAGTCTCCCATGCGTCTGACTTGGAGAGAACTTGATGAGTCACCATCTACTGTTGGGCTACTGATTTTCAATTTTCCTCTCATACTTGGGAGCTAAAAGTGAAGAGACACCTTTGAGCTGTCTGGACTAAAAGGAACACTTGATGTTCTCCTGTCCTTAAATACATGTTTAATATTCATTCATCAGAGAAACAGCAGAGGAATAACACATCAATCAACAGGGACAACAATGATATATTTGGTTAGTATTTATTGCCACTTAAGAATACAAAAATAGCATGAAGGATTTTTTTAAGGCGGCACAATGTCTAGTAGAGATGACAACATTATCAAAGGAAATAAAATAAGAACATTTTCATTTCCAATGATTTCTTTAAAGGTTGTAAAATAAAAGCAGAAACAAACAAAACTTCTATGGCAAACATTTTATGTAATGTATCAAAATTCACTTGAGAAAGAGTTTTACATTGTAAAATATGATGCTAACTTTGTAATTAATAAACATAAATGTAAAAGATACAATTGTTTCTCTTTTATCCTCTTTTGACGTTCACATCACACTATTTACAGTAAAAGGGGAAAAATTTATTAAAATAGATTACATTCATGAAATGTCAAATGCACTGGCTCAATGAGCAATATCATTAATAGATCAATATTAGCTTTGCTAATATCACAAAATAAACTCTTATATCAAATGGGTGCATTTCGAATATAAAAAAAGATTCAATCTTACAATTTCCCCCAATTATGTCTTTTTACTTCATTTCACTTTCACTTTCTCTTAAAAAATGGCCCGCTGCACTTCCAATATTCTCCAATTCCCCTAGTAAAATATTACAAAAACATTGTTTTAAAGTACAGCACATGAGTTACACACACTGTGTTCCCCTAATGTGCTTACAGCACACATGAAGTATAATCACATCACATTGCTCTTTATTTCCGAAAGCAGGACACTTCTGCATAGGCGGGCATGTAGCTTTGAGTATAACGATTGTCATTATGAATAGACTCAGAATTCAGCTATACACAAAACACTACAACAGTAACGTCTTTGGAATATTTAGTATAACAATGTTGAGGCAGCCACATATGTCACTACAATCAATGTTGAAAGCATTACAAATGCAATATACAAATACGATCAAAAAAAGCAAGAGGACCACCTTGATAGAGACAGACTTGAGAAACTTTTTAAAATCATTTCTGTTAAAAGACTCTGGGAAATATATCATTTAAAAAATGTAGACCCATGCTGTTGTTTCGGCATGGCAGGCACTTGTGAAGCCACTTTGGCATTATAACCTGAAAATTATGCAATATATATTTAAGGGTATATAAAATGGTCATTGGGTATTATTCACATGACTCAAATATTACGTAGAAAAAGTAGTAACATTGACTCTTTGTTATCGAAAACAGTGCATATTAGAAGGTAACACAATAGTTCATTTGAATATGGTTAAGGCAGAGTGTGCTTTACTACAATCCGAAAACTGCACTAAAACTGAGATGATCGGCATGTAAGCATTAGACAATCTTTAATGTCCAACTGCAAAACACAAAGAACACAAGAAGTATTAACAAATCGAGGACAGGCTTTTTGGCCACAAGTTCCATTTGGTTGTTAATATTTAGGAGGAATATTTGGAATGAAACAAAGCTACTGTAATTTTCAGACTATAAGGCGCGCCTTTTTTCCCATTTTTCGATTCTGCGGCTTATATAACAGTACGGCTAATCTATGGATTTTTACAGCTAACGGCCACTAGGGGATAGATAGTAATTAAACATTAAAACACCTGTGGCTTATAGTCCAGTGCGGCTTATATATGTACATGTCATTCAATTTAGCTGCTGCGGCTTATAGTGCGAAAAATATGGTATTGACCAACAAATTTACCTAAAATAGAAAGTCCACAAATTGCAAACAGCTCCATACTTAACTTAAGTATGAAGCAAACGTATGGGAGTCCATAACCTGAACAGCATGGCTAATGCTTTATTTCATCATATCTCTATTCCTCTGAATGACTAACTGCATCCAAACTTCAACAGAAAATGAAATGAGAAATAAACGTTACATTCGCCGGCTGATTCCGTTCTTGGGAAACCTTGTGGGTGACTGTGGCAGCCGTTACGGGTAAGACGAATTCTTCTGTTTGCCAAATTTAAACCGTTTTATTGCAGGAAAACATCCAAAATCAAACAGAGCAGGCAGCAGCTGATATAGTTTCCTCCGTGGTTAAAGAAGAAAAGGTCTGATTGCTGCTGAATGTTCGCGCACGTGTGTGTGTGTGTGTGTGTGTGTGTGTGTGTGCTGTAATTTCCTGCTGGGATCCGTCCTCTATGTCTGCCCTCTGGCATGAACGCCCGTCAGATCCTTTCTTATGATCTCATTCACTGCAAAGCAAAGAAATAGAAAGAGGGTGAGAACAGTGATTCGATCTATTTAAGTGATTTCACAATGGCATGCACAGTTGTGTTGGAACAGCCAACATCAAAAAGGGAAATTGATTATATTACTGAATCACTGCTGACTTATACCGTAAGGTCTGATTGACATGTCTGTGCAGGGCCTGGAGGGAGGATGGATAAAGGCTGCATTGATGTGGAATAACCACTAGAGGTAGAGCTATGCAAGAGCTTATAAGTGACGACTCCCTGTTGCTCGGATGGTGTGTGCATCCTCATCATCAAAAGAGGACGGTTGAAATGGAAACTTTTGGTTTTCACGGTGCCAAAACTAGAACCATGATGTAGAGCGGAGGGGGGTATAAAACTTGTGCAATGCATTCAAAATAGAAAAAAAAAATCATTTCAGTTTTAAATAACTGAGGTTCTTATTGGATTTTAACGTACGCTGCGTATAAGCAGTGACATTTAAGCGGTGATGTGAAGAGGAAGTGTCACCTGTTACTGCTCACCTCAGCCACACTTTCAACAGGTAGTTCTGCAATGAACAGGAAGGACTGTAGAGTGCGATTGACTTGTCATCTCGACAAATATGCCACACCATCTGTGTGGAGCTGCAGTGTTGATCTGGGAGTTAAGGCCTGGAAGCCTACTGAGTGAGTGTGTGTGTGTGTGTGTGTGTGTGTGTGTGTGCGCGTGCATGCGTGTGCACTGCTACTTGGAGCCATTATATGCTGGTGCCAACGCTTTCACCATGCCTCAAGGATCCAATTAGGGTCGATGAGTAATAGAAGTATTTCAACGTGGGCCAAAAAAGCTTTTTGCCTTTATTCAAGCCTTTACAGTTACAATTTTGCAACCACGGTGACAGGATTAAGTTATTGGACTAAAGTATAACATTTCAAAGGCTAGCCTGGTTTGTTTTTTGTAAGAAACAAACAATAACTTATTCAGGAATAAGTAAGCTTAAGACGATATCGTAGCAATACATGTGACCTTAGGACAGTCACGCAGCTGTTGACCACTATCGCAGTCCTAAAGCGAGGCTAGATTAAGCTACGCAAATTATTCTTTGGGCTGCAGCTTATTTTGTCACCAGACTAATATGAGAGTGGTTTTATTTTATGTACTCAAACTACTGTTGGTGAGAAGGCAAATAAGTACAAGCATACCCTTCAATAGGACAAATGATGAAAGATTAAAAGCGCTAAGCTGTTAACATGCTTTGCCATTGAAAAAAACCTTGGTTGTTAAAAATACTGAATATTGAGATAAGGGAGATTAAGGGACTTTTTTAAGTTGGCATGTGTTTGCTTACTGTTTGATTGCTTTGATTGCGAGTCAAAGAGTGAAACTATTAAAATGACACTCAAACGACACCATCTGCAAGCAGAAGAGAGAGAGAACAGCTTCCCACGAAACAACCTCTAAAAAGGTGTTGGCATATCCTTCTTAAAGACCAGCGTTTAGGAGGTTTAAATACAAGCATATAGATCCATTGGATCCTGGAGAGAAATTATTACTAATAATGTAAATTATACAGCTGCAGAGTTATGAAATCTGAAGAAGCTTCAAGACAGATATTCTCTTCTATTTAACAAACCGATTTCTCTCTATCAGATCATTTTGGTTTCAATTTGGAAGAGAAACCACACATTACAGCGGCTCAACACTGAGCACATTTCATAGCCAGAGCAAATCAACAGGGTTACAAAACTAAAGCAGCAGTCAAACCGGGTGCTCTGCTGTCGTCACGACATCAGCGTCCCTGTTTATTTTAGTCTGTAGTAGAATTCCCTCTGACACTTAATGCCTTAAAGAAACTTTCATCTGCCCAATGATTGCCACAGGATTTTTTTTCCTGGGCAAAGAAACAAAAAAAAAAAAAACCCTCAGAAGCAGAGCAGAAGCGCCGCAGCGGGGCAACACACAGTGGGGCTTTACTGGATCCAATGAAGGGTTGGCACAGACGGGCTATTTGGGGCTGGTCCCGGGGAACACTCGGCCTAGTCTGTTCAA
This sequence comes from Apeltes quadracus, assembly GCA_021346845.1. NCBI lineage: Eukaryota > Metazoa > Chordata > Actinopteri > Perciformes > Gasterosteidae > Apeltes > Apeltes quadracus. Next base: position 5,911,558 of record CM037928.1, on the reverse strand, counting down.
TAGGTACGTGTCTGGCTCCTGACTCCTGCACCAATGAGCTACACTGTTCACCGAACCGAGAGAGAAACACACCGCGTACAGTAGCTGACTCAGTCGCTGCACGCTGCCTGCTGCGAGCTGGAATGTGTGCGCTTTTTTTTTTGTGCGCGCCTGCAAGCATTTGCATGATACTACAGTGTACGTGTTTGTGGGTAGAAGGGCGCACGGATGTTCGCAGCTAAAGGAGGGATTGTAATGACAGCACAAAGCTGAAAACCAATGAGTAAAGAGAAAGTGGAGTTAGCAGACGGAGAGTTAACCGCCAATCTAACCACCGACGTGGTGTGCAACTGCCCACATTTCTGCCATGTCTTCAAACAAAAACTCACAAATTAAAAGACTCACACGCAAAAAACAAAAACAAAAAGTTATTGATTGGATTGTTGATTCTTTCTACACTGGCTCTGACAAGGATGCCGTGTTATATTAATTAATTCCATGGAAGATTCCTCCATCCTTTTACTGTTAAAATGAAGCTACTACGAGGCTTTGGGAGTTTTACTAAATATCTCACAGTATTTGATAGGAGGCATATTGTAGTCATATTTGATTAAATCATTTATGCCCCCCTCAAGGTGAATCGTATAACCTTCAGTGAAAAAAGTTCAAAGTCGAATATATATTGTACTTTTTCCAAGACTTCCAGTTGGAGAGAGGGATCAAACTCTTTACCTTCTGACAACTGATCAACCCTCCGCTCAGGTATTCGGATCATGCGAGCATCGTTTCGGGCTCCCATTTAACAATGCGACGGTTTTAGAGCGGCTGTCGTTCGCTCGTTGCCGCGGTTGTAACCGAGCCGTGTATTTGACCAAGCCTTTCAAATGGGATGGAAGTGAGCTGAGACTAATGCGTGTCCACCGCGCCGTTGCTGTGTGCTTTATCTCACTCGCCCCCCCGCCACCCCCCGATCTCTACCTGCTGGAACAATTTCACCTGCTCCACTGCCTCTGGCTTTATTCCACACCTTCTACAGCGTCTCCCTCTCTGCCTCTGCAGACTGTGCCCGTGGCTCTTTTACGGTTCACACAAACTATGAGGCATGCTTTAACCTCGATGGCGCAAAGGCAAGGCATGCTATTGATATCTGTATTTGTTGCGTGTGGTTTGAGCACCAACAGGAGGCATGGAAACTCGTGTGAGGGCTGAAGATTCAAGCCTCGCGTGGGAGATTATGAGCCCCCCGTCTGGGCACAAAAGAAATAGCTGACTTTCAATTAACCCGCTCGACTTAAATTGACACAGTTGAAGCATGTTCAGATGTGACGGTTGGCGACCACAACACTGTGACGATACCAGGATGTGGCAATCGGCCCCTTTTTTCACAGATGACAACAGACTGCAACACATGTCTTTGTGAGTAATGTTGACAATCTCACCTTGGGGAAGAGGTGTTTGATGGTTTAAACTTAAATGACTTGCAGTCATACACATGGGGAATTTTTTTGACTCAATTATCTTCTCTAACTTTTCCTAAATTTTTGGGAAGTCCCCTTTATTTTCATCAGCGAGGCGTCAAAACGTACTTGCAACAATAAGCTGCAATAAGTGAGTGGGTGGATTATCACCTCAGGATACAGACCATCCAGCATTATGAATATAGGTAAAACATGCGGTTCTCCGGATGAAAGAAGGCAGACAAAACAGGGTGACTGCTAACTCGGCTAATACGTTTCGACAAGATCTCCAGTTCCGCTTGTGAACTTAAAGAAAGATGCAAAGGAACCTTGGCGAAGCAGACCGGCGGCTTCTGACGGTTGGTGGATCAAATAGTCTGACTGTTCCTGTGAGTCCGTTAATTCACCGACTCGCAGCCCTGTTGCTGTTTACTGTGGACGGAAGCCCATCCGAAAAATTCCACTGCTTTCCCCTTTTTCTTAGTTTCATTTTTTCCATTGAAACACACGCAGACACACACACACACACAGACAGCCCCTTCCTTTTTCCTGCAAACTACCCTACACCCTCCCGCTATCTTACAGGGATCAGCCTGGACTTCTAGAGGAGAACAGCTGCAAATAGGAATTCTGTGTGCCAGATTGGCAGAACCTCGTGGTCGGAAAAATAGCTAATCCTCTGGTGGGTTCCCCCACAGAATCGGGGTGGGGGGGGGGCGCAGGGCCAAGGAGAAGCGCCGTCCAACTATAACAAACAAAGAGGCTTTCCCCGGCTCTCCCAGGCAGCCCGTTCCACTGTTTGACAATGGTTGCCATGGAAGTTGTTTTTCCCTTCATAACAGTGTCAACATGTCCAGGCGGCCGGCAGAGTGACACTTTTTTTCTCCCTCCCCGTCTTTAATGCGAGATATAGAGGGAAGGGGGGGGGGGGGGGATAATTTCCTGATGTGCGGCGCTGACGGTTGAACTTGTGCGACCAGAGGAATAAGCGTCGTTGAATAGAGCAACCTGAACCCTATTTACGGGGCTCACCGGGCTGACCCCTTCTAAAGATTAAACACAATGTGGTTTGGAGAACCTTTTAACTCCCAAACTAAAGACACGGTTCAACATCCTGCCAGTGGCTGGATGTGGCCTGACATCAATTCTGTCGGAGGGTAACCGGGTTGACAAGAGAAAGTATAAACATATGACTCATAATCCCTGTTATTTCCACCTTGAGTGGAACAAAACTACAGCTCCTGGAATGGATTGTTTTAACAGTGTGAGCTTTTTCTGTTGGCCTTGTTCAGAGCGATACTACACCACGTTGATCATACTGTAAATATCCTTGAATTGTTCTTCAGAAAAATCTAATTTCTTATCATCCATCTTTTTCAACTGAGAGAATTGCGCACATCCATCATGTCCTCCAACTTCGGCAGACAAAAAGGAACCCACACTGTGGACACATCAAGCTTCCCCCACTCACACAGAGAATAAAAGCCTTAACTTACACTCACCATCATCTAGGTAGGCCTGGTCCAAGTTCTCCTCCTTGACCGTCACCCTCCTCTGAACGTCTCCCGGAGCCTCCATCTGCGCCGCGCCGGGTGGAGCCTGGCCTTTCTGCTGCTCCTTCTGGACGAAGGGCTGCTGCTGCTGCTGCTGGATGACGGTGGGGTAGCGCTGCGGGTGGGTCTGGGGGGGTGTGGGCGAGTGGCCGCCGGCGGCTGCCTGTGGCGAGAAGCCATCGCAGTAGACGACATGCTGGCCGTCGGGCTGAGGAGCGGCCAGCGGTTGCGGGTCACCTCCGCGCAGAAGGTGCTGGTTGGTGGTGGAGAACTGGATGATGGAAGGGGCTTGGCCTCCGCCGATGGGACCCGCGGACGGAGCCGGGGAGCCCGTGTGCACCAGGACCGACCGGTGGGAGTCGGGAATCAACCCTGCGGTCTGCTGACAAAGCACCCCGGGGCCCCCGCTCAGACTCTTGCCCCCGCGGGAGTACACGATGGCCGGGCTCTGCTGTTGGAAACGGCCGTCTTGGTTTGGGAGGCTGGAGCTGAGACGCTGGCACGAGGCCATGCTGGAGATCAGGCCGTTGTCCGGATGAAGGCCGCCGCGTGGGTTCTGGTAGTAGGAATGGGGGGATAAGCCCAAAATCTGAGACATGGTGAAACCCATGTGGTCTGATTCATATTCATCTACGGGCTCGGTCTTGATGGATGGAGCTGAAAAAAAAGAAGAAAAAAAACGAAGGAATAAATGTTTGATAAAAAAAAAAGTTGTTCCAATAACAACAGTAACCATTACGAATATGCATTCAACTCCCACACTGTAATACAAGACCAGCTGAGCGGCGTTCTTACATGAAAGTGGTGTGTAGGAGAAATGCTGAGGTTGGCTGCGCTTCCTCTTGCCATTTATTACGTAGAAGTTCACTTTGACAGAATGGCTGACCAATGAGTCTTGGTAGGGGGGCACCTCCACAAACAGCATACTCTGCAAGCATAGGTATTCTCTTGTTTGAACTGAACTACAAAATCATGGCAATTGACTCTTAGTTAGTGCGTTTTAACAGGCCGTCATACAAGTATTTGACAAATGGTCATGAATAATACATACAGGCTGGCTCTTGTCTTTGTCCACTGTGGCTTCCATTTCCCAGATCAGCTGCCCATCTAAACGAAGAGAGAGGAAAGTAGAAGGTAGAGTCTTGAACGCTTATGAATGAGGTGGACGGTGGCGTAGCTGCACAGCCATTAAATCTCAGGTCTTGGTATTTCATTTAAATACAGTTGTGTACTTGTAGATGTGTGGCTACCGTAACTTTCGTCTGTCAACATTAAGATTCAAAATGGCTGTAGACCGAAAGGGCCTCACTTTGCATTTGCATGTGGATAACATCTCTTTTCAAAACCACTTCCTCTCACACCATCCGGCACAGCTAAAAAAGGTAGGGGATGGTTTGCAGGTCAGCCCTGCACACATGCGCAGCCCTCCGCCATTCAGAAAGACGATTGCCCGCGACAGGCGCACCTGCGAGTGATGCAACACCGACAGACACGAGCTGCAGCGGTTAAAGGAACTGCAGGCTTCGCTCGCTCTGCTTCCCGTCTCACGCGGTCGTAGTTTACGTAACGCTACACATCGGATTTCATTCAAGCGGTTGAGTAGATGAAGAAGCTGAAGGCTAAATGCGCTTCGTAAACTCAACGTGCCCTGAGAATACTGCACGTACTGCAGAGAAGTGGAGTCAGGGGGTTCTGTTGGTCTCGTTCCTGTAGGTGAGAAAGCCTTCGTGAAATTACAAACACATGGCCTGAGTGAGTCAGCAGGAGAGAAAAGAGAGAGCGAGGGATTCCACACCTCGCCAACTTCTCCCCCAAACTTTATTTTTATGATCAAATCTCTCCACGTCTCACAAAACGTGATGACTACAGCTTTCTTGGCGTCGGCGGTTGTTTGCGCTTTGTTGCATTTCTACTCTCAGGGAGACTCTCGTTCTGGGATAATTGTGTGTGGAGCTGGGAAACGGGAGAAGACTGGAGAACATGGAGGGAGAGCCCGGGCTTTCCTTGGCTGGGTACGACCCTCCCTTGGGGGGGGGGGGGGGCTGTGTCTCTCACTTGACAGCTGCAATGGTCCACAACTTTGTGTCGTACAGAAACACTCCAAAACAAAGGGGCGATCCCTCTGAGTCATTTTCTTTTTCCGTCTCGGACTTTGGGTGTGTTGCAACACAGCAGCAGGGAACCCCGGAGGAAAGGAAAATAAATCATTTAAAAAAAAATTGAAAAAAGGAAACCAGGGTCACACTTTAATGTAATACGCATTTAGAAATCAAAGCGCTCCGACAGAAGTGGAGTCAGTGAGTCACGACGCCATAAGGTATTTTAACACAACTGTCCCCCCCCCCCCCTTTGACAGAAACTAACATTACATAACTAAAGAGGATACAAATAACAAAGGGGTACTTTTATTGTAATGACCAGACTTAAAAATAAACACTTTCCTTCCATCCACAGGCCTTAACAAACGTGCGGCATGTCACCTGACACACACAACGATTAATCACCGTGCAAAAGGTTCTTACGAGTCGCGTCAACAATCTCATGCAAGACCGGAAGGAAGAAAAGGGCAAAGGGAAGTGAAAACGCAGTGTTATCTTGTTGATCATGCAAAGAACTCCTATACGACGAGGGTGGGGAAGTGTGACAGCTTTGACGTGCTCTACACAGACACGGATACGTGTGAGTCATTGTCATCCCTTGGTGCTGTGGTGTGACTGTGACACTTTGTGCTGTAAGATCAGAACAAACATGCTTTATGTCTCTGAGTGCCGTAAAAAATGTTGTGTTTTAGTTTAGAAATCAACTTTTTTTCCTTCAGTGTTGCCAGGGATGATGCGGATTGAAGAAACTCACCAGAGTTTTTCTCCAAAAAAATGACCTTGGAATCGGAGCTGAAGTTCTGCCCGGTGAGGATCATCAGCTGGCCGCCCAGAACGGAGCAGCTGTCCATGTCCTGCTTCTCCACCATGGGAAGCTCGTGTGCTGACCGCTGGGCTGCCGGGAAACACAGAGGGGGCGGTGCTTTACAGTTACGGTCGACAATGTGTAGCACATAAACTGGTGTTTAGAGCTGAAATGATCACTGAAGCAATTGATTTGCCTGTAAAATAATAATAAGCAACTAATTCCCGTTGAAGTAGCGATGGACAGTTGCCAGAAATCCTGACATTTCGGCTTCAGGCTGCCAGTCAGGCAAAACCGGACAATTGAAGACGCCGCCAAAAGGCTGGTTTCCGTAGAACGAACAATGTAAGTAAGTAAGGTGCAAATCAATCAATGACAAAAATAAGTCGCAGCACCAACCTACAGTCAGTAAACATCTCTATTGGTTTATCACAAGTAGACAAAGTCTTTGCAGTGGGCAGATGCTTAGAATTGTAAATATTTTGTGGGCGACGATGCTAAACATGCATAAAAAAATGATGTTCACGGCATCAATTGGGGATACAGGGTTTGGTAATTCTGCTGCTCCCTCGCGATGAACCTTATCATCTATCAATTCTTCAGCCGAAAGTCCCGACTCGCTGAGGCGAGCTGAGGTGTCGACAAACAAACAGCGCTGTGACCTTTGAACAGGTTTATTGGCCCCAGTAGCGCCCGAGCGGGTGAAACAAAGCGGACGATGCGGGCAGAGGGAGAGGCAGAGGGAGGGGGCGGCTCCTCAAACACGCCCTCGCTGACAGTCGGCTTATCGAAGTCGCCCCGACAGATGTGTCACAGGTGTCTTTGTGAGCCACTTTACACCCGACCGGTTTTCACTGACGCTGACAATCGTTCTGAACGTCATCTCAGGACAGCCGGGTTGTTCAGACGATTACAAAAGGATATTTTATAATTCACTGTCATGATTCTCCCCCCCCCCCCCCCCCCCCCCCCACCTTTACAAATAAAAGCCCATATCGAGCTGATATGATTAACATTGTGTCTTGACTAAGGTGTTAGTCAAAGCCAGATAAAGGGCCTTCTTGTTTGACTTTTCATTACACCACAGGGCTCTAATAACACTGTGTACACATGCACTGATGTACCCAAACACAGCTTTTACTACCGCGCACATACAAACATTGGCCACCGGCTGTGTGGACGCCCCCGGTGGTATAAAGACATCTTTGTGTGCAGGACTCCGAGCTCATTTGAATGTGGGTTCCTGCTTTTTGAATGTTTATTTTGTATAAAGTTTTGTTAACCGACGAAAAACATCGCCAGTTTGACCTCAAGAAGAAGCATGTCTTCACAATTCATAAACCCCTTCGCTTAAAATATCTTTTAAGAAAAAAAAAACCCCAAACTAGAAATGGATAGAGTGGTTTCTTGAGTAGCTGCTTACAACACTCGATGGGATGCGAGGCCACTTGGAGGGAGACGTGTTGTCCTCCGGGCTGAGGTATGTGCACACGGAACACAAGGCGAACTCGGGTGTTTTTCCGACCGATGTCCGTCTCGCCCTTCCGCAGCTCGATGTCGGCGTTCCGGAGCTTCAGGATCCCAGCACAGTCGATTCTGCGAGGAGGGGGTGGGACGCGGTGAGCAAAGCCGACCTTGCACGTTTGGAGTGGAAAGGAGGCGGTAAATAAGTAATAAGAAATCAAATCCGCATTTATTGTATTCTCACATTGCCCTCATGTTGTTCTTGGGCTCCAGGGGGATCTCCAGGACTTTGGTGCCGTGGATGACCTTCTCGTAGCTGGTGGTTGTAACGGTTTTACCGGTGATGCGGTGGACTTGGTAGAAGGCGTGGGGCTTCAGGATGCGCTCATCCGCCGTACCGATGAAGATCTGCAGGCCAAGTGTCTCCTTTCCTCTGTAGCCATGTAACTGCAGACAAAAACATTTTTTTTTAAAACACTGTGAAAGCTCCTGCTGGCCAGGCAATAAAACTAATCAGTATGACTGCAGTTGCTTTTGTTTGTTTTCTCCACAGGCCTCCTGTTCTAGCTGTGCCTTTCCAGATGTCGTCTCCCGCAGAGGCCTTTTCTGCAGCCGTGAACAGAAACCAGCACAGAGCTCACATGCTACAGCTTTGTAGCGTCTCACACTTCTGGCTCACATGTAATGAGAGAGGGGAAGGTGCGAACTGGAGGTAGATACAGAGGCGAAGAGAGAGTGAGCGATGTAACCTGTGAGGGCCTCCCGAGCAAACCTGCAAAAACCACAAAGCATCTAGTTGCATCTTTACGCTGTTTTTGTGCAAACGGTTTCCTTTTCATGTCACCTTTATGACCGATTGAAATGGAATATCATTTAAAGGCTATTTTTACTACGGAAAAGTACGCCGCAGTCAGTCGCAATGCCTGGGGCCTGTTTTGTTTAAAATATGTTCAGGAAAAGAAAAAAAAAAGAAGAAAAAAACATCCATCCGATTTTAGAAATGGTTATCTGACTAGATGCTACTGTCAGAGCTCACAGCAGCTGCTGGACGTGATGGCAAAGCGACGGCAGAATGATGGAGCACACTGGCCCCCTTTTTCATCCCGGGAGCTCACACACACAAGGGTGAAACACAGGGAGCCGACTGCAAACACTCCACGGGGCCGAGCGAGCCGTCGGCCAGTTGTCATGGCAGTGGCCGGAGCAGTGAGTCATGACAGAGAGCAGTGTAGGAAAAGTAGAGAGAGACAGAGAGAGAGAGAGCGAGAGAGAGAGAGAGAGGGAGGGGAAAGGACGAGGAAAACAGAGGGAGCACAGGAGGAGGAGAGGATGCAGAGACCAGGTGAAGGCGTGCAGTTGTGGCTAGCCGGGCCTGACCATCTGATTGGCCGGGCAAACCAGGCAGAACTGACCTTGGCGTGAGGCCTCTGGGGGATGGGAAGAATATGGAAAAGAATCAAGAGAAACCCCCCCTCTCCCCTCCCCCTTCCAACAAGACCCTACTGTCAACCAACAAAGAAAAAGAGCTTTGAAAAGTTTCCACGGTAACCCAAGAAAGGGAAGTTGAACCTGTTACTGTACTACGAGCCACAACTATGTCACGGCTAATTTCAGCACGCTGCTTTGTGTTGGTGACTGACGGGAGAAATATTAGCAGGCTCTTTTTTTTTTTTTTTTTTTCCTCGGCTCCTACAATTATCTTTGCCAGAGGGCCTGTTCATTGTATATTACACATGTCTGCAGTGTTTCAACATGCAAGACCCACGCAGTCAACAAACCAGTGTGTAAGAGGAAGTGAGGGACAATATGAACACAGGCCTGTTTGTGTGGTTAGACCCGTGGGGGGGGGGGGGGGGGGGGGGGGGGAGAGACGCACAACACTTAATTAGTTTCAGCTGGAAGGCAGAAGAAAGAAAAAAAAAAAGCTTACGTTTGCTCATTGACCTGAGTTCAGCTGTGAGGCCTTTCGTGTGGCTACGGGGCGGTTACAGTGTGTCTGGCGTGAGGGCATGCTTTAATGAATTGTTTTAGAAAAGGGAGAAATAAGAAAAGGTGGCGTGAGAGAAGCCAGAGTCGCTCGTATAGAACCCTTTTCATACAGCTGGCCCTGGGCAACAACACCACCACCGGGTGCATAATGATGAGGAAATACCATTACACAGCCTCCCAGACCGGAAGGTCAATGGAACTTACCGGACAAACCCGACAGCGTGCCTTCATGTGGTTGGGCAGCACTTTGAAGCAGTTTTAATCACGTTCAGTGGCCTTTTTAATACGAGCCGGGTTTTTTTATTTTTTTTTTAGGGCCGTACCTGCACAATTGGATGTCCTCCTGTGGGAGCCTTGACTGCGCCCCTGCTTCCCTCGGTCTCATAATGAGCTCGGTGGTGCGGTTTGGGCTGCACCTCAACGTGGAGCTCATACTGGTCTGTGCGTCTGGGGATCGGCCACTCCAGCGGCGGGAGAGAAGCCACGGGGATGCTACGGGACGTACAGAACACAGGAGAGGACGTTATCCCCCTGAGCGGACGGAGCTGGATCTTCCCGTGGAGAAACAAGCCTGCTGGGTTTACCTGCAGATGCTGGAGACCAGCGGCTTGGACCAGATCTGCGGGATAACAAAGAAGGGCTCTGCAGCCGGTTTGGCTTTCACGTCCTGGTCGCAGGACACCAAGTAGTTCCCTTCGGCGTGGTTCTCCGGGTACAGAGTGTAAACCTGGTTTGACGTCTTGACTAGCTTAGTGGGCACTAGGCCCGGCTGCCCGGCGCCAAAACCGTTGACGGCGTCGGCGAGGCCGCCGTGCGTATAGTGGGGGGCCACGTTGTGATCTTCGTGGCCGCTGTGAGGGGACGGACTGCGGGAGCGGTGCCCCGGGACCAGGTTGGGGTTCCTGTACATGTCGTAGGTGCGTTTGCCCTGCGGCGAGGCGGAGCGGGAGCCCGGCCTGGAGGAGGGCGAGCGGGTGCCCAGGAAGCCGTCCTCGGCTAGGCTGGCGCGCGGCGAGGTGCCGGGGGAGGTGCGGGGGGAGCCAGTGTGGATGCTCTGCAATCTGGGACACAGGTCTCCGGTGTTCTGGCCGTTGCTGGGGGACACGCACGGAGACGCCCAGGGGGAGTAGCTCTCGGAGTGCCAGCTGGTGGAGGAGTTGCTGCTGGCGGGACTCAGGCACTGAGGCTCGCGGTACGATTGGTTCTCATGGCCCGGCACGGTGAGGGTGGGTCTGGGGCTAATGTTCAGGTGCTGGTTCTGCAGGGAGTCGCGACCGTGGATGTAGTGCTCACGCGACGGGGTGATTTCGATCCGCGGGCTCAGGGCCAGGCCCGCAGGCCGGCTACTGTCCAGGTAGTGTCGGGCCTCCTGGTTCTCGTATCCCGAGAGGACCTCGGCGGTGTGGTCCCTGTAGGAGGGACTGCAGGACTTGATGCCGTAAGGGGAGACCTCGTCCAGAGGGAAAGCCTGCTCCGACTCGGGGCTGAGCACTTTGTGAGGTGCAAGGTTGGGATCATCTGCAGGGGAGGGAAAGTTGAAATATCATCACAACAGAGCAGAATTTTGTTTCTATTAATTCATCACAGACATTAGTGTGCACCAATGGATCCCGTAGACACAATCACAGCCAAGTGGCTTTTTCTTTAAAACTCTTACGTTGACATTTCTTACATGCCCACAAGTCAGAAGCCCCATCGAAATGCCCCGTCAAATTCACTTCCTGAGTTTTAATGAATAAAGCCCCAGAGAGGCCTTAAAAAGAATGCTGAGCCTTCAAATAACCGACAACGGGAGAGAAGTACACCGAGGGTTGCCAAGGAGCGTCGACAAACCTTGAGCGCCTGCAGCGAAGTCGCTGCAAGGTGGTTCATATTCAAACAAGTACTCAAACTCCAAATCCTCATCAAGGCAGTTGACCCGACTGAGCTCTTCCTCCAAATCCCTGTCGTCGTAGAAAGAGGTCATCTGTGTGTTCAGTGTCCCTCCCGGCGACTCCGTTAGAGTTCAGGCGGTAGAGACGGAGACGCGGTGCTGCTGTCGCGGGCGCTGATGTGTATTTTGGGAACCTGCTGCTCGAGTGTCAACGAGCGCATCGGCGATCCTGCGAGGGGGTGAAGCGCACTGGTTTCCTGTTTCAGCTCCGCTGCAGTTATTTTTGGATGAAGGGGGCGGGTCTATTTTCACAACGGAACCCCGAGTTCATCACTGTGTCTGATCACGCCTCTCCTCTTCGTCGAAAAAAGAGAGAGAGAGAGAGAGAGAGAGTGAAAAAAAGGTGCAGCTCGGGTGTGATAAAGTGAGTTGCGGCCGTTCCGACCCCGCGATTAATCGCGACTCTTCTGGCGGGACTGTGCAGCCTGGTGCTGCCCCCGGGTGTCTGACACGTGACAGTGAAACAGCAGGGTGCCGTTCGCGCGTTCGACCGCTGATTATGGGTGTCTGAGCGTCTGCGTGTCGGTGTGCGCGTGCGCGTGCGTGTAGTAGACGGATGGTTGGATGCATCATGTTTCCTCAGGGGGACCTGTTCGATCAGACATCCTTGAAATGTGATCACGTCGCAGATAGAAGAACGCACTCCTGAGGGAATCCCCAGGATTTACGCACGATCGCAGCGCGCACACTCCGGCGTTACTTCCTGTTGTAGAAGCACATGCTCCGTCGGCAAAACAAACACAGCGACCAAGGAAAACTTTCAAAAATGTTGATGGTATAGTATCGCAACGTTTTTTTTTCTTTCAAATGATTCATTATTGGTAATTTTCTTCATTGATGGACATGAGTTAGAGTGCCAAACATGTAAATGGTCCAGAATGTGAATCTGGGAGTTTTGGAGTTCTCTAAGACACATATATATAGCAAACAATTACGGGGGATTTAAAAATAAATACTAGCTCCTTTTGTTCAGAAATGATATCATAAATGTAATATATAATAGTATTATTCCTGTCTGTATGGCTTCCCCGGACGACATATCAGCGCTTCCCGGCGATGCCGTGGCACGCGCTGATAAAACGCGCCACCCAGAAGTCCATGTCCAACATGTCTAAAGTAGAACGTGAGATTACAGATTACAATCCCAGAGCTAACGCTACTCCGTCAATTAAAAATCAAATGGTTTGATTACCAGATAATCACAACACTTCAGCAGTACCTTGATCCATCGACCTCATGGTGTGGTATTGTGCCAGCATCCAAGCCTCTCTAAACATCTGGATAAAAGTTCGAGAAAAAAAAAACAAGTAAAAAAATGACTCAAAGAGCTAAACGTTCTGCTAATAACCGCGGCAGAGAAAACTGTCTTCTCTTGAAAATGTTGAAAAAGACCAAAAAAGAAAAGACCTCTCCGTGTTTCTACGCGTTCAAAAACTTCAAGCTGCGAAACAGCAGCGGCGCGCAAACTGTCTTTCTCTTAGAAAAGCACGCGGCTACAGCAAAGCTTGTGGTATGAAGTCCCGCTTCCCAGAGCTCTATAAGGACTACTGCGCACCAAGGAGAGAGGGCTTCCTTCCCCGCTCTGGGTGTTTATAATGCTCCAATGCTGTAAAATAACGGGATTCCCTCAGTGTTTCCTCCTGTTTGTGCGCCTTTGCCATGGAAACCTGGAGCGGCTCCATGTCGGAGACTCAGGGCTTTCCTGCACAGCCCCACACTCAGGAATCCATGACGTCTCCGGCTCCTGCGCCAAGGCATTTCTGCGGCTTCTCTCAGACAGTAGCACACAAGAACTCCATTGTAGGGCTGGAGAGCTGACTGTAGGAGCCTGTAGGAGAGGGAGATGGAGGGAACAGCTCTGTAGTGCGATTACGGGAACCCCCACAGGGCTTTATTCAATAAGGATTTTTGTTGCAGTTTGCTTTACCTTCAGATTTTGTAAATGTAGACAGACCGCTTCGATCGAGTTCATTTAAGTGGTCATGGTCAGTCGACGTTGAATATAAAATGATGAGTATATTCGCTGAGGGAAGAAGCTTCCTTTTCCATTTCCTAATGGAAATCAGAAGAGCACATGACACATATGGCTGGAAAGAAGGCTGAAGAAGGCCACTACATAGTCTGACCCAAGTCACCCCACACTCATAAGGGACAAATTCAATGTTACACAAACTGAAATCTGACATTTTTGGATTGATTTGTACTGCATTTTTATTTTGTTTCCTCTTGCACAAATATGTGTATATATTTTTAGATTTCCACGCTAAACATGTTAAAAGTGTTAAATCCCATTATTTTACTATTTGTCAGAAGAAGCTGCAATCTAACTTAAAGTGCCATTGACAGGCGAGCGTCTGTCCATGTCCACGCAAAGCTTTTATGTTTCTCCCCATTCATTCTGCCCCCCCAAAAAAACAAGTAGCAAATGAAAAAATGAAGAAATCCTGGCTCACGGACTCTTTTGCTGTGGTAAGAAAAAAAAACGATAGGCCCACCCAGGTGGGTGCTGGTCCTGCCTGCCCGAAGGCCCAGAGAAGGCTATCCAACTTATAATTAAATGCATATTCTAAACAAATACCAAATAACTAAACGGTACTAACAAAAATGTGATCTAAATAAAGCAAAAATCTAACACAAACAGCCAATCAAAGCTACTCAAAGACAATTGTAAAACAATGGATGGCTCATGTGTTCCAGACTGCGTGACATTCCTTGCAGTGCAGCCCACATTGTTTCCCAATGAACTGCCTCATGACGCTTTAAATCCCTCGCTGACTTCACAGTGGTCTGTGGGGCCAAATCCGATACACATGTCTGAGTCGTGTCGCAGTTTTTGTGTATTTATAAAATGAACGGCCCGTGCATGTCTGGTGATCTGGTGAAAACTTTGGGAGGAACACGTTCAATGTCCTTAACAACTGATAACAGCTGATGGAAGCACAACCAGCAGCAACCGATTTCTACCTGCAACGTCTGGACATGGAAGCCACATGTTTACAGTGAACTATGTTTTTTGCTAAAGCTTTCGCTGTAGCAGGATCCCGAGTAACACATTTGGATGTGTTCTCAGTTAGCCAGGAACACAGAGAAAGAAACCAATCCTCAAGACGTTAGGCCGCAGTCAAGAAACATTAAGTTAAAGCTGTTCCAACATTATTAAGTTATCACATTGCCCAGGAGAGGAAGCCGGAGGAGCCAAGTGAAACAACTGCTTTAGTGCCCGCCCTGGTGCTGCTTTCAGTTTATTTACCCCAAAATATAGCTGAAAAAGAAAACAAATCAAGAAACGTGTCGTTGGATTGAGCTAAGCCATTTTTCCTTTTGAGCTGATCCAAACCGAGGATCAACTTTCCAAACTTCCAAACCTCTGCGATTACAGTGGTGTTGATCCTCTCATTTAACCAGCTGCAATGGCGGCTTTGTGACCATGTGGTTGTCTGTCCCTTCTGCTGCTGAATTACAGTAACTGAACTCCATCCAAACCCCCCTCTCGCCCCTTTTCACCGGGTTCAACCCGGTCAGATACACAGGAGATGCTGTAAATAACACTGAAAGTTATGAGGCTCTTGATTATACAAATAGATCTGGTATCCAAAGCTTGTTATAAAATATTGACTGTTAATATTTGGGTCCCGCTGGGCGAACGAGGTGACCGCATTTAGGCCGTAGCCTTTGTTATTGGGATGGTGGGGGGGGCGAGGGGCAACAAACCATCCAGCAGCCTTGTATACCAGATGTAAATTCCTCCACTGTTCGAGGAACAGTGCCGGCCCGAGCCTCTTGGGGCCCTTAAGCAGAATTTTATTTGGGGGCCTCCCTCCCACCACGCACAGTCACCTGTGCTTTAAGATTATTGGCACAAATGTCACGCTATACTGTGACAAAATCATAAACGAATACAGGGGGCCCCAAGCAACCGCTTAGTTCGCTTATGCCTTGGGCCGGCCCTGGAGGAACTCTTGTGCAACCGGGCTGGTGAATGAGTAAATGAACACGGCACACGCTCAAGAGAAGGAAAACCCGCCTGCGTCCAGACGGCCGGGTTTGCACCTCCGTTTTTTTTTCTTTTCTCAGAGAGGACTTTTTTCCAACTTCATGCTGCATTTTCCATCATTGTAAAAACAGCTCATTGAGGTGAAGTTGTCTGAGTTGGAGCGCTGCCCTGCTTCACTTTTCCAAGTGCAACACGTGGGATTAAGCTATTAAATCCCAGCACAGTGGAACTTTGATATGGAAATGATCTTGCAAGGAGATTCATGGGGATTCAGAGATGGAAGTGTGGATCATTGACTCCGTGTTGGTCGTTCAAGCTGCTTCCTCACCCAACAGTTACATGTGTAGCGTAATGCCACTGTGGCCTAAATATGACACTACAGCCAGGTGGCAGTTCATTTAATAAGCATTTTTTTTTGCCAAAATGTAATAAGCAACAGTATGTGACGTGTTTTAAAAAAAATAATAATAATCAATTAACTTAATTAATTAATCATGACGTCACAAAAGCTAATCTACTCCTTCTACAGCTTTAAAAATGCATAATCTATGACTAAGTTTCTTTATTTAGAAAAAGGAACTGTTTCAAGGCTCAACACTAAAGTGAAGCAACAATAAGCAAACGTTGTTTTTAGTGAAAGGAAACTCAAAGGGATTTAATATTCTAATTCCACAAAGTCTGTTTTTAAGGAGTTGCAATAAAGAAATCAGGAAATCAGGAATGTGGCTGATCTTTTTAACGATGAAGCGGCATAACTTCACCACCATGGATGGAGCGGCTGCAGGGTGGAGGTGGGGGCCGTGCCGGCATGTCATTGTGCAACAAGGAATCGTGTTTCCTTCCTGCCACAACTCGAGATCCCTGGAAAACATTTTCCTTCTTTTTCCGAGTCGTACCGATGAACGCATTTGTTCCGTCAACATGTAAACGACACACGCGTCCACGCTGGATGGGGCCGCCCCCGTCACGCAACAGGATTCTGATCGATGCTTGAATGTTTGTAGAAAGAATTCACGTGTCTTTAAGGAAACGTGGTGGACGAGGTCATGGATTTCCCCCCTTTTTGAGCACAGACCTGTTAAATCCTATGAAACAATATCCCCCCCCCTCCCCTGTCAACACTTTTCCAGGTTTCCAATTCCATCATGCAGTATTTCCAGGGCCGGCCCAAGGCATAAGCGAACTAAGCGGCTGCTTGGGGCCCCCTGGCCACCAGGGGGCCCCAAGCAGCCGCTTAGTTTGCTTATGCTGCAAGCAGCCCTAGTTTTGTATTATAACCTCACTGTATTCGTTTATAATTTTTGCTATAACAGTATAGCGTGACATTTGTGCCAATTATCTTCTAGCACAGGTGACTGTGCGTGGTGGGAGGGGGGCCCCCAAATAGAATTCTGCTTAGGGCCCCCAAGAGGCTCGGGCCGGCACTGAGTTTTTCATATATCTCTTAGACACAGTACGAATGCACAGAATGAAATATTTGGTAGTCAAAACAAAGCGGGGTAAAGAGAGAAAAAAACTCAAGTCTTCCCACTGCGGCTACATTCTTAACAACTAACTGCATCTCAGACTCAACAATCAAAGTTAATCACTCGTTGCACCGGCTTCAAAAATGTGTTTCACCAGCCAGACCAGTCTAAACTGGGCAGGTTTTGTTCCTTTGTCCCAGGAAGCATTAACCAGTGTCAATAGAGATCAGGGCGAGGGAAAGGAACAAAAACATCTTTAACAGTCACAGGTGGTAAATACTAATCAAAAGCATCCCGGGCCCACAGATCTATTAACAGTGCCGCAGGAGGG
The DNA here is from genome assembly GCA_021346845.1 of Apeltes quadracus. Lineage (NCBI taxonomy): Eukaryota > Metazoa > Chordata > Actinopteri > Perciformes > Gasterosteidae > Apeltes > Apeltes quadracus. Next base: position 5,894,488 of record CM037928.1, on the reverse strand, counting down.
CGAGGGATCGTGCTTCGCTAGGTTTCTGGCCACGACGCCGTGTTTACGCAGAGCCATAACCAAGCGTAGTAAACACTTCATCTGCACTGCGTCCTGCGTCGTTTGGTGTCATCCGTCGAGAAAACCGCATCACGCAAACAGGTTCAATGTAACAGGCATACGATCCCGGGGGGCACCGCGCACGTCGTTGCAGGGTTGGCCGACCTCCGAGGCCCAAAGCTTTGGGTGACCTCCGGCGCGCGGTCGCCTCGGCCTGAACGCTATCATCAGCATCGAAGGCATTAGTCAGTTGGTGTTGTGTTGCGCCCTGCAGCTCCCTCTCTCTTGCGCATTGTTCCACTGGCGGCAGCGTGTGAGATGTTTCCGAGGTGGAAACAGAGTCCTGTCCTGCAGGGCCAAAGATTTTAAAAAAATAAAAAAAATAATGCACCCCGACCTTGTGTTAATTAGCTGGGATGCCTCGGGTAAACAGGAGGCTAACTCTTTTTTTAAAAGGCTGAAAATCCCAACCTTGTAAAACGCAAAGTGAATATCAAACCTCCCTTTGAGTGTGGTGGGATTGTGGATTTGGCAGCGGACCAGCAGCCGGCCTCCATCGCTGGCAGGAGGGAAAGAGCACGGATGTTAAGGCGAGCGGGCAGCTCTGTTGATTCTGGAGTGGAATTTCACTTTTCATGGGACTGATTACTTTAAATGGTTTCTTTTAATGGTATAACTTACGCATTTGGGCAATAGAACAAGAAAAAAAATAAAGGCGGACACGCGCTGTAGTTTTAGTTTGAACATACAGCATTGAGTTGCTTGGCAGCATGTTAAAAAAAAAAAAAAAAAAAGGGGAAAAGAGTTTTATGAGTAAGAATTTAGTCCCACGTTTAGAACTTGCAGCCCGCTAAGTGTGACTCCTTACGTCTGTGGTTATAAACTTTAGTGATTTAATAAAGGCTTAATTCATGTCTAATGAAGTGAGATGCCATTTCTCTGTTTGTTTAACGTTAATGAGACCCAACGACCGGAGTGATTTAGAGCTGTGAGGTGGCGAGTGAGGGGACGCAACATGTCCAGACATCAGGGACTCCCTCCTCTGGTGAGACGCAGAACAAACACCCGGAGTCCTCGATGAACTCTCACACCTCATCTCAAACAATCACTTTATCGGTCACTGTTTTCGTATCATAACTGGGATTGATAAGTTTGTCTGAATTCAGGTTCCATGTGTGGGAAATGTATTGGGAAAAGGAAAATTGTACATTTTATTTGCGATAATATTTAAATAAATAAATTAAAAAAAATCACAAATCTTGTGGTTATAAATAACATCAAAGGGTACATAAACATACGTGCCATTTCTTTGCCATGAATCCCGTAGTTTAGTTGGAGTCGATCCTACATTCTCTATCCAGCTGCACTAAAGACTCACTAAAGGAGTAATACACATGTAGCGCTTAGGAAACAGTCAAATGTTTTTTTTTTTTTATACATTACCGTTTTAAGAAAGAATTAAGTCACAAAGAAAATACAATGAATTATATTTTTGTAACTAGCTAAAATACTTTCTTTGAATGTTACCGAAAGAAAAAAAAATACATTGTTTGGACATGAATTCTTTTTTTTTTTATTGTTAAATAAATGAAAACAAATGGCACAGGAAAAAAAAACAGCTAAACATGAGATTTATTAATCATCACAACACCGACATCATTACGTTAAGTCATTAAGTCTCCCTTTTTGTTCATTTGAGTGCAATCAACTCCATTAAATAAAACGGGTTAATAAATAAAAACAAACTGGTTATTTACAAGCAAAACAACTCAATTCCTCATTTATGTTTTGCAGTTCTATTCCAACAAAAAAAAATAATTGGTGTACAAAAACAAAATTCGGTGCAAACACGCATATTGAATTCAGTGGGGAAAACAGTCTGACCATATCAGAGAAAACGATAAGTCAAGATCCATCGAGGAACATGAGGAAGTGACAGATCTGAAACAATGGAGTAATGTCATTCTATTAGGCGCCGTCCCTTTTTTTTCCCCCTCTCTCACAATCTGCAGTTGTAATATCGCTTGATGGTATTCACATTCTATTTGATCCTTTTCTTTTGTCACAACTGCGAGTCGAAGTGAGAAGTGGGCAGCGGGTCACATGTAGGTGTTTGTTCTCAGTTATGGCTTTAGGTCATCATGCAATGCTGAAGCTGTTTCAGCAGCCACGCCAGAGGCCGGTTCCCCCTCCCGCCTCCCCCTTCGGACGCCAAGCCGGCCGAGAGCGCCGGGTGGAAGGTTCGTCTGCGAATAACCCGGCTGTTTGTCTTCTGACCGCGCTCGCCAAACACTAAATACTCAGGGTCCGAAAAAAAAGAGACAAAGACAGATTTAACATCAGACACCACAGCTCATGCTAAAAGGAGCGACCCCCACGCCCTCGGGCCGCGACGGGCTGATGCATCGCGGTGACGCACAAACAAACGCACAAGCTCGCCGACTTGTGTTTTATGCAAAGGCCTTGCTTCTCTACCAGAGTCATTCGCAAATCCCCGTTCAAGGAGAGCATCAACGCCACGTCTATTCCAGTGTTTGACCCTTTCAGGAGGAAGCGGAAAATTACTTTTCAGCGGAAATGACAGTCGAGTCGAGTGAGAATTTCCATGATATAAATTTTGACAAACAGCAACCTATAACTGCATAATTAATGTACCGATTCTGTGCCTGCATTCAATAAATACAGGCTAGACAGCCGCCAGTTTTTACACCACATATTTACATTTTTGTTCAAGACACTTTTAAAGTCAGCTGACAACAAATAGGTCAGTTAAACTAACTCTACCTGCATTTCACTGCAGGTGTTCTCCCCACTGGAGAAATCAGGAGTTGGTCTTTGCATCAAACACGTGTAGGAAGTTACACTGCTTTTCAACACAAACTCTCAGTAAACTACCGGCCGCAGACATAAAATTGTCAGAGCTTCACGTTTCCAAGTGGAACTTTTTTTGACGAAATTAAAAAGGGGGATGAATCCATGTTTGATTCTCTGCTGGAGGAAGACAGCGGCGCCTCTGTTAGTTTTCCGAAAGCAAATGAAGCCAGAGTCTTTAAGAGGTCAGCTTGGAGTAGCTGGGCGGGGAGAAGCGTCTGCGGAGGTACTTGAGGATGTAAAGGGGCAGACAGCTCACCAGCGTGATGACGGTCACCTTCCACAGGAACGACACCGTGGTGATGAAGTACACGTCTGGCATGGACGGAGGGGCAAAGATCAGTTGCAGGACACAAACTTACATTGATGTTAGCATCATTTAGGAGTAGAGCCACACCCACATGCTCCTAATGCCGATTCTCAATGGAATACAAGGTTTTCAGCAGCTTACAATAAGCCCTTTGACATTCACATTTTGACAGGTACTGAACCTAAAAATATTTGCATGTCCGTGTGTTCACATTTGACTGAGTTATGACTCGACGCACATCTCTGTCAGCCACTATTGATTGTTTAAATGCAGTAACTCCCGGTCATACACCGGTCTCTTCAACCCCGCAATAGCTGCACAGACTGTCTATGCTTAAAGTATAATATGATGTCCTTTAGAAATCGCGATAAATGGAACCATTACAGTGCCAACCAAAGGTTGTGGTAAAGGGACCAATAAACGGAGTAAACTGCACATGCAACAGAAGACACAGCCTTTAAAATCTATTCCAGTCGGACTTCAAGGAGGGAGGAAACGTGTCCACAAAGGGTACACTTGACCACATGCCAGTCATGATCCTCAGTGGTGGAGATTGTAGGCTGCCAGTGGAACTCCACACCCCACATCATGCTGAAAATAAAGGCTTGGAAAGCTCCTGTTTAGAGTGTTGTATATGTCAGTAGTCTTAATATGGCACAACTAAACTTGGCTTATTTTGGCCAGGCTGTCATGGAGTACCTTAAACACCTAGAGTCTTCTTGAGAAGTGGTTTCAGCCGTCTTAGGATAATGAGTGTGTTTCTATCTAACAGCAGCTTAAGTATCATATTTGGGGCCAGTGTTTCCTGCCATGCGCACCTTCACTGAGATAAACACATGAACCTTGGCGGCCCACAGGAAACTAACACGACTGATGGCATTTCCTGTTTGATACAACAACATGACGGAGCTTTGTCCACGTTAGGACAGAGTGTCAACGCGCTCACCTTCGGCCTTTCCTCATAGCCAGCATACCGCAGCTTATTGCTCACCGGAGGCATTCTACGGACAAACAGGTTTCCCTGACTGCTGACGCACTATTTCAAGGTCGGCAACCGCACAATAACACCGATCAGGCTGCAGTGAATCGCACTCAGACCGCATTCCTTTCCTGGGCTCGCAGTCAACTTCGGCAGGGGGGCTCTTGGTCTCGCTCACCTATGAACTCGTGCAGGAAGACGAGTGAGGCGACGTAGCAGGACAAGCTCAGCAGCTCGCCGACTATCATGAGCCAGTGCCACGTCTGGATGGTCAGCGCCACCATCAGCAGCTCCGTCAGGATGAGAGAGGTGAAGGAGATGGCGACGACGTGGACGAACTCGGAATCGAAGAGCAGCAGCGCCCCGTACATGATGATGCTGCCTGCGGAGCGAGGACAGAGGTCACAGCCTGAGAGCGAGACCGACTCCATGCGAGAATGAACAGCCGTGGCAGTGTAGCTGATAAACCACGCAACTATTATTACTACGTCTCCTTATATGGCTTTGGAGTTTCTCACACCAGCAGAGTTATTGACTGTGCTAAACGGAGGTTTGCACAAACTCTTTCCTTACCTTGATAGATACTTATTATGACCCAAATTAGAAACGTCTTGTAAGATAGCGGTCGGCCCTGTGGAAAGAAAACGGTAAACCGCATATTATACACCCTCCTTCATGTTTCTGTACGTCAGGTTTACACAGTCAGTGTGTTATCATTCATCAAATACCTTCAAGAGATCCTTGTATAATTCTGGGTATAACATGGCAACCTCTGACTTAACATCTTTGTCCAGGACCAGGGAGAAGACAGGGAACATTGTGTAGATGGTTGAGTAGCTGAAACAGACAAAATCACGTGCCTTTGGTGTGAGGAATATTCTCCAGAATAAAACGTCACATGCACCCAAAGTTTCAGCAGAGAAATATCCAGCCTAGAATGTCATCTTTTCCTCTGCTCGCATTTCAACAGTGCTTTAACAAAAAGGAAATGCCAAGAAGACAACGAGCCAAAAGCTCTCTGGGTAAGTCACGGCCATACAGAGCTTTTATCTCACCCGATAATCAGGAATCCTTGGTAAAGTGAGACCGAGGCAAAGTAGAAAACTGAAGAGAAGACCGCCTAGGGAAACATAAAATCATTTTCATATCAATACCCACACTAAATAAGATGAGAATGCAAAAAGGCAGGTTTACATGAGAGCAATAGAAGGAAATGAAAGATATAGCATAAATCTAGCCAGATGAATCGCGGGCTAACCACACTGAACAGTCAATGAGCTAATCTCAATAATCCTTACTCTACTCAAGTGCTGCTGCCGGGGACTCAGAGCTTCCCTGACTAATGTCAGCCTTCCATCCAGGCAGCTCCAAACCAGACAGGTCACAGCTGCGGTTGGTGTTAATTGGAGACATGTGTAGGAGGGCCTCCCTAAAACCCCAAAGTCCACGTGGAGTGACTCATGGGCGGGGGGGGCTGAGGGACGCGGTAACCGGACGGGCCACGGTGTTAGGTATGTGCAGGGTCAGCTCAGGAGGGCGTCACTGGCGTGACTCACCGTGACCCCCCCCCTCCCAGTCTCCCCGTGACCACCCTTAAAACTTTTCCCCCGGCCTCGCCCCAATCATTTCCTTAAATTTGGATTTTGGGTGATGAGCCTATCCTCCCGGGCCAAAAACTGAAGGTCTCAGTTTGGTTCCTGTTGGCTCTCACTTCCAAGATCCAAACAGTGTGTGGACTTCCTGTTTGTAACAGTGCAGAGGCCGGTTGGGCAGGTTAAATCACCATCACGTTACCTCATTCAGCGATAGTAACCGGACAGACAAATAAAATCTCTCGAGGGAAATGGTAGCAACCTTCTTCTTTAGAAATGTTACAGTGAGTGTTGATAAAAGGTACCGATTGATACATCTCAGGTCGGGTCTCCTAAAAACCAGCCTTATTGTTGCTAAGGAACAGAAAAAGTAATCTGAGGAAAATCTCAACCCTGCCTTGAATGAACGTATCATGAGTTACTGCTTAATACGACTACTTTCCATGTTTATAGTGATTTATCCTAACAAACCAACAAAAGTCATTCTTATTTTATATCACTGCAATTGTATCACTCTGTGCTCAATATGTGATGTTTTATCTGATTTGATTTGATGCGTTTTACCTAATGTGCTAAATTTTTGAGGGAGTGTCGATTCAAATGTACCCCTGCGTGTAAGCGGCACGGTGCGAGTTGCTCTCTACCTGCATGGTGCTGATGCACAGGCTCCTGTGGATGACGAACTGACTGAGGGCTGCAGACCTTTTGTAGCTGTTCCGACCGTGGACCATGAGGAGACGGCCCAAATGTTTGAACTGAGTCACAGAGAAGTCTGCAGCCAGCGAGGCCTGTTTTCCTTCCTGTTAAACACACAGAGGGCAGTGAGGATCAGCTACAAGTCGAACCAGTCCTCTGGGCGTCCATTATGCTTGTGCAAGGTACTGATGCATACAGTAGCTTGTTTATAAGGAAACGAGATCAGACAAACCCTCCCTGCAGACATAACATGCATGGGAATATCCCAACTTTGAATATGCTACATTTAATTCAAGATTAGTATTTTTTAATTGTGTTTTTTAAAATGCCAGAGAACATGGATATTTTGTCAGAGCAGGATTCCAAACTCCAAAGAAACACAGTTTACTGCCATAAAATGTTTGTCGAAGTATCGACAGTGAAGAACAGCCAAGAAATATTTCTGTTCATAACCTGAGGGTAGTTTCGCAGTATTTACGAAAACAATTTCTAAAATGTTTCACGGGTTTTGCTATGCTCAAAAACAAACAATGCATGTCTGACAGAGCACAAAACCCTGATGGTGAGAGACTCTTACTTTTATACTTAAGCACAAAGGCATCGTGGCATCTTTGCTTCCTCTACTCAGACAATGGATGCTCGTAAGAAGGGGAATCATCTGTGTTCATGCCGCCCTCTAAATGTCTCTGAACGCAAGAGATATCTTGACAGGAAACCAAAAGTAAAAATCTGTAGAGCCACACGACAATGCGAGGCGATGAGATGGAGAGAGTCTTACTTTTCCCTCCACTCCCACGCCACAGTCGGCTTCCTGGATCATGCTGACATCGTTTCCTCCGTCCCCTAAGAGAAAACAAGAGCCACGGAGGTGTGGCGACTCACATCAGTGACCGACCGATACAAACCCTCAGTGGGAGGGTTGTGCATGTGACATATTGAAATATGAATACAAAAATAACATTCCAATGTCACAGTAAAAACACAATTCTAACAGTTGATTTTCACCTCAGTGAGTTGTGTTACATCACAAAAAACGCCATTTGTGTTTTTTTTCTATAAATCATCAATATTAATTTCAGACCTTGGTAACACAATATCTTGCTATGATTCTATTCAAAGGCAAAGAAAATAATGTAAATTATTGCCCAGCCTTTGGTTTCGTCACCTTGAAGTGATCTACAGTATCACTACACTACTGTTTTACTTGTTGTACGTGACTCGGTTGAATATCTGTACTGACTGAATCTCACCTTGAAAAGGCTGTTGGATAGTTTCTATTTTTGACTCACCTACAGCACAGGTGAGCTTTCCTGTGCGCTCTTGCAGCAGTCGTACTATCTGAGCCTTCTGAGTGGGGGTGCATCGGCAGCAGACCACAGCCGGACACTGACATGCGAGCTCCATGAATTCATACTCGTAGTACTTCAGACAAACCTGCGAAGAAACCAAGTGGACGAGTGAGAAAACATCGGCCACCGAATGGAACCGATCTCGGGCGGCGAATCTCCGATACCTCGCCGTTGATCTACCGTCTAACTCCTACTGCGCTACGGAAAGCGACTCAAGCCGCAGATAGCACTTCCAGAGAGGAAGCCGTCGCAGCGATATTATCACGCACTGGACAGAAAGTATGTCAGAGCCTCATACGTGGAGATGAACTTCCGTTTACCTCAAGCGAGTCTCCTGATATCACCAAGGCGCAGTCGTGCTTTCTCCTGAAAGCGTTGAGCTCCAGGTGGGCTTCCCCTCGCGTTGTCACCTGTGGCAATGGCAACCGCATTGAAAAAAACAAGCATTAAAAAAACAAAACAAAAAAAACTCACCATAAGAAGTTATCAAGGATGACAATATGTTCCCCTACGCATCCTGATGGTTATCAGAGGCAGTCTCAACCGAATAAATGCACCCGAGCATTTCTATCAAAACTGCAGTAACATATTCATTTAGCATTTATTTGAAATACATAAAAGTACTCTTAGATCTGTGTACAAATGGAGAGCCATTAGGTATGAAAATCTAAGTAGGAACGGCAAATTGGATGAATGTACGGTACAATAAAATTACATTTCACGGTTCAAATATAGAACCGAAATCCCCAATTTCCTCAAGAAATCCCCAGAAATGCAGCACTGACAGGGCACGACGTTCATCTGTCAACAAGAGTCATGCTCTGGTAGGAATATCCTTCAGCCGTCGACTATTCATACGTCAATCCAGATCGGGCCGTCGGTGGCCACCAGGAAACCAATCCAGATGTATGCGTCGCAGGCCCAGTCAGCACTCCCCCGTCCACCGGGACAGAGGTTTTCAAGTTGTGCCAACCATTGTTCTCTCCATTCTCTTCCACTAACCGCAGTTGTACGCAAATTGTAACCTTCCCATACGGCAGGCGCTCCTTCTGCTCTGGCGCGGGTCCAGAGGGGAAGGCAGAAGGGGGACTATCAAAGCGGCGAAACGAGCCCGAAACCTGCAAAACGAATTAGGAAGTGAGCCCTCCGCGTGTTCCCTCTGGGAGTGGTTCAGCTGGGCTTTTTTTTTCTCCTTTCTGTTTGAGCGAAGGCCTGTTTGTTCTCACTGACAGCGGCTTGGATGCTCTCGCTGGTGGGAAGTGATTTATTCAGCTGTGTGGATGCTGACCTGGGCTGCCTGCGTAGATGTGCGGGGGCTGTGCGACCGCTAGCGGAGGATGGACGCCCGTGGGTCCAGGCGGGTCAGGAAACTCTCAGTGCTGCATTGAACTGGGAATAACCCTGCGGTACTAAACACATGCAAGGCGGGCCGGGGGGGCGGGGGGGAGGGAGGGCCTTGCGCTGCACTTACGGATCTGAAGATATGGATGTCCTGGCTGCGGGTGATCAGATGGGCGTTCTTCGCGGTGCAGGTCGCCGTCTCAAGCTTGTCTCCTGTCAGCATCCAAACCTACACACACACACACACACACACACACACACACACACACAGTTTCATGAAGCGGGACGTGCTGATGATTGAAGAGGATTTCCAGTCAAACGTGTTACTACATGACAATAAATGTTTCCATGACGGGTCAGTAAATTCTGTCAACAAGATTCCAGGGACCAAAGACTCCAATCACTGACGTGAAGCAAGCTGTAAGTGCTCCGCCTGGGACCTCAGCTTTGTGAACTTATCTTACAATCAAACATGGTTCAATTCATTGTCGTGTTTGTGCTTCTAACAGACTGCAGACACCTGTAATTATACAGATTGGTATCACAGTATACAAATAGTGTCTCGGGCTGATGCTTAATGGATGTTAGACCCAGGAAAGGGCATTACCACAATACATAATTGTTTCCCTTTCAACGTTTCCCTCGCAAAAACGTGAGGTATTTATTGCTAAAAATGGCAACTCTGACCTTTGACCACCAAATTCGAAATCATACCTTTCGCAAGTGGGCCTTTTTCCCCAATTTAAAAGACATTCCCTGAAAAGCTTTTCTTTAATAACAGCTGGTTTATAATTTAATAACTTGACGATGTGAGTAAGTTAAATCTTATTCCATCTCCGCACACAACCGATCTGCACTGCTAGATACATTGGAGCCCAGAGAGTGAATGTGTTTTTACACGTTTGCGGTGAACCAATCCCTTACATTAAGAAGGGCAAAGGGGGGAATCAGCCCAACTTTAACCTCTGGGACTGATCAGCTTTCTGCTTCTCTCGCAACAAATCAAATCATAATTTCTACAATACTTACACAAGATGGTGAAATAATAATTCACATCAACCATTTAACCAAATGTGCGTTTTAAAACCCCTTAAAAATTTCCTTACAAATTTGTTTTCTACTAAAAGGAGGGACTCGGATGAGGCCTGTTCTTCAAGGTAGATGTGAAAAACACATGTACTTGTGTCCACGTTTATGTTTTCTGAGTTAGTTTTCTACTGTGAGCCGTCTGTCCCCTCCCTCGCCCCAGACCTTGATTCCTGCGTTTCGGAGGATCTCCAGGGTGGGCCGGACATCAGTCTGGAGCTGGTCCTCCACCCCTGTCAGACAAAGCAGCTCCATCTCCATCTCCAGACTCTCAATTACTGTGGCCACCTTCAGCGAGCGGTCATGGACGCTGAGCTTGGCCTGGACGTACCGGGCCTGGGGAGCAGAAGAGGGATGGAATATTCTGAGTGGGAGGATATGAAAATAGCTCAAATGAAGTGGAAACCAGCAAGTTCTAAACCTGAAAAAAAAATGAATATATGGCCAACAGACAAGGAAACCATGATGCGAAATAGAGAAAATTGTGCATACATAAGGATATTTTGAGCATGAATAAATGCCTTTCAACAAACACAGAAAAATCTGTTTACATTTCTTTACATTTCAGGTATTTGCCTGCAAGCAGCCGTTAAAGCTCCCCTGTTTTAGAAAGCTTGAAATACAGAGCAGACGGGATCAATCGGTTAACGACCACCTCCCTCTTTTGAGCTGCGGGCCAATTAGCGAGTGAGATAAAGCAAAAACAATCTGAGAATGACTCATAAAAGGAGGAACACAACCTCTGTGTGTGTGTGTGTGTGTGTGTGTGTGTGTGTGTGTGTGACTCATTTGGTGACTCACTGCTGCCCACCAGCTCTGCTCACACAACTATACACTTCAGAAATGGGCCTGGGGGTGAGGACTGCAGGGGAGACAGCCCTGCCCTGCTCAAACAATGAGTGGGGTGTGTGTGTGTGTGTGTGTGGCGGGGCAGGGTGTGTGGACTGGAGGGACGTGCAGGGGGGCAGTGTGGGGGGGTTCAGAGGTCACTCTAATTACCCAGCATTACACTTTGACCTTTAGAAATTCTCAACATTTCTGGATATAAAATGAGGGACACTTGAAGTCTGCAACCAGTGCATGATCTAGAATAAATGAGAGCCAAGCCTTCGCTCGCCGTTAATTGTGGCGAGACTTCCCTTACCTCAAAGTCTTGATACTGCTCCTCAGTGAGAGACTTCTTTGAGACGACAAGGACCCTCAGGCCTTCCCTCGCCATGTTGCCACACTAGAAAACAGAATCAGCAGCATCTGCGTTCAGCGGGAAATCACCGCCGTTACACCTTCATCGTGTCACCGTGAAAAAGAAGAAGATCTACCTCCTCCTCCAGCCAGTCGTTGTACTGGACGATGCCTGCCATCACCACATCAGCACCCTTCATGTAGAACGTGATCTCTCCGGTAGACTCGTCCTTGAAAACAATAAATTGGCAGTTAATTCAGATTAAAACAGGAAAGAAAAGCGGTAACGTGTTACCCCACCCATTGGGTTTCACAGGATTTCCCTACCATTTTGTTGCCATGGTGCCTTGAAATGTGGACTTATTTTGGTATTCTCATGGGTTCCCAAAGCAATTTAAAATATTACCATTAGGAAGTTTAAAGATCCCAGGCTTCCTGTGTTCTCGCCAGGCCGACAAAAATAAAGTTAAATCAGACAGCCAGAGGTTATAAGGTGAGGCTTTTCACAGAGCATGTGGCTTGATATTAATCTGTTTTTCTTTTGTTTGTCTTGTTGAAGCTTGTGCAAAGTCTAAATCGCCCTCCTAGCAGCAATAAGCACCGAGCTGCATCCTTTACCTGATACTCAAGTAAGGGATCTCCAACCAAAAGCACAAGGGAACAAAGTGAACAACAGCTCCTGCAATTCAACCGACAGAAGAGTAACACAATTAGCTTGGCACTCACTCGCACTATAATGCCCATCCTCTTGCTCTCATAGGTGAAGGGAAATATCTGCAGGATGGTGAAGTTCAGTATTTGGCCAGTAGGGGTCCGCAGCTGCATGGAGGACTGGTCTCTTCCCACTAGTGTCAGACCAACGCTCTCAGTCCACTGCACCAGCGACACCTATCAACACCACATTGTAAAGGCTTTAATGGGCGGTCATTCCAATATGCAAGGGATCAATAGTTCAATAACTGCTTATATTTTACGTCGTTGCTAAATAATAACCATCACCGCCATTGTTGAGGTACAGCAAGGGAGAAAAAAGGGAGAGAAAATGGAAACCAGCTTAGGGGTTTTATTGTATTCGTGGTGAAGCCATTACGTCAATATGATGTTCCAGTGAAGGGCACTTTGGACTGACTAGGATGCCAGAAAGCACAGTGACCATTATTCTTAATCAATATCTCAAAAGGTTTTTTCTGCACTCAAGACTATTGATTGATAAATTAGTGAAATGTCCATTTCTGAATATATACTTTTTGCTCCGTCCGTTCTGAAGGACACAACAAACAGATGGCATCCATTAATACAATGTCAACGTGCGCGCAGGGAGAGAGAAAGAGGAGACGACATTTCCCAATAACTTCCAGACCAGAAGTCAGATCACATTCATCGTTCATCTTCTGACAGGACTAATGGCAGAGGGGCCAAATGGACGCAGATGAGATAAAAACAACTAAGATTGCCACAAATCCAATTTTGAAGAAGAGAAATAACTTATTTTCAGAAATTCCATGACCACGTAGGCTGAAAAGCTTTTTTGGAAAATATGAAGCTTGTTCTTGGTCGCAGTCTATGAAGCTTCACTGTGGGAACTTTCTATGACGCTGTGTCTGCCACACAGCACCGCCTTGTAAGCTCAACCTATATTAACACTTCCTGAAAGACGGCTTGATTTGCTCCCCAAGACATGAACGGCAGGTCTCTAACCACAACAGATGTACGTGGCTCGATAAAAGTATGCTATCAGCGGAAACTCCAAAAGGGGATAAGTGCAATGGGCTGGGGAGCGCATTAAGGAAATCCTTATTTACACCGCAGGAAATTGATCGAAGTCAAATTCCGGGGCCCTCTTCCTGACGTTCAAAGAATTCATTCAGATGAAGGACATAAACGTTGAATGCTTTCATGCTTGCGAATGTTTCCCTTCGTGTAGAAAACCCGGGAAGACCGTCTCGATAATGCCCTTTACTGATATCAACCAAGAACTCTCCGTCTTGAGTTCGGGCGTGTCATCCTGTCGGGCCTTCTGTGTTTGTCCTTGAGAAAACAATGTTTAAGCAGATTAAGTGGACGTTTCCTAACATGTCAAGTTGAGGTATATCAACACGTAGGTACGCGCCTCTGTGTCTTCACGCACGTCAGGTCGGGTGCGGCAGGCTGTCGTACCTCATCTGGGCTGGAGGCCTGGTAGACTCTGCACGTGTCTTCATAATGCTGCTCCGCCTCGGCCTGGTCTGTCACGCCGTTGGCCTCGTACACGGGCGTCACGTTGTGCACCAGGGCGATGGCCTTCACAGCCTCGTGAACTCTACTGATGATGGTCTTGCGAACCTTGGTGGCTGCTGGAGCCCTGGAGGCTGGAAGGTCATGGGCGGGCTGGAGAAAATTACACACGGGACTGCGGTGAAAACAATGGGATGCGGGGGACATCACAAGAGTTCTGACCATCCTTTCCTTGAGGTCATGGTCAAGAGGTCAGCCAACGTACGCAGTAGAACTATTACTCTGCAGTCAAAAGGCAAAACATACAGATACAGAATACAGAATACAGATACAACATACAGAAACAACACATCCAAAGAGTTCATACTAAAATAATGATAACTAACTGGAGGGAGTTTTGATCGTAGAAACCAGCTCCGTCACTAACGTCAGTTTCAATAATTGCCGTGATAGTGGGCTGTAAACATGACCAGATGTGTAAAGTAAATATGAACAATTTGCTTTGCATTGTGGCCTTGCTATTTTTAGAAGCCTATTCCCTCCAGGGGTTAATGGCATGTGGGCTAATCCTGTTTCCTGCTTCACTAACCTCTGGTGTCAAGGGGGACAAAGAGTGTCATCTGAGGTCAGGAAGCATTAAGCCAAACAAAAATCACAAACCCATATTTTTCTTAAAACAATACTCACGGCCTGCTTGTTTTGCCCTTTGACCAGATTTAGAAATTTAAAACTAGACTGTCAATTTGAGTGGCTTTCAGCCACCGCTTCTCTTTGACAGAGCCAGAGTACCACAAAGGCTTGAGTGCACGTTCTTTGTTTTCCTCTTTTACCTGCGTGTAAGCGCTGAATACAAGGCTCTGCACTTCATCCATCGAGTCCATCCCATATGCCACGGTTCCAAGATGGAGGCGCCTGAACACCATTTCATTTTGAGTAAGAGTTCCTGGTAAAACACATTCAAACAATGGAAATCCTTTAAAAAAATGTTTAATGGTTCAGATTTGAGTTTCAAAATGTATGTAATTCACAAGTATCACCATCTATATAAAAAAAAGTATTTCAACCGTCAACCGCTTTCATGGGTTTGGATTTACACACAATATTAATTTGCCTAAAAGGGTGTGTGCATGCGACATATGGTGATTGTAAAGAAGCCGGCAGCCGTCCCTTCAACACTACACACAGCCTCTGATCCTCACACTCACTTTAAAAGCATTTTCTGCTAGTATATCAAAAAGACCTCAGGGGTCCTGCTCCTACATTGGCCTTAACTGCAGACCCCACCGGCCTTATCGCACTCTGCATGGGGAAAAGGCTGATCAGTTTATTGGGCATGAGGGCAATAAATCCGGCGTGTAACACCTCGTGCCTGAGGAAGTGCACGGGTGGAGGTGTTGTGCTCTTAAGATGTGTATGGATGAGAGACTTTGGGGCTTCCTTTTTATGATTTAATGGTCCAATAAGTAGCAGGTCTCTGGGAGCAGAAACCCCACCACAGAGCAAGAAACCCCCGAGGGAAGGAAACGACTTAACTCTGTCCTACTGGATACTTCCTTAGCAAAGCCACAGCCCTATAACTATATAACTATTGCCCTCATCTCAGTCCTTCACACCCTGGCTCAGTGATTCTTTTGACCACAAACAGATATTTAACTATAAAGTATGTTGCTTTTCACAGCCTTTTTCTTGCAGCCTAACCTGTTTTGTCAGTCAGCAGGTAGGAGATGCGTCCCAACTGCTCCGGTATGGTGCTCGACCTCACCATCGTCCCAGGGATCTTGGAGTCTCTCTTAATCATCCAACTGAAAACCATCTTTCCCATATCCAGATTGACACGCAAACTGCATCAAAAAAAAAAATAATACATAATTTAGCACCTAACATGTGAGTGCAAACCAACACTGCAGATGCCTTTGAAGTCGCACCTTATCGGCACAATGTTGGAGAAGAGCAGCAGGAAGCGCAAAATCTGCAGGTACCAGCGGCCCGTAAAGTGCTGCAGGGCCACCATGACCAGTGACACCACGACAAGAGCCCCGAACAGGATCTTAGTCAAACAGTTCACTTCCAAGTCAAACAGACCCACCTATCATGAGCAACAGAGGCAGGAGTTATCAGTCCAATAAATGTGTGTGTTAAATAATTACGGCTGAACATGCAAGAATCCTCCGTCTTTGAGGCTCCGGTTCACACTACTGTACCTTGTGTCTTGGGTTGGAGGTGTTCATGACACTGCGCAGCTCCTTGCCTGTGTAAATCACAACCCCCACCACTGTGCCTGCAGAAAAAAAACTGCCATTGGTCAATATATAAAAGGAACAACATGAAACACAGTACGTCAAGGAGAAGTTGCCCAGACTCATAATCTTGACGATAATAGACTTTTTTTAAATGATCAATGACATTTGGAATATAGGACGTGGATTTTTAACAGCTTAATGTAAAACATATGTTAGCGCGGGTTAAAGCCTCCCATGAAAGAAGCACATTTGCTTTACCATTGTGGGTGCCGTGCCCCAGGGCTACTTAAAAAATAACCGGTTGGACAGATCAACCCTTGTGAATGATGCAGTGCTCGGCAAGAGACGACCGCGGTCACTCCCCCCGGCTTGTAGCTGCCTTTTGTGACGGTGCTGCTGCACCACCAGTCGGTTATTTACCAGAGGCCACAACGGTGCTGGCCCACAGGGTGTTCTCGATGCTGAGACTCTCGTTGACTGGGGGGTCTCCGTCCTCCTGTAACAAATTTTGTTTTTTACAAGGAGAGGAAAACTGCCTGTTAAATAAGTTGTGTCAACAACAAGGCCTGCATCCATCTGCTGGCTAACTAGTGTTCTGGTTTGCTCTCACGCCAAATCAATCAGCGAATGGATTCAAAAATATATTTTTGCCATTTCAGTGTTAATCAATGACTTGTGCGCCAACAAAAGGCTTCAATGCCCTTTCCCAAAGAGCAATTGTGGCGTTGTGAAGAAAAATGACGAGACACATTGGACTGACACGCAACATCTTCAGATTAACAAACGGGGGTTTAGGGTTCAACAGATGAGTAATAAAGGCACTCACCCGGGTGAAAGTTCCAATAAAGTTATGGATATCAATGTTTGGCTCTTCTGCGTACACATATGATCTGATTTGTAGAAGGTCCTGTGGAATATCAAAAACATAGTGATGGGAAATAATTAATGAAATATTGACATTCGGATAAGAAAACAAGAAAAACTTTGGCTTACTTATGAAACATTAGTCAGCTACCTCTACATCACTTACATGGAGACCAGATCCAAATAAACAGTTAATGCAGTGTTTGCTCTATTATTTTCTATTCAAAATTTAGACCGTTTGACACTTTTTTACAAACCAGTCTGACCTGACGTACACGTTTTCTTTCAGGTAGCACAGGTGGGGGGTGTTTTTTGTTTTTTTACAGCGTGACCTAAAGATTTTATACTGTTTTTCAATTTTTGGTTCTGGACAATATACCAGCTTTCCAATAGAAGCCTTTTACTCTAAATAAAATAACAGGCATGCTGTAAAATTTAAGTTGAAAACATAAATCACTAAATAAACTAGCACCATCTTAACTTTTAGAACATTGAATAAAACATGATACTGAACATTGTTACAACTTACTGATTAAAAACTTTCTGCGAGTATTTCAAAACACTGAAGAACTACAACAGCTAAAAATATGAGCCTGGGCGTTAACCTTTGACCTTTTAGTCATTCTCTGATGTCCTGGCCACCCTGTACTCTGGTCAAATGACTACTCCGTCCTAATGACTCGCTTCTCTGAGACCCCAGTCGGGCCTTTGCAATCATCTGTATTCCTCAGTTCTTACAAGGCCCAGTGACGCCATAAACACAGCGCCACAACCCACACTTTTCCCCTGGCTACCTCTTCATCTTTATTTTATGACTCACGGCGGCAGTCGGCAGCCTCTGAGTGCAGGCCACTGGGAGGCGTAGTTTCCAGTCCGTCTCTCCATCCAGCTGGTCGGTGCGCAGAAAACAGGAGCCTGGGAAGGGGGGGCGGGGTGGGGGGGACAAGAGCTGCCAATGATGCTATATGGAAACATTCACCCCTAGGGGGCAACAATAGATTGTCTTTGGTACATAACAACCTAGGATTGCTCGAACAGATAACCACGACTAGCGCCTCGGTTGCTGTTCTGGGGTTTTATTTATTCTAATAGGCGTAATTCTACACACTTCCAAGTTGCTGGTTGGATTGAATGCTGATCAAACTCTTCGGCATGGAGTCACAAATGCTTTGCAGCAGCTTCCGTGAACGGGTCCTGGCTGCATTTACTGTTGGGATGGAAGTGGAGGCATCCACCAAACAACGCCCTTCCCCCCACGGGCCGCATGCGTCATCCTGCCCAAAACGACAAATCCTGGCCTATAGGCTGCTCATAATTGACCTAATGGCCTCCACATGGAAGATAGATAACAAAGCACTATTTCCAGTACAACAGAGTTGTTGTTTTTTCTTTCTTCAACAGGAAGTAGCGACAACAAAAAAAAAATAGTTTAAATGATGGAATCACATTTGGGTTTCTGGAAGCAGGAAATAAATTATCTCCTCCCTGTGATGTGGCAGTTGATGTGCTGTGCCGTGCCTTGGAGGTTGTTATTTTAAATGGACTTTGGGATGGATTTTGTATATGTGCAAATAAACAGGGCGATGCATTTGGCCAAGTTTGTGCTATCGCTGACGAATCTTGTCTTAAATCCATATTTGATTATTCAGATGAGGTCGTCTCAACTTGCGTCTCCGGCTTTCTTTTGCATTTGATTTTGGCGAGTGCTTGATTTACCTTTTCATTATGTTCTAATTTGAAAGACAAACTAAGAGAAAACAATGTTTTGTCTACAATGCCCATCTCACCATTACGTGGAGTAGGAACTCTCCACAGCACCATGCTTTGAGTGATAATTTAGTACTGGACCCAATTACAATTTAGACATTGTAAGACTTCCTGTCCTGGCTGAGAGCTAATCCCTGCACCTCAGCGCCTTTAAAAAAAAAGTAATTTCCCCAGCCAGCCTGCCTGTTGTGGAGATGTGGATGAATGACCAGCAGATGTTTACCATTTCTTTCAGAGGTCCTTAAAAAGATCATGTCAGCAGGAACACGCTGGTTCTAAAAAGAAAAAGCAGAAAGAAAAACATCAGTTTAACGTCGCTTCCTGAGCCTGCACTTGCCTCCTCCCTCTTCTGCTCTTTAACTGTAGACGAGTAGGACTTTTGGCTTTTCATGTGCAACATTACCGACAGCCAGTCAGTCAAAACAATAAGCCCTCCAGCAAATCATCCAGTCGTGGCCTGAACAGGACCCTGAACGGGTTTTACACTCTGCCTGACCTGGCCCCCTCATCTACACTCGACAAACTCTCAATTCAATTCATCTGGACAGCTTCCTGGAAAAGCGAACCGTGCACGGATTGTCGCGAAGTAGTCGATGGTCTAACAAGAGACGCATTGAGTCTTTAATGGCGGGTTGGTTTAGAAAAAACTGAAGCTTTCCTTTTGTCAGCTCCCGGTTTCGCCACCACTGACAAGTTTCTCAATTGTAAATCACATAACTCTAAATCACTCAGTCATATTAGTGGAACTTGTGGGACAACATGTGTGACCTTTCCTTCAGCTGCTTTGAAATGAGTGATTCAGAAGGAAGCCCTTAGTTGGAAACTGAAGACAGGGCCGACCTCTCGTGTTTCATGTACAAAGACCTCAGAGAATCCTCTGTGTCGGCGAGAAGAGCAACAGATTGGCCAGAAAACTCAAACTAACATACGTACAACGAAACAAATACATTATGTGGATTTTCAGATGAAATAATCTTTAACAAACCTTTTCCACAATTATAAGATCTCCAACTTGAATACCGCTGCTTTTCACCTTCACTGTGCCTGAAAAACACAACACAGTTAATTAATAAGTTCAGGAAAGTGGGTGTATAATTTGATTAATTACATAATTTAAAAAGTTAGACCTTAGATTAATATTAGCTGATCATTTTAACACAATCTACATCATGCATTTCCTTGATAAATGCTCATTTCTTTAGCTGTTACTCTGCAGACCTCACCAGTCACCTTAGTGAATTTGGCAAAGTAATCTTGCAGATTTGAAAGAATGCTGGGGGAGTTGAGCCTTTTCTCTCATTCCCTTTGGAACAAACAGGCAAAATTGTTTGGGAGAGATCGCTGACCCTTGACCTCTGTTGTGACCTCAGGGCTTTGCATATGCAAGACATTAAAGCGCATTAATATTGCTGCTCACTAGGCTTCAACAGGCTTCATATTAGTGCTCTTAACATTTGAAGGAATATAAAGCAGTATACAACATGTAACATCATTAAGAATATGGCAAAGGGGACTTAATCTCAAATAAAAGATTAGGCTTTTAATGAATGTGAGAGGGGGATTTTATGTAAAGATCTCATGTTGCCTGCAACATTTTAATAATTACATTTTTCCATTTCATGCATGATAAAAGGCTGTAAAACTAATTGAATGAACTCAATTACATAATAATTCAAGCACTTCTCAAACAAGTCGACATTTGGGATTCACTTCTGGGAGTTTCGGCACCATTTTTATTTGCGTCTAGTAGATTAGTCGAAGAGTAGTTGAATTTGATGCAAAAATGTTACGATCAAAATTGTTGATAATAAATAAACGAAATTATAACCAATTTCTTACTTTGTAAGAAAACAACATTTTAAGTTCTGAAAACATGAAGTTTCTATAAAGCGCAAGAAATGCACGGGGGCCGCTATCATGGAGGCAACCAGTCATTGTGTTTATGGGTAGAACAAGCTGCCACATCAAAGGGGAGAAGTGATGGAAACCACAAGAGGTCTCCTGCTTTTTATTGCTGGTAGCACTTTATACCAAAGCCTCTTATGTACACTTTAACATCTCTGCTTTGAATTACCCACTATTTCCCCTAGCCCCAATAAGTTTTAATAGGACCAACTTCCTACAGTTAATACATGCTGATGCTGAGAAATAAGCGCTGTGGTTCAGATATCTACACAGCCAAAACATGAGCAACGTTGTTTCTCGAAGCCTACGATACTTGCCTCTTGTTGAAAGCTTGCTGTAAATCTGAGAGTTCATCTCTTTGTCTCGAATGTAGCATCTTATTTCCTCCACAGCCTCTCTCATGATGGTGATAGCCAAAACAAGGCCCTGGAGTGAAATGTCAAAAATTCTTAAAAAACACTTTCTTTAAAAGAGGAGAACCACAAACAAACCTCCTAACAGTGTTTGTGGGAAACACCAGAACAGAGTAACAGAATAAAGATGATTGACCAAAATAATCAATGGTAAAATTCCACATACCAGAGGGACCCAGTAGGTGTAGAGCGCACCTAACCGGAGCTCCTTGATGAATTGAGAGCAGGCCAAAAGCAAAAAGTACAAGTTGAAGAAGTACTTGAACTGATTGAACAGCACCTGTGAACATAAAGCAAAAGAGCAGAATCAAATACTTGCGGCGTTATTGTGCATACAAGTGCGTCTGAGAGGCCAAGATTGATTTTTACTCGAGAACATTTTTCAGTTTTTTTGCAAAAGCATACAACGGGAACTTAAATGTAGTTGAGAACAAGTCTGTGCAAGTCAGGCTCAGCTGGACCCTGGTTGCAGCTAGTTGGGACCATTGTCTGTCAGATGCGTAAACATAAAAAGTTCTGCTATTTGATTTAGAATATTGACCCTTGGTAAACTGAAGCCATGGTCATTTTAATAACACGTTTATTTGTGTATAGTAAGCTAAACCTTTACAGCAGAGAAGGGTGTAGCCTTGTTTTTGGACTTTAGGGAATGGAAAACCTTCTTTTATTAATCTTTGTTGAGAAAATATTCAAAGAAATTCCCATAAACAACCTAAAAGAAATATGAAACAATATCCAAACACATTTAGTAGCTTCTCTCCTGTCGCGTCGTTCTTAAAATAAACACTGATGCTTCCACTTTGCTTCATTTCATTACCACCCGTGTGCAAGATTTCTAGTAGCTTGCTACTGTATATCATTTCCCAAGCTCTTGCCAAGTGTAAAAGTAGAGAACAGAAAACCATGTATGAATAGAAACATACACACTTCAATATGTTCCAGCGCTAAGAACTTCTTCACATGATCCAAAGTAAATAAATAGCATTCCAATTTGCAATGCAAAAAGCCTCGGCTCTTGTCTTCGGCTCTCCAAACAAATCTGAGCTACTTTCAATGTCTGACTTCATACATTAAAAAAAAAGTCATAAGATCTTAAGACAACTAATCTCTGGAAAAACAAATGCACATGTAAATCAGTCCAGGGAAAAAACAAAGCTTAGAAACTGCCGCTTATTCAAGAACTTACTAACTAACGAATTTACTTACCAGTCACATCTGCCCCCTCCGTATTCTTCTAAGAATATAAATGCTGTTGTTTGGTGGCATGCAATTATGTTCTTTTCTGTTACCGGTATTTGAAATATGGCGCGTCATCCTACTCTTGTCTTCATTTTAACATGAGACATGCCACCATTTATGAATAAGTACATTCTTATTACAAACTATTCCACCTGGCATAGGTCATTACATGTCATGTCAGTTTTCTTTATCACAAGTCACACAAGTCATGTATGTCGTCGATTGGAATTTTTCCTTTTTTCACTCTCTTTGCAAGTAAACAATAGAAACGTCTGCTGGCGGCAGCCTGCCACTTACTTTGGAGAATTTAAATGATTGCACACTGAATATCTTTATCACTGCTGCTGGTTCTGTAGGTGATCCAAGATAACTAGATATCTTGGATTAGGATTGTCTTATTCGGAAAATTTATCTGACAATTAACAGTGAATCGGTGCCAGGCTGAGAGAGGTGGGTGGTGGTTGCGGGGGTTAAAGGGAGAGGTGACCTTTGACTGACACTAACCGCAGGCAGGAAGGTGAAGAAGTTGTACTTCTGGTTGTTAATGACATTCCTCGGGTACCTCTGCTCCCTCTTTTCCGGGTGGCCGAGCCAGACGGTGCGGGGACGGAAGTCGCCCATGCCACAGCATCTCGACCACGGGCAGCACCTGAGGGGAAGAGATGACAAACGGTTGACATATCCCACGTTCAAAACCACCATTACGTTCATGCAGAGAAAAAAAGGTTCAACTGGCCTACTTTAACTCGTAACCCTGTGTTGTGAAGCGGCCGAGGTAATGGTTCCATTTTTAATGGATTTCCTGTCACGGCTCTTTGTTAATGTGTTGCTTATTGCAGCTTTAAACCCACAGAGCCGACAACGCAGAGCTTCAAGTCCGTGGATCATGGAGCCTGGAGGTCTGGCCTCCCAAGATAAATATTAACTTATATTAACATATCGATAAACTAAGAGCCAAGTGACCTTTTGATTAATAACTGAACTACTTTCTAAGTAAAGAATTTTAAGTGTGACAAAAATCAAGCATTGATTTAAAGGACAAAAAGTTTACTTTCAGAGTAAGGGCATTGAGAACTTGCGTTTGGGTATTGTACTTTATATATGGATATATTGGACACTCCATTTGAGTCTTGGTACATTCAATTGGCAGTTGATTAGCTACATCTGGATAAGGCCAAAATGAATGCTGTTAAAACAACAGTAATCAATCCTACCTGCATGATGGCTATAATGATCTGTGTTTTGAGGATACACTTTTTGCGCAGCTACAAAAAGAGGTTTCTTTTATTTAGCATACCCTTAATTTAGTATATAGTCTATGATGCCCTCATTTGTGCAAACTTAACTTGGAATTATTGTACGAGACATTATTTTATACCTTGACCAGTGTATTACCATGTCAGGATGAACACGTCAGCTGGCTGCATATAAAATCATACCGGCCGTTTGTATGCACATGGTGTGATTATTACAGGAGGTGACGTCATCGCGATAGCCTGACCGGACAAGCCGCTGCACATCAGCCCCACGCCTTCCTCCATCATCCTCCTCAGCGAAGGCCTGCCCCCTCTACGTGGTTGGCGGTCAAAATAAACACTGCAAAAGCTACCTTTCGGTCGGCGGTGTGAATTTAGCGCAGACGCGCCCCAGTCTGCTCGGGCAAATATTGACGCGGGCGTCATCAAGTGCACTTTGCGGTGGCTGAACCCCGGCACACGGATGCCTCCGCTGGGGCTGCGGCTAAACGCTAGCTGCCTTGACGCTACCGTGAATTACAACGTATTGTTTTGTAACGCAATACGTGTGCGAGCGTTTGCGGCGGTTCATTCCGTCCCTTCTTGGCCGCTATTTCTACCTCTGCGCCCCGCCCTACCCTCCGTTAAACCCGTCGTCGGGTCACAAAGGAAACGTTGACGTCGACTAGCCGTTGTGAACCGTTTTTAAAAACAGACAAGACGGAACGACGTCTACCGAAGGGGTTTTCTCCCGCCGGTACCGTCTTCGCGGCGTACAGCGCTCTTACCCATTCCTGTGTTTACTGTCCTGCCTTTTCGGCCGCCTCACGGGCTGCAGGGGGATGTTGTCGGTCATTCCTGCGGCTCCTGGTAGCGGGTGGAGGCGGTGGACGACAGCGCGCGCCCGGCTGTCTCGGTTGTGGGCGGAACCTTCGCAGCTGTCACTCACACGTACGGCGCGGGTTCGACTCGCGGCAACGTTTTTGGGGGGTTTTGAGGCCTATTTATTAATAAAATAAGCCTTGCAAATTGTAGTGGTTTTTACAGAGCATTATTCCTTGTGATAGCTGTTACACCATTCGAAACGCATTTTCACGTTCATCAACAGCAGCGTTCAAAAGTCATTGACATTGATGATCCACTAATAAAATGTAACATTCCGAATCAGTTTGTGATCTGATACTGTAAGTATGATCGGCTGGTACATTGTTTAATGTCAAAATTGTAAGAGAATACTGTAGTTGATCTAAAAATGGAAAGGTACAGGATTGGAAAGGGTGACTGAATTCAAATCAATGTTCGTAGATGCTGCAAAACTCTGGATTTAGTTGCTATACTTACCAGTAACCATTGAGGGTGAAGTGATATAAAATGTAAATAGTTGCCTGTGCTGAGTGATCAAAAAGGTTTCAGCCCATGTTTATTTGGACACATTTCCTCCTTCATCCATCAACATCAGTTTTAGCAACAGTAAATTCTGTAGCGCAGTAAAGACGGGGGAACATTTTGAAAAAGTCACCCTGATTTATTTTTCAAAAATCAGAAAATATTTATGTGTAGGAAACATTTCAAGAACAAAAAAAATGTACATTGTAAACAGGCCAAATTGGCTCAACATCGCTTGAATTGTAGAGACCCACTTTAAAGCAGTTCTGACATGGTTTGCTAAAGAAAGGCACAACTTGGCAAATGCATATCGATAAGGAATGTACAGCAGGGGCCTACAAAGCACTCTGACCACTTCGAGTTGTGTAAAGTGTCCAGGGATACATTCATTACTGTTCAACTCAGCAGGTTGAGAATGAGAACTATTATCGCGTACTCAAGAATGTATCGGAAAATGTACAGAGCATTGCGTTGAGTGTAGGGGGGGCAAGGAGGACAACTAAAATCTAAACGAGGTAGAACGTACCCCCTAAACTCAAGCATTTTGTGAATTATAAATTAATGAATGATGCTACAGTTGATAGAACCCAGAAAGAAAACTTCTGACCATTTGTTGTTTCACACAAAATATGACAGGAGGAAACAAATTTGTTGATTTGCCCTTTCCCTGTTCAGCCATCACAATGAAAAGCAGTGACATGCAACTATAATATGTAAACATACTCAAACCTGAAATAAAGTGCAGGCATGAGATCATTAAGCATACAATAGCCTGTAGCTCTCAGCCAACTAAGTTTGATTCTGCAGAAGTGGGATATGTTAGTGGGGGAAATTGACTTTTAAACCGATACATGTATGAAATATGACATTCAACGCTACAATGATAGACAGTCCAAAACACTGATATTTCATTCCACTAGGCCTTCATAACAACCTTATCGTACGGGGAAAGACAACATAAACGTTGTGGTTTTCAATTTAGGCACTTGGCTAAAAGTTTCGAGTCCTTACTTGATGCATGTCAGCACTGATGCAACAATGATGAAAGCCCATTTTGTAAACTACCCAATCCAAATAAGATGAATGGACTGTTACAACTCGATTTAATGGCGAGGACACTAAAATAATATATCAGTCTGATCAAAATGAGACATGCAGATGACATTTACCACTAGAAAAATGTATAATGTCATAAAACCTATGGCACACAATAGGAGGGAAAGTAGTCATTCCAGGTACACACGTTAACTACACCATTATTTCTGAACACTGAGGAGCCGTAGTCTCCTTTAAAAAAAATAAAAAAAATAAAAGGGGGGGAAGCCATGCCCTGAAACGTCCTGTTAAGGTCAGAATCATTCAAAAACATATTGAGGAGATGGTCTGAATTAAAGCAGTTTCAAGTAAGTTATACATTCAAACTTCTGGATAGACAGCAAAACAAAATGTAAAGAGAAATACCCGCTTTTATATGAAATAAAACTACAGTAGCTACATCAGGTTCAACTAAAAATAACATTTAGTATCAAAGGGAGAGAGAGCTGCGATGAGGTTACTGGAAAAAGTCAAACAAACAATCTAAGCACATTCTACAAGGTTCTTTGTGAAAATTGATTGTGCCTCATTAAAAAAAAGGAGATATTCAAGTTCAGTTGGTAAAGTTAATTTCCCCCCCCCCCAAAAAAAACTAATTAACCGCAATTTTACCCTCCTCCATGAAATGTGGGAACTGCAATTTTGGCACGCTGTCTGAACTGGTCTTCTCAATTTCCATGGCAGGCAAGCCAGAGTGGGATCCATCCATCTTCACGAGGCCTCCGGTGGATCCAATCAGAGGCCCACCGCCGGCACTCCCGGGGAGTGGGATGCCACCGCCCTGGATGACAGATATTTCATTGGTCTTCATGGTGAGGCCCCCGCTGAAGGCGGAAGCGTACTGGTTCCAGAGAGACTGGTCGAAGTTCATTGGGGGAACGCCCAGCTCTTTGGGGGCGTGCAGGATCTCTGGCAACAGCTTGGCCTCGGAGCTCATGGCCATCAGCGCCATGGGGTTGTCCAGGGACAGTCGCTGGCCGCGCCGCGACGTGTTGTTCCACATGTGTGTGCCAATGTGCACCTAAAAAAAAAAAAAAAAAAAGACAAGACACCATTAGCCAACATGCTACACCGGCGATGGATATTGCAGCAGTCGAGATTGTGCTTAGAAATGGCCAATTCCTGCAGTTTGTCAGACGTTAAAGCTACCTTTAGATTCCCCTTGGTGGTGAAGGCCCTGCCACAGACGTTGCAGGCGAAGGGCTTCTCCCCTGTATGGGTGCGCTCGTGGATCTGCAGGGCGCTGGCGGAGGAGAAGTTCTTCCCACAGGCGTGACACACGTGCTGTTTGGAGGACCGTCGCGGTGCGCTGGAGATGGACGAGGACATGGATGTTCCCTGGGGCATGTGGGAGCTGAACAATCCGTGAGGGCCCATGGGATTCTCAGGGGGAAGCTTCATCTCCAGGCTGGCTAGGCTCGACGGCATCCTCGTGAAGGTCGTGTTACTGGGAACTGTTTAAATAAAAAGGAGGTTGAAAATTAGAGCAAAAGCGTCAGACATGACTGCCTGAAATCCCGCTTTCTTTTCATGTTAAAAACTCACCGTAATCTCCGTTTATGAATGGCATGCCCGGCTCTTCTTTGATAACTTTCGGGGTGAAGCTGCTGTAAGCTGTGAGGTCGAGGGCCCCGCCTTGAGCGGTGGCAACAGACTCCGGCTTGGACACACTCTGGGCAAATTCATCAACAGCAGACTCAGGAGACTTGCTCATACTCGTGTTGTGGTTCAGCGGGGGGGAGGAGTGAAACGACACGGCGGACTCTGAGATGGCGGGACTGCAGCCATTCTGATACACCCGCTCTCTGGGAGCCGACGTGGGTTCTTTGGACGCCGCTCCATCTCCGTCCGAAGCGGTGCTGCTCTGTCGCTGCAGCGAAAGGGCAGAGGTGAGATTCTTCAAGACTTCGAGGCTGGAGAAAATGGCGGGAGGGGCGTGGTTTTGCGGCGTTTCCTCTGGGGCGGGCGGAAAGGAATCCGAGGGGTCGTTTGGCTTCTGAGAGATCGGCTCAGGCTCGTGGTCCTCCAGGCTCGCTTCGAAACCGTTCATTTCCACAGACTTCTCCTCTGACAGAGAGGACTCCATTGCGTCAGATGCGTCAAACTGGTTTTCTGGCATCGGGGTGTTGGGGATCTGCCCGCCCATGTGCATACGAATGTGCTGCTGCAGAACCACAGCGTTGGTGAACTTCTTCTGGCAGATGGGACACGAGTGCTGCATTTTAAGGGGAGTGTTAGCCCTGTGCACTCCGTAATGGGCCTTGAGGTTGCCCTTGGTGGAGAATGCGCGGCCGCAGATCTTGCACTTGTAGGGCCTCTCGCCCGTGTGTGTGCGGTAATGCATTTTGAGCGAGCTCTGGCAACTCAGAACCCTATGGCAGATCACGCACTCGTTGGGGTCGCTGGTCCTCTTCTCCAGGCCATCCACCATCTGCTGAAGTTTTGCAGTTCCAGAGCTTTGTTCTCCAAGGAGTGTGTTGCCATTTAGATGATGCAGGGCTCCTAGAAGCTCTCCTTGATGAGCGTCCCTCTGATCCACTCCCGTCTCTTGGCCAAACACATTAGAGCAAACCGACGGGGAGCAATCACTTGTTGACGGGGAGGGTCTCTGAGAAAACTTTTCACCTACAAAGTTGTCAAATGTTGTCTTGAAGCTCGGCGCGGGTGACGGCTGGAAGCCACCCGCAGCAGGATTACCCATGATGGGCTTGACGTCGGTCATGTTCGACTCGTCCATGGGCACAGACATACCAAAGGGAATGCCACTGCTGGTGGGGATGTTGTCGAGATGCTCTGGCACAGGATGAGGGTTCATGCCAATGTTCGGATACTTGTCTCTATGCCGCTGGAAATGCACTTTGAGGTTTCCTTTAGTCGTGAAGCGGTTTCCACAAATGTTACACTTGAAGGGCCTCTCGCCGGTGTGAGAGCGCAAGTGAATCTGGAGAGCACTGTCGTTGCCAAAGCTCTTCCCGCAGTACTTACACTTGTGCCTGTATGAGGAGTCACCGTTCTTCAATTCTGGTAAGGGGTTTGCCGTCTTTGTCTTCACCTTTTTGGAGGATTCCATCCCTGATTGGATACTACTGAAGGTGCTGGTGAAACCCATGACACTCGAGGACTGGGGCAGTTGTGAGAGGGTAGCCAGATCTGGAATGCCCTTGAAAATGTCTGTTTTAGAAGTCATAGATTCCATTTGCTCAGGTGGAGAGGGAGGGATGGCGGGTGTCAGAGGTACTTTGCCTTGCTTCATGGTCGCCAAAGAAAGGCTCTGACTGCCGGTCCTTTTTCCTATCAGTGCTGCTGCAGCAGACAGCTGTTGGGACAGATGTGCACCGAGGGCTTTCAAAGGGTCCATCGCCGCCCCCACCGATGACTGCAGGCCCTGCGGAGTCATTGTGGCGACTTGGATTCGGATCTGTTCCGTGAGCTGGATTTGCTGTAGCTGCTGTTGCTGGAGGAACACCAACTGTTCCAAGATAACAGGGATGGCCTGCAGGACCTCTTGTGACGAGGACAGAGGCGTAATGTTTGAGTAATGTTGGGAGACGGCCACCTTGGTGTCCGCCATGGTTTCAAGAGTGACGTTTGAATTTTGCATTTTCTGTGGGGGACGGAAAGTCATCTCAGGGCTTGCGGGCATTTCCGTCTGATCATGCTGTCCCGAGTCGTCTGCGTTCGTGCTAGAGTCTTCCTCCACTCGCTCCAGATGTTCTGTATTGCCATTTGATAGGGAATGGCTGCTGGACTGGTCATCGTCATGGTCACTGGTAAGGCCCTCAGGAGAGCCTTGGGAATTTTCCTCAGGCACTCCATTGCCGTCTCCGTCTTTCATGATGACCACTTGCTGACCCTTAGTGCATTTTTTCTCATGTTCTAGAAATTCTGCTTCATCAAAGAATTCGGCACAACACTTGTTGCAGACCCTGGTCTCATCCAGTCGGAATCTCTTGGCTTCATTTGCAGTTTCCTTGGCGTTAATCTCGAGAGGAGTGCCTGGAAGAAAAGAAAAAAAGCATTTGGATGAATGCACTTCAAAATTAAAGATAAATTTAGCAAAAAGAAGTTTAAAAATATATTTTTTTAATCTGATGAGATTAGTAAAATGATGGCATGAGAAAATGTTTTTGTGTTGCCATTGTCACAACGAGCCAATCCCAATCCCATTTTAAACTGTAGTGTAGTATTCTTTGGTTTAGCTTGTAAGACATTCCTTGTCTTTTGTCGACTCCCTGTAGGTCACTGAACTGTGCTGTAAAGCACTTTGAATTTGCCCAAAGGCCAGCAGAGGGCAATCATCTCCCTTTGACATCACCTCGAACAATGTCCAGAAAGACAAAGAACCATGAGCATTAGATTACAGTTTGTGAAGCTTGCTGGGAATCACATCCTACGTGTGAATAACGCAAAAATAAATATTTAGATCCCACTGTGATCAACTTCTACAAAAAAAAAAAAACCAACGAGATGTCCAGGAAAATAACAATATTGCGTTTACTATGCAAACATGGACTGACAAAAACATGAATGGGGGCAATCTAAAGTTGATTAACTTAAAGTATTTTCACAGCCTGTGAAAGGGTTATAAGTGCTCCCAAGTGATCTTTTTAATTTGTCTGCTAACCAAGAGGCCATTTCACAACTGGGTGTGTTGTTAAATGCTGATGCCTCCGAGAAAGGGGGTAGACCACCTGTTTGCATTTGCCCAAGGAAACTGTTGGACTTGTTAATTACTCACCAGGAGGTATGGAAGCTAGAGTCACACTCACACACACACACTGCAAACTACATTACTCTGATTTGGGAGTGAAACAGTAAGTGTTCAGCCAGCCCCCCAACACAAACACACACTACAGCCATTCATAGTCAACAGGGATGTTACACAGAGTGTGCAAGTTTATGCTCTTAAACTGAGACTCCTTACAATAAAATTAAAAAAATATAAAATAAATCACACGCTGTCCATTACCAACTTATACAAATAGGGGGTGAGCAACGCTGTAGTTTACCACTTGACGGCGCATGACCTGTACAGATCACCTTTAGGAGGGGGGGGGGGGGGCGACACGAGGTCAGACTAAAACATGCAGGATTTAATCCAGTGTGGTTCACGAAATGTGTAATTGTTAATCAAACTGCGTTTATGTTTTATTATAAAAGCTGCGAGCAACGCCAGCAGTTTCGGGAGGTTGCATATGGCAACACCGAAACGCACCCCCACCGTCTCCACTGCTCCATCCCCCCACCTCACCACCACGTACCAGAGGAAACAGTCATGCATTAGACTGGGGGATTTATTGCCTTTTGCTCAGCTTACTGCAGAGTCACATTTCATGCAGGTTTTTATGTACCTTTGTTTTAAAACCTCACAAATGATTGGCCGAAATTACCCACAAATTCCACCATAATGGTTGAAGTGAAACATAATTCAGCAAAACGATAAATTCAATTTGGTGATCATTTCAATTTGGAGCTGATCGGGAAAAGGCTGCCCCTTTAAATCCGGTCAAAGAGATTTGAAATACACACAAATGCATTTATAGTTGCGCCAATTAAAAAAGTAGCGTTTTAAAATTAAAAAAAAATAAAAAGATGAATGAAAACAAAGTTAGTGGAACCAGAATTATATACATTATTATTTTTAAAGGGTACACAGCGGACACCCTGAGCAGCAAAGGCTCCTTCTTTGCCACACGTAGCCATAGAAAGTATCCCAAAAGCAACAGGTAGCAACAAACGCTCCAAGGGAGCCCCAAAAGCCTCGGCCCCCGACACATCCAACAAGTGATCACATTTTAGGGAAAGACATCGGGCCTCACAAAGTTACACGTAGGCCAGATAACTTCATCGCGTCATCATCAGTCTTCACGGGAACCACATTTTTTTTTTGTTAAAAAGCGCACGGTGTTATAATATCCATCGCGTTAAAGAAGAAGAATAAAAAAAATCCAACTGTAGGTTTGACTCCGGGTCAATTGAAACGGACAGCAACAGGTCAAAGTGCGAGAGGAGCTATGCACAAAAAAAAGTTACACATATTGGGATAAAAAGGTGGATAGTTTGCAGTGTGGCGCGCCGGAGCGCCTCGGTACCTTTAAAAGCGCCTCACATGGAGCAGCGCAAACTTACCGTCGGAGTTGATCTGCTGCGGTTTGGCTTGCTTGCGCCTCGACATGGTGCAACCATCAGGAGCAAAGAGTCGCCAGCAATATTCCGCTCCTTCTTCTGCAAATTCTTCGGCGTTGTGAAAATTATACAGACACACACACCCCTCCTCCTCCTCCAAAAGAAAAAGCCTCAAGTGGAAATGCGCATGTCGACCCGTAATTATTATTATCAATAATGCATTGCGATTTATCACGGTGCTCTGACAGCTGATTGGCTCCAGTCCAAGAGCTCGCACATTATTCAAATGAAACTGGCCATCGATGAGCGCAGCGCAGCGCCGGGAGGGGGCGGGAGGAGCCGTGCGAGTGGTTGGGTGGAGGGCGGAGGGCGGAGGGTGGAGGCAGGGTTAATAACACCCAACCCATCGCTCTTTCCCCCGTGCGCCTAAAAAGCGATAGACACAAGTGACCGAAGGATCAGCCGAATGTTGGTAGTCTGTTAATAAGTGTCACGCCTTTTTATTAAAAACAAATAAAAAAAAGGAATAGTTCTCTATTTAATCAGTTACTTACAGATCACTGTAACTTTTTTTTATTTTTTTTGTAATCTTTTGCTTGTATTGTTTAATTCCTTGGAGTTATTCATGCCTAGACATTACACATCGTTTACTGCTTCACTATCATCATATATAGTCAGAGACAGTGTTATAGTTAACACTGGCATGATACATGATACATATGTACTCGAGGGGCATGATTTAAAATTGAAAAGATTTACATTAGGAAATATATGAAATAGTACACAAAATAGGTTTTGTAAAACGTCTGTTTTTAAAGTGGGAGTATGTATTTATGATGTTCCTGTAGACAAACGTGGTGCTCAGTTGTGTACATACTATTTTCTTCTCACAATATTCTTTTTGCCATTTATAGATTCATTTGAATGTTCTTCCATGTTGGTTGTAATCGTATAAATGTTTAGCTAAATCTATACTAAATCTCTACCCAAATAAGTCAAGTACAATTTAAGTTTCAAATATTCTGTCTGAATTCCTTTTTTAAGCTATATAAAGTATGTACAGTACATGTTTACATTACATAGCCAAAAGAGAGGTGGTAATAAAGTAAAATACATCCTTCTTTTTGTGTGTATACATTTTTTGGACTTGCAGTGAGGCATTGTTTATAAGTAAAAGGCTGATTTTTTTCACATTCACTTTGTGCTGTGTTTCAGCTCTTATGCCTTAAAACCTGCTCTTATCATTAGTTTATCTATTTTATTTTGGAGCATTGTGTCAGACAAAGCGACAAATCTCCTCCCAGTCCTCCAATGCATTACTGCTGACCTACTACTGGCTACACTGTAGTTGTGTTTCGGAAATTAGGAAGACACGGGTCTCCATGACACGTCCATTAACATAGAATTCACACAATGGGGAAATCCTTATTGGTGGCACGGTTTACTGAGACCTCCATGACAGTGTACACATTACTACATTACACCGTCTACATTACATCCTCTGATAGCACTCAAATCTGTGAGGTCAAAGATCCCACGAGGCCTCTCTGATAGCACAAGTTAGGGGTGCGTTTTTTGGCTTTACGTAAGAATCCCCACCACAACTTTGAGATTTATTGCATGAATACATGAGGTATGCAGGAAATAGACACCGCCCTACTTCATTTGCACATTATATGCATACGTGTGCAGGCTGGAATTAGTTTTTGGAATGCGACACATGGAGGACGTACCGAGCTGCGTGCCACTGAGGGGGTCAGCTGAGACCATTGGAGTGTGGGAAAAAGTATTTTTGGATGCAAACGTAGCATGAAACAGAAAGAGAAAGGAGAATATTCTCAACGTGGCTCTCAGAGAGTAAACCGTGTCAACGTGTCAGTGTAATGAAGTTCTCTCAACCTGTGATAAGCATTTATTTAAAGACAACAAGGACACGGGAAATTCATTCATACATTTGCCTTGACTGCAAAGGTAAACTCTACTCCTATCAATTAAGCCCGTATACATAATTTTGCCTTTTTATCATTGTATTTCAGTCTGAAAGGCCTCCGCATGCTTTATATAATGCCACAGCTGATAAGTGTGAGACAAAGACGAGCCAATATATTCAGATAAACAAATGCCCTTTAAGAGAGTGGTTGAAGGTGAAAAAGAGGGGAGTGCTGTCTAGACGGTTTATTGCCCCAATAAGAGAACTGTGCTTGAATACGCTGTTTCTCCTACGTTCAATCTAAACAAGCCAAACTGTGTGCAGTTGTAAAACCGCAGTTGTGGGAACCAGCTGGATACATCAGCCACATGGCAGACCTTTCTCTGAATAACAAAAAACACACCGATATCATAAGAGATAAGTTCATGAAAATCAGTGTTCAGCTCGACAGCGAAAGAAAATAATTGCGTCTCGACGCCTTGCGGCCGTTAAAAGAAAGAGCACGTGTAAAAAGCAATAAGCCGTAACGACAGACGGATCCTCGTCCCTTTCTCAGCCCGTTGTCAAAGTGATAATAGTTTGTCGTGGTCATTCTGCGCTGGTCGATGTCAGCCGTGGCTTGTTGGAGGGGGGGAGCCGTGGACGCGGCGCGTCGCAGCGAGCAGAGAAACCCACAACTTATACCGCGGCCTCCGACAGGTCATCTGACAATGTATTGATCATATCCGCTGACGGACGCTGCGCAGGTAATATTCAGTATTTTCACCCCATCCCCCCCCCGCCCGGAGTTTGCGCCACGCTGCATCTCACGTCGTTTGTCATGTTGAGTTTTACGACGAACTTCCAGTTGAACGAACAATAATTGCCTCAACAATTGCTGGAGAATTGTGAATTGAACATGTGTTTTTTTAAGCACTCTGCAAAATAAGATGAAAGCCGCTGAACAACCCAGGAAGTTCTGTTGTCTAAACGAGCCCATTTGTTGTTATGAAAAAAGCCGGTTTTACTAATCATTTGGTAACATCTCAAGCTTTATGCTAAAATCACTTAACCTCCACCTACAAATGTGTTTCTGCGATTGTTTGGCCTTCACCGCGCAGAACTAGTTTGACACTAGAAGGACGTTTTTACATCCATCTGCGTGGCCCTACATACAGTAGGTCCTGGGTTTTTCTCCACACGTTCTAGTCATATCACTGCGTACAATCAATTGAAATCCCTCTGTTTTCAGTGTACAATCATCTGAATAGGGCAACATCTAGCTTACGCAAGAGGCTCGCGGCAAATTCTATGGACAGACTGGCTTCATTATTTATCCGCAAACACCTTTTCAAATCTCCACCTTTTCATGGACACTAATATCTAGTTCCTTTGTTGGGGAAGATCAGCCTAGAATGGAGAAGGAGGGTGTCGAGGTGAAAGGTGTTGGAGGTTTGTCTGATCCACCAATATAGTTTCACCCCCCCATTGAATGTGGCTATTCAATGCTCACTCAAACCATACAACGAGCCACATATACGTACTGATCAACTGCAATCACAATGGATATATAGATGCTCTTCTGTGATTCACTGAAAAATGTGTTTATTATCACTTCCCATGGATGTTTGGCCTTCGCTGCGCAGAATGATGTGTGTGCAGTTTGCTAAGAAACCAGCGACACGGCCACAAGGTTGTAACATTATTTGGGACGTCGTGATCGGCCGGCTGAGAGTTTCACACTAAATGGCTATTTTCACATTTGTGTATTGAAGGCGAGCGTTTTGAGTTCAAGTCTCGTTCACACAAACTCAACGTTGTAACGTCGCCGCAGGTTTAGTAGCCGAGATGTGATTTACACAAACACACGTGTGAATTCCAACATACGACAAACATGTATTTCAACATGGCTAAAGGAGATCCAGAACACCCATCAGGAAGCAGAGGTGACTGGATGAGATGACTGCTTATTTGTCCCGCACTGTTCACTGGAGGGTTGGGTGTCCTTGGGGGCGGGAGGAAGTAATGTGCCCCAGCAACCAACAAACAAACTTTTTTTCCGCTCAAGATTTCCTAAAAATAGTGTTTTGAATAACAATTCTTGTCAAGATTTCCTTAAAATAGTGTTTTAAATAACAATTCTTGTCAAGATCATTGTGAGCACTGTTTATTCTGCACATTTTTTTCCCCAAAAACTATTCATTTTGTAACCTGGTGTTTTTTTTTTTTTTTTCTTTCTCAAAAGGTTTTGGTTTCTAATGATGGTAACAGGCAAATATACTGCTCAACCCTGAGTGCGCGAACAGTGCAAGTGTGTGTTGGGTGCAGGGGGCGGGCGGGTGAGGGGAGATATCAGCGGCCCACACATGGCTGTAATTTAATGGAGAATTGCCCAGTGGTTCCTGTTCAGAGGTAAACACACCAATAGTCGGGCCTTTGTTATTGCATGACTATGACAAGCACCTCCATCAATAAACAATAGAGTGTTGGGGGGGCAACAAGGAATCACTGTATGAAGAGAGAACCCCACTGTGTCCACTTTTTCACCCCCATTCTCTTCTAACCAACCGCACAGCAAAGAAACGCATGTTGATGCTGTTCAATAACAAGCTGAAGTCGCACACTGAAGAGAAAGAAAGGCCCGGCCCCAGAAACAGCTGCTTGCTGTTGTTAATTTGCATTTTTAGATTTGTTTATCTGCATGAATGCAGTTTTGGAGATGAAGAGGTCAAACATGAAGAATTTGAGACACAATAAACAAAGAGATAGGGAGAGCTTGCCAGTCACTATCAAGCTGTGAGTCAACAGGGAGCCAATCCTTCAAATCTGAGATGTAATCTGGGCCGGGGTCATAAACATTTACAGGGCGGGAAGTGCTGACCAGAGGGCCTGCAGAATATCAGGCCTTTCTCACTTCTAATTACCTTATGAGAATGTGCCACTTATACAACTGCATCCTGCAAAAACTCCTATTTCTCTTTAGTGATTTACAAATGTTGGTGTGTTTGTTTAACTCCATTCAAACCGTGTCTAAAATGTACAGGAGTAGTCCAACTAAAATGTTCAAATTTCACTTAAAACGTTCAAATTGATTTAAAAGAAAAGCTGCACAACTCAAATTAGTGCCTCTTTCTTGTAGACTATATAGATCACACTACTTCAGCGTCATCTCAAGAGTCGACTGTTCAAACGTTGAAGATAAAAAATCTGATTTTGTTATTGTTTAGTTGGTTCTTAGTTCTTTTATGAGGATACGATCATTAGCATTGATGAATTGAGTTTTGTGGAGTGCAGCCAGATGGCAAAGTGACCAGAATAAAGTACGGCACTGATGAAACATTGATGATTTTAACACAAAGATCTTTATTTACAGCAGAAAAATCCGTTTCATTTTTCATTGTCGCGTTTGCTGATTATCTCCTTGACTAAGCCAACCGAGCGAGGGCGTGTTTTAGTTTGCATGTAGTCAGCAGCAATCTGAAGCAGAATGATCCTCTTTCTGCAGAGAGCATTCGTGCCTTTTTTTAAACAGGACTTCCTTTTGTGAATTTCCCAAAGAGGCACTTTTCTACTATTCACCACAGCACATTCTAAAAGGTTAATCATCCACTTAAATGCAAGATAAACTAAATATAAGGTGATGTGATCAAAACAATATACACTATCATCAGTTTCGCGTAGTGGAAGCTGTCGCAATATATGAGTTTTTATTTTGAATACGTTTTAACATTTCGGGGGTGATGCAGCGCCTCTAATTAAGCATCAGCAGAAAGCTCTCTAAGATGTCCTTGGGTGTTGACGGACAAAAACTTAAAATACAAAAGAAACATGCAGCAAAAAGCACTTGACAGTGAATGTGGTCGCTCTTCACAGGCCGCAAAGACCACAAGGCACCTGGTGGATTTACAGCGGCAATTGACAAAGACTGCCGCGGACCCCAGAGGTAATGACCGCCTTCTGTGGCTGCTAATCCCCACAAGCCTACTGTATTCAACAACATTCAATCCCTTGCGCCAGAAATCTGCTCACCCTCATTTGATTGTTTCGTGTTCTTGGTGCTTCCTGTCAAATCGCGTCTGACATTCAAGCAGCTGGATGTTGTCGGTTAAAAAAAAGAGGGATATTAAAAGACATGCTTGGGTTTGTTGCCGCTTCTTCTCGTCAATAAAGTTCAAAGAGTCAGAGCTTATACTACCGCGAGCGCGGGGACATGAATGAGAGTGTATTGCGGTTGCTACGGCAACCAGAGAAATGGCTTCTACGCCGAACAATAGTCAGACGGGGCCGCGGGGAGGCCCAGCGGCGAGCCCCTCCGCACCCACATCTGCTGCCCCCACATTCAGACTCGTGGGGATGTTCTGCCGATTATTTTCTGTCCTGCTTCCCCCTTTCAAAACTGACAGGCTCAGACAATGAGAATGAAGTGAGGAATCCGGCCAACATCTGTGCAGGAACAGTGTCCCCCTGATTAAGCCTCTGCAACGCGCATCTGCTAGGAAGTTAAGAAAAGAGACACATGAGGGCCCGTTGAGGTTATTCAGTCCAACGGGTGTGACAAAGGTTGTTATGCGCCGTGCGCGGCTTAATACGGAAAACAACTGCAGAGGAAGAGCCAGAAACATCCAGCTGGATGATGTGTAAATAATAAAACTGCCTAGCAACCAGAGGGGTATGCCGTGGTAGAATAAGTGGGCTTCCAGGGGTTTCTAGTGCCTTTGTCTTTTATTGGTCACAAAAATCAATACACAAACAGGTGCATATGCAGAACATAGAAACAATTTACACAGATATGAGTGAGTTATCGCGATAAACGCGTTGGTTTGAGAGTCGGTGTCGACTTTTCTGGTCCCTAAAATAATGAATCGAACAGATAAAAAAAATAAAAAATAAAGCCCGGCAAACTTACTCTCTTGTCTTACAAAGAGAAAAATTGTGCGAGAGAGGGAAAGGGTGTTTTACTTTATGGGAGGCACAACTGTAAATCAAAAGATTAACAAAAAGGAGAAACCCTGTAGAGGCCTTTTGTCCTGCGATTCCTCGTGGGCGGAAGCCACCTGCCCGTCTGAGAGAGAAAGAGAGAGAGAGAGAGAGAGAGAGAGAGAGACGACCTACACGATCGGAGGAAGGATTTAAGCTTTTGTAGTCAAAAAGTGTGACCACCCCCGCCCTCTAAAAGGAGAAAAAAAAAAACATTGACATCACAAACAATGTCAGGTGTGGCAGCACAGGAGGGA
Organism: Apeltes quadracus; assembly: GCA_021346845.1. Lineage (NCBI taxonomy): Eukaryota > Metazoa > Chordata > Actinopteri > Perciformes > Gasterosteidae > Apeltes > Apeltes quadracus. The sequence goes on along the minus strand of CM037928.1, from coordinate 5,855,416 downwards.
TCACTCCTCCGGGACATACACATGCAATATTTGCAGTGCAGAAGCCTTTGTCCCGTCAAGGGTTTCAAACTCGTGTTACTCGTTTGAAACCCTGTGCCAAAGGACGAGTCCCCTCCTGGTCAACATGGTCATCCACTTACTTTAGTATTTAAAAAAAAACAACTTAGTTATTCCTCAAACACGATGGGTAGGGAAAGACTTCTATCCTAGGAGGGAATCCGAACCCCCGCATCCATATTGATTAAACAAATTTGCCACAAATCATATTACAAATGCCCAGTGGGGGGCTATAGAAGTGGGTGGAAATAGCCCATTCATGCTCTGTCCTCCCCTGCGGGGCTGAAGCCTCGACTCTTGGCTCGTTTAAGCGTGCTGACAGCCTCTGATCCTCCGGCCATCTGCAGGGTGGGCTGGCTAACGCTGAGGGGTCTTTGTGTTTTAAACTTTAGGAGATTTAACAGTGATTTAACAGAGGGGGGAAAAAAAATCGCACAGTGATGGATTCCACTCAGGATTCTGGTTCTGGATCATTTGCAAAACACACAAATCCCACTGTGAGGTCAAAATGAAGCGGAGCAAAGCGCCGCCGATAGGCATCTTCACCTGAAACATTCAGCACAGAGGTTCTTTTTTACAATAAAAGCACCACTAGGACTGATAAGTGACTTTCCCTGCGTTACACTGCAGAGTCCTGATGAGGCTCATTCACTCACCCTGCCTGGGCTGCTTCACAACCACCCCCGTCCCCCGTCCCCCTCGTCCCCCCCGTCCCCCCCGTCCCCCGTCCCCTCCCCACCACCACCACGCTTTTCTTTGTGAATGAAAATGGGTGGAGACAGCTTTGTGGTTGGGTGTGTGTACATGTGTGTGATCGAGTATACAGGAAAGTAAGTGAGCGTGTGCGTGGCCAGAAGATAAACATGCGGCGCGTGCAGATTGTACGGAATGTTAATACTAGAACATGAATAACCAATTCAGATTCCTTCCTTTTGGGTTAGCATTAACTCCCATTTCTGTAGTCTTGTAATTTCTAATTTTTCTTAACTGAATACTGAATCACTGAATCAAATGTGTAAAACGACCTTTTGGGGGCCACTATTGAATGAAATAATCATTAACAATAATGACTAATTACTACTAATAGAGCGGTACATGTTGCTAATGATGGCGATTCATGAATGAGGAGGGAAGACCATCATAAAAAATAAAAAAAATCGACTCAATCAGCCACGACCACCCTGCAGCGTTGGCCGATGTTTAATTATCAGATCATCTATTCTAGTAGCGCCGAGGCCAACTGCAGGCATCTCCACTGCGCCTGTTTGGCTCCGTGTAAAAAGGGGGCAGTTCCTCCCCTTCTCATAACCTCAAACACATGGTCAGCTCCTATTATTTTAACTGCTTCCAGTGACTTCAGATCTAGCTCGACCTCTGAGTGCAATCAGGAGAGGGAATGGGCACATTAAAACAAGCGGCTCAACAACGGCTTAGGTTACCACCCGTTATGAAAGTTTAGATGCAACACTCGAAGCTTCATATGTGCATCAATAATTGATCTCCGGGAAATGTTTAATCCAACGATCCAACGAACCCAGAGTGTACACATGTTGCTGTTTCGGTGACAGAATTTGTGCTACAAAAAAAGTGAAGAAAAAAAAAAACAACCTTTGACACGATGAATCTGGTGCCATTGACTTTAAAATTCTTATTTATCGCCCTTCCTCTCTCAGGGCGGAATACATGTCTGGGAATGATCTGGCTTCTGTTCACGCCGAGGTCAAAAGACGTATGATGAGTAGGCTCAGAGGGAGCAGCTGATTCGGTGGAGAACAACACACAGGTAATGCTTACAACAGCTGTGTGACTGTCCCTGCGCGTTTAACAAACAGACACTCGCTTCCTTGTTGAGCGAGGGTTTACAACACGACACGAGCGCAGCGGCGTTTCTAGCGTTTGTCGAAGTCGGACTCGTACGAACATGTGCCCTGGATTTTGCGCATATCAAACGTCACATTTACGGGGGTCTTGAATCTGGTCCTGTATTGCTCTGCAAACAGGCCGGGGGCCCTAAAAGCTTCCCCCCAGAAACCTAATCCAACAAAACCGCCCATCGCTCATAAAGACGCCACGTGAGTGATGTGAGCCCAGCGAGTTACAGCGACCCTGGGACGCACAACTCTTCCCTCTTCCCCAACACACAAATCCCACTGATTTGCAGTCATCTGTGATCTCAGGCAACCGTCCCATCAGTCTCAGCGTGGCGTTTATGTAATGTTTTCACATTACCGGTAAAAGATGACGTTGTTTGTTTGGGAAAAAGGGCAGCAGCCTTATTCAACAAAGAGGCCTTTCGTATCGTTCAACTGTCTGATTGCAACTATTGACAAGCAGCGGCTTTTGAGTTGCAAAGACATCAAATCAATATCTCTGACTGAGCAGCTGATAATGGACTTGTATAAAGATCTTATATTTAATTTGGAGAACAGGTAATCCAAAACATTGTGCAAAAATATATTCAGCAAATATATATCACACCGTGAAAATATCGTTTTTTGAGAAATAATGGGTTTGAATTGGAAAGAGCAAACTTAAAAATATGGAGAATTTGCAGGTTAATAGATGTAATGATCTCCACCGCTGGAATTATTGATGAAAGAGCGGCTAAGTGAAGTCTCTTCAGATGTTTACTAGTGGTAAGCATGCGCGCACACACACGCACACACGCACACACATCCGATTCTCTCGCGACCGGCCCGGGCGGAAGTCACAGAGGCTTCGCTTTCCACACAATGAGATAAATACACTTCTTGCCTGCAGATTTTTCTCATAAAATAACCCTTTGATAGTTCGGCCATCTGGTCACAGCCCAAAAAGGTCCTCATAAAAGAGGCCCAAATAAGGTCAGGGGTCACTCCCTCCCTGGGTCAGGGGCCCTGGAAGGTTGTTATAGTGGACTTTACTAAAGTTGTCGGCTCAGATCCCCTTGACAAATTAAAGCACATTCTTGCCTTTTTAACAAGTATTCCATTACAGTCGGACTAATCTTACGGAAATGTTGCTCATACGGTGTTTCTTTGGAGGGAGAAAGGGGGGATAGGTGACACAGATATACGTGTATATATATGTACTCACCTTTGTGTTATATATGGGGGATTCAACATAAATCAGACAAGACATTTTTTTTCTGTGATTTCGGGCAGCTTGTTGGTTTTCAACAATATGTGATTATGGAATTCCTTTCATGTATAAGATATGACTTTTTTCCCCTTTTCTTTTCAAAACCATTATCCATAAACACTCTTTACTCAACACGTAGTACATTAAAAGGTGCCCCGACAACCCCGTCATTAACCCTGACCTGTCTGTGTCTCCGTCCGAACGTTCGGAGGATGAAAGGCCCCGGTTGGACTTATCACGCAGACACATTGAGCTGGCTGCTGTCTATGTGTCAGCACAAGGGATCCGCCCGCTAACATGACACAGACACTGTGGAGTTTGCCATGAGATACACACAACATGTCCAACTAACGTTTTCTCTTTTACGTTAAAATGGCAAATATGACCACATTTTAAAATGACATTTGGGGATTTTTTGTTTTTTCTTCCTTGAGTTAGACAAGAGGATCCATCCACTCTTGTGTCTGTGCAGTAAACGTTAAGCTTGAACCAACAGATTATCTCCACTCAAAGCCCCAAAAAATGAGAAACAACCCACCCGACTGGGGCACAAATGAGGCCGGCTCCTCATTTGTGAGTTGTTTGTGGGGGTCGCACAGGATTTATCACATGAACATTTCTAACATTTTCCAGTGCATTAACAGACAAAGCAGCGAATAAACCCATTTCCCGAAATGTCAAAGTGGATGATTCACACTTAGGCTGGTGGAAAACACAGGTGCGTACGTGAAACTGATACCAAACGCCACAAGCCAGCTGATCCTTCCAGGACACGCCGGAGTAACGTCACCAATGAGGCGGGGAAGCAGGAGACGAGCAATGCCACATCTCTCTCTGTACCTCCCACACACACACACACACACACACACACACACACACACACATAGGAATGTGCTTGGTTTCACCTCAGATGCATTCAAACACCCATCTAAAAACAGTCAAACTAATGTTCGGGCATATGACAGCCCCTATTGGACTGCGTGAGGCGTGGGACAAAGGCAAAGTGCACTGCGCCACACAGCTGCTCCAATGGAGATGCGTCTCGCGCTCATTGTCTCTTACCCTTAAAAGAAGCGTTAAAGCTCTGGCTCCATGCTCCAGTCGCTTCCTAAGAAAGGTGCCGCTGGATGAAACATGGGCAGACGTGTCCGGTTTCAGAGGAAATGGTGAGATAATTGGTAAGGGACGATGAGCTCCATTAAACACCAGTGGGGAAGAGCAATCAATACTGCGGCAGCTACAGGTGGGGTATGAGGTGTGACAAAAGATGTGTTGCATCCTGTTAGGATGCAGAGTAGGGATTTATGAATTTGAACAAATCAAAAGTAAGCACAATTGAAGTTGAATTGGTAGAATAAATATATATATATATATATATATATATATATATATATATATATATATATATTACACTACGGGCCAGTAAGGTTTTAAATGCCAACGCCATTGAAGTCAATGCTTTTTGAATTATTGTTTTACAACATTTATTTAATTTTTTTTTTAATTTTGTTTCATGTAGTTGAAAGTAAAAGGGAGTATGGATATGTGTTTGTGTACCTCCATAAGTAAAGAGATTTTGAGACAACAATGTTTTGTTCCAGCTCATTATTTCAATTAAGACAATCATTTTTTGGTTTTACAAGCTTTGACAAATGTGATGTTTCAATAACTTTTGGTGAGTCTAGAAGTGATCTAAATAGACACGGAAGTATAAATGTCGCGCCTTAAAAATACACCCAATACCAACATGCCCTCCTTTGTTCCATTTCCAATGAACTGATGATGAGAGGTGACGGGAGGAGGGGGGGGAGGGAGGGGGACACTTCAAATTCCACACAGACAAGAATGCAACGTCTCCAGTTTCTCATAATCAGCATGACTATGAAGGGTGAAAATAAACAAACACTTTTCCCCTCAGAACCTTTGCCTGAGGGACCCGGGACGAGGAGGGGCCTCGTCAAAAGCGCACCGTTATTAATCTTTGCTAATTCCAAACTCCATTCAAACGTCCTGCAGCTGTGTTTGTCATCATTAAGCCTGCGTGCAGCGGCAGCGGACTGACCTACAACACAAGCAGTTGATGATTAAATCTCCACAACACCATTTCTTTCTATTAATGGGGGAAAAAGAAGGGGGAAACTAAGCATACTGTAAAAGCATTTACTTGCAAGCAACCCCGGTGTGCGTACACACACACACACACATATTTTTTGCACCCCGCTGCGCATGCAGCACTTTGTAAGCACCTGTTTTGCTGTTTTGGATGCAGCGCTGTGTTTTTTTGTGAGCGGTAGGAGGATGTGACATGCCTTCAGTGCCCATAACACAGCTTGCATTCCATGTGTTGAACAGTGATGGTATCCTCTTTTGAAAAGGAATGCATCGTGGTGGAATAATTGCCCTTACTGCTCTCTGGCCACTTAGTTAAAAGGGATTCAGATGGTTTGGGATCTCTCTCTCTCTCTCTCTCTCTCTCTGCCACCCCTCCTCCCATGAGGCGAGGAGAACTCGAGGGGGATGGGTGTGTTTGACTTAGGAGGGCTGAATTTAGAAGGGGGGAATTAGCATTTACATAAAAGGCCAAACTAAGTTTTCTTTTTTCTCCCTCCAAGTCTCACACACACACACACACACACACACACACACACACACAGAGTTACTGTTCTGTTGTCTGATAAGCATTGATCTTAATTAGAGCTCTTCTTCCCTGTATCACAAACCGCTGCTCATGCTGCGGCTGGCATTCCACAGAGATTCCTTGAATTTAAACTTTCCAATCGAAGGCGACCCGCACGGCGGTTGGACGTGGATATGGGATTATTGTGGCGTTTTTCGAGGTCACATGATCCTCTTGGATCAGGTAGAGACTCGGCTTCTTGTCACCTCTGGTTGCCGGGGCCAGCTGGCTGCTGGGGGGTCCAACTGGCTCGGGCTGCAAGCACGGTGGTAGGACAGGCCAATGCATGTGGCCTATCAGAACTTACATGTGCACGTGCACACACACACACACTCACACACACAGTCTCAAACACAACCTTTCACTACGGTGTTTGGGAGGACATCGAAATAATATGTTTCCTCGCACCCTAACCATCTCAACTTAATGCCTGAACCGAAGGCCTTTCCCTAAGCTACACCGAAATCTAACCTGAACTTAAGAACCTCGAGTCTGAACCCTCCAACAGGCCTTTGAAGGCATGTCCTGAAGTGAGGACAACCAAAATAATCAGCACTTTCCAAGAATGTCCTCACTGAAACTTAAATAGGACCTCCCAAAGATAGCTATAAAAGTGCACACACACGCACACAGCTGCACCGCCTTTGTTGGGTGAACCACGGGCCGGCCAGCATAACAGGTTCTTGAGTTTTGTGTGACATTTGAGGGGAATTAGTTTGGAGGGTTAATGTTGCCCATTTAAATCTTTCCCCGAGTTCTTCTTAAAGTGCTCACATCCTAAATAAATTAATCGAAGCGCAGGATAATTCAATTTTTTTAAAAACATGTTTTAAAAACCTTTATGGATCTGCATGCTTTTCATATTCTTTCTGATTACCTGTATTTATTGAGCGTTCTACCTGAGGCCCAAGATTGAGTCGAGTCATTAATTGTGATTTAAAAGGCCTGCGCAGTGACTTTTATCGATTTTATTACAGATGGTCTATTTCTAACACGCGTCTGCCATCTCCAAGCCCCCAGTATCATGCTCCTGTGATTTTGCCAATCCTATTGAGTCCGTCCTATGTTTGCAACCCCACCCCCCGCCGTGGGGCTAATTAAAACAATTTCAAGGACAAAAGAGGGGAGTCTATTGTATCACACAACCAGCAGTGCAACGGATATGCTGCCACAGGGGCACAGTTGTCAAGGATTAGCGGCCCTTCGCAGGCACAGATGGATATATCAGTCTCCCGCCGCCTGCGAGGAGTGTCCGAGCAGGACAACTGCGTTAAATGAGCTTTCGGCAGGAATGCGGCTGCAGTGGAAATACTTGAAATGAAATAATGAGACGGCGAGAGCCGGTTAAAAAACAAAGAGAATGCAGTCTGGTTCTTATTTACCTGTTGCTGTGCGGACTAAACCTGTAGTTCAAGACATACGTGCAGTATATCAGGAACATTAGGCTGGATCAGGATTATGTTCCTTTCCACTCAATTGTGATGATGCACCACACAAGTGAAAATAGTGCTAAAATTGCACGCACAATCTGGTAACTATTTTTAATTTATGAAAAATCGCCCAACAATGTTTTTTTTTTTTTTTTCTTCCACATTCCTGAGCTGCGCAGATCTGTATCCACCCCCTTCCTCAAAGACAGAGATCTGCCGGGGACAAATCTTCAAGCCAACATCCTCTCCCCTTTCTTTCAAGTCAGATATTGGTCCAAAGAACCAAATTCTCTCCGTCCTGACTCACATCCTCCGTGCCATAATATTTACGCTGCCCATTCAGGGGGCGGCCTCATCAAATTGCAATGTGAATCACACCGCAGGCACCAGGGCCTCTCGTTGCACGCTGAGTAACGGTCTGCATATTGGTCAGGGATAATGTGATGCTGCAAAACAATGGCTCACCGCGGTGTCGCTCTGTAACTTTCCGCATTGCATTGTTATTTATGACAATTTTTCGTCCGCTCAGATGACGGGGCTGACCGAGCCCAACGGGCGCAGCGATCTGGGCCGGATCCTCGAGGTGGCCGAGGAGGTGCCGACAGCGAACGTCTCATCCATTGCTTTTAAGGCTTTATTGTTATCTCTGCGGCCAGGCCACACTTATCTCACAGAGAGGGAACTGTATGTGAGCAGAAACAATAGGTTTGATTGAGTGCATTCCCTAAAAGGTGTTGGGTTACATGGGCCTGCTCTATTTAATAGATGATATCTGTCTGGAGGGACTTTGCCATGTGATCGTTATCACTGGATTTTTTGGAGAAATGGGTACATCCTTCATAAACTAATTCGTTATCTGACGTGAAGCTGTGATAACAGGCAACGCCCTGAGGGTGGTATCAGGGTATATTCAAGAGTTGATAGTATTTATTATTTTTATTGCAAATAAAACAATATTGCAATAATTTAACATTTTTCAAAGAAGAAACTCAGTTGACAAAAATGTTCCTTTCCATTTGAAGACAACAAGCCTCCTCCAGAAGTGATTGTACATTGCTACATAGGCCCAAATGGGCCCTACTTGATTTAAAAAATAAAAGCCCCAATAATGCAATTAGCCTGACAAAGAAAATGGTAATCCTCCAGCCAGTATGAGTGCAAGGGTGGGATGCATCTGTAATGGCCCGAGAATGCTTCTGAGGAATTCTCACACCCATAAGCTCCAGGAGAGCAAGAGCAACCTCACATTCATATTGTGCTAATCTCTGTGTGGTGCAACTGCAAACAAAACACTTTATTCAAAAACACGCCTTCAAGAAAGCCCACTTCCTGTCTCAGTCACATGTTAAAAAGCAGGTTTTTTTTTTTTTTTTTTGTTTGAAATATGACGCTTGACCCAAAGCCATTCATCAACGTGGTGTAAACCATTCACACGTTCTGTATTTACAGATATCAGGAACAGCGTGGTGCATTATCAGACCACCAGCAGATTCATTGCGCATATATGCTAATAAAGCAGATGTCCACGGTCCACAACACATTCCAGGCTGCCTATAAAAACAAAGCCTCTCTCTTCCCCGAGCAGCAGAGCCCCATCTCCGACCGTCTCCGACCGCCACAAAGCTTCATATAAACATTTAGTGTTATAACCCGATGATCCCCCCCCCCCCCTCGACAATGCCCGGCCCCTCCCTGCCTGCCACTGTCTCTAAAACAACCGGCGCAATCCGACCCCCGTTTGCAGGCGGCGGCTTCCTTCTCATTTTGGCAGCATTCGGTGTGTTTGGTCAAGGTGTGGGTCCTTGTCTAAAAACTTTCCATGACACTAGAAGTTTCGGGCCACGTTCCTCCCCCGTGTGTGTCCCTGCTCCACTGTGCCCTGACCGCCGCTGAATTCATCAGCCATTGTTTTCTTTGCACAGGCATTTATGATGTCACAGCAAACATAAGCTTTGTCCTCAGATGAAGGATCAGCCAGGGTTCGTGCCCTTGTGGGGTCAAACAAACAGCAAATATGGACAGGCTATGACTTAGATCATGAGGTTGGGTGGACATTATGGCAGCAGAAGGAGAATTTGATTTAAGTGGGGAAAGAATGGGAACGCAGTGATGAAAAGCATGCTTTATTGTTTGGGGTGGTCCTATTTGCAACCTCATAAGTTTATCTAATAGCAACAGTTGAAAAGAGCACGGTCTAATCTTATCTTCTTTTTCTCTTCCCATCACTATTCCCGCTCTCGAAAAAACACCCCGCCACATAAAAAAGGAAGACGTTTCCTCCATTCGAGTCTCTCAGTATAGTGACTAGTGATAACAAAGACATACATGCAACCTCGAGGAACCAAATCACAGCATTTATGACATTTAAAACATTTTTTTGAATGAAAAATGTCTCACTATGTAGACATTTAACATCAGTATGATGTTTATATATAAGAGTAAATACTATGTGTTTTTGTTACGATGCCATATAAACACTGCAGTTTAAGCCTAATGCATTGTGCATCAACACTTATTCATACTTACACTTCCTTCCAATTGTTTTAATGTTTCCAGATTGGATAAGAATGAATTTGGCAACAGCAGTATTTGTGCACATTAAGTGCTCTGAACACAGGGAAGGTAAACACTGGCTTAAGCACATACACATGCGCGCACACACACACACACAAACACACACACACGCGCACACACTCAACAATGGCTTGTGTCTGTAAAGATCCGATTTCCATCATGTTTGTTTTCTTAGGATAAGGCATGTGTTAACAAAGAAAATATTTTTGCTTGCTCGCAGCCATCTGCTAAAACCAGAGGAATTTCTAAAATTGTAAATAGCTTTTTGTTCCATTGGGCGCACTGTTTTAAGATCAGCCACTGGCAGAGTTAACATCCGTATTCATTTCAAAGGGAAATATTTGAGTTGTCCTGTACATCCCACCAGCTGCTTATAGTTTTTTTGTTTTGTCCGCATAACCCCACCCGTCTGTATTGGTAGATCAGCTATAACGATTCCAGTTGAGAACAAATGTCGAACCACACACACACAAAAAAAAGTGACTGTCCGCGCAGTGCCAGCGATAGAGAAATCACAAAGCAACATGCTGACATGCGGGAACAACCACAGGCTGTCACAAAACTGAGCATAAAAAAAAAAACCCTGTATCCCTGCAGTGCAAAAACCTGATGGCACACGGCAAACACTTAGCCTCTGTTCCCAACACAACTTGCATCCCACAACAACAACAACAACAACAAAATGGAATAAAAGCAAACAATTGAGCAGTTGTTCCAGCTTCAATACATGGCACCGTGTGTGCGGTTGGCATTCATTTGTTTAGGGTCATCGGCACACAGAAACAGGGCCGGGGAAAACAATGGCTAAATGTCTTTGTTACCGAACCATAAAGCTGATTAGGTGCCTTTTTTTTCTATTCACGAGACCCCACTCGGCGCTCGCTGCTGAAGTGGGGGACCCGCGTCGTTATGAAGGACTTTGTCATGAAAGTCAGCGGCTGTGTGTCGCAGGGCAGCAGATACTGTAGCGTGCTTTTGTCGCATCAAAGGGGCCTTTATGGGCTTCGGCTCTCCGGCGCCCCGGACATGCCTATTGGGTCAAAATATACCTATTTTTCTGCCCTCCTCCCCCCTCCCCCCCAAGCGAGGACTGCTTTTAAAACTGTTGCTTTAAATCTTAAAGAAACAACAAAAGAGCCTGTCAGGTTAATGCTTCCTGACAACCTAAAATAGATAAAGCAAGAAAAAGAACAACACCCTAAACACTTCAACGCCAAATGGGGAGGGGGGGGGGGGCGACAAAAGCTTTCAAGCAATGTGTGAAATAAAAAATAAAAAAAAACTCAGACGAACGAATGTGTAGATTTGTGATGACGTAATATTTTTGCATGATTTTGTTAAGAGGGAAAAAACAAAACAAAAAAAAACATTGAACATGAAACACACGGCCACCCACGGAGGCTCTTACAACCTCAATTTCCTTCTGAAGTTGTGCTATTGATTCCGACCAGGGGACACAACAACAGCTTAACTGCGTCTTGGCAAATGACCACGTCGCATTCAGAAAGGCGAAGCGAGGCGTCGTGTTTTTGTTGCGCGGCTGATCAATTCGTCCCCATCGCGTTGGATCTCTATCGCGCAGACAAACATAATTAAAGCAGAGACAAGATAAAAGGCCGCAGCGCAGAGAGGGATCAAAACTCACTTAAGATGTCAATAGTGTCGCGCTGAAAGGATGCCGGCATTGGGGGGGGAAAAAACAAAACAAATCCATATCAATACTTTGCCAATCAGTTAATTTGATTAAAGCATTCAGTGCCACTTACTGATGGGATGGGGAAACAAAGGTCAGAAATGCACGGTTGAAGTGACAGATAGCACGCGTGAAGAAGCAGTTTGCACCCGGTGGACTTCTAACCACCTATGATGAAAGAAATGAATTCACTGGAGCTTATTTTTTTTCGAGCCCTTTTGACATTTTCGCACCGTTCAAAGTAGCCGTCTGTCCTCTCCTGCCGGCGCTCCGCTTGTTGTCCTGCGACCACCTGGTCCTCTGTGGAGACGTTTATGTGCAGAAGGAATGCATCACAACTTACGATTTCTTTAAGCAGCTGGGAGTGGAAATGGCCTTTTTTTGGGGGGGGGGGGGGGGGGGGGGGGGAGACATTTATGACCGCCATTCAAATGCCGACATCTCAAACACAGGAAGGAAGGAACTGAGAAGAAGTGCAATACAGTCAGAAAAAAAGGTTAGTTTACAGAAGAATTTTAAAGCAGAGAACATTTTTAAGATTTCACGACGAACGAATGTGGTCTTTCTTTTTTTTTTTTTACAGAAAATAAAATGACACATCCCTTAATAAATCAACCAGACCCCCCCCTTCCGCCACTCCAAAAACATAATATAAAAACATAAATATACACAGTATATCATAAGGTTAACGTGAAGTAACATTTCGAACGGCAAAAGTGCTAAAAATGTTGAAAGGAAAGAAGCACTTAACTCACCCATGTCGTCACATGCGGGACGGGGCGGGACTCTCCTCCTCAAGGGTGTTTAGGATTAGAGCCTGGAAGTCTGTCACATAATAGATCAAAGACATACACCACAGAGCACTTCTTGCTTTTCCCACATGACGCTCCGCTTCGTAAGCGGAGCGTCTACCAGGGTCTCTTTAAAAAAAAAAAGTTTTGCACTTTCTTGATGCGGTGGAAGTTATGGTGGATACGGATTGGTTATTCGTTGCAGGCGGTTTGAAGAAGCCCATAATGAAGCAAAATCATTTAAAAAAAATGTAAAAGTACAACATGATAAGACAGGTAAATAAAGAATGATTGGTTTGGTAGGTAACATCCTGAAGTGTATAGTTTAGATTAGAAGATGGATACCGTCATGTGCACAAATGTCTGGGTGCATTTTACAAGTGTCAAACTGTTCCTTTAATCAGCCAAGTAAATCCAGCGTGGACATCCATAGTGGCACAGGAATGCAGTCAAAACTTTAATACTGCCCTCGTAAACGTACCGAGGCAGAAGTGTATCATAAAATGGCACTACTCATGAAAAGTATCACTAACCATGACATCACCTCGTGTACTTTGCTGCATTCCACCATTAATAGCCTCCCAACTGGAAAATGTATGAATTGCCGCTCGGACATAAAACGACACGCCGTCGTTAATAAACGGCGTCAACGGTTTAAATGTCGCAAAGGCCTAAAATCCAAAACAAAAAGAACTGCGGCCTTCGTCATTGCTTCGCTTGCGTTACCACTTTTTTTTTGCCTTTAGCAACACAAAACAACTTTGAGGTGAAACGTCAGAGCTTCCAAACAGCTCTGCATCAACAAGCCCGCTGCTCCACGGTCTGCATCAGCGGAGCCATTAGTGCCGAGGGACCAGAGGGGGAAATCAATGGTCATCTGTTCATGGGGAGACTCCCATTCAGGTGCAGCCTTCAATCTCTGCACATACTAAGTGCCGAAGCCTGAGAGTACAAACGGCCACAATAATGGAGAGCGGCGAGCGAGCACTGGCACTTTATTGAAAATCTATGGCGAGGGAGCAACTTGGCTTTTAGAAACACAACCGCTTGGCATGGAAGGTTTTCTGCAAAACTGAAATCAGGAAAATGCTTCATTTAAAAAACAACAAACAAAACAGACCAAAACAGACCAAAAAAGTGTTATTAATAATTCAACGCTGCAATGCTTTGAAAGAACTTTAGCCACCACTTGTAGCACTCTGCTGCCACCTACTGGAAACTGTGGAGAACTCCAAGGCACAAAGACCATGTCCATTTCAGGCTTCATTATTCTAAAGCTCCTGCCGGAAAATAAAGCTTCGATTATTATCAGTCTTAATTCGCTTATTTATTTTGAGGCCTCCAAAAATAACCTTCGCATAAACCGCGTGCGAAATGACGTCCTAATGATCACAACAGAAAATGACAACATTTAGATATTCTAAGATGAAAACTAAAACCATTGTGAACACCAATGTCAGTTCAGTGTGAATGAGTAAATTGCTCGAAACAAAACACGGCCATCGTTAACAGCCTAGAAAGGATCACACGACTTCCTACTGGCAAAGAAATAGCTTATGATGCAGTTACAGTCAAAAAACACAGCGGGCCCTTCCGCTTATTGCGGGACGTCTTCCAGTGCGTGCGTCCCCGAGTACAGCGCGTGAGGGGACAGCTGCTCCACAGTCTGCTGCGGCTCAGTGGACACCAGCAGCGGGACGCCGTGGACGACCACGTTCTGCCCGCAGAGGCTGACGTTTGGCCCCAGCAACGCTCTCGCCTCACTCTGTAAGGCGCCCGCCAGCTCGCACGTGTCGTCCGATGGGTCGCGCGCCACGCCGGGCCGAGCCGCAGCCGCGTTCCCTTCCGTCACCACGGTGACCTCCGTGCCCCCTTGCTGGATCAGGGCGTTGAGGCCCTCCAGCTCCGAGCACGTGGTGATGAAGGTCGGCGTGCCGCTGCCGGGGTCCTCCGCCGCTACGGCGGTCTGCAGCAGGGCCTGGTGCAGCGGGTTGTTGGCGTCGCCGGGGCCCAGCTGCGTCAGCAGCACCGTCTGAGCGTCCAGGGCGGCGTCCGCCATCTGGGCCGACCCCAGGGCTTGCATCGGCGCGAGCAGGCTCACCTGCTGGATCATGGAGTTGACGACCATGTCGTGGCTCTTGGGGCTGAGCAGGACCATGTTGGTCTTGTGCGGGCCGCCGACGCCAGCCGGGTTCAAGGGGCGCTCGCGGCCCAGAGGGTGAGACACGATGATCTTGAGCTGAGCGCTGCCGTAGGGAGCCATCGCGCCGTCGGACGGGACGGGGACCTCCAGCCGGCCGTCGCCCTGCAGCGACGCGACCGGGAGCAGGTTGATGTCCGGCGGGCCGCAGAGGTGGAGCTGCACCACGTTCTGAGCGTCGCGATGCTGCTTCTTGTGGCTGCGCAGGGAGTCCTCCCGCACGAAGGAGGCGTCGCACGAGTCGCAGCAGAACGCCCGCGCCGCCTCCAGCCTGGCCCGATACCTGGAGGAGCCCGCGGGCGGCTTCGGGGAGTCCCCTCCCCCTCCCCCGCCTCTCCCTCCGCCCCTGCCCCCCTTCACACCGCCGCCGCCGCCGCCGCCCCCCCTCTCCGGGTTGTCCGGGTGGCACTTCCTCTTGTGGATGACGAGGTTGCTGCGCTGCTTGGAGGCGAAGCTGCAGAGGTCGCATTTGAAGGGGCGATCCTCCGAGTGGACCCTCTCGTGGACTCGGAGCGCCCCCTTGCTGGCGCAGGAGTAGGTGCACTCGGAACACCGCACGGGCTGAGCGGGTTCGTGTCCCCGCGAGTGCAGCCGCAGCGCCGCCTTGGTGGCACACTGGAAGTCGCAGCGCGCGCAGCGGAAGGAGTCGTCCGTGCCGTGCTTGATCTGAACGTGGGATTTCAGGTTGCCTTTCATGGCGCATCGGTACTCGCAAAAGTTGCACTTGTAGGGTTTTTCGCCCGAGTGAATCCGGATGTGCCTCTTCAGGTCGGAGTTGATTTTGAACTTTGCGTCACACTGTTGGCACTGGAAAGGAGCGTCCCCTTGAGATGAAGTGGGAGGACAAGAGAAAAAAAACCCCCAACAAAAACACAAAATTAGTGTCAACGCAGTCAGAGAAGTCCCGAAGCCGAGGCCCATTTGGGGATTAGCGGCGACCCACCGGTGTGCGAGCGCAGGTGGACGGTGAGCTGGCTGGAGTTGCGGCTGGCGTAAGGGCAGATCTGGCACTTAAAAGGCCGTTCGTCGTAGTGGATACGCAGGTGCTTCTTCAAACTGCTGCTGTCTGCCGCCGCGTAGGGACAGTGCTTACACTTGTGGGGCTTCTCGCCGGTGTGGGAGCGGCTGTGCATGTTGAGCTTGTCCCGCCGGCTGAAGCGCTTGTGGCACAGCTCGCATTCAAATGGCTTCTCGCCTGGATGGTGGTTGTAAAAAAATAAAAAATAATAAAAAATTAGATTATTTAGTGCTAAAGCAAGAGAGAATCACCCGTGCAAAGCGTTGACGTACCGGTGTGGGTTTTGAGATGCCTCTCCATGTCTTTTTGGCCGTACTGGGTCTTGAAGGTGCAACCTGTAGATCAACAGAAACGAGGTGTGTGTAGCCTGTGTGCTGGTGGAAAAGTCAACCTAAAAGAGTCCTGGATAAATAACAGGAAGGGCCGGTTCCCCTGCTCGCAGACCTGAAAGAGGGAATGTGTTACAGTCGTCAACGGCAACGGGTACCAACCTGAGAAACAGCAGCTGTGTCGCCTTGAAGTCAGGGTTGCTTTTAATTTTTTGGAGGGCGTTTTCTGGGCTTTGGTCAGGATCTTTTTAACGCTTTTCATGACGCACGTCTGGTAGGTTTCCTCGAAAACAAACCCGGTGCTGGAATCTGAGCAGAACAGGAATACGACGTGATTTGAGGGACTGACTGTGACACAAATCTACGTGCACATCATTGCGTCATCATTTTACCTGTGAGCGTGGTTGTTGCAGTGGGGGCTGGGGTGTCACAGGTTGGCAGGGAGCATCCATTTCGCTTATGGGCGATGAAGACCTCATAATTATTATACTGCTGCTTGCAGAAGCCACAGATGTGGATGTCGGGACTCATCTCCACCAGCACAGAATGTCCTTGCATCGGCATGTGAAGTGAGAAAAGATCAGATAAAGGAATCTATGATATTTATAGAAAGTCGCCTGAATAGGTGGAACTGGCAAAGAAGGTGCCTGCAACATGAAGTCATAACGAGAATGTTAAAAAAAAAATGGATGGATCTCAACATAGTTATCCTTTACCTTCAACGTTGTAAGTTGCCATTTTCGAGCTTGTTTTGATGCCGATCAGCTCATCTTCTGGCTCCTTACAGCCGACACAACGGCACCCGGTTGTTTAACTGTACCGGTTCGCGCGGTGACAGAGACAGCTTAACTATTATCATAGTTTATAGCGAGAAATATACCCTAGTTTCGATCTCTAAAGGGAACAACCGTTTACGTTCCAAACAACAGACACACGTCGGGTTTACGACATGTTACAGGGGGTTTACGACAGTAAAGGGTGCCTTGCGTCTGGATGACGTCATATGATGCGTTTGGCGCTATGGGAAAAGTCTCGATTAGTTTGCCCCAGCGTGTACGATCATAGATATATTTATATAACTGCCTTTATATGTATCCATGTGTACGATAACCAATACAAGTGGTGTATTGTTGTATTAAACATTAACTATTCGTACAAGGAGGACCAATTATTTTTTGAACTGGAGTTATTTAACTTTACCATGGGAATCATAGTACCTGAATGCACTACTACTGTAGTAGTAATGTTAAGTAATTGGGATTCACCCGTATGAGTGATTTTGTTCTGAAACATTTGCTATTTGATAATTACAGAACGTTTTCTCACCATTTAGTTTTACATGTAACATTAAATCTTCTATTTAGAGGGAAAAAATAGTTTTGACATTTTACCAGTTTGATTTGATAAAAAAAAAAAAAAAAACGCAAGACTTTAGTTCCACTTTTGGAAGTTCAAGGAAAAGGACTTCGATAGCTTAACAACCGTGTATACGTAAACTAATTGTCTCTATAAATATGATCTGAAACACTCTGACGTTGAGGCCTTGATTAGTTCACATAGTGGTTGCAACATTGGCACATTTCAGCAAAAAGCAACAATTTCCAGAATATTTCTGGTGTAAGGAGGTAGGTAGCAATATACTGCAATTGACTGCATTTTGGGGGAGAGTGAATGAGAATGGCGCATTTTAATGCCACAGCAGTCGTGCTGTAGTGTGAATAAGCCACAGACGTGACTGACATACAGCTCCATTTTCAGTGGCAGGTCCTTAACTGCCTGATTGCCACTGTGAAGCTCAGGAATTTCCTTACGCTGACTTTCCTGCATGGCAACGGCACAGGACTGATTCCTTCCCTGCTGAAACAGCAAATCCTTTAGATACACACACACACACACACACAAACGCACACACACACAAAAACACGCAAGCGGGGCCTTTCGTGGCCTGCCCAAACAGATCTGATTATTTGATGACTGCTGTTTTTGAATTGGAATTTGTCAGGACTGTCCCTTTGGATTCAAAAACATGTCTGGTAACACTTTGTCAAATTTGTAGAGAACGACATGTTTTTTTCTGGCCATTTGAAAAATTGATGACTCTCATGACAGGAAATAATTAAAGAAATAATTAGCTCGGACCAAATTACAGTTCACAGTTAAATGCACATTAATGGCCGTATTCACATGTGACAGACTCAGGGATGGGTTAGTTAATGAAGTACTTAGAAGTGTCATTCCCCCAGCCAGCGGGGGACAGTAGGCTCTCTACTTCATTTTTACAGTCAAAATAGTTTTTTAAAATCACTCTCAATAATGAGTCCCTTAAATATTAGGTTTCATTCGTGAGGAAACACTCACCAACTGAAACTGGCTATTTTCACTGTTGATTAAGATGCACATTTTTTTAAATTAAAAGAGTCACATTTGATTATCAAGAACCAGCAGTTTCCTGCTTGGAAAATGAATGAAAATGAATAATGGATTATCAGAATCTTCAATGATTATTAGTTTGTCAACTGACCAATTTATTGACCAACTCAACTCTGATTCCCAGCATTACTAGGCATGTGCATGTTAGTGTTTCATTGTTGGAGTTAAATGGACAGTCCACCTGTTCTTCTCCCATTAAGTGCTTCTTCTCAATCCAGACTGTTTTGGTGTGAATTGTGTTGTTTTGGAGATATCTGCCATTTATCTCTCTGTTGTTTTAAAGGCAAAAGTACTTACATCTCTTGGATTGGTATGTTTATTACCCCGGTTATTCATTTCTTTCCCAGAGACATTCAAATGTACTTCTTTTGGCGCGTTCAGCATGTAGTCCCGTTGTATTTTAGAAAAGACTGATTTGTAGCATACTTCACCCAGTGGGGTGAACTGTCCCTTTAAGGGGGACTTCAAAACAATGAGCTCTACTTTCATTTGTTGTACTCAAAAACAAAGTATCACTTGGACATCCTGCTGTGCCAGATCTAATTTGTAGACTTGCTGTTATCCCATTCATAGAGAAGCCCGGAAACTCGGTGAGTGATGTAATGTCCCTCTTTTCCCCAAAGAGACAAGGGCAACAATAGGGAGGGGGGGGGGGGGGGTGCCTCTGTCACATTATTTCCCCCCACCGAGGCACGCCAGCTGCTTACAGTTGCTTAATGGCTACGAGCTGTCACAAGGCATCACAGCCCGCTGCCACGCAGAAGCGGCAGATGCTTTAATTGCACGAGGACTTGTAGGTTGTCAACAGAAATTATACCGGGCTTCCACCTGAGGGCACCCGAAGAACACCGCCTAGCCACTTCTCACGCAAGACACAAGACCTCGGGGCTGGCTGCGCCACACAAACCCTCATGTCTGAGGTCTTGCTTGTGTCCAGGCAGAAGCCGCAGACCGATTCCAGGGCTCTTTTCTTTTTTTTTTTTAGCTTAATGGTTCATCCATGTGCTGCAATAACCCGGGCAGGATTGTCAGATAGCAGGCCCGGGACCCCAAATTCATATTTTAGACATCAAATATTTATCTAGCTTTGTCACCTTAGGGCCCGCTGCTCGCCGTGCTGCGGCAGGTCACGGTGTGCAGCGTTTGAGTAATTTTGCTCATTATTAATTCATATCTTCTTTTTTTTTCTGTTCTTTTCGAAATGCCGGGAAGGCTCACTCGCTGCCGCGAGCCCCCTAAGATGCTTATCATGAAGAGGAGGCAAATAAAATGGTGAGCTCGGTGCTATGTTGCAACACGCTTCAGCCCCCATTGGTTCGAGTTCTGCGTGTTGCTGGCTTGTTATATGTATATATATATACACTAAGAAAACAGTGTGTAATGTGCTTAGATTAGGGGTTTATCTATTCACGGACAATTATAATCAAGCAACTCAGAAAGCAAACACACACACACACACTGTGAACCTCCTGTTTGTGTCTTGTCAAATGGAATGGGTAAAAGATGTCCCGAGTCCCGTGTGTTGTTTCGAGCTATAAGACAAATTATACACACATGTATGAATTCCTTTGGTCCACAGCTGCCATCTCAGCATCAGATAAAACAGAGCCAAAGTCTGGGAACCATCACACGCCTCCAACGCTCCCACTCCATCATATAAAAAAACACAGTGTGCACACAAGTGAGCGAGCGCGCGCGCACACACGAGCAAGGGCAAGAGGGGGGCTACACACAAAAGGCGCACATGCTCACACGCAGAACAGCGCTGCGCTCTTTGTATCTGCCAACTGATGCAGATGATAGGGCTGCAGATGAGTGCCGGCTAACCAGAGACCAGCGGGTACGTGTGGCTCCAGAGACAATGGCAGGAGAACAGTCAACCCTTCAGAAACACGACCGAGGGAGGAATTCTAAACACAGTTGTCTTTTATTACGCGGCGGACACATTTTTCATGTTGTTAAAAATGTTTTGACCGATGCGTCAGGTATGTAGAATGTGATCGCCGCAAAGAGGAATAAAGTTGTTGTTTTCTGTTTTGATTAGAACCAGAGTACGTTTAGGGAAGGTCTCCGTGGAAGGGGAGCGACTTTAGGTGCCTTGTATTTTGCCGTTGTGTCAGCAGGGGGTGTCCAAAATCAGGCCTAGAGAAAGAGACCCCGGCATTGCTCCAGTTTGTAGCAGCTGACATTTTGGAATTAGTGGGTCAGCAGAACGCAGAAGCCACGGAGATGTATCAAAAAGCACCAGTGAGACTTTTTACTACGTGTGATTTATCTTCTTTTGTTGAGTCCCGATGCCGGTCGCCGGGAGGTGACCAATAAACTCGTCACACCAGTGGACTTCAGGTGTTTTGCCTTCCCGCTCCCGAGCGAGTTTGGGGGCGGAGCACGCGAAACGCCCACGGATTCTTCCGGGTGTAGACAGATCCACGCGGCTACACCCAAACAAATGAGGCAACGCGCGTGCTGTCTTCGATGCCGCCATGGCCGAGGGGGAATCTTGATAGCCATGGCGGATAACAACGAGGCGGGCCTCTTCGTGCTCCAGACACACACCTACGGACACACCGGTGGATGCACACACACGGCATCATCATCATCATCGTCACAAGGGGGAGAAAGGCTCATAATTGGACGGAGGTGTCTGTAGATAATGAAGCCAGACCTCACACCTGCCAAACCTGGGGGATTTCACTTGACTGGCCACTTAAATCTTCCTCACTCTGCGGGTCTGGAGGGCAAGAGAGTGAGTAAGGAACTAATGGAAAAAAAAAAGCACACGCTACAGGGACGATCCCTGTCAGCAAGAGTGTGGCGCGCACGCCCCCCCGCCCCCCTTCCCCAGCCCGTTCCATGCGGCACCCACTTCACTTCACTGTAGATCTTCTGCTGTCAAGGATTTCAGACGGAAACGGGGGGGGAAAATGCTGCACCAGCTATTTTGTTTCAAACTCTCAAAAACACTCGCCTCTCGCGGGTTGTCTTTGGTGACAGCGTTGTGTGCGGGAAAGCGTGCTGTGCCGTGCTTTTAGCGGGGTGTCATTCGACGTGCTGAAAGGGAAACAGATCGACGCTCCGATGGAGAAATACTTCTATATAGACAGTTTACCTGACAGTCATCAGTGAAGTCGTGACATTGCGTCGGGGGGGGGCGGGGGGAAGCAAAAAGCTACACCAATTAGGGAGCGAGCGTACCCGGGCGACGTCTTAACAATTTATAAAGAACAAAATGGGATTTCACAACGTCTTTTAACATGGCTTGGCTCCTTAATGGAGGCTTGGAGAATGGAACTCTATGCTAGTCTATGAATACAAACACAGCGGGGGGAGTCGGCCTCTGTTAGCTTGTCATGACGTCAGCCATGTCAGCTTTTACATACTTGGTTGTGTCTGCTGTCAAAAGGTTGTACTGGTAAATGGCTGGAATCAATAACTTTGTAGTGCTGACAGACACAAATGGAGGCTGGTAGCTGTGCTCGTTGGGGGTTAGCTGCACCCAGAAGGCCGTGGAAAGTTCTCTCCTCATACGGGACAAACGCGAGCTCGCCAAACGCCGCTGTCTCATGGATTCGATTGACGCTGCTTCCCGGTGTCAATCGGTGCATTGACGCTTTTGACTCCCACAATTGTATTTCTCCGTGCTGATGAATACGGACGGAGTGGTGATTCCTCTCCAAGCACATCTGGAAATGCAGACACTCAGATCTGTTGTGTGTCAGTGAAAGCTGCATGCGATGCATACCTCCGGCAGATTTATAACACGATAATGACACAACCGCACAATCGGGCCGCTGGTTTAACACGAGAGCTGCCAGAAAAACTTCTCAGGCACTTTCTGTTTAGTTTTCCAATCTGCAGGCCAGGTGGGAAAATGAGCCCAGGAGGCTCGCCGGGGCCCGTGATACCCCGCAGGGAAGCCTTGCAATCAACAGCAACAAAAACCAGCATCCATGGTGACGGACAGGTCCAAGCAGTGTCTGCGCTCTAAGTGCCGAGCAGACCGAGGTGACGGCTCATCCTCCGGCCGGGATGGATTGCAGAAGATAAACTGAAAGCGAAGCGAGCGCGGCCAGATTTGGGGGCGACGCGCATGTAACCGTAGACCCCCCGGATCATCGCGGTTCCATCTTTTGCCAGCCACGACTGCCGCAGGGAAGGCACTTTTAGCGGTTCGCCAGCGTTCGCTAATGTGGATCTTCTTTCCGAATCGTGGACGATAAGCAACGCTGAAACGCTCCCTGAAACGAAATCACGCGGAAACCGAAAGCTTATCAGTATGAAACTGTGCAGTGATACAAGAATTATCCATCACCATCCGTCATGTATTTGTTTGCAGGAAACAGATTACATGGATCTTAATTGAAATATTATTTTACCTTCATTTGAATTATTTATGGGGTTGCTGACTGAATTCATACCTCAGAGAAAAACATGAACACATTATGTGATGCAAGAATGTGTGTGTGTGTGTGTGTGTGTTTTTGTAAGCGTTTCTCATATATTATTCAAAGTGTAGAGTCAGAAACTAGTCTTATCCATATGAAGGATATCAAACGGCCTGTCTTTGATACAATTTACTTGAGATCCAATGGCCAGAGCGGAGCTGTCCATCGGCCTACCATTGCTAATGAGATCGGGGGGTAAAATAGAGAGTGGTGGGCTGGCTGTCATCCGCTAGGTGATGGTTTTAAGACCAAGCAGTGATACTTCATTAATTAACCTTCACATTCTATGTAGATCTGCTCATCAAGATGCAGTTAATTAAAGAAAGGTCATTCCAAGGGCTGCTGGGAAGCGGCATTATTACAATGGAGGGATGGCACTGCTTTGAGCGAGATAACACAGTGGAGGGGGCAGGGAGAAGGCGATCACCGAGCCACAAAATGGCAGACGACCTGCAAAAGCCAGTTTCTGAACTCCTGACAGCAGAACACCTCAGTGCCAGAAGAAAATTATGTTTTCTTTTAGCTGTTTTTATTTCTCAGCTTCTCTGTTGTTTTTTTTTTAGTTTATTTTTCATAAAGATGGAGACAGTTGAAAAGCTCTAAAGGAGAAAGCCTATGTAAAATATTTATGACACTCAATCTATCTTTCAGCATGTCAGTATAGCAGTGGCGGCTGATGGAATTTTATTTGGTAGGCCCAGCCAATCAGTTTCAGCACTTTGAAGTTATATTTGACATTTATTCCAACAGTTTAACATAATAAGGACATCTTATTCATACAATTCAATATACTATTAGTTAGTGTATATATATATATATATATATATATATATACCTTGCTATATACCTTGCTATTGCCTCGCAATTGCCTTGCGAGACCAGCCCTGACGAGAGCGCAGCCTGGGACCAGCCCTACCAATCCTTTTATGGACGCTGATTGGCTAAATTATATGTTACTCATTTATATCTGTAATCATTAATTCGATAAACTGCTTTTCAGGGTCCGAGCCCAGCTTGAGACGTGCAGGAAAAACATGTATTTTGCACAGATATCTTATTTTAGAAATATTACTGGCTGTATTCCATATTTCAAAAATACAAATACACCAATATTTACTATTTATCTTTTTTTTTCTTTTTGCCAGCCGTCAATGCAGTGTAGTTTTTCTACTTTCTTAATTTTGCAGCTCTGAGTCTTCCCTGCCAACTTCTTGGGCTAATTCCACTTTCTCTGACCTTGCTCAGTGTAGAGGAAAAAAAAGCCATCTTGAGTAAATAAAAGGCCAGGAACCCGGGCGGATATAAAATAGTTATGCGTCATATCTGGAGGGGTGAAATACACTTTTAGGTGGTGCCGTCTTCATTTCTGATTTATACCCATCAATCTATATATCTTTGCTAAAGCACGGCTCAAAATGGCTAACCTTGTGTTGGAAGGGGGACCATTGACAGTGTTTTGGTCCCACCAATCAGGAAACAAGGTTTTTTTGTGTGCAGACATACCTGCAAAAGGACAGTATGAAATATGTCTGTAGAAAAGCCTCTCAGCCAATCACGTAATGAGATCCCACTGGTTAGAAATGGGTCAACCCCCCCCTCCCCCAACCCCCCCATCCGCCCCCCTTCTTCTCCGCACTGTCATGTTGGGAACCGCGGCGTCCAAATGTTGCCCTCCTCCAAAATTGTGTGTCCTCTCATTCCTCCCACAGTCGTCTCTAAGTGTCTTTTGCCATTGCTTCCAATGGCAGGTGTGGAGACAAACGAGAAATGCCCTGTGCACGCACACGCATTCGAGTGTGTGTGTGTGTGTATACATCCCTCCCACCCTGCTACAATAGTAACTGCTGACCCCGGACACAGTGCCATTATGGCAGACGAAGCAGGGCTCCCCTGGCAGCGGCTGGTTGCTAGGTGGAAAGACATTACCGCGGGCCTCTGCAATAATTTATCCTAAGAGCGCGGCGAGCCGTCATGTAGCCCCTGACAGAGAGCTGCAGTACTTTATCAGCCTGCCTGTAAATCAGCCATGTGTGGGTGCAGACGGCAACATTGTTTGATCTCTTTCAGACACTCTAATAATCTGCTCCCCTCTGATTGATACCTTCACACAACAAAGCACATTACACCAGCAGACCACAGCAGCCCACTGTGTGTGTGTCTGTCTGTGTGTGTGTGTGTGTGTTTGTGCATCATCTAATGACCGTGTGTATAAAGTGTGTCCGTGCGTGTGTTTGTGTGTGTCTTTCTGGTGGTCATCAGTGTTGCCAGTGGCCTGGGGAGGGAGAGGGAGGGGATGAATGAGTCTTCTGCAGAAACACAGGGTCATTTGGAGTCTCTAAACCAATGACAGGCTAATGGGTTCAGAGAGAGAGAGAGAGAGAGAGAGAGAGAGAGAGAGAGAGAGAGAGCTACTAAAGCTTTTCTTAATTTTTAGTTAAAGCTCCTGTAATGTTGCACATACCACATTAGGACGAATACAGTGTCTCTATTGATTTGCAGGCATGTAAACATGATATTCTGAGAAACATTGAATTTCGGATTTCTTCAAGATTGCACAGAGAAAACATCCCGGCCTTTTCCTGTCCATTAATAGTTTAGCGTTGTTTTCGTTTGCAGCGTTGCCAACATTTTGGAATGTAATATGTAGTCAGCGCTTTGACAAATACAGCAAATGTAACTACACAGCTCAATGAATGTATCCTATCTTAAAAATGCTGATATTATTTTTCTATTCAATTCATTGCCTTCTATCAAATCAAAGGGAATTGCATCCTTTCCAAATCGCCAGCCAACTCCTTGGTTGATACGCGACGTATACAAAGGAGAGCAATGTCCCGTCCAACAATACCCATGCCATTTGTGCCGCTCAGCTTCAGAATGTCATTGGTTTGAGTGTGACACTAAACCATAACTCTACCTTTTTCTGCGGGTTGAATTGGAACATGGCTTCCAATTATTCAGCTCCAAATTCAATAGCAATTTTCTGCTCGATGAAATAGGGGTTTCAATCTCTAGAGTAATGCCACTTTAGAGGGATTTTTTTAAAATGGCATGTCTCTGAGTGAATGGATGGACGCGGGAGGAATTCATTTGGCTTGAGGAAATGATACTTGTCTGCTGAAGCTTGTCATTTATTGATGAAGAAAACACTTATTCCGATACATAATCTACAGTATGGCTGTGCATGTTTTGTTTTTGCTACAGTCACAGAATTTGAGTCAGAAATTCCAAAAAGGACAATAGCTGCCAACTACAAGGGTAACCTTATGATTGCGTTTGGTCAGATTGAGCCCATTTTGCTTCAGTACAGCATTAAAAGTAGCACTGAACAATAAAAAAAAAATGCAATTATAAGTGTGTTTGTGTGCAATGTATCAGTAGCCCATCCAGGGCCCCATAATGAATGCAATGCAACGTGCGATCACTGAGCCGTGCGTGTGCCCCGC
This sequence comes from Apeltes quadracus, assembly GCA_021346845.1. Lineage (NCBI taxonomy): Eukaryota > Metazoa > Chordata > Actinopteri > Perciformes > Gasterosteidae > Apeltes > Apeltes quadracus. The sequence continues at coordinate 5,829,206 of CM037928.1, read as the reverse complement.
TCAATGCATCTCTGGAAATAAACAGAGCAATGGAAATGGTTCTCATTAGTGTTGTTTTCATATTAAGTCCCTCAGACAAGGTTGACAAACCCGCCTCCCTGCGTCAGGCTCCTCGGGGACCATCGCTTCAATACAGCTAGGGCAAACAACACCAGCCGATACCGACGCCATTACCACCTCCTATAGTTACTTATCCCCCACCCGCCCCCTCCTGCCTCCCCGTGGAGTGCTCTGTCTACACAGACCAGAGCAGAGTGCATTAAGATCTTCCAGCAGCATGCAGAAAGTGTCCTGCTTTCATTTATCACTATTGCTATTGGCTCCTAAAAGGGACAAATGTCTCTTCTGCAGCTCTGTGCCATGAGAACGGTAGGGATGTGTGCAGTGTGCAGTGCGCTCTGTGTGTGTGTGTGTGTGTGTGTGTGTGTGTGTGTGACACGGAAGATGTTTTGCGCTCCAGAGACGAGCCGCTGCGAGGCTGTTTAGCAGGAAGGGAACAGGTGTGCTGAGCTTCTGGCTTCCACCATGTGTTCCAGTTGTTTCATCTGCACCTGTTTCCCCGAGTCCTATATATGATGATCAAAAGATTTTATTAACCATAAAGTGCAGTGGTTCGGGAACTTCAGATGAAAACCCAGATGTCGTAGGAAAATACCCAGTCCTTCCTTTAATGTCACTTGGGTAATCATTTGCAAAGGACACAGGGACAGGACACAGGTTTCCCAACAAAACTCACAATGTGTAGGTCAAAAATTCTCCCTCAACGTTATCGTCAAGTGATTAATGGATGTCTCAGAGCTTTTTTGCTTTGCAAATGGAAGACGGCTGCTGTAGACGAGGCCGACAAGGTATCATTTATTTACAAGAAGTCTTTCTTGAGCCGAACACGGCGAACACGGTGAGATGTATGGTTCTTTGTTTGAGTCTTTTATATTCTTTTGATGCGTGCTTAGGGTCTCCAGAAATGTCTGCGGGAATTGCTTATTGCTCTTTTTCTAAATGGGAATCTATTTTTCTTGAATATAATGGTGTTTTGCCTGAATCTTTTTCATCAACTAACTCAGAGGGATCAAAAATCGCGACAATTTTGGGGGCTCGTCCAGGATGAGAAGTTTTCTTGCATAAGCGAATATAAAAACAAAGCTTCCTGAGAGAAGTCCGGTCTTGAACCTCGACAAGACCAGAGCAGCACTGTCGTTGAATTTCCTCATATCCATAAACAGAGAGAACTGACAGAATTTGAGTAGACCACATCTGTTTGCTGTCTGTTCCCCTGGGCCTGCACTGCGTAATCTATTGCATTAGCTCACATTAGTGCATATCGCCCATGGAGCTTTGGTAATCGCAACGCAAAATGAGCATTTCACTTAGCATCACCCTCATGTTCCCCCCACACTGCGGCCAACTTGATGCAAAGGCATGGCAGAGAACGCAAGTCAACAACAGCTTATGACATGCATCCCGCTACTCTCCATCGCCGTGTCCAGAATGCTGCCAGGGCTCTCGCGTCAAAAGCCCCTACATTAGGCAAAGATACACTTCAACTCTGTTTACTTCTTCTCCTCTGTGTTTTTCTCTGTAATTCGGGGGCCTCAAGAAACAATATGCGTCTCCGCCAGAAATGTGGCCTGACCTTCACCTACGTTCTTTTTATGCGTTGCAGATGAATGGCACCGCAGGCCCTTTTTCCATTTAAATGCATCATTGCTGGCTTTAAAGAGAACTAGAATCATTATTGATTTGACACAGTAATGTAAAAAATAGATTATAAACACTACGCATCTCTCAAGCAATTTATTTCTGTACAAGTTACAGAAAACAGATTTCATCAATTTAATTAGAACTGTATTTATTTTGCTACCACTTAAATTGTTATTCCCCTGCTCCATGCCTCATTGACAATTCTGCACAGAGATCAACCTGAGAAAACGCCTCTGTTTCATGCAAATGCTTTGGTATGAAACACCTGAGGTCTTCGCAGCTCTTTATCAAGTTTCCCTCAGCATCATCACATTAGATTTTAAGATTCAGACAGCAGCTATTTCAGGTCACAACTCAATACGCAAATGGCATTTTATGCTTGCATTGCTATTCATTCATCTGTTCAGCGAATTTGGTTGTAGAGGGGGCTGCGGAGACATCTGTGACTGTGTTGAGCAATTTCATCCTCTTTTTCTCCAGTAGCAAGGCTATCAAATATCTTACCTCGCCCCCCTCCCAAACTTCATGTTTTTCTCCCCCCCTCCTAAAGTGCTCTCTCCTCTTATTTTCAGTCCTTTCATCACACATAATTGTCAACTTGCATGAATTAGCAATTGGGCCAGCAAAGCGGATACGGTCAGTTGTTGAATATCCTGTCAGAATTTGAGGCAGAAAGTCTGCTCTGGCTGTGATTGCTCATCATCGTCACCCTATTCCTCTGAGGAAGAGGAGCCATGTAATGGTTCCCACAAAAACAGCCCCTGGCCTGAGGAAAGGGATTTGGGTGTCTGGAGACAACAGGGGCCATATGGAGCGGGCTGAGATAGCAAGGCACATGTACAGAATAATGGATGATGTGTCATGTTTCATGTTGCCGAGGAGCCATCAAGGGACTCGGTTTGGGGAAATCAAAAGGCTCACACGCAGCAAAAGCGACTGTTGGACCATTTAGCGTTTTTTTGTTTATTCTCATGTCTGGAGAGTGATAAACATATTGAAGCCTTAAAGAGTGCGCGGCTCTACTTGCAATGGTCTGTTGAGGGTATTTGTAAGTAGAAGCAATAATGACTGTTTTTGTTTATTATGGAAAGCTTATAACTTGACATCGTTGCACTCGACTTAAAGAGGCAGAACAACCTGGTTTCAAATGTTAAAAAAATACAAAGACAAAATGTAACATGGATGCAAAGATAACAATTTTAATTCAAAACCTATGTGCCTGTAGTATTCTCCAAATATTTAGACGTACACTCATGTTGCGTTGTCAAAATGAGGCACCAGGACGTTACAAAAGATGGAATCCACTGCTGTTGTTGAGATAAAGGCTCTTCTGATGTGGGGGTTGTGGCGGGGTGGGTGGGGGGAGCACTGTATACCTAGCCACCCCCCCCACCCCCCCCCCCCCCCCCCGCTTCCCTCATCTGCTCTACCTGCATGTGGAATAAGCTGAGCTCCTCACCTCTGTTTTTCTCTCAGTGTCAGAACTATACTTAAGTGCTGTTTCCGATACCCATGAGTAAGCTCCATAAAAGCTGCCCCATCGCCGCGGCGTTATTGTTTCTTGCGGATGATTGATTGATGGATGAGGGCTGACACTTCAATGAAGCCATTTTCACCGGCATCTCTATCCGATGATGTGCAGCGTATATTTTCCATCCACGCCTCATTGCTCGCCTGTGTCATTCCTGGAACTTCATTTACACCATGTTCCCTGAAGGACCTTTTTTAGCCCCATCTCCCTTTTCCTCTCCCGGGCTCTTCTTTTTATCTCCTCTTTTTTTTCTTTTTCCATGCCATAAAATAATGCTATTTCTTGTTGACTCTGGAGGGGCCTGGAATCATTTGCAGGGAATGATAAAACCAAAGGCATGGCGGGGTTATTTACAGGCAGTGTAACGCTGACAGGGTCCCACTGTTGTGCTTTTTTTCACTGTCAGATGGCGAGTCCACGCTGAGGCGGGGCCGGGCTACGATATACATTTCATACACATTCGACCTACGCCGCATTCACACAGAATCCATCACAGCTATCTCCACGGGCCAAATGGGGACTTCCAGCATTGCACATTTGACCAAGATGTTGTTCAAACCTAACCGACGAAAATATGCTTAAGAATATTAGTTCAACGGCAGTGTGATTGAGGTGCCTTCTCTGAGACAATTGCCTGTTTTTTGCTCATATGGGGAGCAGATGGTAAGCAGGCATCAGTGCGGCAGGCATTCTGGGATGACAGCCATGAGATTCCCCCTCAGGTGCCATTGGAGCCCCCTTTAGAAGGGGAGAGTGATTGGAAGGACATGGCACCTCCTAAGCAACTGTTTCTTTCCCCGAGCTTCCTCTTCTTACACACTAATCAACAAGCAACAGTTCAGTATACGTGCATTGTCACCTAAGACATGAGTTACTTGCTAAATGGAGAAAGACTAAATTCATTACCAATGATTTTCAATGCTTTCCAAGACATTCTTTATTTGTTTAATTTTTTTTGAAGAAAGTACTATTATTGTCCAAAAATAGTTATTTTTGTCAAGGCCGCACACACACACACACACACAGAAACATAATCATCAATCAATATATTTAGCATATATAAGCAGTATATCAACTATTATATTATTATGGATTACTTTATGACACAATGTAATACTATTATGACCTCATGTTTTTAATGCTGACAAATGCTTAAGAAATGCCGATTATTTACTTCTATATTTCTACAATTTGTGCTTTTTTTCTTGTTTTTGAGCATCAATATGCATCTCATACTTATTTTGTGATGGTTATTTATGTGAGTACATTCCTTCCGTTGACTTACTTATCAATGTTTGGTAAACGCACTTGAGTAATTATTTAAAATAAATCATCTTTTCAAATACATTAATATCAATTTATATTCTAATAATATATATTTGTAACAGGTGTATTAATTGTTACACAACCTCTCAAACGCACGTATAAAAACGGTTTACGTGATTAAAAGTTAGCCTATTTTTATTCAACATTTATTAACTATTTATTAGCCGATTACGAATGCCTCATAGCACAGAAAAAACACATCATTAAACATTAAAAAAACAATTTGTATATTTGTTTACCACTGCATTACTCTAAGTCAGAAACCATTTCATCATTGTGTAAACGCTGCCAATAACTTCTCGATAGGGGGAGTTCATTTACTCTCAGATGTGATTACTAATGCAAACAGTCTCGTTCCAGATTCAAGCAGAGCTGCCTGCGTTATATGAAGATGTTAATGTGATCGTGACCATTTTTTTATGTGAAACGCATTCGGAGCATCTGCCCTGCAGCTTCCTGAGATGGAAACATACCCTCCAGTGGACGGTGGAGGAAAACGAGGGCAGAGAATGCACAGTTGAACACTTGATGCATTTACTGTGTGGGGCCGCGTGGGCTCGGTGTATTTGACCTTGGCTGCTATAGGACATTTTGGTTCATCAGGAAAGATGATTGTTTCCTTTAAAAGATATTAAGAGGCCTGTGTCTAAAGGAAACTGACATGGCTCCCTGCTTCCCTGATGGTTTCCACTCCGTTTCTTTTATAGTCACTCAATCGGTATGGGAATAGGGTCCCACCACAGTATTTATAGATTAAGCAAGGTCTCGTCTCCAGAAACAAGAGAGGAGAAGTCGTTGGCCCCGGAGTATAATTTGTCCCGTGTCTACATTGGCGTGTCACCCTTTATCAATAATCACCTTGAAGGGATTGGTGCTCCTGTTCCGGGCGGATTGACCTCTGCGGTGATGAGGGTACGTGGACGGTGGTCATCCGTTACCACAACCCATACTTGGCCCTGTATTATATCCTCCTTATAGTCCATGCTGGGATACGAGTGGGACGACATTCTCCGGGAAACCCTTCCACCACTGGCGAGAAGACAGTGCCCCTTTAATGAAATGAAAAAGAAACACATGGTTGGAGCTGGAGGCCCTGCAGTCTCGTTTCAAACGCATCCCTAAAAGCCATTATCTGATCGCACTACATTTACATTTGATCACTTTGGTTTTCTGGTTGCAATGAAAGAACAGGAGCAGAGGAATAAATGGGAAGATCGCGGGAAAGGAGGAGCAAAGAAGTTACGCATCCATCCCGCAAAGCAATAGTCCTCCTCTTCTAATGCATTGTGACACTGAATACTACACACAGAGAAACAAGTAACCCCAAATTGAGTTATTCTTCCTACCTGCGAGTAATCTAGTTGATAAGCACTATACATGTAGATTTCTGGGGAGCAGAGAAATCAGATTACCCCGAGTTGAACTGGGATTTTCAGTCCAAATTGGCTGTTGTTCCTCAGCTCCCTCATTCTATCAGGATGAATGAGGGGAAATAAATGATTTGACTTTGCACCAGATAAAGAAAACAGTTCTAGGGTAATCGAGCATATGGAGATGCACCACGCATACACGTGTTGCTAAAATACACATACACATACGTTTTAAAGCCTACAAAAAGGTTGTACGATTCATATACATTTTTTCCTATAGTGATATTTAGGGAAAATTAACTAAATCTAAATGTAACAATTCTGCAGTGTTTGTTTCATCGCTCATCATTCAAACATTGGAGAAACCTCGTGACCCTCGAATTTAAGTCCACCATTATTTCATTTAAATGAATTAAATGGTGTTTTGATATGAAAAATATAGAACTGGGCAAAGATGAAAAAAAAGATCATTGCAGCTTGAAGGCCTGCACCACTTTCCATGGTAAACAATCCCATGCAGCCGTATAAGAAACACTCCTGCAGCCACATGAACTCAGGAGGTGAGGATATTTCAGTGTGGGGCCCAGCCAGAATGATTGGATTCATAATTGGAGTTTGCTCCTGGGTTTGCGCAGCTAACAAAGAGGCATTCATCGGGCAAAACTTTTGTTCGGTGGGTGTATTTTCCTGCCGCTTAAATTTGTGACATTTAAAAGGGAGAATAAGTGTACGAAATGTGAGCTAAGAGTACAGCTCTGAGTTCTGGATTTTTTCAAACAAAAACCATCCACACGCCTCACTCGTCTCACGTTTTGCCAGACTCAGGAAAGAGCTGTGTTTCTTCTAAACGTCTCCTGTTGAAGACTTATGGAAGCCTCCATTTGCTCTCGGGAACCTTTCAATGGAGCGTGATGTTTTTGCAGCCCTTCCCAGATTTGTGCCTCGACACAATCCCATCTCTCTGCAGGCAGCTCTTCGGTCTGTGTTCTCCCGTGCATTGTCAGCAAGAGCTCATGCAGACAGGTGTGCGCCTTCCCAAATCGTGTCCAATTACTTGAATTGAACACAGATGGACTCCAATCAAGGAGTAAAAACATCTCAAAGATGATTTAGAGACAGGGGAGGCGGCCGAGTTAAATGTCAAGTGTCAAAGAAAAGGTTACGATCGCTTACGTCAAAGCGACATTTCATTTTTTTCTCATTCAGGTGAATATTCAAAAGTAAATAAATCCTGTTTTGTCTTTGGTTTGTGGATTGTGGATTTATTTTATTTAGAATAGCATTACACATGTGAAAAGAGTCAGGGAATACTGAATACTTTGTGTCCACTTGGATACACTGCAATAAAATATAAACACACAGCCTGAGTCAAAATATCACATATTGGCTTATGTTTCACAATGCAACGGTTGAGGAAACAGGATTCCATAAGACCAATTGTTATATATATGTATCGCTTAAATTAATAAAGACACAATTTTTTGTCACAAAGGAGCCATTTCTGGTTTGGCGAACGCTGTTGATCGAGAACACACGTGAATGCAAACATATATTTGGCCCTTGCATCAGTGAATGTCTGACAGGCGTGTAACATTTTGGTGTGATTTAAGAGGCATCGTCTTGAGTCTCCACCCCACCTCTCCTGCTTTTCCTATTGTCTAACATGACACATGGATCCCTTGTGACCCTGGAAATCAGACAACCCAGGTGCATCACCAATATCCTCCCAGTATCCAAACATTTCCTTTAAAAGTAACTGGCTCACAGGGCCCCATGAATTACAGCTGAGCGCTGCTCAAGACGTCTGGCTCCCAATAAGACCGTACCCAGAGCAATAAACTTTGACATTGCTGCTTGAAAAATGCCTGCCCTTTTTCATTGTCAAGTGTTACAAATTGATGAAATGAGTTCATCGATGTTCCCCGGTCATTATCTCTCCAGTGGCACTTTGTTTTACAGACAGTGGGAAAAGGGACCGTGCAGATTAGAGGCCCAGGCACAGTTTATCAAACAAAATCTAATATCGTCCATAAGAGAGGAATCTGGAAATCAATACTTCATTACTAAATTGTTAGTGGGAATGAAGAGTAATTGTGTGAGTTCAGAGATGTGTCTCGGCGGCCGGGGCATAGGAAGTTCAATGTCACCCGGGAAGTGATAAGTAAAGGCACTGATGGGAAGAAACATTTCTGTAATGGTGGGGAGGGGGGTGCTGGAGGACGGCGGCGGCCTGAGCAAAGAACAGACAATAGACACTGGTTTGCCATTGATTGGCTCAGCTATAAAGATGGAACGGTTTCAAGAGCCAGAGAGAGAGAGAGAGAGAGAGAGAGAGAGAGAGAGAGAGAGAGAGAGAGAGAGAGAGAGAGAGAGAGAGAGAGAGAGAGAAAATGAGAGCAGGGAGGGGGGAGGGGGGGGCAGTTAGACTGAGCACCACCTTCTGAATTTACCCTTGTCTTGTCACCCGTTTTTACCCATTCTTTCTTCTGTGGTCGCTCCGATCAATCGTCCGGCACATTTGCATCCTGACAGGTAAGTGCAATAATAAAACAGGTCCTCTGTAAAAAAAAAAAAAAAAAAAACGGAAGGCGGCCATTACCGCTGGCTGCAGGTTTGTCTTTGGAACGGCTCTGCCTTAATGAACGTTAATAATTAACGCTGATGATGAATGCATGTTCTGTAATGTTTACAGCACCGCGCATCCAGCTACCTGTTAGGTGTGCGAACTCGAGCCCCCGTCCCCCTCCCACCCCCCCGCCTTTGTTTGACCTGTGTGTGAGGTCAATTCAGTGCAATGAGCACATCACCGTTGTGTCTGGAGGCCCTCTGACCTGTTCCCCCGCCTCCGCGCGTTCAGCCATGGAAATCAGAGCGCCTTCAATTCCAACATTCAAAGGCCGAAACCTGCAGCATGTGTTCGGAGCTCCGGGGGCCTCCTGATGTAGAATTGGGGGCCCGGGAGGGGGAAGGGTGTGTGCTGCGGTAAACCAAATTGTTCTTTCAAGAGACATATTGGGGATTTGTTCCCCTTTGTTCTTTGATGAAGTGGGAAATTAAATAGAACCAATTAGGCCTGGAATAAGATATTACGTTTAATTGATCTGTCTGTTGTTTTTGTGATTAATTGATTTTTTTCGTAAAAATGCAACTAAATAGTAATATTGCCCATCGCAACCTCCAAGTTCAATTCAAATGGATTTCCTTTACAGTCATTAAAATAGGAGCAAATAGGTTCGCTTAATAAATGACCCAATCTACTTAGTAATTAGGAAAGTTATTATTAAAAAGATCAGTTTACATGTCATGGAGATTATTTCGAAATGTGTTTGAACCTCAAATATTTGAGAGAATGGCAGTAAATGGAGGGGTTTGAACAAAAGAATTGATTGGTATCAATTCCCCTTTCTGCAGTAGCTCTTCTCCGTTTTCTGTTGGTTGACTAATAACCAGGAACAGTGTGGAGGATTTGGGGGCATCTCGCAGGTCAAATAAATACCCAAACTGTGTTAAGGCCATCCGCCTTGCTCAGGCAGAGGCTCTTTTGCACTCTGCAGCTCACGTCACTTTCCTTGCATGACTACCGTTGCTGTATAATGTAAAAACATGAAGGCGATTGTCCATTCTGGGCTTTACTGTGTAAAACATGGTGGTGTTACATGGTGGACTAATAAAGCTCCACTCAATCCATCTGTGGATATGAAGGGCTCATCCATAATAAAAACAGAACTATTCTTGTTTTCAGGTGATCAAACAGCAATCAAACTAAATATTATAGTCCATTATGTTTTATTTATAATGATATCCCTTTGGTTTATACATTTCAGATGTGAATAGAGTTGAAGTTGAAAAAGCTCCACATCGGATTCCTTTGCCAATTTCGGCCGGTGGAAACGATCAATACACACTTACATAACACTCTTATGCTAACAGTGGCCCATATACAACAAAGAGCAACATTGGCATTGATTCAGAGTGGTTATTGTGTCCATCTGGTGAGTTTAAGTCTTCTTTTAGCTCTTGATTGGTCTCTACCGGCTCCTGGGGGAAATGTACGGCTGTTTAGGTGCTAAATGCTCCGCAAACCAGACTAACTGGGTTTGCTGTTTAGTGTGAAACTGAAGGGAGCTCACTGTGCACTTGGCTATTTGATCCGTAGGTGATTCACAGCAGTCATCCAAAGTATGCATTGTATGGGAGCTAAACCTGTCAACCTTAAATATCCACCACTGCAAATTCTACATATGGAGTTCTTTTTCTAATTAGCAAAGCAATGTGGGAGTGATATAACCGGCAGCTAGGATCCAGATCCAGATACACTCATTTCATAACACGCTGGAATGTTCAGCAACTACACCGTTCCATTCAAAAGAGCCCTGTCGTTGTTGTTGACGGAGATAAACATTTTTTTTTTTTTTTACGGCGGCGCTTTGACGTCGCTGAAGTGGAGCTGACAGTCCAGGAACAGGGGCCGTTTGCTAATGATTTTTGAGCAGCTCCCAACTGAGTCCTAAATGTCTGCGATATCCATAAACAACTCTATACTGTCCAATTAGGCGGACAGAGATGTACCGGGCTGTCAGACAGATTTGCATGGCTAAGCACCTGAGATCCAGAGGATGATGAGGGGGATGGTTCACCGGCCAGCGAGGGAACGTGCACAATGGATGACTTTCATTACGGCATTACCGCTTTACATACACACTCATCCAATTACCGCCTGGATTAATTGATCATCGTACCTTTTCCCTCCCCGGCGCCGGAGCCGGCGTGTTTCTGCTCCCTTCTGTACCGACGACGCGACCCGCTGCTTTCGCTCCTTCTGCTCCGGAGCTCCTGTCCCAGGTTTACAGACAGAGCTCTTCGGAAAAATTCCGAGGGGACATTTTGAGAAGAGGGCTGGGGGGGGGTTCTGTTTGAAAAAAAGACTATTGTCGACCACCACTGCGAGGGCGGCCATTTGCAGGATCACATACATTGGGAATAATTAGAATTTATGGGTGCTCGTCAATCCCGCCTCATCCCCCTCCTCTGCTGTGGAGCCATCAGTGGTCAGAAGGTTCACCGGAGCATGACTCATCCCCGAGTGCGTTTGATCACAATGAATTACACCCCTTAGATTCATTATGGCACTTTGTTTCTCCTCTATGTCCTCCTCCTTCCTTGTCCGTTCAGCAGCGGGGATGAAACGTACAAGACAGGGTACATATTTTATTGTATGGATGCTGTCACGCACGCACAGTTAGGCATGAGAAGTAGGCAGCGGTGGTTTATTCTAGCTTCCTGATACCGTACTTTTTTTAATAAGGCCGCAAACAAGAGTGCGGAGTGTGTTAGAGGAAGAAACAGCCAGAAACATTCAAATAAACTCCAGAATATTTCTAACTTCGGCAAACGTGCCTGTAACCTAATAACAGGGGAGAGATTTGTCTGAGGCTGTTTTGCAGATAATTTGAAAAAAAGGAAATCGGGAAACCACTTTAATATGACAAAAATGTAATTGAACTCACGCTGTTTAGTGTACAGGACTATGACAAGTGCTAATGGCTTCATTTAAGATCATTTAAAATACAAACGAGTCTTGGCTTTCCGTTCATTAATTACTGCTAATTATATGAACAGCTAGCCTTGTCGGAGCCGTGCATCCGGTTGTCTCTGAGTTGTGAACATCAGGTCTGAACGTGAGGATGTCCCATTTCCCTCCTGGATGATAATGTAGCGTGATGGAATGGATATCACTGCGCTAGAAACGCAGCTGTTATTTTATTATACTTTAATCGAGTGGTAAAAATAAGTTGTACTTTTAACTCCGTCTTTTTCTCTCGGGTATCCGCGAACAACTGGCCCATTTTTTCTAAATACGGTTCACAATGTGAGATTTTCATGAGCATAAATCCTCGGCATCATTTAGAAAAAGCAGATTGCATCAACTCATTTTGCATTTTTAATTGTAGTTTTCTTTTCCTTCCCTGGCCCCATTCCCCTCCAGGGAAAGAGCCCAGTAACAGAAAGGTTAGCAATCTCTGATGCAAGCAAGCTGCTAGATTTCAGATCATGTCAAGTCTTTCTCTGTTAGCGTTTTCAGCCTCGTTAATAATGTAGTTACCTATCTTGGTTCATTTATGCATGGTAACATTACCTATCCAGATTTGATTAGGTGATATCTGAAATAATTACCTCTTCCAAGTGGTCAATCTTTTTTTTTTTTAACTGTTGTTTTCAGCCTCTGTTCGAAGCTTCATCAGTAATCAAGGGTTAATTTCACACCTCAGTGGATTGCCTGCCTTAATCTCTATTCAGTGTAATTAAATCTGTCCAATAAAGAGAGCTCTTTTCCTCTTTGTTCTCTCCCATCTCCTAGCGTCTCTTTTTTTTTTATTGTTTTACACCCATCACATCTCATCGTCTGAACTACAGGCCATCCTGCCTCACTTGACAGGCAGAATATATTCCTGAAATTAAAACATTCCTGACTGAGATTGTAAGGGGGAAACACAGGGGGAGAGAGAGAGAGAGAGAGAGAGAGGGAGGGAGGGCGGGAGGGTGGGGGTTGAGCACGGTGGGAGAGGAACAGGAACGGCAAGCTGACACATCCAGTGTCTATTTTACTTTCTTTCTTTTTTTTTCTCATTTCAGCAGACTGGAATGTGAAGATCTGACCTTGTCAATCAGACCTGGTGACAAGTTTAATCACGGTGTGCCCTCTGCAAAATCATGGCTAAATAGGAATGCAAATATTAGAGCGCCGGGGCCTCTTATAAATGGTAATCAAGGGGACTAATCAACTGACAGGTCCACAGATATAGCTCGAACAAGTAGTCACTTGAACACTTTTTTAGCAACAAGAATAACAAGGCAAATTAAGCTCCAACTGCCCGATTCTTGTCCTTGCATATATGTGCTTTTTTTTTGCATTTTTTAACATTTAAGTTTTTTCGACCCCGAGTACGAGACAAAAGGTTATATTTAAGCCGTGTAAAGGGTATCTTTCTTTTCAAGTCCGACCAGTTTCTGAACAATGTAGATGAGTCTTGCCAATCCACTCTTCTGTGATCTGCCTCAAAAGTCAAGGGCTCCATGAAGACTTTGAAATGTTGATTCGGTTGAATACGGTGACTTCCCCTCGCACCTTTAAAAAATGCAATCTAACTTTTATGTGCGCTTGAAAGTTGTGAAGGTTGCCTCTTTCTCTGTCTCCCTCTCTCCCCGGTGTCAAGGATGTCAAAGATAAATATGTAATTCCGTCTTGCTGCGACAGCATCAAAAGTCAGGGCTTTTTTAGATCAGAAAGACGGATCCCAATACTTTGCCTTTTGGGCTCCATCCATCACATCTAAAGTCAAACAAACAAATCAAGCCATCCCATAAATCCCCTGTTGAATTGGGATCCGTGTCCGGAGATATTCTTTGTGAACGACTGCAGTTGCTTTGTGGTTCGGAATCTATAACTTCAATTATTTGGAGAACCTTACATGCAAGACGGGGTAAATTGGATTTGCCTCGGCATAATTATACATGATTTGAGATGGTTTGGTTTGTCACTGGGAATAAAAGGGGTGATATGGCACATCAGCGGGATCTAACATTTTTAAGACTTAGACTCTGCTCTGCTTGCTAATGATGGTTTACAGGCCAATTCTCTGGGGGGCAGTCTGAGTGCTTCCAAGATATCACATCTTCACAGGCAATCCACATAACTTCCTCTGGCAATGCCAAAGGGAGGGTTTAAAGACACGAGTAAGAGATGTGTCAGAAAACAGCACCATATAGAAATGTTACAATATCATATTGTCTTTCACCGTCCCATTCGTCTGCTCCGACTCATTCCTTTAAATTGCAACAATCAACGCTTTTATGTTGAGGTCTTAACATAAATCCAAAGCCTTGGAATTCTTCTTTAAAAATATAAAAATAATCTTTAAAAATCTGCTTAGGTGCAATCTATTCCAACAAGCTAGACATGTAGAATAATACAAACAAGGATTATTTGTTAAATGTTCAGTAACATTCAGCCGCCTACATCACCTGCAGAGGAAGACCAGCATCCAAACAATGGAGAAGCCAAGACCAGACATCATTAGGCTTTTAGCACCTCACAAGATACAGCCAGATTGACATCCAGCCAATTTGGCCATGAGCTGAGATAGCTACAACTAGTGTGCAAGCTCACTATGGACTAATGATGGTCTCGGGCTGTCTTGGCAGCTCACAGGCCTGTTTGATCAGGTACAGTAGGAATAGGTGTGACGGGAAGTTGACTATACATTTAGCAGTGTTTACCTGCTTGAATCCCATTGGCTGTTTGACAGATAATCAACAGAGGTGTTATTTAAACAGCTTTACAATACGCTACCTGTCACCCGTCACTCTATCTTTGCTAACAGAGTAGAAGGGGGCGAGAAAGAGCGCTGAAAAAAGGATGTGTGCTGATGTGGAATATTTTCCCCAGAAGAAGCAGCATAGAGGTAATTTTAGTGCGCTATCATTAGGCTATTTGCAGAGCTATTTCATCTGTTTTGATTAAAAAAAACAATAGCAGAGATCGTTTGGCACTGAACAGACCATCTACCCAGGGCGGCAGGCAGCTAGATGGACGGATGGTACGGGGGCAAATATGGAGAGGAATGATGCACAGTATTTGCAGCATCCAGATAACACTCGGGTTTGAAATTGACAGGCCGACCTAATGATGCTCCTCAAAGTGGCATGGATGCAGACGAGAGAACCTCTTCAAATGGGAGGCCGATCCCTGCTGACATAGGGGATAATAGCCCAGCATTGAGCCCATTGTCCAGGCACCAAACCCCATGGCATTTGGAAGTGAGCTGCCCCCGTTTCAGTCTGTCTGTCTGTGAACAAATGATCTGCACTCATGCCAGGGAATGTCAGCCATCAGTCAGCCTGTTCACATGAGCAATGACGGCAGAGGCCACTTTCTCGTAATCCTATTAGTTTGTGAATAATTAGCTCTGTAGCATCTATCTATCTATCTATCTATCTATCTATCTATCTATCTATCTATCTATCTATCTATCTATCTATCTATCTATCTATCTATCTATCTATCTATCTATCTATCTACCTGTCTATCTATCTATCTATCTATCTATCTATCTATCTATCTATCTATCTATCTATCTATCTACCTGTCTATCTATCTATCTATCTATCTATCTATCTATCTATCTATCTATCTATCTATCTATCTATCTATCTATCTATCTATCTATCTATCTATCTACCTGTCTATCTATCTATCTATCTATCTATCTATCTATCTATCTATCTATCTATCTATCTATCTATCTATCTATCTATCTATCTATCTATCTATCTATCTATCTATCTATCTATCTATCTGTCTGTCTGTCTATCTATCTATAGTTCTGTGTTATAATTGCGCGTAAACAAAAGAAACACTCTACAGTCATTATGAACCCACCCACAGCTGCCACTGGGACCTCCATTAAGCCCAGTGTTCCTGAGATGCTCTGGTCTTATCTGATCCATCAACAAGACGTTGGCTGGCATGATTTATCTATGCCACTTACTTGTTTTCATTTTGCCCGGGGGCTGCTGCCAGCGTCAGGGGCTTCTTTTTACAACGTGACAGCTCCGTCTCAAGAGAGAAGACTCCCCATGCAAAAACATGGCATCAAAACAAATAAGGCCCGGGCCACTTAGGAGAAGTGGGACCCATTTTCACTACAAGTCAACCAAATGATCCAAATTTGCATGACTTTAGTCTCTGTGCCTTTTGTCTGAAAATCCCATGCATGAGTCCAACACAAACAACTTTTTTTTATATTGAGAGTACGTCTTTTAAAAATGATTATTTGAGTTTTTCTTCTCGGCAGGCTTTCACTCACTCATCGTCTTTGTGTAATGTCTCCACCTATCACCTTTACAACTGCCTTCCCTTTTCTATGCCCCCCAAAATCTACAGGCAACGGGACGCTCTTGTACATTAAATAAGAACTGTCACCCCGGGCAACTTGCAGCAATGAAGCATTTATTCTGCCTCACATTTCCTGGCACTTAGAATTATTTCCTTCATGCCTGATAACCAAATTACAATATGGCAGGTCTCCCCGGAGCCACAGGATTGTTAGTGCCAGCTCACAACATACTTTCAACTGATGTGGCATTTCATGTACAGCTGCCAATCAAAGCCGGCAGAAGGGAGAGATGTAAATGAGGGCGGGCCCGACGGTGTTCAATTACTGCTCTGAGCTCTGCATAATCCCCCTTCCCACTGACGGACTGACTGACAGCTCCACATTTCTCCTCATCCGCAGCTTTCTACCCCAATTTCACCACCCGGGTTTCACCTCACACATGGAATCAGACAGTGGGGGGAATATCTGTCATTTCCATTTAGAATAGTGCAAATGTATTATCTGACGTCTGAAGGACTGTAAAGGAAAAGGCAAGTGTGCCTTCAGAAGGTAAATTATTGCCCACAACAAATCCCCTACAATTGGTGGCCCAAAGCTCTGAGCTAAACAAAGACTCCTATGGGCTTCCGCTGTGTCTTTGCCTCTGTTGAATATGATTCTCTCTTTCCCATTGCAACAGAATGGGAATTTCGACAGCTGAGTGGGCCGGGATGCTCTTAGCTGCCTACTCAGCATCAACCTTTGGTAAATAATCAGATTAAGGAGGAGCCATGAATAGTGCTGGTATCTTTTGCTCGACGCCTTTGGATTCCTCTTAATCCCCGTGTTAAAGGTACGCCAGCCCGATGGCTTAAGCAATGCTCAGCCTGTGACTGAGACATGATGACATTAGACCTTCATGATTCAAAACGCTATGTTATGTGCACAAGTATTTTAATAGCCCAGCGTGTCATGGGACTTAATTCTGTATAGTTGGTCTGGCTTCATTTTCTTTCGAAATATCAAATAGTTTGTTTCCACAGTTCGCCCGTCTAAAAATGGCACTTTTGTTGCATTTCAAGAGGTTGATAAATCAATCCATCAAAAAATTCTTTGCGGTGAAACTCAATCAAGAAAGGTCATGTCGGCGGGAAAAGAACAGATTAAATTAGCATTGAATTAGACATGGAAAGTGAGCTCTGTCAAAACCATCACTGTGCTCAGCACAATTAGAATATGTTAATTATGCATTTCATTAAGGGGCCTCAGCGCTCTTTGAATGTGAGATGAAATGTCAGTAGTGTAGGCAGCCGAAAAATGGAAGATTGCCAGGCACAACTTTCTTTGTGCAAGGTGTGACACCTTCATTAACATCAGGGATTGCTAGTCTGATTAGACTTTTTGTATTAGTTTAAGCCTTTAGGCTTTCAAATGCTATGCCTTCCTCTCCTCCGGTTCTAATGTGGCAGCCGAGACCCTTCTCCATTTCCAAGCAGATATCGTCTCTGGTTCAATCCTTTGTGCGAACTCCCCAACATAATGCCGTGACATTGAACGTAACAACTCATTGTCTTTGTGTAGATGACGCCATTTGCCGCCTCTTTGTTTCACATAATCTCGGGTCACTTTCAGCAATGGCACAGTGTTTGCTGATATCTGAGACGTTCAGCTTGGCCTTCGGGGCTCTGCGTGTGATGTTGACATTAAGTATTGAGGATCTTCACTTTTAGCCGTAGAACATCAGTACTCACAATTTGGTCCGGCGTGGATGGACGGGTGGTCGACAGATAAAGGTTCGTACGTTCAGCTTATCGCAGAATAGGAAGCGCAGCACGGACTTATTTCTCTGCACCAGTGATTAACTTCTCAGTGAACTTGGAAAGATCCCACACGGCGTAATGGTTGACAGGTCACCACGTTGTATTCTGCGGAAATAAGACGGAGAACGGAAGGTAGGTAAGTGCAGGTTGGACTGTGGCAGCGGCTTACATTATAGATCAGACAACTTTTAAAACTTCATTAAAACAAAATGAAAGCACTTCCCGGCGCACTTAAATTAAATTGAAATGCTTTGGCAAGAGATGATGAAAGCCAAACGTGGGAGACTCTCTGACAATTTCAGCGCTCACATACTTTCACGACATAAGATGATTCTTGTGTGCGGAAAGTGAATCGTAGGAATGATTGTCTCTGGAAGACCCCATCTCACAGATGTAATATAGATGTCTTGAATGAGTGACTACCTGCTCGCGCCTTTTTTTGCACCCATAACCGAGAATATACACCGTACCTGCAGAATGCAGCTCCCACCTCTGCACCTGCAGCACGCGATTGCCTTCTTACGGCAACCACGGAGGTGAGACGGAAGCTGGGGATCAATGTCTTTATGTGTTTGTGGTTTTCTGTCATTATTAATCAAATGGATCATATCCATGGACTTGGATATTACAATTTAATTACGGGGCTTCCTTTCCTCAAGTAGTTCGACACATCTTCTGCAGAGGGCCTTTATCCGTGACTGAAAGGATGCATCCCAGTTTGTGATGGCTCATATTTTCCGAGGCCACTTTCACTCCATCCACCTCGCGCGGTCAGCATATACGTCCCGCATGAGGGATCCACGAGGACGAGGGTCCTGCGAACGATGAAGTGTGATCATTTGAGGGTTTTTGGTTTATGGGGGTTCGTGCGTTGGCACTGAAGCCTCTGACCGACTGCTCAGGTGGGAGAAATTCTGCACCTTCACTACTCTGCCACAAGAGTGCCGTTTGCGTTTTTCTGGTCTCGCTGTCAAGCCTTTGTCACATTATTACCTCAGCAGCGGTGACAGTTGCACTCCTAAGAGAAGTGGAATAATTAAAATGTATCAATCATTTTTTTTTAGCCCACGAAGCTGTTTTTTTTACACGTGTTTGATCGGATATGGCCAGCGATAACAAAACAAACGATAAAGGCGTCATGTTGGAAAATAATCTACTTACAGGTCCAGCACTGCAGGGAAGCACTCGATCACAAGTGAAAAATGGAGGTCTGTGTCCGAGGCCATGAATGTATTCCATGGCCGGAGAATGAACCTGCTGCCCATGTGACACATGATTTACACAGGAAAAGGCCCGTGACTCCCTACAATGATAGATGTACGCCCGAGTCTGCCTGGGCTCACTCTATGACACATAATCCTTCTCTTTTAAGTTGTAGGATAGAGATAGATAACAAAACGCTCTATTGATTTCCCTGTCTGCACAGTGGCTGGGTTCCTAAGACTGCACACGTCCACGTCTGAATCCTGACCGCAGTGACAACTGTCCATGCAGCTCACACTGCCCCTGTTGCTTACAGTTGCATCATCGGATCAATTTGGCTTTGCTGATATCCAACACATGTTGTGCATAAAAACATCGGCCTCTGAGGTGTTGTCTATATGCATCTTGTTTCACCAGTGTGACGCTGTTTGGCGAGGGATCCTCTTCATACATTCAGAAACTGTATGGACTTTGTTCCGGTCGTCTACCCATGGTCGGTAAGGAGGCTTATTCCGGACAACTACTTAATTTCTTGTGACGCAAATTAAGGCGATAAAGTCGCTAATATGACATTTAAAATAAAAGAGGGAAACTTGAAAACAATACACAGTTCAGATATGATACATTTATGATATGAATTAAGTTCTGTGATTGTCTTAAGATCTCTGTGGTGGTTTAACATGACTGGTCTGTATCATGTTATAATGTCTCAGGCAGTGGGGGAGTAAGCATCCAGATAATTTGCTTAAACAACAGTAGCGATACTTGCTTACTAATGTACAAGTGTGGTTCTGAATCTGCTGTGTTACTTGAATAAAAGAGTTGAAATGTAAATGTAGAGCAGAAGCACTGCAGACAAATGACCCCAGCGAGTGTTGGATTATCATTAGTAATGCATGAATGCATGAATGTAGGAATGTATTATTCTTCTCTCGTAGTTGGTCGCATTGAAGTTAATTTTGTTTATTTTATGTATTGTGGAGGTTGAAACTATGAAAATTGAATAAATTATGTTTAATGAGCTCATAGTGTGTTTTATGTCAAATTAAAATGTGTAAGGTGTCAAATGAATGTGGAGGTGTAAAAACTACAATATTTTCCTTTGAAATAAATTGTGTAGTATAAAGAAGAATGAAACAGAAACATTACCTGTTCTCTATTTTACTCCGTCACTGTTGCTGGAAGATTTCTCTGTAACATCTTCCTCCTATTGAAGCCTACGTGTCCCCTTATTGGATCAATGGGAACAATGAAGGATTATATTATATCATATTTTCTTTACTTTATATGTCTACAAGAAATGTTCACATGGAACCTTTAATTTCAGGTTGATGAAATCCCCAAAAATCTTGAATGTACCAATGAAACAATATAAAATAAGAAAAAACATAGAGATAAAATAATAGACATCATGGTATATTTCCATGTTTTTATTATGAAAATGTAACGTGTTGATTGATGCGGGACTCACTGTCTGTGTCCAAAACTGTGTCCTCATCTCGGGCGGGAAAAGTAAGATGCATCAGCATGTCATGTCAAATTAACACAACCTGATTGCTGTTCCACATTTAATTAGAGTTATATCATATAAAACTAAACATGTCTAACCGTATTCCAGCTCTTACGGGTCATTAGGCAACATTCAGGAGTTTCGGGTGGGTGGCGAGGGCTGAGTTTAGTTTCTGTTTTTTTATTTCGCTGTGGGGCCGATGGACCCAGGCTGTGTTTACACACTGAGAGAAATAGCTTAAATCTGCTGGCGTCAATGCTGATTCATGTCAAATTGAGTGACAGGTGACCCGAGAGCCGGCAGCCAGACAGTGAGACGGATCACAAGTGAGCAAAACGCCGACAACTTCTGGCCTGCTGTGGGGGGGCAACGGATGACAGCGGAGGAGGGCAAGAGGTGGAGAGCTTTGTACTCTACCCTCCTCGCCTCCCCCACCCCCCCATCCATCCATCCATCAACCCATCCCCCTCATGGCCACCGTCCACTCTGGCTGACTGATGGACGAGGGAAAATGAGAACATTCGGTTGTTAAAATAATACAGCTCCGCCGAGTGTTATGTCATGTGTTACAGATTCAGCGTTTGACTTCTGAAGGATCCCCCTGTTGATGTTGCGTCTGGCTTGGGTTAGGATCCACACGTAGAGAGATTAGTTACACTGAATCTACACAAGAAGCAGGTTGCAAAAGTCAATCAATCATACTGTTTCTGTCGCGGTAGCAGGTAGCCATTACGTTCCAGCCCCAATACAAGCGGGGGAGTATGTGTGCCTGGCTCCAGGACCAACTGGGCTGCAAGTCACGAGCAATCTAATAATAGGGAGGTGTGAATAGAGAATAAGCTCGTTATGAATAAGTGGATTAAGAAAAAAAAACAAAAAACAGAGAGGAAGCGAAAATGCTTTAGCTAGCCAACAAATTTATAGTGGCAAAAAGAAAGCGTTCTTATGCCCTTGTTGATTGCTGGCTGCAACAAAGCCAACAAACCCTGAATCCTCCTGACAGTGACTGAGGAGTCCAAATCCAATCCCATCCAATTCTGCTCGTTAGTTTACAACCAGGATGACTTTGCACAGTGCTGACAGTCGGAATCTTTCCAGACTCTTTCCAGAGTAATTGTTACACACGTGTTGGGCAATAATGTGAACCAAAAGACAAGTAAATGCGGCTGAATGTCATCAAAACAAAAATGATTCAAAACTTTGTGATGTGTACGAATCGCCAATAGAAAATTCTGATTGGTAAAACAAAGCAGTAGTCATCATTGTTGTACCCAAAATGTCCCCATCTGGGCCAATCAGCAACAAATGTGTCAGTTTATTTGGAATTGTAATTTCCCTTTGGACCAATCAGTGTTATTCCAAATGCCAGAAAGCCGTGGTGAGACGCATCATTTTCCAAGTTTAGTCAAAGTGAGATCAGTCATGACTGATGTTTGGTGTTTGACACATAAATGAGCAAACAGATGTTGCACAGCTCCTCCATGGGCTCATCTGTGTAATTCCGAAAATCTGAAACCACAGCTGTCGGCGTCAACATTTTTCCCAAGTTTCTGCAGATCCAACAAGTAAGTAAATACAGTGGCGTTCCTCCAATATGCTGATCAATTTGATTTTAAACTGGCATAGCAGTGTTTGCTTGAAGAATGCCTAATCTTGAACACTACCTGTAGATATTAAAGCTGCTCTATTAAATATTTTTATATTAACAATAGATGTTGCGCAATATTAAAGGGGGTCACTCAAGTGACAAAACCACAGACAATTATCCCCCAACTCGCAGATGCCCCTCAGCTCAACGGAACATTTCAGCATCATTAAGCTCATTGGTTTGATTTTACTGCCCACAAATTCACTTTTTCGGTTCACTCTCATCCTCATTTTCATCAGAAGTAGGTGGCCGTTAAAGGAAAAGGATACGCTCTAAAAAAAACGTTGGCGTTAGCAACTAGCTGTCAAAATTAGAGGAGGATGTGCGAGTAACAGAAAGGAGAGTCAGCATTTTACTTTGGGGGGGCCTGAAACACATCGACAGAGTGTGCTAATGTCATTTTGTGTCGGTTGACAACTGTCTATTAACATTAGACAACACCCGTAGCTAGCGTAGCATCCAAGCTTTCTAGAAATCCAAGATTTCATTCAGAATTTACCAATCATCAACAGACACCAATAATACCCGTATTATTTTGCTAGTATTTTGCTTGCTACATCTTCACATGTGGCCAATGTCAATTTTAAAATGACACCAAAAGTGCTTCTAGTGGGGGCCTCGTCTCGTAATCTTTGGTCCCCTTCGGACACTGGAACATTCTGGTATCACAGCCCCACAATGAATGGGTTTCTTTTGCCTCCAGAAGGTCTTTGTGCCTCCAGATGTTTTTCGTTCTTGAAAACGATGCGTCTCTGTCGGCCACACATCTGGATGTAGGTGAGAAGCTATGTTACTCATTTCTGGACCACCTACATCCGCGCTGACTTATAGTTTCCAGCCTTTAAGCAGTACTCCACCTGTTTAGTGTTCCACTCCTATAACATAGCTTGACTTTATTGAAGCATGATAATAACTTGATTGACTGAGTTTGGGGGGAAAAAAGGGACAAAAGAGATTATCTCTTTTAATTCTCTTATGATTTTCACAGTCTCCTTCTCTGTCATATCCTGGTGCCTACATTACCCACAAAGCAACTCTACCACTTAAAGGTTGATTGCGTAGTCTTCAGCCCCAACCAACGCTCAATGTCAAGTGACATTACTTAAGGCAGATTTCATCTGATTTTGTGCAACTCCCCCCGGAGCCTCAAAAGCCGTTATATAATGTATATTTTTAAACACTGGCAGTAGAACTTGTTAACAGACGGTGGTTTCCCCTTTAATAAGAACCATTCAACCCTGTTTATGTAACATGTTAAATATATCAGATGTGAATGTACAAGTCAAACTACTGGAAAACCCAGTGATTTAAATCCGCTTTTTTGTTTTGTTTTGTCTCAAGATCAATGGGTTTGGGGATGTTTCAAGATTGACCCTTTATTAACCGATCCCTACATTACTCACAAGCACAATCTTATTACACCAGTTGCGAATGTTCTTTCCACCATATTAAAGCCTCCTAATAGGCGCAGGTGTCACCCCTGTTCCCGTTGTATGGTCATTTGCGTTTGCTCCATGATTCGGAGGCACAAGCAGCCAGTCGGCAAGAATTAGTGCAGCGTCCGTGATTGTGCTGACGTCTGCAAAGGGGGCCGGGCCGGAGATTAAGCCCAATAAAAACGTGTGATTTGTTGCTTTCATATTTGGAAGATGTCAGCTTCAATTTGAGCTAGCACGCTGCCTGCGGGCAGGCCGGGTGACAAACATGAGGGATGCACTGATGAACCGCTGGCAATCAAGTGTTAGTTCTCTCATCCACTATATGAACGCAATAAAAACCTCCACACATTGTTTCACACGGGTACGGCCACGGCTATCAGCTTTTTATATGCCATAGATCAGCTAAAAAAAAAGAAGGAACTTATGACTGTTCAGTCAATTAATAATGCCTGTGTCTGCCATTTCTAAACTGCTTCACAATCTAATCAAATAATATAATAATAACAAATATATGTATTGTACATATATTTGAGTATACATAATGTATACTAATATATGAGTTAAAGAGCTGAAGATTGTAACAGTTCGCAACCAAACCATATTTTGGTTTGGGAAAACAAAAAATAAAACCATGTCAAAATAAGAGTATAGTGGCGCATTCGACCACTGGCTACTTTCCAAAACCAACACCACTAACCTTTTATCGCATTGATAATTGATAATGATAATGCATTGATAGCTCGAAGTGATTTCAGTGCACACCCAAAACCTGGCTGAAGTTATAAAATGAATCAATAACCTCTTTGAAAGTTCGGCAGTGATAAATATCTGTAATGATTGGGCAATCATTAAATGAATCTCTAAAAGACAGTACAAAGGGGTCAGAATGGGGTTAGGATCATCTGAATGTCATCAGCAGGGAGGAATTGACTGTTTAAGATTTAAGAAGTTTGAAAATACCTCATTCATTATAAACTGAACCGCAGTTCCTCGAGTTTAATCCTTTTTCGCAAGTGCTTCATCAACCTTCAGTTTTTTTGACAAGACAGAAGTCTCAGCATGTATGATTAATAAGATACAAATGTGCAACTGATATTTGATAAATTACTCTGGTTTCATATTCATGATGTACAATGAATATGCAGCACCAGGGGCTTAGGCATACTTGATTGATCAAATGTATTCCATTCATCACTTATTTTTGCTTAATTAGCATATTTGATGCAACACCATTACCAGTGGAGGACTATGGGCTATTGGAAGATGTGATGTATGTAGGAGAGCAGTGCGTACATGCATTCCTCTTTGTCTTGTATGAGCTCACATTCCCGGGGGGGGGGGGGGGGGGAGGAAGGGGGGGCGGAATTTGTTATAAATCATACGTAACAGATTATTATTTAGCGAGTATTTGCGCTCCGCATTTTTGAAAACGACGTCGCATCAGTGAATCTGGAACCGCGCAGTGCAGGTAAAAGGACAAATGTTCTCCTCGGTGAGAAGGGATGGAGAGAGTGTAATGCTTTTTCTGGGATATTTCTCAGGGGGACGTAATAACCTGAGGACTTTGGGGAGATTAAATGGGAGAAAAGGGAGTTAAGGATGTGGGTCATTATAGCTATAAGTTCTAAAGCCCTTCATTAAACACATGAGCTAGTCATTACCTTGCTGCTGTGTGATGAACATTGTGACCCCCCCCCCCCCCTACCAACCCTCCCCTCCCCACCCCATTGTTCCCCCTCCTCTGCTTTACAAGCCGGATGATGCAGAGAACCCATGCTTGTCTTGCACAGGGCGAAGCAAAGTCAGGCACAGTGTAAATGTTTTGTGTGTACCCAAGCAGGCAAATTTTGATGCACATTTGCCCTATTAAAGCACATCAGCGTCAGGGAGACGCGCGCCAGCGTGAGCAAGCAAGCAGCGTGCACTTATCATTATTTGATAGCGCGTTCGATGACAGATTGACAAAGGATTTAAAAATACGAGTTGGCATATATTTGGCAAAAAGTCGGGTTTCAGCCGCGTCTTCAGTGCAAGCTTACTGATATGCAAAATGTAAGCCTTCAATGAAGCTATTAGAAGTAATTGGAACAGTTTTTGGGGAGTAACTCCAGGCTGGGAGAAATGTGAGATGTTTGTAATAGTGAGACTAATCAATCAGAAGTGTGCGGTCTGCACAATTACACTACGGCTAAATTACACACAAGGTGACTTTAACCTGCATTCTTTCTTATGCTTTTCCTCTCTCTTTAATTGGGTGGGACACGCAGAGCCAAGATGTGTCATTGTGTAACTGCCCCGTGTTCTGACGGATGTAGTGTACTGTAAAATAAACAACAACAACAACAACGTATAAACTGTGTCCAAGAATGAGCATGTTACTGCCCTTAATATCTCACAATCACAATCGATCGGTTTAAAATCCAGATTGTATCTGTGTGTGTGTGTGGGGGGGGGGGGGGGGGGGGGAGGGGGGTGTGGGGGGGGGGGGGCATGGGGGGTAATTGCAGAAAGCTGACAGTGCTCTGTAATTAGCCATGACATGTTAGATATACGGTGCGATTAACTGTGTTAATATGCAAACATCCAAAGTGAATTAATATAAAGCACCAAAAAAATTATGGGTTTATTTCACCTAATTACCTGAGAGTATTTAATAACTCGAGTGTTTCTTTTAAAGAGCGTCATGTTTATTTGAAAAGCTATAATAGCTTTGTTTTCATTTTCCGCCCACAAAGGTTTATGCACTTTCAAATTGCACGATACGTTCCTATAAACCGTATAAAGTTTGCTTTTGGTTAACCAGATTGCCAAATCACTTCTTAGTATTGCGGCATTTAGCAGTTTTGTGTACTAACAATAACTCCCACACCGACTTTGACTTATTAGAGCAAATTATGTGCAGAGACAACTCATTTCCCTCTGTGATTGCACTGATGAGAGCATTTTTCTTCGGTTAGCCTTGCGTGAATCTCTAATATAGGTCGTGCTGAATTTTCGAAATGCACACGAAGCATGTATACGCACTGAATCCTAATTTGAATCTAAATATATAGGAAAATGCTCAATGAAAATAAAAATTCCGCATTGCATGTCATCCTTTTTTTTCAGTGAAAAGCCTCACTTTCCCTTAATGAAACACAACCGACCTATAATAGCCCCATCCTCCATCCCCCCCTGCAAAGCCGTCTGCTGCATCTTAAGGACAATGCTTGCTTCAGTTCCGAATAAGTTGCCCCTCTAAAACATAATGGTCCTACAGACAAATCAAAGATCCTTCGGAGAAGAAAGGCACTAAATAATTTATAGCTTTAATCTGCTCACTGAGGTGTGTGGTCTTTGACAGTAATTATAAATGCAGGGAGAAATTATAGCTGAATACTTTAACTGCATTAGGAGCCATCTGATGAGCAACGTGATTGCCTGCTCATTTCCAACAATAGGGGGCAAGTCGGTGTCACAGCATTCAAATCACCACAGCGCCCATGTGCTTTTCCCCCCCCCGTTCGCCATCAAATGTCAGTTGGCCGTTATAAAACCGAGATTTGATGGGTGGAGGTAATTGAAGACTTGATTGCTCGAAAAGAGATGAATTGCATGAAATGTTTATGAATTCAGAAGGCAATTATTTTTAATAGCCTTGAAATAATAGAGCTGGAGGAAATATGTTTAATTGTTATGATACCATCGTGCGGCAACAGCAGCGGCGTTCACAGGAAAGCAATAAAGTCTGACAAGAAGATGTATCTTTGAGGTGTATCTGAAAGCCATACGGTGAAGGTATTGGATGCAGCGTGGGCTACAGTGTGAGGATGCTGGCCTTTGTTGCATTCAGCTTCTCGGTGGATTCCAAACATGTAAAGATATAGTGAATTTAAACACAAAAATACTCTGGGAACACTTTCTCATTCTGTTATTTCTATGTTTTTGCAGAAAACCTCTAATCTAGTAATACCTTTCATTCATTATTGGCAATTGTATATATGTTCAGTGTCCCTGCTTCAATACTTTTTAGATTTAACTAGAAATGAGATGGAAGTGTGTCTGTTAGGTACCAAATTACTCAGCTCTTTCTGGGAAACGTTCTAAGGAATTATCTGGAAATTAACTACTGTAATAATAAAAAACATAATTTGCTGGTATATTATCCATGCTTATTGTTCATCAGCAGTTGGTTGTGTGTACCAGCAAGGTTTGCTAAGCGGCGGATGCTATATATCGACCCATTTTATATGTCTAGCTATGCATGCAAACATTAAAACATAAAAAAATGAAAAGATATACAAGCTGTTATCAAATGTTAACTCTTTATTTGAATAAGTAAAAAAAGGTGCAGGTATCACAGATAACATCTGTCTTGCAGTTATCCTTTTTGCATGAAACGCTGTTTTTTTTTTTTCTTCTAAAATATATTTACATGTTAAAGATCGTTGATCCTTGTTCCCAAACCGTCTAAATATTTTTGAGTCATTTACAGAATCCGAGTCTAAACTGGTGATTAAACATTTATTAAAGTGCTTTTTTTCTCTTCTATCATTGCGACACAAAACATCTTTACATAGCAATTGACTTTACAGGTCTGCATGTGTGTGGTTGTGTGTTGGGCTACCTGCGCTTGTGTGCAGGTGTTCGGCATCACAGAAGTTGTAAAGTACAATTAGTTATTTATTTGTCTTTGAAATACAATTTAAACTTGACATATCATACAAATAAATAGTAGTCATAGCCAACGCTATTGCATGCAAACATCCGCAATTAGGTTTCTTCGAGCAGGAACACGTTTCCTTACTTGTGATGCATTTGAGCAGGGTGCAAAAGTATCTCTTAGTGTTTCCTTATACGTTTTTCTAACCAGTGTGTCTCTGCTATCCATGAAATGTTTCAAACGTCAGAATGATGCACTACACAAAGCTAATTGAAAAAGTGTTGAAATATCTGACCCGTGTGTTGAAATAAAAAAAAGGGGGCGGGAGGTTGGAATTGACCATAATATGAAAACTTACTCCTTGTCCATTTCCACATACTGTGAATGGTTGTCAGGGGATTTGCTGTGAGTTTTACTCAAATGCAGTTTGACCGCGTGATTGCTGGCAAATGTCCGACAGCACAGCTTACATTTGAACTTTGAGTCAATGTCTTCGTCCGCGACCAGAGCCTCCGTGGCTCTGACGCCGAGCGGCTTCGACAGTTCCGGCTCCTCCGCCTTCGTCTGGTGCTCTACGGGCATTTTGCACATGTCTTTGATTTGGAACCCCAGATGGGTTTCCAGGTGGGAAATGAAGGCGCCGGGGGACCTGAACTGAGAGGCGCAGTCGTTGCAGTAGAAGACGGGGTGCCCCGTGTCCATGCTCTTCAGAAACTTGGTCCCCCCGGTTTTACGCAGCTGGTATTTCACGTTCGCCAACCAGTGGCTTATGGTGGTCATGGAGAGTCCGGTGAACTTGGAGATGTGCATCCGTTCCTGAGGGCCGAGGTCCGCCAGCAGGTATTTGCCCTCGGACGTCTGGAAGAGGCTGGAGGCAAACTGCGCCTGCAGGATGAGGAGGTGGCGAGGGTTCCAGTTGGACTGCCTGCCTTTGCGCTTGTGGACGGCGTACACCTCGGCCGACACGTCCTCGAAGCGCCGGACGTCGGATTCCAGTTTCAGCATCGGGAGCCTCGACGGCGCCGAGGGTTTCGGCGTGGTGGCTTTTGGAAGAACTTTAACCATATCCGCAATGTCGGACAGAGCATACTTCTGAGACATGGGCGCGGAGGGGTGGAGCAGCGAGGAGCTCGCTTTGCTGTGTTTGGATTTTGTCAGATCTATTGGTTGGTCCTCATTAGCGAAGAGAAAGGCGTTATCAGGCCTCTGTCTTATGGCATTCCCGAGCATTGAAGCTGGTTTCTCGCTGCTACGGTTAATGTCGGAAAAAATCGACTTGGTGTGAGCAGAGAGTTTGTCCGCTCTTGAGTTATTGGGCTTATTGGCTTTGCCCAGGTGATTGTTCAGAACCGACTGCAGCGCACTGAGAGGGTTTATGCCGAGTAGAGTGGGAGTGTCACAGAGGGGCTCTGAAGTGGCGCCGCGTCCGTTGCTGGCAGATGGACTCGGCGTCTTGCCCCTGTCAGAGAAATCTGGGCTCAACTTCCCTTTGATCGCGTCGCCGCCTTCGTTCATACAGTCTGCGTCGAGCTTTGAAGAGGAAGAGGAATCGTCCTGACAATCGCTGTCATCGTTGTCTACCGGATCAAACTTAATATTCGGACTTTCTTTACCGTCGCTAATGCCAACCTTTTCTTTTTTGATGTCCACGTTTTGAAGCGGTCCCTGGGGAGCCTCGACTCCCACAGCATCGTGGTACGACTTCCCCTTTGGGGCGATCGGCCTCAGCTTGTGGTTAAATGTCTGCTTGAGCTGAGTAGGGGGGGAGGCGGAGAGAGGGGCGCTTTTGATGATGCCGGAGAGCTGATAGGCGGCGTGGATGCTGGGATAGGCACTCCAGCTCGGCGTGCCTGTTTGAGCTTTATTAATGGCGGAGGCCACGGTGTTGGCTAAAGATTTAAGAATGTCCCCTCCGCCTCCTGAGTCCTGTTCGAGATCCTCCTCGCGGAGATAAGGGTACTTAAAAGTCCCATTGTCTGCTTTTTGATCCTCGCCCTCTCGCTTGTCATCTTTAGCTTCAGCTTCTTCCATTTTGTCTGGTGCACCTTCCCCCCGGCTATCCCTCTCACTGCTCCCGGGGGAAGGGTTTTTCGGAGACACCTTTTCTCCCTCGTTGTCGCTGGCGGCCGACTCGGCTAAAACCTGGATCTTTTCCATCGCCAGGGGGTCCAGCGCTAACTGTTTACCCTTCTTCGAGGCAGAGTTTGTGACTTTTATGAAGTGCCCAGTGACCATCATGTGCGTGGTGAGCTGCTGGAGGGTGTCGTGGGAGCTTCCGCACTCCATGCACTTAAGGATCTGAGACTTGCACGTCTCAAACTGCCACGTGTAACTCGCCCCGTTCTGATAGCCGTAGCGATTGCTGTTGGCGTTCGAAATGGCGGCGGCCCGTTGCGCCTCGGTGTAGCCAGACAGGCCGGTTGTGGAGTCGGGGGAGCAAGGTCGCACCGTCTCAAAGGCCCGTTTCTTTGACGGCGGCAGCAATTTGGGTGTGATCACTGGGATCGGCTCTTTTAAAGGCACTTTTTGGTAATGCTTGGTTTTGATCATGTGGACGCTCAAATCCTGAAGCGATTCGAAAGAGTGACCACAGAACATGCACTTCAAAACCTTCTGCGCATCCTCTTTTCCTTCCATGTCTTGCAAATTCCGCTTCCTCGATTTGGAAGAAGAAGCGGAGGAATGGCTCTGTTTGCCGTGGTTGTTGTCCTGGTAGTGGCCGCTTTTGTTCATGTGCACCGTCAGCTCCACGAGCGTGTCGTAGGCGGCGCTGCAGTCCTTGCAGCGAAAGCGGCTGGCGCCCGTGAACAGCGAGCCGCAGGGTTTGGTCGTCTGCCTGTACAGGTGGACGGAGCTGAAGAGGTTGGGTTTGCACGCGGCCTTCGGGGAGAACGTCTGCTGCAGGGTCTTGGACAGCGCGTCCTGGTGCCAGTCGAACTCGCTCTTGGCGCTCCCGTTGGTGCTGTCGCAGTTGGCTTTGCTGGCGCTCTTGCCAATTTTCAAGTCCATCCCTATGCCGGTCCAGTAGGAATCAGAGAGGAAGTTTGCATAGGCCGCCCGCATCTTCTCCAAGCTGCCGCCCACCTCGTCTTTGTGCTTGGAGCTGCGGCTCTTGACGTCTCTCTGGCTCTCCGGCGGCGAGGCGGTTTTGAAGTCGGAGAGTCTGTCGCTCGCGTCGCTGAGGCGGGACTCTAGCTCGGCC
The DNA here is from genome assembly GCA_021346845.1 of Apeltes quadracus. Taxonomy (NCBI): domain Eukaryota; kingdom Metazoa; phylum Chordata; class Actinopteri; order Perciformes; family Gasterosteidae; genus Apeltes; species Apeltes quadracus. Next base: position 5,797,939 of record CM037928.1, on the reverse strand, counting down.
TCTTGATTGGAAAGGACGCTGATGGGAGAGTTCTGGTTGCTGTAAGTGTTGGTGCTCTTGCTGTCCAGCTCTTTGTCCTCGGACACTACGGGGCTCGTCTTCTCTGAGCATTCTTCTTCAGTTTGCGCGTCATTCTCGCCGTCTTCCTCGGGGATGGATTCCCGAAGGACGCCGTCTTCATCCGGTACGTACACTAGAAAAGAAAGAGACGTGGAGATTAACGACATTCAAACAGCACATTCATGGGTTTCATTTCCAAAGCACAATAATAAAAATAAAAAATAAAAATCCAAATGCGTTTTCAGGGTAATGATTTTTTTTTTGTGGGAAGTCACGGAAGTAATTTAGGACAACATAATGGCGGCTGCTTGGTGCCCTGGGAGGATGGAGACTTTAGCCCGACATAATGTCTCTGCTAACAGAATGCTGCTGGTTGATTCACGGCAGGCCATTGACTTAGTGCTGTGTCCAAGGTTTTTCCTGGCCTCAAGTCGAGATGTTTACAACAATCATTGGCCACAGAGTGACAAAAGGGAATTGATTCTTCTGGGGCCTGCTAAGTGTCATTGTAAATGACCTATTCCGTGGTGATTATGGATGCCTCAAAACTGCATCGAAAATGTAAGCCTTCTGTTCTAGATAAAATCGAAGCCTCCCCGTTTCGACATAAACGCAGAAAGTGCAAGGTGCCGCAATGCTCCATCTATAAATTACTCAGCAGACTTCAGAAGATATGTAGCCATCAAGGAAATTAGAAATATGTTGTGGAAGCAAATGTGGATGCTGATGAAGATGTGGATCGTGCTGCTGGAAAAACGGATTCAACTATAAGTGTTAGACAATTAGAAAATAATTGAAAAAAAATACTGGCAATCTGTCACGTCATTGTATTTTCCCCGAGTCTCATCAACAGCAATTACTTCTCTCATTATTCACCCGTTTATTCTCCCAACTCATAGAGCACAAACATTATTGCTTCAATTAACAAATAATTAAACAAGAGTATTTCTAATTGACATATTTCCCATCATCCAATCAGTGGACTCTGTGACTCAGCAGAGAGGGATCCTCGCGTGGCTTCAGGGGGCCGCTGGACGTAACACGAACACAGCCTTGCTTCAAAGTGCCGTTTCTGACAATAACCGCTTCAGATGATTTCAAATCAAAAACACCCAGCATCCCACGCGACAAAATATCAAAACCAATGTTTGCATATCTTTTGAAGACATCCTGCAATAAATGCAGTTTGTCAGTGTTGTCGCATATCCGCGATATTTTCCGCCTCGCAGTCACGCTGGAAAATGCATTTTGGGAGCGACGTGGCAGATGTGCCCTGAGTTAAATATGAATAGGACATAACAGCCCTGTCCGGGCACTTATGCATTTCATGTGGTTAATATTTCTCTACTGAATAGAGGGCACTCCATGAGGAGGGGTGGGGGGGGATGCTGAAGCCGAGCACTCAGGAGTCCCACACCGGGCGGCCCATAGAATGTGTTCTTTTTTTTTTGGCCCTCCTGAATATAAGACTTTTCTTTTTATCAATATTTCACAAGTGCCTCCGGAGAAACCCTGGAGGTGAATAGCCTGCCAGCTAATGGATGGAGATGGGATTCAGACTTTTGAAAACAAACATGGAGAATGGGACCGCGCGAACAAGAGACCCTGCGCGCACTCTCCCACCACGAGAGCCCCGATGCGCCGCGACCTTGATCCACCGCGAGAGCGACGCCTCTGATTGGCCAAAGCCGAGATCGGCGGGCGACGGCCTCCAAAATACCCTTGATGCCGAGGGAGAGAGTTGTCAGGAGCACAGAGGTATGTTTTATTTATAGTCGTATATATAGTATTCACAGTGAAGGAGAACACCATTGGCTGTGACAAGTTGATGTCCTCTCGCTTCAAAGTCGCCACTAAAACTGAGAGACTGGGAAGACACGCACTCCAAAAAGTGAGGAGACGAGCATTTTCTTTCCTGTCCAGCGAGGGTTTACTAGAAATGTCTCAATCCTGGTTTGCCCCCTCACATATCAAGGCTATTGCATGCATGCATTTCATTTGGCTTCAAACTCACCAATACATGCAGTTCTGTTCCAACTTTCCCAGTTGTGAGGTCCCCCGAAATGTAGCTACTTCAACTTGAATGTGAACATGTGTCACTGTGGTATTTGGGGGTGAATGGACTGCAGCCCTTCCTGTGGTTTTTTATGCGTTTGCATCGGATGGCCCAAAGCAGCAGACATCCATTAGCCTTCTGGGGCGGGATCACTCCGAGACACCCGCATGCGTCGAACGGCGCTTCTCGCTCCACCGTCGCTGTGCCCTCCTTTTGCCAGATCCGGCTCTACCGCAGAACTGCTGCGTCACTGTCTAAACCCAAAAGCAGCAATTACTTATTCTCGTGCACTTTACAGCCTTGGAAACGTTGCAACGGAGTCCAGAGCGAAGGCCACTCCCTCCCAGCCTAACTAGCCTCACGAAACACGACGCCGGCGTGCCTCGCCAGAGATTTAGCATGTCATAAACTCCTGTAAAGCCTCCAATCTGTGTCACCACAAATTTATATCTTCAGACAGAGATATGCAAAAGGTCAAAAAACCTGAGGTGTCCATCATAAATCAGGCAGTTGGAAGTGTTTATAACCTTTATCCGTTAGAGCAGAGTCTTGGCACAGCAAGGCCTGGATTTACAGAAGCAGCAGTTGGGTTTCCGAGCCAAAACGCTTTTTGTCCTTTACATCAAGAGGAAGCAGTGAACTGCGAAGGAAACAGTACATTAGGTGCAACATTCACGGCGGCCTGCGCGCCAACTGGAGTGGTGCTAAAGGCTTACATGACAACATATTTACAACTCGGCGTGAAGCATTATCTTCATCGGGTACAATCCCCTCTCCCTCCCTATTCAAAATGTGTCAATCATTTACTTTTTGTGTGTGTGTGTGTGTGTATGTGTGTGTGAGCCACTTCCAAAAAGGGCATTCTCTCTGCAACGTTAACATGCCAGTAGGATCTTTTGTAAATCTGAGAACATCAACATTTATCACTCGGAAGGTCAACATTTCCTTCATTAATCTGACAAGCCGGGGAGAGCCGGCAGCCCGAGGAGCTCAGCTAATGGACAGCGGCGATACCCAGCACAGGACTTTGTGGGCATCCGATGTAACACTGTCTTCAGAGAGACGATCGGGTAATTCATAGGTGCCGGTGACAGGTCTGCACGCCCGCGCCACTTTCCCCCAGCGCGCGCTCCGGTTGTCTCAAGCTACAGTTTTTTGCCGCTCGCAAATCAATATCTCTTTTTACCTCTCATTGATTGCCTCTCGGTGGGACCGAACCTAAGCAGGCCTGTTATGACATTTCTAGATTTCCCCCTGTCCTTGGAACAATCAATTACACGCGCATGGCAATCAAAACCTCTTTGCAAAATGAACCTGCTCCATGACATTTTCATCTCCCCGGATTTATGCCATGTACAGAAAAAAAGAAAAGAGCAGGAAAAAGAGAGAGAGAGAGAGAGAGAGAGAGAGGCCTGCTGCATAGACAGAGAGCACTAACAACGCAGGTCAGGATCACTGAACAATCTGCGGGCCGTCTCGCAAACTATTATGTGTTTCTCCTCCCTGTATCCACTCACATGTGAGCCCAATTAACGGTGCATAACGGTACATTTAAAAACACTTAGTCGCCGCGCTCTTCTGTTGTTATAAATAGGTGGGAAGCGTCAGTCAAAAAGTACCAGCTGTACAAAACCTAATTCCAAAAGTTGTGAAGCTCTTTGTGAGGTCGGGAAACGTGATTGCGAATGTTTCTGCGGCGAGCTATCATTAGAACGAGACGCACATGTCACGGGGTTTAATACCTGACAGTGATATCTGACTAACTCAGCGAGCGGTGCACGTCAAGATAAAACAAGACACACTGTCAGACATCCCGATGATGGTCTTGATGACACATCTGAAGTTAAAGGCTGCACTGAAAATCACGCAAGAAGGCGGCGAAGAGCTAATTCTGAGCCCCGGAGCCATCTGTAAAGATCTGTAAACACCTTCCCGCTTCATTGTTCCCTGTCAGGAAACAGTCTCCCTGAGCCCAAGGACACCGCGGAGTAAAGAGAGAACAATCGCATCCGGGCTGCTCCCTTTGACAACATTTGTCTGGAGGTTAATTGATACCACGGAATTAAATAGTGTTTGACTTGCTTTTAAATCGGAATGTGTCATTAGTTCCCAGCCGGCCCGTTATGTCATTTAACACTTTTGAGTGATGCCCTGCACACATTTCAAAACTCTGCAGAGTCTCGTTATTAGCAGTGGTGCATGCATCTATAGGTTGGATGATAATAAAGTTGGTTTAACAGCAGCCCACAAAGTGGGTTTGTTGGACCTTCCTCAGGCTTTCACTACAAAACCACGAGACGGAAACACTCAAGTTAATTTCTGTATGCATGAAGGGGATGTTACTTAAAGTGCATTACTTACTTCACTAAACACAAGCTATTCATGCAGATAAATGCCTTGCTTTCACCCACCCTCAACTTTAATATTTTATGCTCTAATATAATCAAATATAAACCCGCAGCTCAAAAAAGACACGGACAACTCGAGGACAGATTGAGAACACAGCAAACGGCACAATGTGCTCAGATGGACCCGAAGCCAGATTAATGATAGGATCGCAAATATGACACCGTATCCTGCCATCTGGCTGTACATTTGGGCTAAAATGATCACAATAATTATGGCAATTAATCAAAAAATGTTTTCACAACCAACAGGCTGTTAGCTAAAAACACAGAGAACTCCGGAACGCACAATCACACGCCAATAAAAGGAAAGAAAATACGGCGCAGGCAGGCAGGCCCAGCTACGCATTCTCCCTGCAGCTTCAGTTTAATGCAACGATACAAATGTGCGTGTCTGTAACGGTGTATCTTGGCCCTTAAAGTTCCCCCAGCGTGATGTCACAGAGCGAAGCTGCTCCTTCTGATACCGACTAGAAGCTTCTGCTCCGAGACGCATCAGTCGGCCCCGCTGCGTACTTGGAAGCGAGCGGCGGGAGGACGTCGCAATCTGCACCGCGGCGCCCGAGCCGTCCCTTTTAAACATCAGGGCGACAACTACACACACACACACAACATGCACGTCCTGCATGGTAGACCTTCGCTAGACCAGCAACACGAAGCCGGGAGGGTATTTGCTATCTGTACTTCAAACTAGGGTTGGTAATCTGGAGTAATTTGGTAATCTGGAGTAACTAGCAGGAGTCGTATAGATTCAAGAAATGATAAATTGTAGCGAGAAGGTCAGGCCTCCCTTCAAAGCCACGCCCCCATAGGGCTCATCATGGACATGAACAACAGACATGGCTATTGTTAGTACTCGCAGCTTTTGCACAGACGGAATATGTTCCCATGTATTATTATTATAATAAGAAATAAGAAAACCTGTTTTTCAAGATTACCAACCCGAGCTTTAAATAGAGTAGGGAGTAGTTTGTGATTGTTTCCATGCACACGGTTCAATTTACAGATACATATGAAAGATCAGAGAGCAACATACGAGGAATCGTTATCAATTAAACTAGCCAAAAGAAAATAAGCAGCTCAACTAATTGCAACCTCAGACGTTTTAGTACTGCTTATATTTTAATTCAGCAAACATAATGACCCAATAATGTCATATTATAACCATGACAGGAGCCGTTTTGCATAGAAAGAACATTTACTTTTGATAATGGATCCAGATTTTGCTTAAAAAAACCCACAGACATCCAAAAATTCTACTTAAATTGTTGAATTGTTATTTTTACTTAAGATCACAGATTAATTCCAGCCACTGCATCGTTTCCAAAAAGCCCCTTGCACAAAGACATTGGGGTGTGTGTGTGTGTGTGTGTGTGTGAGAGTGAAGGAGTTGCTTAGTGACACCGGATTAGATGGAGTTGACATTCTTCTTTTAAAAAGGAATCCCAATGAGTCTGAGGACTGATAGTAGACGGTCGATGGCACGTCGAGGCCATTTTTAATCATGAAATGCTTGTAAACAAATGTCAATATCAATACCGGCATTGTGTGTTTATCACAGTACGTTCATATCATTCAGTTTACAGCTCATTAAAAACACATGTCTGAGTGTGCGGCACCCTCCTTTAACGATGCTCTGAATATGTTCTGCAAATCAGTGAGCTCCAAACTAAAGGCCACTCTAATGAGGAGGCAGCAAATATCTCAAACATCTGAACATGATGAAAAAAATCCCACACGGTTTTACCGTATATCTTTTTTTCATTTTTTTTTTAATGGTTGAATAAACCGCTGGCCTCTGAATCAGCTGTACTGTGCTGTTTTATACACGCAGTTAAACATACAACATGCAGCGCGGCGTCTCCTGTTGGTTCTCTTTCGCTAACGAGGAAGGTGAACATCAACAATTTCGCCGTAGAGCGGCGAGAGGACACCGAGAGCCTCGGTGTATGTTTGTCGGATTACGGACGATCTCCTCCGCCCTCTGACTGATGCAAAGTTCCAGTTGGCGGAGCTTCAGCTGCAGTGTATTTTCCACTAGGAGAGGGGCCGGGAGGGTGGAGGGGGGGGGAGGAGAGAGAGAGAGAGAGAGAGACAAAGAGAGAGAGAGGGGCTCTCGCGCCGCTCCGTCACTCGCTTTCTGAAGAGCCCGTGACACGCCGGCTCTCCAGGAGCGACATGATGGGGTCTGATGGTTCCTTTCTGCAGAATAGCAGTTTACCCCTCGTTCACCCTCATCAGAGAGCGAACCCATCATCTCACGGCGCGCGCCACTCAAGCCGCTCCGCATATTGGAGCTGACCGGCCCGAGCGAACGGGCCGATACTAATAAAAGGCCGTCTTGCTTTGGTTCAAACGTCCCTGATTGAATGTCATTCAGGAATGTGTGCGTGGGGCGCAGCCGGGGAAAGGGAAGTGGGCCGCCGTTTAAAGGGCCACCGCTTTGCACACGTGAGGCGGCCCTTTTGTTCTGGGTTTTTTACGAGATAGCGAGTGAGAGGTGTGATGGCCTCCGCTCGCCCGAGCACGCCTTGGGCTCTTCATGCCCACTCGCCGGGGCTAAATAAATAGAGCTGTTCAATTCAAATCACTGTCCGATGCTCTGTAAACATTTGCTTCTCCGTATGAAAACGGGGACGAATGTAGATTGTTTATTGTATTAAATCAGACGGTGATTTGCTGAAAACCCAGCGTCTATTCTAATTCACCCTTTGCTGTGCGGACTGTGCACCGTTCAGCCCCCCCTAACCCCCCAGAGATCAGAACAAGGATACACAGTCCATACGGTCCCTGCATCATAAACTTTGCATGAACTCTAAACACCGGCCTCCCAAACAACAACAGCCCTCCGTCAAGGTCGCGTCGCGACGGACCTCGTAGTGCAGCTGGAAGACGCCGTGTGTATTCTATTAAAACAATCTCCATTTCCCCGGCTCCGGCCTCGCCGTACGGCCCTTTCATTAGATCCTGGATGGGCTCCAGCCAAAAGCTTTCCCTCCTACAAGCCGTTTTATGCCGTTTTTTTTCCAAGTTCATTAATAGTAGATTGCCACTTTTAGCCACTTTTTCCCTTCATTAAATACAACGAGGCTACAGAGTGAATCTGCGCTGCTGTCACTTCCCGGTGGGACCAAAGGCTGATCGGCGGCGAGCGCCGAGCGAGCCCGCCGAACCTGGCAACAGCAGGGGCTTCAAAACAAGCCCCGTTTCCTCCTATTCAGATTCATTTTAATGGCAAATGTGTTGTCAAGTGTCCTCCTCTGAAAAAGTGCAAACTTCTGGATTTGCCTGCTGCGCGTTGTCACTTTGACAGGCTGCCCAAATCGTGAAATGCAAGTTTTCCACTTTAAAAAAAAAAAAACAGGCTTTCTGCTGTTTGTGGGTTTTCTGCTGTGTTGATATCGAGATGTTGATTAGAATGAAGAAAAAAAAAAAAAGAGAAGCCAGAGAAGGCGCCTCCCTTAGAGCAGCACATCAACCGTTGTGAGAGATTGACAGTCGCTCCATTGAGCCAATTATTCCTGTTTATGAGACCTGTTTTTTTTTTACGTATACAAACTGGTTAAAGACTACAGTTCTTGTTGAAGTGTCTGAAAAACGAACCACATTTGATGGCAGCACTGCCCACTTTGTTTGCTTTTGCTTAATGGGATAGTTAGAGGCATAATATCGTTTCCATTAACCGTGGAAGTTGAACACAGTGCTTCTCAGAATAGATGCATAAAAATAAAAAAAAACAACGCGAACACAGTCTCGCCTCGGCACACGGGCTTTTATTGCGTGTTCAATTTTCGGTAAATGATCCGCAAGTCGCCTAAATACAAAAGAACCACAGTGAAACCCAGACGTCGGCGTCCTGCACGTGTTGGGCCAACGCGTCCGTTAACGCAACGCGGCGAACGCGACAGAGCTGCGCCGCAGGAGAAAAGCCAGCGAAACTAAACTATTTTCTCTGTGCTCGTCTCCTCGTTTAGCCTCCGAGTTGGGCGGCGTGGCATTTGCGAGGTGTTGCTGCTGTAATGGAGGAGGAGCAGGGCGCCGACTGCGGCGGCGGCGGCGGGGAGAGCGCGGCCTCTTTATTCATCGCACGGGAGAAAGCGGTTAATTCATTGAAAAGAAGGTAGGCGGACAAATCGGCGGGACGGAACTGATACCCTGCGCGGCTGTAGGTTGTGTTCGCCGAGGGGAGGGGGGGAGACGGGGGGAGGGAGGGGGGGGGGGGGGGGGGGGGGGGGGGGGGGGGGCGGAGAGAGAAAAAGGGAGGTTGAGGAAGGCGGAGACCAGAGCGACAGAGGAACGGTTAATGGAAATGAGTGACAGGCTTTCAGAATGATTTACAACGGGTGGCGCCGCCGCAGAGCCGGCGCTTGATGGATGATCCTGAAAGACGGAGACGAACCATAAATCATGTCTTTGAATCATTGACAGAGATAAAGGAGGGGGAGAAAAAGCAATGGCATTGACGTTCATTCTTCCAATAATGTACATTGACGAGTTACACTACGGAGCCTTAATTAAAAAGTGAACACGGGTCTTCTCTCCCCCCCCCCCCCCCCCCCCCCCTCCAGGCTTTTGCTCCTGCATCCCTCTCTTCTCTACATTGTGATATCAATGGTTAATTAAAGATGCAGCGTCCCCGGCCCTTGTCCCATCGCCACTTCCTCCGGCTTCCCACAGCAGCCAGATTAGATAAGTGCTCGGCTAGAAGATAATGTCACCCCTCAACAGTATCACAGCGGGTCTGGCCCATTTGTTTCTACATCTGTGAACGCACACACATGTAGAGACGGGGGAGGGGGGACGGGTGGGGGTGGGGGGGGGGGGGGTTGCTTTTATTTCTTTTTAATGGGAAAAAAAAAGAAAGAAATAAACTGGCTGGAAAGGAAACACTCGATAGTGTTAGCGTGTGGGTTTAGCTTCTAAAATGCTGTTGAAAATGTAGCCTGAGAGAAATATTGTATCAAATGTTTTGTTAAAAAAACTAACCCTAACCCTAAACAGGAAGAGCTCAGGGCCTGAATGAGTGAGCTCCCCTAAAGTGCACACAATAGAGCAGTGAGGTGAAAGTAATCCCAAACATCTGTCTTACGTGTCCTACACGCACAGGCTGTTTGTTCAAGTTCTAGGGGAAAGACATTAGCAGGGGGGGGGGGGGGGGGGGGGGGGGGAGAGGATATATCAATTCATGCACTAGTTCTCCAAGAGGGATTAAAGAGGGGCCTCTGTTGTCTGTCCTCTCGCTGCTCGGGCAAACAAAATGGAGAAGGCTGCCCTACTAATGCAAATAACCCTCTTTCAAGGATTACTGCGGCTAGTTTCCATCGATACTCAAACCCGATGTGCATGTACACATTCTGTGTAACCCTGCTCAGGAGGCTCCTGTGGAAGGCTTGCTGCAGCACAATGGGAAACTAACAATAACCATGAAATTTCGGAGGGGGGGCAGGGGGGGGGGGGGGTTGGTGTTGAAGAGTAGGATACAGTGATTAATCCTGCTGTGCCCATGTGAGGAAGGGCATACAGCCGGCGCGCCGCACCGTCCGGTTTGACGGCTACGCGGGGAGACCGGGAGCAGTCGGTCAGCCCGCTGCGCGTGGGGATATTCAGCGACTCAAAGTGAAAAAATACCAAAAGCTGCTCTCTCTCTCTCTCTCTCTCTATCCCCCCTCCCGCTGTGAGAAGAGATTTTGGCACGCTTAAATAGAAACAAACTCACAATGGTCATCTCACATTGAAAAGCTGTGGCAATAATATTGGTCAGGCAAAAGGCCTCCCTGCCCAGTGTGTGTGTGTGTGTGTGTGTGTGTGTTTGTGTTTACAAATGATTCGTGCTGCAGCACGACACAAAAAGCTCACACTCGGGCATCACGCGATTTCAGAGTCATTTTCATTGGGAGGCTTGAAGTTGTTAATATCATGTTTGATCGCATCCGAGCGTCAAAACACAGTTTGATGGACAAGTGAAATAATTACTTGTCATTCACGTGTCTGAGGTTCCTCCTCTCTTCCCTTTTGTTGCTGTTAAACATGTTCCTTCTTTAAACACTTTTCCCTCATCCGACGCCAAAAGAGCTTTCACTCAACTTTCAAGTCCGACTTGAAAAATAAAAAATGAAACAATATCATTTGATTCAAAGAGGACCAAAAAAACAAAACAAAAAAGAAAAGCGTTAACTGACTGTTCAGCTGAATAAATCAGAGGGTCTAAGTGTAATGAACTTCTCGGAGTCTCTGTCATTAGCGGTCAACTGCTCTCGCTGATCTTAAATGGTCTTAAAAGATGATCCATGGAGTAATGAAGCCGGCTGCTGGCCTGATGCCCAAAACAGGACATAATCAAAGTCACGGAATCCCTTCACTTCCCCCCATCGCCTGCTCTTTTCAAAACTAAAAAAAAATCTGCTTCTGTTTCTGAATATTCAAATTCAGAGCGCCGTGTTTTTCGGGGGGCCGTCAGCTGGGACCGCTGGGTCTTTTTTTGGAAAAGCAGCATGTAGTGTCCAAAGCCCGCGCCTCCTCCTCCTCCTCCTCCTCCTCCTCGTCCCGTCTCTTCTGCCCGGACCACCCTGCTCGCCGCGTTACGCGACAGGACAGGATGATGCCGCTCAGTCCTTGGACCCATCGCGTTGTTTTTCTTGGACCGTGGTGAAAGCAAATAGCAGCTAAAGGGACCCCGACGCTCGCAGTAAAAAAAAAAAAAAAAAAACCCGTGCAGTCATTCATCAAAGCCCAGACAACTCGCTGCTACTCCCCCCCCCCACCGACAACCAACTCCCCCCCCAAGGCACGGCCATCTCCCCTCTCTACTCCGGGCTTTAACTAGGACTCCACATAATTCCAGAAATGACAAATGATACTTATATCTTTGGCCTGTGCCGGATCGATAAGCATGCAGAACAACTATCCATCTTGAGAGGTATCGACAGGCGTCGGCGGAGAAGCGCTTGGTGGCTTTATTCGGGGGTCGGAATGGGAGGGAGGCGGGAGAAGGAGTCCGCCCGCTTTTAAATGAAACACTGGTGAACAATCAAAAATCAATTATCCAGAGAAGTTTTCTAAAACGTGCATTAAAAAGGGGGGAGAAAAAACGTCCTCGCGGTGAGAAGGCCGACTGACCATTGACGGGACGGGGGGACGGGGGAAAGGGGGGGGGGGGGGGGGGGGGTATTTGGACAGTTGCACCTGCACATGTTTACATGGCAGTCGTGTGCTGGGCAGGTAGCTGATGGGTGGCGATACGCCCCCGTCCCCCCCCCGTCCCCCCTCTGGTCCCCCCGGCTGCATTGGAGCAGCTGACAGATAGCACTTCAGAGCAGCTTTAGCTGCAGCTCCCCTTGAGGGGCTGTGATTGATGACTCGCACTGCCACCTAGACCCATTTTCTCCTCCAATCTGACTGCTCACAGGTAGAGAGGAATCTGAGCGCCCCCCTTGCCCCCCCCGTCCCAACCCCCTGCCTCTCCCTCCACCTCCCTTCAAAATTCCAAGTAGGCTCGTTTTCTCAACGGAGTTTACCGACAGAGCGCCTTTCAAAGCCTCTACTCTGAACAAATTAAAAGAAGCACCGAGGACATGATTTGAACTAAATGCCTCGCAAAGCCTTTTTTTGATTTTGAAAAAAAAAAAAAAAAAAAATCCATGAGATGTTTGCAGGCATGATGTCATTAGCGGGGAAGATGTGAAGACCCAAGGACCCCTGCAGGTCTGAAGGCATTGAAGAACAGTTAGCTTGGCCATCTGGTAGACAATTACATGGGAACAAACACAGCGCCTCAGCAAATAAAGCTTGGCTCATCAATCACGAGAATGGCCAGAAGTTGGCCTGTTATTCGCTCTGATTTAATAACCCTATGAACCGCAGTGGAATCCACCGCCGGTGCCCTCGCCAAATGGTGAACGGCCAAACATCCACCGATAGCGTCGCAAAGAGGCTCTAAGTGGGAATAAGAAATAACGGAAGATTTACCAAAGAAGGAAAATGGCTCAAATTAAATTGGAGTAAAAAAAAAATAAAAAATAAGAGCGGGGTTAAAAGTGAAAACATTTAAAAACATCCACCGTTTCCACTTCCAAGTAGTTTACTTAATTAACATTTGCCCCGCGTTTTTAATTGCAATCATACTTCCCCATGGGACTGGAATGTGGATTGTCTGGTAATTGCAGATGTGGCTACGAGATGGTAACCCAATGTCAAGTCTATTACTGAAATAACAGAACAAAATGGAGGAGGATCAGGAATACGCAGCCGCCCCGATGAACCCCCCCGAAATTCAATAACAAGGGGACGTCGGGCGGCAGAAGCAGCGGCGGCAGGACCGGCGTTTCCCCCTGGATGCAGGTCAGCCTTTGTCAGCTTCGCCGCAGCGTGTCGTTTCCCCGGGAACACATCCGCTCGTGTTTCTGGGTTGAGGCCGGCGCGTTGGCACCGGCGCGCGCGCGGAAGAAAAAGAAGTAGGCCACCGCTTGCGGTCCGTCCGATCCTCCCCTGAACACGCGTCACCTGCCAGCTCATGTGGCCCCGGCTGAGACGTGAACCGGTCTGGCAAGAACCAAATGTTTTCATTTACCTCGGGGGCATCTGCACTCTTTCTTCAGCGGGCGGTGGCAGGCTAACATGTCAAGATATCGGCCCGGGACTCTGGGCCTCTGGGAGGGGGGCGGGGTCACGCACCGTGAGCTTAGGTTCAGAAAACATCACTGTGCAGAGAAGGGGCGGCGTAATGCTGCAGCCTCGCAGCTAGACATCAACAATCAGGTAGCGTTTTTTCGTGCACTCTTGCAGATAGATGATTTTTCGGATCGTTTTCGTTTCGTGGCCCGTCCGAACACCTCGAAACCCGAAAATGTGCACGGTAACACCTCATGCTCAAATTTGAAATGTGTTCACATTGTTGCGGGCAGCGCGGATGGGGGGGGGGGGGGGGGGGGTGGTTTGGCGGTGTGCTTCTTCTCGGGCTAACCTCAACACGTCCTATTTCTAGCTGAGGACTCGCTGACAGGCACATTTAACTTTGTGATCCGCACACGAGAGACAGAAACACAGCCGCCCCCCCTCCCGCCCCCCCGTTTCCCCTCCGTGCGGTACCTTATTGACACTTTGATGAGGACTTCAACTAACTTTAAATGTTAAAAACATGTAAAAGTCTGCATGGCGGTGTACAAAAATATCCTAAAAAGGAAAAGGTTGATTTCTGGCCGGCGCGTGGAAACCAGGCGTTCCTTCGGGGAGGCGCCGGTACGGGTGGGGTGGCGGCAGCTGTCTTTAGAAGCCTGATTTATGATCCACTCAGTTTTGCATGTGTGTTCACAGGTTTCTGGGAGTTACACTCAATTAGAGCAGCAGGGGTTAGGAGTGTGTTTTTGTGAGGAGAAGTTAAAGCCTGACACATTTATTTCTGCCGGCGCAGCTGAGGAGCCGGTGACAAGACGATCAAAAAGTCGCTTCACTTTGATCAGCACGACTCAACGTACGGGGGGGAATAGTAACTGTCCCTGACAAGTGGAAAGAAAATTCCAAAAGGAACACAAAATGTTTATAAAGCACAATCTTAAATACCAGTCAACATCGCCGAGAGCAAAAAAAAAACAACAACTACTGTACAGTGAAGATGGAACTGTCATCACTTAGCAGGACAACAAGAAGCTGACAAATGCAGTCTTAATCAAATTTGCAAATTCAAATTAGCTTAAATATAAGCATGACCATGGTGCTTGCATTAAACCGAAAACTGAAGAGCGACTTAATGGACTCAGCAGGGGCAAAAATCCCCAATTACAAGTTAAATACCATGTCCCCTCACAATTCATACAAAACCAGTAAATCTTATTTTAGAGACAGCCGGGGGAAACAGGGGAACAAAGGACCAGCGCACGGAGTCGCTCACATCCCGGTTTGAAAAACTCCTCCGTTTAATGATTCACCACTAAGGAGAGTCCACACACTTCCAAAAGAATTCAAATCCCTTTTCCCACAGCCTCTTTCAGTCCGTATGATAAATGACACCCGTCATTCCGCCGTTGCCAAACAGCACAGAGGGGAATTGTACTGATATATGATTCACAAGAACAGGAAATAAACTCTGCCTTTCTCTGTAAAGCTCTCCCTTCATGCCAAGTAGGACGGACCTGGACAGTGTCAAGGCTCTCGTGGCGGAGGCAGAAGTGGGGAGGAGGGGAAGGCCGACGGCGCCGAAAACCCCAAAAAGGGAATAGACGGTGGCTTTTCCAGAATGAACTCTCCCCCTCTCTCAAAACGCCGAGGAAAACGCAGAGCCACCGCATTAAAAACAGCATCGGCGACTGTGGGAACGAGCTTAGGAGAAGAGAAAAAAAAGTGAAAAAAAATAAAAATTAAAAGTCTGCAATTATCAAACAAGGGGAATAAAAAAAATATAGGATGAGCAACCTCCCTCTGCCCCCAATTACAATGCAGCAAGTGAGGCTAATTACTGCGCCTTGATTCCTGCAGATTTCTGAGTGAGTGAGATTGTCAAAGGCTTAAGAGAGACGGGGCGCAAGTTCAGATAAGGCCGCAACGAACGGAGATAGAAACACAAAGAGTCGGAATCAACCTAAATATTCCAGCCGAGGCAACACCGCAATCGTTGTCTGTGTCCTGCGTCGGAGGAGACGGAGCTCCTCCTCCTCCGGGCCGCGCGCTCGGCGGTGGGCCTCCCGCTCGGGCTCGCGGCGCGGCGACGCTCCCAGGGGCCGGGACCAGCGGCACTCCATCAACCAGACAGCGACATCCTCTCGCCATCACCATCAGAGGGGCCCCTTTGGGGTGGTGTGAGCGGGGAGAAGGGAGGTGGGGGGGGGGGGGGATATTTACGAGGGGAGCGTACACACACACACACACACACACACACACACACGTGCTGATATACTGCCGGCTGAGCCGCCTAGTTCATCTCCTCCTCGTTCTTCGCCCCCCCCCCCCCTCCTAACCAGACCCCTTGTAAGTGCTCCTCTGAGCCTCGCGGGGCGCTTTTCCCACGCAGGGGAGCGGACAGCGAACGCGGCACCGCAGGGTAAATCTACCGCGCTGTGAACGTGGACTCGACTTACAAGGCGCTTATTGGAACTGACTGATTGTCTGAAAATCTGGACCGGGTGACCAAAAAAAAAAAAAAAAAGAGAGCCCACGGCAGTATTTTGGGACTGGCTTGTTACAAAAGACACTTTCTATGCGACGAGCAGCACATGTTTACCTAAGAGGCGCATTTTAATGCCTCTTCACCTTTGATTTCGGAGCGGAATAATTACAGAGGAAGCCATGTAAAACCCTGTGGCAGATTAGGCGGGTGAGTTGGAAATGGGTTCAAATTGTTGCTCTGAAGTAAAGAGGCTACTCTGGACCACGAGGGGGTTCTTTCCTCAGGCAGGCCAGGGGATTAAAAGAAGCCGTAAAAGGTCTCTGTAATGGCATCAGTAATGTCTCGCTGCCATTAAAAAAACGGTGAGAAAAACATCTGCTTTGCATTTTTCACTCCCCTGCTAGTCATTTGTCTTTCAAGCTGTCTTCACAGACTGCCTTGGTTTCAATGTCCAACGCTCCTACTTCAGGAAACGGTTACTTTACCTGATTGTATCTGCAAATGACAAAACTAAGGGCTAACGTGTGCTCGTAAAAAAAATGTTGTGAAACAGCAGCGTTTGTTTTCCTGTTGGAAGCGTCGCCAATAAAATTGTAAATCTGCAGCGGTCTATTCGTGCCCTCCGCGCACCTCTGCAAACAGGACGGCATTTAAATAATACCTGCAACCGCAGCCGAATGGTATTATTAGGTGCAGAGCACCTTGGTTGCTTCATGGCGAGGCGTCTAACCAGCCGCAGTGATCGCCTGTGTTGCTAACCCTTTAATAAACCACAGCCTGCTTTGTTAGCTTCCCGCCCCCCGCGGTGATTGATCGGTGCCAGTCGCAGAAGCCCCATCCTCCCCCCCCCCCACCGACTAAAACAAGCCTGCTGCCACCCATCACCCTATTAAAGGAGAGTATTCAGCGGGAGCCAAAGAGGGAGTGGCATCAGCCGGGGGATGGCAGTGCAACAGTGTTCCTTTTGTTCAAAGGCTGGGGTCAAAATCAATTTATAGGATGCTCTGCACTCCGCTCAGCATATTATATTCTCACGGGTTCACATTCTGTCTCGACACATGAAAGGGAGAAGAAAAGAGAAATGATTCGGCGAGGTTTCAAACAATGAGCTGTTCATATCAAACTGACGGAAATACATTAGGAATGCAGCCTGAGTGAGAGGAATGAAGTGGGATTAAAAGGTGCAGTTTATAGAGAGGAGGGGCGAGGGGGGACTCATTGTTTTGCCTACAGCATAACAGGTCCTACAATTACTATTACATTTAATTTGCAGGGATTCTACTCATTTCAAGTAATAAATAAATCTGCAAAAAAAAAAGAAAACACACTGAAAAGTTTCAGCAAATTTAGAAAATGTCCTTAAAGACCACAGATTATATTAATTGCGATGGGAAACGTTTTTTTTTTACAAGAACATAAGAAACTGCACTTTCCCATCTGAGGAAAAAAAGAAAAACTCGGTGTATCAGATCCACTTTCAGAAAGACAAAACCATGAGACCCACACCGCGTTAAGAAACCAAAGTTAATGTAAAACACGAGCAGCGGGAAGAAGAAACACACAATGTGGTGATAAGAGTGGATAACACAGCGTTAACGTAATAATGCCCCCCCCCCCGCGCGCACCGTCCCACCTCCACGAGCCGGACCCTTTTTGCCTCTGGTGCATCGGCCGTGTGATCCTTCACTGCTCCACGGCGGAGGGAGGAATAGAGAGACACAGAAGGGAGAGAGGAGCTACACGCTGCTCAGCTGCAGTGATAAAGTCGGTAATATCACTATCTCGCCCTCCTCTCCCAAGAATTGCTATAAACCTATTTGGAAAATTGCAGCCATACATTCAGTGCAGACAGTTAGCTCATCCCGGTGACAGGGCAAACTTCGGGGGGGGGGGGGGGAGTGGGGGGGCTGAATTATGCCCCCCTCACCCCCGTCATTCAGAGGGGCTTATCAAAGAGGGCCAATAACTCACAGACCCAAATCCGGAGCGGGCCCCCGGCCCCCCGGCGCCCCTCTCCATGGAAGAGCCTGCTGCTATTTGCTCGAGACACAAGATGGTGCCCGGTCACACTACTACTACTACTACTACTACTACTACTACTACTACTCCTACTACTACGTGGACCACACAGGACAGGGCCTGTGGACAAACAGGGAGGGGTTGGGTTTTGGGTTTTGGGGGGGTTTCCATGAAGGAGTGAAGCACTTGTGTTCACGATGCCTTGTACCCGGTAACGACACGGAGGCTCTTAGTCAGAAGCAAAAATGGCAAACTTTGCTTACCTCCTTTCACGCTTGACAAACGCAGAGCGCAGCAGGCGACCTGCCTACGTTCTCACTGTTTACAATGCAAAGGCCGAGGTATGCACACTGGGTAACGTGTTATGCTAAAAGGACGCTCAAAGAGACCAACTGATTGGGCCTTGGTTTTGATTTGGTCTGGTTTTAGATTAAATCGATTTATTTAAATAAGAGGCTACTTTTCAAACAGTGTAGTTGTAATGTCTTTGAAACAAACAAACAAAATGGAAACAGAATAATTTATCTGTAGGAATGCAGAAATAAACACATATAAACGTAAATATATTAAAATCTTGAATATATTGAATATAAAAATCTGTTAAAGACAGTTTCCTAATTTATATTCTATTGGTTATTGAATTGTTGATTTTTTTTTCCCTGATTAAGATATTGACACGTCACAAAAGAGTGACAGGAAATATAGGAAATAAGAGTAAATATTATGTCAATTATGCCACCAATAAAAGAATGAAATAGTCACTCAAAAAAGAATTTTGAGAATTTCACTATCCCAAATGTTTAAATTGATAAATTGATGTTGATTCATTGTTTCCGCTCAAGTTGAACCCGAACTATTCTTTGGTGTAAAACACTGACTTCATAGGGCACGCATCATAGTCCGTAGCATCTTTTTTGCTCCCACATGAAATAAAGAGGTCCGTCTCTGCAAGCGGCCGCTTTGTTTCAGCGCTGACGAACGCCGATAGCTGCGGACGAACATTGCTCCGTTCCCAGCACGTTCACTTAAAAAAGCTACAGTCTTTGCCGCGGCTGCGTTAAAACTAAAATACATGGCGCCGTTTTGCAACGTCGTCGACCTCTCAACACATTTCACCCTGACGCTTATCTGCACTGGGCCGCGTAAACACTTTGACACTCATTCGGTCGTAATGGCCTTTTCCAGTGTGAACAGTCCACAAAATATATACGTTATTGGGAAACGGAGTAAATTGCTAACATTTATTGTCTACGTCCTCCTGTAAGTGTTGCTTTGTACCCTGAGCTCGTCAGCGGGACTTTTCGGGCCTCGGTCAATAGTCTGAGGGGCGATATCACCCGCAGCTGTTTACAATTAGCTCACTTTTTTTTCCCCCCCCCACTGCGCTGCTTGAGTTTTAAAATGTGTATCCTCCAGACAGATGGCCTAACATTGAAGCTCCTTTACATCCTCGCCGGATGCAACTCAACCAGCACGGACCGAAATTAGCATTTGATTAATCCGTTGCTGATTAATAGCGTCGGGTCGAGACGGGTCGAAGTGGTCGAGCTAAAGATGTGACCTCGTTGGAAAGGCGGGTCGCATTTTGGTGAGCACTGTGGTACCTGTATATAACAACATGTGCGTACAGTTGACAGTTTGTCCCCCCCCCCCCCACTGCCCCCATGGAGAGAGACAACCACTGTACACAAACAGAAGAGTCTGTTGTGTAGAGGGAACGCTGCAGTATGAAAGACTCCTACGGCCAGCGAGCTGCTCGGCGTCCTGCAGGCCTCGGGTGACAGACAGCTGCACGCTTACCGTTCAGAAGGATAATTCTGTTATCGTATGTGCTGCAGATTTGGAGCTCAACAATACAGACTTGAGTTTCTGAGCTCCCATAAATCCGCTGGTGAGAACTATCAAGTGGCATTTTCGCGAGCGAGCTGTCACAGCGGCGACGGAAGCATCTCACGTGAAGCCGTCCTCCTCGTCACGTCGGGAGCGATTCCGGATTACGGCCTTCAACTGTGGAACGAAACGCCGCCTCCAAACCATAGCGCCAGTTCATCCGCTATAGTAATCCTTTGTTAGTAACCAAATAACGTCACTTTTTCCGAGCATTTGTAATGAAAGATTACGTTTTTTTTTTTTTTTTCTTTTGTTTTTTTTTAAAGGAAGAAACAGTGGGAAGCTCGCCCCAAAATCTGCAGCATGCGCCTGGGAGGCATTCCGGTGCGTGCAGCGGCGCCGCAGGTGGAGATGAACCCCCCTGCCCCCCCTCCCCTCACTTTGGGGCCTTCCCTCTGTGTGCCTGTGTGTTTAGGGTTGCCTCGGCGACGGCGAGCCCACGCCTTCATTGGGCCGGGCCGCCGCGCCCTGAGCGCTGTGATGCATGGCGCGGGGCTAACAGCTACCTGAGGCTTAGTTAAGTAGGCGCATGTGTGTGTGTGTGTGTGTGTGTGTGTGCGTGTGTGCGTTGAGCATATGTGCATCATCAAAGCATGCAAATAATTACAGAGTCGGGTTATTACTGTATGTGGCTGTTATTTTGTTTTTCATTAACATTCATTTCCCGTCTCCGGTAAAGAGTAAATACCCACCCACCAGCTTAATCACAGGTTTGTTTCAAACCGATGCGGTTATCTCTATGACATCATCGCGGCCTCATGAGATGTTTTTTTTATGACGAGCACACCTTTTTGTTGAGACAGTGGAAGCTGTCTGCGTGAAGTGAGTGCGCACAGTAGTGAGTCATTTCACAATGAGTCAGTTTTTTTTTTTTTTTCAAACTGAAAGATTGACACACAGTGCGGCCCACTGATCCACACAGAGATTATAAATGTATTGTTACAACAGTAAACCTGGGCGTCTGGCTTTCTTTTTGACACGGCACGATACTTATGAAATGGAACCGGTCATGTCCAAAAGGGACGGGTGTTACCAGGCCCTTTGCAGATTTACGTTGCATTGAAATGCAGGCAACCTTGGCAAGAAAACAGAGATGGGGGAAAAAAAAGCCAGCCTTTCATCATTTTCCCCCAAATCAGGGGAGGAAATGAATATGGATGCCCTCAGGCGTGAGGGGAAGGAAACTCAGGGGCTGATGAGGTCCCTTAAGAATGCGTCTGGACAGTACCGGAACTTTTCTACTGGGTCGCTGCCAGTCTGTGAAGGCAGGAAACGCATGCAAAAATCAAAAAAAAAAAAAAAAAAAAGGCACTCACACATGCAAACAACTAACAACTGCGCCCATCATCGCAAGTTGGGTGCAACGGATCCACCGCGTCAACAACTAATTCACCGAGTCGGTGAGGCCTTCCAAGGAAGCTACTCAGGGCTGCAGGAAGAGCAGCGGCAATGAATGGGGAGAAAAATGCCCCAGATTAGAAGGGCATATCATAACAGATGTATTGTGGTGTGATCTCTCTTGGGATTGTTTTACATTGTTGAGGTTGCTGTTTGTAGCTTTTTAATGGGGTTTTGGCCAACGAGTTCAGCCGGCGCCATTATCCTGTTGTTAGAGAGAATTTAGTGCAGCGGCCCGTCCATTCAACCTGCACAAATCAAGCCGCTCGCACGCGTCTCTGAGATCGTGTTTCAGAGATAAAAGTTTTCTTTGAAATTAAAACAACTGTTAAAAGACACATCGCTGATCCATCAAACGGGGGATTCTTTATGGATCAACCTTTTTCTCTCATCCAGCAGCACGATGGGCGTTTAGAGAGCTCGGCTTCCAGAAGCACTTCTCTCAGAGTTCTCGGGAAAGTGCTCGTCTGTCGATGACTCCGGGGAAGCGCAGTTTGGTTGAAAGGTTAGTATACACAGCGTCTTGCAGCCGAAGTGCACTGCAGTCGATGGAGTGTAAAGAGCCTGCAGAGGCCCGAGGCTCCGCCCACCGCTGCTGCACAGAGCAGACTCGGCTGTTTATTCAAAGTTTCTTAATACTGAATGTGTTTCGTGTCCAGATTGCACCTCCGACCGCACGTCATAAAACGCACCGGGGGATTTTTTTTTTTTTTTTTAGATTAGATTAATTATTGTGCAATATTGTCATTGCACAGAGTACACGTACTGAGACAACCAAATGCAGTTTTAAGTTTGATAAATTCCTAAATATTGTTATTTCTATTATGTGATCGATACAAAGCTATCCATACATTTCAGGTCTGTTTGACCCCTTTCCACCCAATCCTGGCTAAAACGCCAGCTGACGCACACTAATAAGTGTAGAAAATACCGATATGACTCAAACACTGTAATTGCTACATTTCACTCACATGCAAACCAGGTTTTTAAGCCTCGAGGGCCGGACTCTCGAATTACAGTGATGATGACGGAGCAGATTGTGCGCGTGTCCCTCCCCCCCCCTTCCCTGTCCCGCTCGGGTCACTCTGTGTTTAAAGTCAAAGCCTTTGGCGAGAGTCATGATCTGTGTGTGACCTCTGCTGCATTTCAGTGATGAGCGAGCCCCTGGCGACAGTTACCGGGGGAGTGTGGGGGAGGGGGGGGGGGGGGGGGCAGACTACACAGCGCAGGAGGGAAGAGAGAGCGGGACGGACAGCCAGGGGAGGGGGGGGGGGGGGGGGGCAGGTAGACAAGGGAAGCGGCTTCGACGGGAGGACTAAAGAGGAGCTACGCACGTGTTCAATAAGCATCATGAATGTCAATTTTATGGGGGGGGGGGGGGGGGGATTTTGGTCACGTTTGGTCAAGTTTTGGTCGCGTTGACAACCGAGCACCCCGCGTCGGCTGCGAGTAAAAATCCGAGGATCTGGAAATAAGAATAATCTCTTGACTTTCTACGAGCGCCGCGAGTACAATGAGACCGGCGAGAAGACAGACAGCGAGAGGCGGCTGCGCCGGACCAAATGTCTTTAGGGTTCCCGATGGACTCCGTTTCATTGGACAGAAAAGCCTCGCTGACTGCCACAACACTGACCTCCCACTGACAGAGAGAAAATGACCACTTTCTACTAACTTTAAAATGGCCTGGGGGCGGTGACGGGGACAACTTAAAGGGTTTGGGACTGAAACACGACTTATTTTGACAGTTGGTTCTATATCAATGACTTATGTATTATATATAAATATATTCTGACACAGAAACACACAGGCTTCAAGACAAAAAACCTGTTCCTCAAGGGAATTCTCGACGTATTGAAAACAAGCTTCAGAAAATGAATAAGCGAAGGATGATGGGAATAACCTCACCGCCTGTGATGTGCACTGGTGAGGAAGACCAGGGCCTTCCGGCTTTCCTGTGACGCGCTCGGCTGTATTACTATTATCAGCATAATGAAAAACAGCAGTGACGCCACCCCATTATTTTCTACTCTCCCTAAGGTGCAATGCAGGCCTATTAGAGCCACACACACACACACACACACACACACACACACACACACAGCCTCACCCACTCAAGGCCATAAAAATGACTGTAACATATTGTGCTATTATAGTTTGCTTTTAGAGGCCTCCCCGTCATTCAGTTAATCTTGAGAATGTTGTTCTAGATCACAAGTAACAGCTGAAAAACCGAGCCGAGGACCGCGGCCCCCGTCTTGATGGGCAGGATGACTTACGGCCGGTCTGGCCGGCAACCTCTTGAATGTCTGGGCTGAGATATATATGTGTGATGAACAGGAGAACGTGGGAGGACGCGCGGTCCCTGAAATCCTCGTAAACGGAGGGGATGGTGATGAATCCGCATCCGCCCCCTGGAAACTGCAGCAAATGTGGAAATGCTGTAGTTAGCGCCGGTGAGGTGTCCTTTTTCGTCCCGGTGGCCAAATCCAGGACATTCGCAAGCATTTCCAGAAGGTCTGCTGCGCGCTGGACAGGAGCGGGGGCGGCTGGTGGGGGGGGGAAGCCCTGTAAAGCGCCGGATGTCGGTGCAGCTCCCACCGAAATCAGGCCTCCGGGTTGCTGTGAGTCAGGCGCCGTCGGACCATGATTAGACATGCCTGCTTCCTGTGCACAGACCTCCCCTGCGTGATGTTAAGCACGTGAGGATAAAGATGTAAATCCCATCCCGGGAAACCCTCCCCCCGCCTTTCATGTCTCCCTATCGTAGAGAACGGGGGGCTCGTCTGTCAGCAAAGCGAAGAGCCACGCGGGCCTCGATGAAGCGATACGGATTTTGGTGGGGCTTTCTGTCGCAGGCCGCCAAAGTAAAAGGAATGAAAGCAATAACAACATAATGATGAATTGTACTCTCTAATAAAGCTCTACTGTGTGGGACGATGTCGAAAAACAGCCAGAGTCGATTTTGTGGGGGTATTTAGTGAAATTAGTTCATCTTCATGGAATATCATGGCATGTAAAATGCTGCGGAATAATATTTTTCGTTTCCCGGCATTCATTTTCTTCTCTAAATTATACCATTCGTCATTGCACTCGTTACAATGACAGTCAATTTTGAACCAATTCCAATTGCCTCTAATTTTTAACTGAAATAAAACAAGACGCCCATTTTTCATCTGCCTGACATCCATTGACTTCATTATTGTATGGAAATGCCAGACTGCGGCTAAACAAACACAAAGAAAAGTCAACATTATTCACATTTTTGGTATTACACATTCGAAGTTATCAAACAATGAGCCTTGTTTTTTTTCGATTTAGAAGAGCTGTTTATTTCAGGCGCACGCGATCGAAGCAACCACGATGGATAAACTGATCGTTTTAAGTAGCTTAAAAGGCGCGTACGGGAAAAGCCACGGGCTACTTCACCAACACGTTGTGTGCTTCTCCTTAATCAAGGTTGTAAGTACAACAGAATTATTCCACATTCATCACGGACACCTAAGCTGTCACTGCTGTTTAATGAGCATCAATTAAGCTGTTTCAACAGACTCGCCGGGCACATCCCGGAGACGCCGGCCCTCAGGAAGCCGCTCCAGACACAAAGCGCCGCCGTGTTTCTCAGCTATTTAGGTGCAGGATTAAGGCTTAAATCAAGCAAAATGCTGGGCATTTCTATTCAGAGCCAAATCAAAAGCAAAAGCCCGGTGGCTTTTAGTTCATACAGTAACACACACACACACACACACATATATATACACACCTGCTTATAACCTTGTTTTCACAATTTGATATTTCTCCATATTTGTGTGTGTTTACATGCTGCTAAACGTGTTCGCTGCTCACAAAAATAACGAAATGATTCAGTTTATCCGAGCTTTGCTAAGAAGTAGAAAACGTATTTATTTTTTAAGAAAAAAGTTTCTCCCAAATGAGCTTTTCTGTTAAGTAAGTAAGTAAATTTAATTTATAAAGCGCATTTAAAACAGTTTCCACTGACCAAAGTGCTGTACAGAGGATATGACTAAAATAGAAAATAGAAACGAATCAGAACAAGCAAAATATAAAAAGGCAAGCACAGAGAAGGTAAGCAAGACAAATACAGAAATACAACAGACAAATACACAACCCTAAACAAATAGATCGCAATAGTACAGAAGACACTTGAATATGAAAGAGAGGAGAGAGATGGACAGCTAGGAAGCAGGGAAGGCCAAGGAGTAAAGGTGGGTCTTGTTTGTTAGATCAGCACACTGGAGGCTTTAACAATATAGCCAACGATGCCGGTTGGTCTCCAATGCGCATGTGCTCAAATTGTTACTTAACTATTTGCAGATCAAGCAACATGTGCAGTTTCTTGTTAAACGTTGTGGCTCTTGGTACCTTCAAATCACTGGCTGCTCAAAAACATCCCCACGTTTGGTGCAGAAGACGAGCCGCTCTTCATCTCTCTTCCATGTTCCCTCTACGTGTGCCACTCAAACACACGCCGCTTAATCACCAGGCAACGGCTGCAAGATGCTTCCAACTGTGATTATTTCTGCTTCTTTATCACCAGGCACCGAGAGCATATTACAAGCAACGTAAATATAAACAAAGAAAACAGAAATATAGGACTCAATTTGCAGTGCATCATGGGAAATTTAGAAATACATTATTTTTGCTTTGACTGGCTGATTAACTGATTCATTTGGACTGATGGTTTGCCAAAGCCATTTAAAACAAACCAACAATAGCTCATTACAAATCAGTACATTCTTGATTGGCTGTAATAACAGGCGCATGTTAATTTCTTTTTTTTATTTTTTTTTTCCTCCCTGAGTGTGACTGAATTGTACAAAGCAGGAAAGCCTCCGTTTGACCCGCGCGGAGAGAGACGGAAGAAGATGGCGGTCGAGCAAGGTCACCGGAGCTCCGGTGAAACATTGACTTGATTCATCAAATTAGGTCCTGTGTAATTGCGCCGCGTTGACGACTCATAAAACACGAGGGCCGTAAAGCTGTCCGGAAGCCATCAGCGTCGCGCTGAACCTAGTTGCGAAAGGTGCAAGGTCCACCGCTTCATGCAGTGCTCGAGGGAAAGTGTCCCGGAGCACCTCCTCCGGTCACGACCTCTCGCCGGGCCGTAAACCGCGGCCGACGCAAAGCCGAGGCCCGCCGGACGCCGCCACTTGGGAGTTTTTGTTCATAGTCGAACACTATAAGAATACTTTTATGAATACCGTTTAAAAAAAAAAAAAAAGACTATTTCTATCCTGTATTTTATTCTTTTGAAAAATGCGTGTTGCTTATTTAAAACTGAAAAGTAATTACTTTTCGGCAAAAACAATAATGGTTTTTCCCCAGATGTGGGTCGTAATCTTCGGAGGAGCAGACGTCAGATGTGTTCAGCCACTGAAAACATCTCACGCCGATGATACTACCACAATTGCGTCCGCTGTGAACAAAAAAACACATATTTGATGGGACAAATCCCCACCCATCCGCGACCTGACCTCTCGGAGACCTGCGGAGCGTCGGCGGCGGCGAGGAGGCGGTTTGCCTTTGTAATTGTTACGGATCACGCCATTAGCCCAATGTTGTCGTAGCTCCTGCTCCTGCAGTCAGTAGCAGCTGAGGGTTAATTTGCATAATAAATCTTAATTGAAGCTCATTAAGGATTAGATAAGAAGCAAATCAGGTGCAACGCGAACAACTAAAGATGAATGCTTGCCCCATTGTTTTGGGGCTGACATGTTGGGAGGGGAATGTCCCATCCATCCATCCATCCATCCATCCATTCAGGGTGTGATGTGAGTTTTAAATTCAACTTAAACACGAACATTTTAAATCGTGACCTTTACGGTTGCCGCAAACGCTCCTCCGAGGTGCTTCTTGATCAAAGCATCCGTGAAGCCCAGCTGCTCTACACCTACTAGCGATAATCAGCGACTAAAACGCGCTTCTCTCAAAGGCGTCTCGGGTTGGTTTAACCTGATCCATTCCCTCCCTCCGCACCGTATGGCCAACGTTAATGCCCTCTGACTCACTACACATGTAGGTCAACAACTACACGATAGATGCCTTCACTCAAAATCTCCCTGAAAGAGATGACGCGCTTTTGGCAAAACACCAGACGACGAATTACAAAGACGTGAACAAATGTCTATCGTTACAATCGCACAAAGCACATGAGGTGCGGTGCATTTGACCATGAGCCGTATGACACAATCAAAACCAGGCCCACAAAACCAGCTAACACCAAAAAAATATAAAAAAAAAATATACAACATGAAATAGTCTCTTTTCTGCAGCGATGATCACATGGAAACATTATCCACATGAATCACCCTGACGGCATATCAAGTTGTGTCATTTGCCCGGAAACTAGTGCAGGTCTCAGAGGGACGGCAAGGTGAGCGAGCGGCTGCTGCGGAGAGGTGCGACACTGCGCAGCCACTCGCTCGGAGACCAATCACAGACGGGCGTCCTTTGGCACGCGGGAGAGGGAGAGAGCGCTGCGCACAGGAGGAAGGAGGAGGAGGAGGAGGAGGGGGGAGATCAACGTGCCGGAGGGCACATGGGCCCTGGTTCTTATCACCTAGACGCTGCACCACCCCGTCTGCCTCTCGCGCAAACAAACAAAAGCCTTCGACGTGTCTCGTCACCTAACCGGCACGCGGGAGAAACTCCGATGGGATCGCAGGCAAAAGACACCTGACTCTCTCTTCTCGTGCTGTGCTAAGGATATAGAGCACGAAAAAGGAGCTGACGAGGAGAAAGTTATTAAAGGGCGTCTCTGCGGGGAGCCCCTTGGAGTGAGGAAGTTGCAGGATTTGCCACAGAGTGACAAGTGTTTGGTTTGGTTTCGCTCATGAGGCCACGCTGGATTTGATCCGATTTAAACATTTGCCTTGTTGACGTCAATCCACAGAGACGCGTCACGACGTGTCAATGCTCGCTAGTGATCAAATCTCTTGGCGACTCCAAACAAGGCAGAGTTTTGCATTTAATGGGCAAAAAAAGTCAGTCTCATAAACTTAAGTATCTTAGGGTTATTTGTCGAATACGCAGAAATTCCCATTTCAGCCATGAAAAGTACCATAAAAAGAGCTTCATACATTAGAACGATTCAAGTATCCAAATGATCAAAATGCCGCGTTGAATAGCTACAATCACATGATTAGATTTCCATGGCCACAGGGAGCTTTGCCTGATAGTTGTCATGCACTTTGTAGCTCTGGAGTAGACGGTGACATTCGG